>CM066035.1:428852480-430060171 GCA_033557465.1 Ichthyophis bannanicus | reverse complement strand
TGATCCACACCGCGACGCCATGCTTGAGAGGATGCAGGGGTTTCTGTTTATGGATTAGCATCTGGTCTTGTACCCAATTATGAAGACTCTGCAAAACAGAACTTAAAACCAATAGTTCTTGTCTCGTGCAACTTCAGATCTAATCGTGTTCCATATCTCCCTTTATTTCCTATACAATTAGGCGGGGTTCGCCCATACAGGATCTCCAAAGGGGAAACTAGAACATAAGATATGCCATAACTGGGTCAGACCAAGTCCATCAAGCCCATCATTTCTGTTTCCAACAGTGGCCAATCTAGACTTAGCAGGGGCTAAGTATATCCCTAAGAAGGGCGATAGGAAGAACCTGGGGCCACTTCAGGGGAACCTCTTGGGGCAAAGTTTTTGGACAACTGGGAGTTCAGGGTTCCATTCATACATTCTACTTTTCCTAAATGCTGAGATCTGTAGGCATATGCATCTGATAAATATCAATATTCCGGGGCTCATACTTAATGGACTTGCTTTCCTGACGGTTATCCGCCCTCATTCTTTGTACAGGGGGGCGGCCCCATGTGGCATGCAAGGTTTGTAATGGCATACTTGGAATCTGGGTACACATTTAGACAGAGCCCCTTTTCCTAAATTTTGTCAAGTGCTCTAGTAAAGAGCTAATCAGTTTCAATCTTCTGGTGCTAAAGTTCCTGGGGTCAGGACTGAGTACTCAACTAACCAGAGTCAAGGGTCACTACTGGCATATCTGGTCACAACAATGTCCATTAATGATGACAAGACTGCTTCCATCTACAAAGAAAATCCATTCAGGGTTCTCCAAAGGCCATCAGTCCGAATCAGGGTGACTTGAGAATATAGTGTCGCATAGTTTTCTAAACAGTCATGACATGGGGTCAGACCACCCTGGTAACAACGTAGCAGGATTCACAGCTTGAACTGACCTGTCACTTGTATCTGTGGGTTTTCACACAGCAATACTCTGATACCTCAAACATTCGTGAATTAGCTAGAAGTTTCCTTTGTGTTTCATAATGGGTTAGAAACAGAGTGTGGTACAGTAACTTGAAGATTGCTCACTAGGAGGGCGGTAGCTGCAACAGCTCTCAACAAGGGGCCAGCCTTTTGCAATTACAAATCCAGATTGTTTTGACCAAATAGGCTAACTGGTCCGTTGCCAAGATCCAATGAGATTGAGTCCAAACACTCCTAGAACATTTCCTTGTGACTCATGAACATAAAGATTGAAAGGTTTTCCTGGACATCTGCTGGTAGACCCAGAGCTGGTGATAACATCAGAGCGGTTTTCAAAGATCAAAAGGCTGCATCCTGTTCAAGTCCCTATTCCAATGGAGACTTTTCCATTCGCATTGGTAGCTTGATACAATGGTTTTGCTTAGCAGGCGCAAAATTGGGGTGATCCATATACTACAGTACTCTGCTGCACCCAAGAAGGCTCTCACTTGCCTCCTGGTGGTTGGAGTTGCAAAAAAAATAACTGCTACAGCTTTTTTGCGTTCTGGTCCCATGCATCTAATTTCTACTGGACAACTGGAATCCTAGGTATTTACCTTGTTTTGACATAATTATGCCCTTGGCTTTTGAGACTTTGTATCCAGCCTCATTAAAAAGGTGCAAGAGTTCACTGTGGCTTATAGACATTCACTTTCTGATTGGTGGCGATAAGCAAGTTCTCCACATTACTGGAGAAGAACCGCTTGTCTCCCCCTGGGTTCACATAGTAGTCTTGAAAGATCTTGATTTAAAATAGCACTGAAGAGGAGTAGGTGCATTCTTGAATCCTTGAAAGTAATCTCATCCGAGGTGAGTTGGCCCCGCCTTCCTGTTGTGGGGTCCTTGCCATTCAAGAAACAACCAAGAGTTGACTAATGGGGGCTAGGCGCACACAGAAAAGGCATCTTTTCAGGTCCAGGATGGTGAAATGAGTAGCCTCAGCGGGGATCAGTCCCAAGAGAATATAATGATTTGGTAGCCACTGGTGTGGTATAGTTTCAGCTGCATCATTCACTCGCCTTAGATCTTGTACTGGGCGTAATCCCCTGTCCGCAGGTTTCTTAACTGGAGAAGGGGGGGTGTTCGCAGGGTGACTGGCATTCCTTGAGAATCTATACTACATTCCCCCCCCACCCCCCCCCAAAAGAGACCCCCCCGCCCCCCCGCCCCCCCCCACCCCCCCCCCCCCCCCCCCCCCCCCAAAACAAAAACAAAACACACCACCCCCAACCCCCAAACCACCCCCCCCCCCCCCCAAAAAAAAAAAAAAAAGTTTCATCAAATGGCAGTGGATTTCTTCAATTGGCTTGGTCGAGGGAGAGGATACTAAGAACATCAGATATGCCATATCTGGGTCATAACCAAGGTCCATCAAGAAGCCCAGTATTCTGTTTCCACCATTGGCCCAATCTAGTCATATGATAACCGTAGCAGTTATCCCCAAGGGACACAGGTTCCACAATGCTGTATTGGTTCAAGCATTGATATTCCTGGGTCCGCTTCTTAATAATAGTTTATCGCGACCTTTCCTCCAGAACTTGTCCAAAACGTTTTTTAAACCCAGCTACACTAACAGCCTTTACTACAATCCTCCGTAACCCCCTCAATTCCAGAGTTTGATTACACATTGAGTGAAAAAAAAAATATTTTCTTTGATTAGTCCTTAAATAGTTTACCCTGTAGCTTCATTGCATGTCCCCCTAGTCTTTCTATATTCTGATAAGGTAAACAATCGATCTACGGGTTTACCCCCCGTTCCACTCCGTTCATTAATTTATAGACCTTCTATCATATCTTCTCTCCCCTCAGCCGTCCTCTTTTTCCCAGGTTAAAGAGCCCTAACCTGTTTAGCGCTTTCTTTCATAGGAGTATCCTTCCATCCCCTTTAACCATGTTTGGTGGCTCTTCTCTGAACCTTTTCTAAAATCGCTATATCCTTTTTAAGATAACGGCGACCGAGAATTGCACACAATATTCAAGGTGCGGTCTCACCATGGAACGATATAGATGGCATTATAATATCTTTTGTGTTTATTTTCCCATTCCTTTGCCTTATCATACCTACCACCACCCCCCAAACCCCCCCCGCATTCTATTTGCTCTCTTGGCCGCTGGCTGCACACTGGGCCGCGGGTTTTAAACATGGTATCCACCATGACGCCTAAATCTTTTGTCCTGGGTGGTGGTTCCTAATGTGGAACCTTGCATCGTGTAACCATAGTTTGGGTTGTTCTTCGCCTAGGTGCATAACTTTGTCAATTTTTTTGGGGGGTGGGGGGAGGGATTTTGTCCACATTCAAATTTCGATTTCTGCCATTTTGATGGCCGCAGTCCTTCCAATTATATCACGATACCTCTTGCAATTTTCCACAATCCTCTTGGGTTTTTTAAAACACAACTTTAAATAGTTTTGTGTCATCTGCAAATTTGATAACCCTCACTCGTTATTCCACTTTCCAGGTGCATTTATGAAGTTATGTCGAAAAGCACGGACCCAGCACAGATCCCTGGGGTACACCACTATTCACCTTTTCTGCTTCATTGGGAAAATTGGCCATATTAGCCCTACCCTCTTTCTCTGCTTTCTATCTTTTAACCAGTTTCCTGATCCACAATAGTATCCGCCTCCTGATCCCATGACTCTTTAGGTTTTGCCAAAAGTCCTGCTCATGAGGGACCTTGTCAAAGGCTTTCTGAAAAGTCCAGATACACAACACTATCAACGCGCCTCACCTTTGTCCACCTGATTATTCACTCCTTCAAAAAAAATTACAGACTTAGTAAAGAACAAGATCTTCCTTTGTCTAAAGCCATTGTTGGCTGTCTCCCATTTAGGTCATGACTATCTACATGCCTGAGTAATTTTTATTCTTTATGAATAGGGTTTCCTCTCTACCATTTTTCCCGGTACTGACATCAGGCTCCACTGCGGTCTGTAGTTTCCTGGATCACCCCTGGAACCCTTTTTAAAAATTGGTGGGGGGGCGGAGCCCGATGTCCAGCGGATGGTCGCATAAACGCTGAGGCCTCCCGAAAGGGCCCTACTCAGAATCCTGAATTAATCACCGGACATAACTTTGAATTTCTGCTCTGATCTTCCCCGTGGTCACATTGGTGAGATGGCTGGGACCAAACCTACCGCCTGGAATTTGGATCTCCAGCTGCTTCTCACGTCAAACGCGTCCAAAACTGAACCCCCGTCCGGCCGCGAAGGGGCTGGGCTTTGGCGCGAGGGCCCCGAAATGCAGCAGGAAATTCCTTCGCAGAGATATAGATTGGTTTAAAGGTACCGCATGACTCTTGCAGTCAAACGGTGAGCACTCCGAGCGCTGGCGGGACGAAGATTTCTTGGTGTACTGCAAGGCAGGCTAGAGGGGCTGCTCTTCGCGTCAGTGACAAAATGGAGAGCAATATTATGACTCCGCCACTGCGGTCCCGGCTGTCCAAACTCGACAAAGTTGAACGTCATGTGCGGGCCTTGGCAGAAGGAGAATGGAAGATGCCAATAATAGAGCGCGCCGCAACAACCTACTACTCGTGGGCATACCGGAGGAGCGGAATTGGGGAGACATGGAAGGAATTTTTTATATACAATCCTCCCTTTCCCTGCTCCAAATCACCTTTAACCCAAAGAATTGGAGATCGATCGCTGCTCTATCGTGTACCCACAAACATAACGCGTCAACAGGAAGACCCCGCGGCCTATCATCTTTGCGACTTTTGAGATATCAACATGTGGAGCAAATTCTCAGTGGCCTCTCGGGCAAGGGCCATATGGAGTTTGAGAGCCACAAGATCTCCTTCTATCCTGACTTGGCTAAACCCACGGTCGAAACCGCCGAAAGCGCTTTCCCTGGAATTCCGTTCCGAGGTCTTCAACAACTACAAGCACGCTATGGGCCTGTATTGTACCCGTTCCAAGCTCCGAGTCACGGTCTTCACACTCAGACAAGAACATTTGTTAGGACCCTGATCTACTAGCGGAGTTTTTGGATGCTAAAGAAGCCCGACTTTGATGCGCTGCCTTCCAGAATATTCCTGCCCAGTATCCTCATATCCGCTGTACCTGCCCATATTGATTTGCCGCGGCTCAGCAAAGAGTCCTGTTCGAGTGCGGTTTGTTTGCCTTATTTTGATGATATCTGTGACCCGACCTCCATCTACCCATCGTAGCCTTCGATGAGTATCAGAGACCAGTGTTAATTATGGACTCTGGTGTTTCTTTTCTTTTTTATGTCTCTATCTTTCCTCATCTAAGGGCCTCCTCCCACAGACATATGGTCGCCGATTTTCCATTGGGGGTTTTGCTTCTGTTCTCTCTAAGTTACCTTTGGTACATACTTTTCAATATGGGGTGTATTAGGCCAGCAGACTCGTTGATTATATCATTGTTTGTATCAGATTCTGATTATGTTGTATGTTTTCAAAAGCGCCCGTACCTAAAATGTCTATTACCGATTGATGGCACCATGTAAGATTTTATCATTGAACGTAAAAGGAATGCAATAATCCGATAAAACGAAGAAAATCCTAAGCTATCTAAGGTCAGGAAGCTGGCGGACCTGATTTCCCTCCAAGAAACGCATTGTAAATTCGAAGGAAACTCTTAACCTCAATATTAAAGCTTTACATGGTGGCCGCCTATTCCCCAGCCGTTTCTAAGAAATGTGGGGTTGCCAATACTGGTTTAGGAAATCTCTGCAATGCTAGCTAATTATTGCGACTAGCTCAGATACAGCAGGGTAGATGGTCCAGAGTTTCACCTCAAGATAGGTAACCTTGAAGTTACATGATATATGCCTTTATGCTCCTAATGTGATGAGCCTGCCTTTTTTGCTAACCATTGCTCATGTTGCGCAGCGCCTCTGCTAATGACTTCATTGAATAATAGGGGGGGATTTCAATTTAGTATCTTGATTCCCCTGCATTGACAAACAGCCGCCTAGGACAAGTGGTCCCCCCCAAGAAGGTCACACCACGCTTACCTCTGTGATTCAAAGGATCTTGCTTTTAGTCTCCTATGGAGGTTACTACAGCCCCCATGAGCTTGACTTTAACCTTCTTCTCTTCCCCTCATACAAATCCCAGTCTCGCGCATAGATTTTCTTTCTAATATCAAAACTGTTAGTTCCTCAGGTGGACACTGGCAAAGATTCACTCCCCAACACTATTTCAGATCATGCTGCTATTTGGACTCCGCTCTGTGGCGGAGGTACACTCTCAACCTAAGAATGGACGCTTTCTCCTAGATTTCATTATGTGTATAGCCAAATTCTTAAACACGAGGAATTGGAAGGATATCTCTCGACTTACAGTCAATGAATGGTGGAACCTAGTCTTCTTATATAGTAAATATTAGAAGAAACCACGGAGAGATATTCCCCATGCACAAACTCACTCTCGCTTGTCTAAATGGCAGATGCTCAATGATTATGTACAATCTGCTCATTGCTCCGACATGTCTGTTTTAATGTACACTCATCATGTTTCAGATCACCGTTAGGTTTTGTAACACAATAATGTCAGTACACGCCCGTTTCGGGAATGATTAGTTTTCTAGAGAAGAAGCAGGGGGAGGGGCTGGCAGGGGTTTACTTTGGTGTATGTATCACATTCTATGTATGTATCTGTCTTTTAGCTGTATGTCTTCCTTTCCTTTGTTGTTATAAAACGAAAATAAAGAATTAAAAAAAAAAAAAAATTGGTGTTACATTGGCGATCCTCCAATCTTCAGGTATTAGAGATGATTTTAATGATAGTTCACAGATTACTAATAGCAGGTCTGCAATCTCATATTTCAGTTCTTTCAACACCCTTGGATGTATACCATCCGGCCCAGGTGATTTGCTACTCTTCAGTTTATCTAATAGTTGTACATACATCGGTTCCCGATGTATCGATATTTCCTTCAATTCTTCCGCACCTTTAAATACCACTTCAGTCGTGGGTAACATCCCTACATCTTCCTCAGTAAAGACCGAAGGAAAGAATTCATTCAGTCTCTCTGCTATCGCCTTGTCGCTTCTTAGTGCTCCTTTTAACCCCTTTAACATCTAATGGAACAACTGTTTCTCTCACAGGTTTTTTGCTACGTATGTACTTGAAAAGGTCTTTACTTTTGCTTCCGCAGCAAGCTTCGTCTCAAATTCGCCCTTTGCCTGCCTTATCAATGCCTTGCATTTGACTTGCCAGTGCTTGTTCTGTTTCCAGGTTTCGTCGTTTGGCTCTTTTTTCCATTTCCTGAAAGATGCTTTTTTGGCAACAACAGCCTCTCTGACCTCACCTTTAAACCATGCTGGCAGTTTTTTGGACTTCCTTCCACTTTTCTTAAAGCGTGAAATACAGCTGGTCTGGGCTTCCAAGATAGTATTTTTTCAACAACAGCCAAGCCTGATGTAACGTCTTTACCTTTGGCAACTGCTCCTTTTAGTTTTTTTCTTAACTGTTTTCCTCATTTTATCATAGTCTCCCTTTCGAAAGTTAAAAGGTAGTACTGTGGATTTCCTTACTATCCCTCCTCCACTAATTAAATCGAAGGCAATCATGCTATGATCACTATTGCCAAGTGGCCCCCAATAACCTTATCTCTTGCACTAGATCTGGTGTTCCACTAAGGACTAGGTCTAATATGGCTTCCCTCTGGTCGGTTCATGAACCTGCCTGCTCCAAGAAGCAGTCATTTATTTCATCTAGGAACTTTATCTCCCTAGCATGTCCTGACGTTACACTGACCCACTCGATACCGGGGTAGTTGAAATCACCCATTATTATTACTGCGCTGTAACTTTTGTTAGCTTCCTTGATTTCTTTGAACATTTCGTCATCCATTTGGTCATTCGGCCAGGCGGTCGATAGTACACCCCCACTGCCATCGCCTTCCACCCTTTTACATGGAATTTCAATCCATATAGAAACATAGAAACATGACGACAGTAAAAGACCACACCGCCCATCTAGTCTGTCCTTCCATAACAACTACCCCAGTCCACTTTTTACCTTTAGAGATCCTCTGTGTTGGTCCCATGCTTTTTTGAATTCAGTTACTGTCCTCATCTCCACCACCTCCACTGGGAGACTATTCCACGGATCCACTACTCTTTCCGTAAAGAAATATTTCTGCATATCACTCCTGAATCTATCTCCCTTCACCCTCATCCCATGTCCCCTCATAGCAGAACTTGCTTTCAATTGAAAGAGGCTCTCTCCCTGAACAGTTATGCCACGGAGGTATTTAAACATCTCAATCATATCACCTCTATCCCGCCTTTCCTCTAAGGTGTACATATTAAGATCCTTAAGGTCTGTCCTCATATGCTTTATAATGAAGCCCATTAATCATTTTAGTAGCACCCTCTGCACCGACTCCATCCTGTTCACATCCTTTTGAAGGTGCGGTCTCCAGAATTGCACACCATACTCCAAATGAGGTCGCACCAAAGACTTATACAGAGTCATTATCACCTCCTTTTTTCTGCTAGCCATTCCTCTCCGTATGCACCCAAGCATCCTTCTAGCTTTTGCTGTCGCCTTTTCTACCTGTTTAGCTACTTTAAGATCATCAGACACAACCACGCCTAGGTCCCGCTCTTCTTTAGTGGATAAAAGTACTTCACCTCCTATACTGTATTGCTCCCTTGGATTGCTGCAGCCCAAATGCATGACCTTACATTTTTTAACATTAAATCCCAGCTGCCAAATTCTAGACCATTCTTCAAGCTTAGCTAGATCCCTCCTCATGTTATCTACACCTTCCTGGGTGTCTACTCTATTGCAGATTTTGGTATCGTCCGCAAAGAGGCAAACCTTACCTGACAGCCCTTCCGCTATCTCACTAACAAAGAGTTTAAAAGAATCGGACCAAGGACAGATTCTACAGCAGATTTTGTTTCCTGCAAATCTTTAATCCTTTCTGTCTCAATGCCCTCTCTAACATAGAGAGCAACCCCTCCCCAATTTGATCAGCTCTGTCATTACGTATAGTTTGTACCCAGGTATCACAGTGTCCCACTGGTTGTCCTCCTTCCACCATGTCTCTGATATTCCAATCATATCTAACCTTTTCATTAGTGCTATATATTCTAACTCTCCCATCTTATTTTTTAGACTTCTAGCATTTGCATACAAGCATTTTAGAGAATGTATTTTATTCATATTAATTTGGCTATTGTTAGACATGGGTAATTTGGGATCTTTAAGCTCTGTCTGCTCCATACTTGAGGGCATTTGGGCTAGTTTACTCTTTTTGTGGAACCTCTCTACTTTTGGTAGTATCCTTCAAAGATACATTCTTCCGAACCATCCGCTCTTGGGCGACTGTCGGCTTTCCCCTAATATCTAGTTTAAAAGCTGCTCTATCATATCTAGGCATACTGCTTCACATGCACTGGTTCCACTCCTGGCTTGATGGTGACAATGACAGGGGCTATGTTCTTCGCTAGGCCAGGTGGATTATCTTCTGCCCATACTTCAGGTGGGGCTATAAGATTGGTGGGTATACAGGAACTAGCTGGCTTGATTGGAGATGCACTATAGAACCGCTACTCTTCTTCTCGGGGAACAGTCAGCACCATCAATCCAGCAGGCTTTGGGTTCACAGTCATTTGCATTTCTCCCCTTTCAGCAAAGGATATTTGTGCCTGGAGCTTAGCAAGCATGTCTCGGCCCAGAAGTTGACTAGGGCATTCAGGAATATCCAAGAACTGGTGCGTTATTTTCTGTCCCCCTAGTTCACACATGCGGTTCTGCAGGAGCGGCTTTGTGGCCTTAGCCCCAGTAGCTCTGACAATGGTGATGCATCGAGAAAACAAAGGGGCTACTGGCTTTAGTATTCTGCTCCTGTATCCCCCATAAAGTCTATATAGGGAGGAGTAGCCTAGTGGTTGGGGCAAGGTACTTCAGGCCGGAAGGTCGGGGGTTCAAATCCCACTAGAGGACAGCAACCTTGGGCCGGAAGGACTGGGGTTTCTAGTCCCACAGATGCTCCTTGTGGTCTTGGGCAAGCCACTTAACCCTCCATAGCCCATGTTCCCTGTAAGTATTAGTGTATGTGTCTCATGCGTGTTAAATGTATCCCCAATTGTGTTGTGACCGCTTTGATTGAAGGATAAGGCGGTATACCAAACTGTCTAAATAAATAAAAATAAATATATTGGTCCCCTATTTTCAGACTGACCATAGGCCTCTTGGGGACCCAGGGAAACTTGGAGTCCGGTCTGGCCTAGTCTTCATCCATGCTGTAGCCTCTTCGGCTGCCACTCACTCTATAGCTGCTTCCCTCTCTTGCTGGAACACTGTGCTTGGTTTATTCTTTCTAAAATCAAGTACTCCCTCCTCCCCTCCTGGGGGTGGAGTCAAGATATGGGCATTCACTTCTCTAATGTCCTTCTTCTCTGCAATGGGCGCACTGATTCGCACCCAGTGGGGCCGATCATTTTCACGACCCCTTTCACTTCCTCTGCTCCTTCGATTAGGAAAACCTCCATCATTCAACTAAAGTATCAGCAAGAAGATCTGTTTTTCTTCCTTATCTTACATTCACTTTCTCTGTCACATTTATTTCCACAATTCACAATCTTTCTGAACAACTTCCATTAACCGTGCTGTATTCATGCCCGCAAATCCATCCAGTTTCTGCAATTTTCGGTTTTATATCTCTCTGGGACTGACTGACAAAAACGCAAATTCTCCTGGGCTGCTGGATCGCATGGGGTATATAGTGAAGGCTGCCTGCGCTATTTGGATCCCACTTGGGCCATCAAGGCTGATGGGTCTGCATAATACTGTTCATTAGCTCAATCAAATCCTATGGTTTTCTTAGTGTAGGAGGCATAATGCAGCTTTCAGTTCAGTAAATCAGTGGCAGAAACAAGCTGGCCCTAGACCTAGTGCAATGGGATAACGTGACCCTCCCCTTTTACTGGTAATTGTACTTCTGAAGGCATACGGCAATCGGGACTGTCTGGGTTCCACTTCATGTTCTTGGGCGCTAGCTGTGAGTGACCCTGAACTGGCAAATGAATCAACGGTGGACTGTGGCCTACTCTGAGTACTTTAAACTGTGCTGGGGCTTCGGTCAAGAGGGGGTGTACGTCCTTCTGCTGCAGAGGTGGCTGGTGACATTTGCAGGGAGGTATCCCCCCCCTTCCTGCCCCAGGCTCTGCTCAGGGTGGTGGCAGAGCTGAGGGAACTGGCCTATAAAGATAATAAACGGGCAGGTTTTTTGTTTTTTTTTCTTAAACCTTTAACCAGGAATCCTATGTAGGGGAACTGATCAGGGAACATTCTCTGTACAATCTAATAAACACGGGAAACTACGGGGCCATGAAGTAACTAACACTGAACACCCCCTTCCACAGAGCATTTCTAATAGGGACGGAGACATTTTAAGTCTGTAGTCTTCAGCAAAGTCCTTGCTAACATTCCTAGTCATACATTTCAACAAAATCTGCATGGACTCCGACCCCCCCCCCCCCCACCAGTCAGGCTGCATTTTCCTGTGGACTAAGCCTAATGGATGTGTGCTTATTCTAAATAAGTACAATTTAGATAAAGTCCTTAAAATATAAAACTATTATTTTGCAACATGTTATAACAACAATCCCAACAGAGAGAACTATAGCTCCTAACATGACGGCCACATATCTGTTACGTATGACTGGAATAAAATTACTTGGCATGAAAACTAACTGCCAACCGTAATCAGCATGTCTCTGCAAAAGAAATTACTTTAAATCTTACAGTTTTAGGAAGCAGATATTCAAAAGACATTCCGAATACTTTTTCCATAAAGTGGGTGGATATCTAGAATACATATACACTTTTTTTCTTCCTATTTTATTTTTATTAACAATAAGTATGTCTTCTATGAGGTGCTTGCCGCAGTATATCAGGAACTAGAATTCAAACACGATGAACTCCTTATTCACTCAGGATTTAAATCACTTTCAAGTTGCGATCTGGTACTACTGGCTCGGAATGCTTTATAGTCCTGTCAGGGTTCTTAACCTCTACTTCGTAGGACAAAGGGAAAACAAAAGCAGTTTCCTGAATTTTTCTATCATTTCCTATTTAAACCATTACAGTACTTACTGAAGGTTTGAACATAAATAACACAAAACAAAGCTAAGCCCACAAATGCATTATACCTATAGCCCTACAAAAATTCTTCTCACTTGGTCCGTACAAGTACAGGAACTCGAAAGGGGTTAATAAGAACTTAACCCTTTCCAGGCTAAGCCCAAAACTATCGGGATCCACAATCCTGACTAAACATTCTTATCAAATGATATATAATACATGACCATAGCAGAAGGAACATCACTATTAAAACATATTGAATAAAACAGGTACAATTTTCCTGAAATAAGCACAAATTAGCCCTGCTTCAGAATGTTGAAAACAAGCCCTCACAGGGTTAACAGCTACTATACATTCCTTTCTTCAGACATGCCCCGTCTCTCTCCGCTAGCCAGCTTCATGCTGTGCGAAAGGAAAAAAAAAAACCTGAAATGCATGAGACAGTTTCTTTACTGAAAAAGTGACAACTGAGTTTGTTTTCTTCTGTCTTCTTTTCTGCTTAATACTATTTCTTAATCGGTAAACTGTTCCACAAATTACCCAACAGAATAATCTCACATTTATACCAAAAGGGAAACTCGCGGTTTTAACAGATAACAAAAATCAGATACACAGTAAGGACAGACAATACACCAAACGCTTCCTCCTTTTCGCGACCTGGGCGCAGTCGCCTGGCCATGAACTGTGCTACTCAGAAGTCCGCTCTCGCTCGGCCTGTATTTCAAGACCTCTCACTCACACAAGCAATCATATTTTAACAAGAAATCATTTTTAAGTGCCCAGGTTTTTCTGACTAACTGACTATTTCAAACAAGAAGGATCGATGGCTTCGGCTTCCGCTTTCACTTACGCGGAGCTTACTAGGACCGCCCTTATGGGAGGTGATCAGACTCCCTTGTCTCGCTCACACTCATGCGAGATTTTTCCCAGTTAGTCTATACCAAATATACCAAATCAGTCTTGCGCATACTCATGCAAGACGTTTTCCCCAGGTTGCACTGACTTTTAAACAAGAAAATATCTTCTCACCGGATCCAGTTCCTGATACCAAACCAGTTCTTGGGTTGGACCCTGGACTCCCCTCGGGTTCGAGAGGTGTTGGCCAACTGGACCCAGTGGCCTGCCGAGGCAAGGTGGAACCCTCTCCGATACAAAGGGATCGGCGGCGCCTGAGAAGTTCCCCTGCGGTCGGACAGACATGGTTCCAACCGGACCAAACCTCCAGGCGAATTTCGTAGATTATTCACTTGAATACCATTTACTACTCGCACTTCCCGGCCCAACGCACCAAGAATATGTTGTAGCAAAGTGCAGTCAATGAATAAATCCAGGAGTCAAATGACAGGGTCCAAGCCAGTTTATTGTGCACAGGCCCAGTCAGTCAAAGCTTCAAAAGGAACTGAGCAAAGGTTTCTACAGAGACATAACCATTTATACCTCTTTTTCAGTTTGATACATGAGAACTTTCTATTGGTTCTAGCTCGATACATGCAAACTTCTCATTGGTTTTACATTCCCTGCACCTGTCCAATTAGAAATCCCTCCGGAGCCTAGCAACCAGCCCCCTCCCTTAGGATTGCTCTAACAATGGTGCAGTTCTTGATTTCGTTACTCCTCTACTGCAAGGTTATCCCTAGCTCCATGAATGCATATATTGAAACATTTCTGTTCTTTCACACAGAAGAGAATAATGGAAGACTTATGAATTCATAAAAACTTCTTATTAAGCAGTTTAAAACAGTTTTCTCATTTTTCACAGATTTTTGGTTCTTTTCTAGCTATAATGGGAGTTAGGATCCAGGCCTAACTTACAGGCCTTTCATAATAGCAGGCCATGCTAGGCCATAGCCTACCACATCACTGCCCTCTCCCCCAGCCATCACCCAATATATCTTACCCTTCATGCTGCGTTGTTAGCTGCTCCACCGCGATCGGCTCTGCATGTAGCCTGAACCATGCAGTGCAGGAAGTTTGTTGATCTTGTGAGATTTGAAATCGTGAGATCAGCAAACTTCCTGTACTGCATGGCTCAGACTACACGCAGAGCCGATTGCGGTTGAGCAGCAGTGCAGCAGGAAGGGTAAGATATATTGGATGATGGCTGGGGGAAGGGGGCAATGAAATCCTGGGTGCCAGGGTTCCGTTTATAGTTACCATAGTAACCTGGCACCTGGGATTTGTTGAGCCCTGAGATCTCGTCGATGTGGACACTTCAGTATACACTAACCATGTCCAGAAGTCAGTCTCTCAAAATGAAGAGACCAACAACTGGAGAAAGAAGAAAAAACTAAGTTGGATTCCTATCCTAAATACTATGATCAATGTGTTGTTATAATGTTGAGTCAATACAAACAAAATTTTCTTCAATAGCTGCAAAATACACTCATAGTGAGTACATTATCTGTTTATTTAAATATAAAAGTTATATTTAAAACACCACAGTGATTGTTAGAGCAACCAAGCTTTTAAAACATGTTAAATAAAATGTCTTGAGGCACTATTGCACATCAATATTAAAAAGGTGAGTCTCCCTTTTTCTTTTATAGGAATTCAGATGTTGAACAAGTTTCAGCATTGACTTTTTAAATTAATCAAGAATATTAAAATTACTTCTACAATTAGGACTCTTTCTTTTACAAGGATTACATTCTTCTAATAACTTTCTCTCTTTTTATTTTCAGGTAACTGTCACAAGAATTCTTCTGCGGAATATCAGGTAAGTATAACTCATTTCAAATTTCACCTTTCACAGGACTTTTCTTTTCAAAATGTTAACTGTCTTTCCCTTTCAAATTTTTCTGACTCTTCCCTTTTTAATCAGGTACATATAATCTCACAATATAAACCAGAGTCCTTATTTGAGCTTAAATAGTTTAAACAATTTTGTGTGTGCAGATCAAAAATTTAAAAAATAAACTAAAACGGTAGCGCTGTTTATAGCCTGAGGAAGAAGATGCTACTTGTCTTTCTTGTGATAGGGTCCTTAATCAGGATCAAGTTCCAGTCCTCCTCCCTAGTTCCAGTCCTTATCTCAGCAGATCCAGCACTGTCAGCTCCAACCTACTCCCTATCTCAAAAAAAATCAGTAAAAGAAAACCCTATTGCCCTGCCTGTAGTTTCGTACAGATTTAAATTCACCATGAAAAAAAGCCCCAAATTTTAATTACTTTTTGTCGGAGCACGCCGAAGGAGGAATGGAATTGAATATCCACCCACACCAGACGGCAAGCTACATTTATTCAAATTAGATTCTCCACCTTAAAATGTGATAAAAACGCAACTTATCTGAAAATGTCCAAAATTCAGTGCAAATGTTCCACACCGTTGCCCAAAAACAAGTTTGTTTCACACTGCCTGTAGTTTCAGCAGAATTAGGTTCTTATTAATGTTCAGATATCTACCCCCCAAAATATAATTTAATTGCCCTAAGTAAACCCTCTCTACACATTTAGTCACACATTCATACTACCCCAAAAGAAAAACGGTTAACTATCTTAAAAGCTGTTTCTGTTGGTAATATCCAAAGTTCTGATGGAAGGCTGAGAACAGCAGCAGCCAGGAACTCAGTTTAAAAAAATTAATACCCAGCAGCTTCAGTGCCAATAAATTTTGAAGCAGAATCTAGGGACTGGCAATAACTTTTAGCTCAGTTCAGAAACTGGATTTATAAACTGGAGCTTCTTCAGCACAAGTAATTTTCTTTAACACAAGTTTCTCTGTCCTTCAGTGCTGTAGCAAAGTGCAATCAATGAATAAATCCAGGAGTCAATTGACAGGTTCCAAGCCAGTTTATTGTGCACAGGCCCAGTCAGTCAAAGCTTCAAAAGGAACTGAGCAAAGGTTTCTACAGAGACATAACCATTTATACCTCTTTTTCAGTTTGATACATGAGAACTTTCTATTGGTTCTAGCTTGATACATGCAAACTTCTCATTGGTTCCACGTTCCCTGCACCTGTCCAATTAGAAATCCCTCCGGGGCCTAGCAACCAGCCCCCTCCCTTAGGATTGCTCTAACAATGGTGCAGTTCTTGATTTTGTTACTTCTCTATTGCAAGGTTATCCCTAGCTCCAGGAATGCATGTATTGAAACATTTCTTTTCTTTCACACACAAGAGAATAATGAAAGACTTATGAATTCATAAAAACTTCTTATTAAGCAGTTTAAAACAGTTTTCTCATTTCTCACAGATTTTTGGTTCTTTTCTAGCTATAATGGGAGTTAGGATCCAGGCCTAACTTACAAGCCTTTCATAGTAGCAGGCCATGCTAGGCCATAGCCTACCACATTCCCCCCTTTGATTATTCTCACCCGCAAGTGAGAAAGGGTGACAATTAAATCACTCATTAGTCATTTAACACATTATACTGGTGTAATAGCATCATCGTGGGGTATAGGGTAATATTGCCACATAGCTAATACCTTCGCAGCTGCCTTCCGCTCTATAGTGTTATCAATGGCTGAAGTTATCATGCGCAAGCAAAGGGGTAGGAGACAAGGGAGCAATAAGCACATAGCTAATATGAATAGTACAATAAACATAAGGGCTTTTAGACCACCAATCCATGAAAATAATGAACCAAACCACCCATCCATCTTCAAACTGTGCCAGGTCTGGACAGGCACAAATGTTTGTTCTCTCATCTGGGTGGCTAGATCTTCAACTACATGCCCGTTATTATCAATCTGTAAACAACAATTACTTAAATTCAATTTTCCACATACCCCACCTTCAGCTGCTAACAAATAATCTAAAGCTAATCGATTTTGATAAATGGCTGTGCGCATTTGCGTACTTTGCTTTGCCAAAAGGGTTAGTGCTTTACTAGTTTCATTAGTTATTATTTCAACAACAGCTTGCAAACGTATTATTCGATTAATCATATAAACAGGAGTACGATATCCCCATGTCCCATACTGCTCCCAAGTAGCAGGTCCATAGTATGAGATAATTCTCTCAGGTGGCCATTCTTCAGATGTCGCATCCCATTTGTCCCATTGGCCTATCTTCAAGGCCTCCTTCAGCTGTCGACTTCTGTACACAGGATATCCCAGTTGTTCTCCCTGGGATGTAGGCAAAAGGAAAAAGGAAGGTCGTATGGTTCCCAATACACATGCACCTCCCCAATGGTGAGGGAGCCTAGCATATGCTTGGGTTCCGCAAATCCAATACAATTCAGGTGGTGCTTGCCAGGAATTATATGCTGCTAAGTTAGTCCAGATACTGGCAAGTTTGGGAAACTGAACTAGAGGATTGGAAGGTTCAGTAGCGTTGACTCCTGACCACCAAGACGTCTTCTTAGTGGTACTGTTGTAGAACTTCTGATTGAGACAGACCAGCTGCCCCACTTCCATATTAAACAATGGTCCATAGCGAGAAAAACATAAGTTACCCACAATGGAGTGGGCCAATACCCATTCACTTATGGTATTGTGTATATTAGTCTGATTATATGGAACAGAATAGTTCAGTTCTTGTGCCTCCCAAGGCCATTGGTCTCCCATCGTAGTTCTTCCACAAAATAAACAGTCTGAAACGCGGAGACTAGATGCAACTGCTCCCGCTAGCTCAAGGAACAAGTTCTGGGAGGCAGGAGGAATTTCAAACTCTGCTTTCATGGCCTCATAGAAGGAATGATGTATACGATAGGGTGAGGATACATGGGTCTTGGTGTTTAATTGCAGATATAAGATAGTTCCAGGATCTATACCTCCTCCTGCTATACGCAACCCAAATTTGTATCCTTGCTTCCATTGGCTGGGGTTGACTATGAGGAGTTGCAGGGGATTACAGGCACCTTTCTGGCATTTCTTGGGCTCTGGTAGTCTGATCTTTGTCAAGCTGCCTTTGCGGTGATCACCATCTCGTCCCATAGGTGCATTCTTCCAGGTAGCAAAATACACGCAGTCCCATTTTGGGCAAAAGTAATCATGTTTAGATGTAGTAGTGTAAATGGTGGCTGCAGAACTTTTTCCTGTACACCGTCCCCATCCATAGGCTCCTTCTGGACACATATATTTATCATCATGGTAGTATGCTCGCTCCCATGACCCACATCTGTGGTAAGCATTTCTGTTAATTGCATCACAAGCATCAAAGTTCAAGATAATAGGTTTTGTGGGGTTTGCAAGGGATTTTGTTGCATTTAGGATGGCTCCATCTTCATCATTCCAGCGTATCTCAAATGTATAATATGAAGGGTTTTGTCGGGGGTTATAACAAGTCTTACTTTTCCCCTTGGTACAAATATTCAGTTCGGTGCCATTATAAATACACCGGCTGACTGTTCCAGTGCAAGTATAGTAGGAGTGATAGAGCAAAGTCTGTGTAATCTTTTGTCCTGTTTGGGTGGTGGTTATGCAGGCTGCACAAGGGGGTAGGGCAAAAGTCTTTTCCAGGATTCCCAGGATCACCACTCCCACAAGACAATAGTGGAAGAACATTGTGATTACAGTCTTTGGAAGTTAACTGGAAAGTTGGGTATGATGAACTTGTTGAGTTTTCTTCTGTTTCTGCTGTGATGGTCACTCCCGTGTGACGAAGGTAGATTCTGAAGATTCTCTATAACGCCGGCTGTCTTCTCAATGTGAGTCGCAATGGAGTCTCGGGATCATTCATTGATGTCCATTGGCCAGGATCAGGAGTAGCTGCCGGCTTCACTCGACTGTGGTGGATCCAGGGTTCAAATTCTGCAACTTTCACTGCGGTGGGGGTTGACAGGATGACGACGTATGGTCCCTTCCAATGCGGCGCCAGCGGGGTCTTTCTCCACTCTTTCACCCACAAGGACGTTCCTGGCTTGAAGGGATGCAGAGACTCAGTCAGGTTGATGGGTAGTCAATCTTGCACCCACGTTTGGAGATTCTGCAAGACAGAACCTAAAGCTAATAGTTCTTGTCTAGTTATTTCAGATCCTATCTGTCTCATGTCTCCCTTTATTCCCTGCACTATGGGTGGAGGTCGCCCATACAAAATCTCAAAAAGGAAGACTCCTAGGGATCTGGTGGGAGCTGAACGTATCCTAAGAAGGGCTATAGGGAGAACTTGGAGCCACTTCAGGTGTGTTTCTTGGCAAAGCTTGGATAACTGAGTTTTCAAGGTTCTATTCATACGTTCTACTTTTCCTGAGCTCTGGGGTCTGTAAGCAGTGTGTAACTTCCATTGTATTTGCAGAGCTCGAGCTAACTGTTGGGTCTCTTGGGATACAAATGATGGACCATTATCTGACCCTATAGTTGATGGTATCCCGAATCGGGGAATGATCTCATGAAGCAATACCCTAGTGACTTCTCGGGCTTTCTCAGTTCGGGTGGGGTAGGCTTCCACCCATCCCGAAAATGTACAGACTAACACTAACATATAGTGATATCCATTTGCACGGGGCATTTCAGCAAAGTCTACCTGTATATCACTCATTGGGGTCACCCCTACTGACTGAACTCTGGGGGGTGGAATGGGACCTTGCTTGGCATTATTTTTGGCACATATCAAACATTGCTGTGCCACCGAGGCGGTCAGGGATCCTAGCAGTGAAATACAGAAATGGGGTCTCAGGGCTTTTTCCATAGCTGTTTTTCCATAGTGTGTGGCTTGGTGAAAAGCTTGAACAAAGGCTGGCCCTAATGCTTCAGGGATGACTGTAGGACCTGGAGGTGGGCTACCTTCTGGGTGTGGCAACACTATCCAACCTTGTTCTGTCAAGACTCCTCCCTCTTTTTCACAATAATAGTCTAACTCTCTTGTAGTATATCGGGGTGCCCAGGAACTAAGGGGCACAGGGAATAGAGCTGCTTGCATTACAGTATCTTGGGCACTAACTTGTCCTGTGGTGGCTGCCTTCCGGGCTGTGGCATCTGCAAATCTATTCCCTCGGGTGACGTCTCCTGCTCCTGCCTGATGACCTCGGCAGTGCATGACTTCCCCTTGCTTGGGGGCCCACACAGCATCTAATAACATCAATATTTCGGACCCATATCTAATGGCCTTACCCCCTGAGGTGATCAACCCTCGCTCTTTATACAAGGCTCCATGTGCATGCAAAGTGGTGAAAGCATATTTGGAATCTGTGTACACATTTATGCGAAGTCCTTCTCCTAATGTCAAGGCTCTGGTGAGGGCTATCAATTCAGCTTTCTGTGCAGAAGTTCCTGGGGTCAGGGCTGAGGACTCAACTACCAGATCAAGGGTCACCACTGCATATCCAGCACAACGATGTCCATTGATGACCAAACTGCTTCCATCCACAAAGAAAGTCCCTTCAGGGTCCTCTAGAGGGACATCGGTCAAATCAGGGCGACTTGAGAATACAATGTCCATGGTTTTTAAGCAATTATGATCAGGGGGCCCAGGACCAATTGGGAACAACGTAGCAGGGTTCAAAGCTTGACTGACTTTCAACTGTATCTGGGGGTTTTCGCACAGCATGCTCTGATATTTCAACATTCGTGCATTGGTTAGCCAGAAGTTTCCTTTGTGTTCCATGAGAGTCAGAACAGAATGTGGCACAGTGACTTGAAGAGTTTGTCCCAGTGTGAGTTTATCTGCTTCGCCCACTAGGAGGGCTGTTGCTGAAACAGCTCTCAAACAAGGGGGCCATCCTTTTGCAACTACATCCAATTGTTTTGACAGATAGGCTACTGGTCGTTGCCAAGATCCAAGAGATTGAGTCAATATTCCCAATGCGTTTCCTTGTGACTCATGGACAAAAAGATGGAAAGGCTTCTGAACATCTGGAAGACCTAAAGCTGGGGATGACATCAGAGCATTTTTCAGAGACTGGAATGCTGCATCTTGTTCAGGCCCCCATTCTAGTGGAGATTTTTCCATTCCTTTGGTGACTTGGTACAGTGGTTTTGCAATCAGCGCGAAGTTGGGGATCCATATGCGACAGTATCCCGCGGCCCCCAGGAAGGCTCTTACTTGCCTCCTAGTGGTTGGAATGGGGATACTGCATACAGCTTCTTTGCGTTCTGGTCCCAGACGTCGGATTCCACTGGACAACTGGAATCCTAGATACTTGACTTCAGTTTGGCATAGTTGTGCTTTGGCTCTTGAGATTTTGAATCCAGCCTCTTTGAGAAGGTACAAGAGTTCACTGGTGGCTCGTAGGCATTCACTTTCTGAGTTGGTGGCTATGAGCAAGTCATCTACATACTGAAGAAGGACCCTCTTTCCTGGGTCCACTGGGTAACTTGAGAGATCTTGATTCAGGGCAGCACTGAAGAGAGTAGGTGAATTCTTGAATCCTTGGGGTAATCTGGTCCAGGTGAGCTGGCCCCGCCTTCCTGTTGTGGGGTCTTGCCATTCAAAAGCGAATAAAAGTTGACTGGTGGGGGCTAGGCATACACAGAAAAAGGCATCTTTCAGGTCCAGGACAGTGAAATGAGTAGCCTCAGCGGGGATCAGTCCCAAGAGAGTATAAGGGTTTGGTACTACAGGGTGTATAGTTTCAACTGCATCATTCACTCGCCTTAGGTCTTGTACTAAGCGGTAGTCCCCTGTCCCAGGCTTCTTTACTGGGAGAAGGGGGGTGTTCCAAGGTGACTGGCATTCCTTGAGAAGTCCATACTTCAGCAGTTTCATCAGATAGCAATTGATTCCTTCAATGGCTGGTCGAGGGAGAGGATACTGCTTCACATGCACTGGTTCCACTCCTGGCTTGAGGGTGACAATGACAGGGGCTATGTTCTTCGCTAGGCCAGGTGGATTATCTTCTGCCCATAATTCAGGTGGGGCTATGAGGTTGGTAGGTATACAGGGACTAGTTGACTTTATTGGAGGTGCACTATAGAACCGCCACTCTTCTTCTCGGGGAACAGTGAGCACCATCAATCCAGCAGGCTTTGGGTTCACAGTCATTTTCATTTCTCCCCCTTCAACAAAAGATATTTGTGCCTGGAGCTTAGCAAGCATGTCTCGGCCCAGTAGTGGAATAGGGCACTCAGGCATATACAAGAACTGGTGCGTTATTTTCTGTCCCCCTAGTTCACACATGCGGTTCTGTAAGAATGACTTTGTGGCTTTATTTCCAGTGGCTCCAATAATAGTGACAGATCGTGAGGACAGAGGAGCTACTGGCTTGGCTACTACTGAATGTTCTGCTCCTGTATCTACCATAAATTCCATGTATTGGTCCCCTATCTTCAAACTGACCATAGGCTCCTGGGGACCCAGGGTGAACTTGGAGCCCGGTCTGGCCTAGTCTTCATCTATGTCATCCAGGTCATAGCCCGTTGCTACTGCCACTCCCTCAATGGCTTCCTCCCTCTCTTGCTGGAACTGTGTTCGGTTCATTCCTCCCCTCCTTCGAAATCGTCCTCCTGGCCTCCAGGGACTCCCTCCTCCCCTCGCAGGGGCGGAGTCCAGATGCGGGCATTCATTTCTCCAATGTCCTTCTTCCTTGCAGTAGGCGCACTGATTTGCACCCAATTGAGGCCTTTCGCTTCCGCGGCCTCTTCCTCGTCCTCTGGTCCTTTGATTAGGAAAACCTCCTCCACGTCTTTCGGTTATAGCAGCAGCAAGAAGATCTGCCTTCTTCTTCATCTTTCGTTCACTTTCTCTGTCTTGTTCATTTTCACGATTCATAAATACTTTCTGAGCGACTTCCATTAACTGTGCTGTATTCATGCCCGCAAATCCATCCAATTTCTGCAATTTTCGTTTTATGTCTCTCTGGGACTGACTAACAAAGGCCGCATTTACCATGCGTAAATTTTCCTGAGCAGCGGGATCATATGGGGTATACAATCTATAAGCTTCAGACAACCGCTCATAAAAGTCCGCTGGGCTCTCATCTGGACCGTGGAGAACTTCCGATACTTTCCCGATATTCATGGCCCTCTGGCCTCCCTTTTCAGGCCCTGCAATAAGGCCTGGCGAAATCTGGTTAGGGCTGCCTCCCCCCTTTCATCATTCGGGTCCCACCCGGGATCTTCATTTGGATATTCTGCAACAGCTGCTTGTGGGGGGTTTATTCCTCCCCCTTCTACAGGGTTTTCTTCTAACCAACGGAGGGCTGCTTGCCCGATTCGCCCTCGCTCCTCAGTAGTAAAGAGGGTGGACAGGAGCTGGCGACAATCGGCCCAGGTAGGCTGATGGGTTTGCATAATGCTAGACATTAATTCTGTTAATTCCTGGGGCTTGGCTGTATAGGATGCATAATGCGTTTTCCAGTTTAATAAATCTGTGGTGGAGAAGGGTACATAAACTAAGCTGGTTGGTCCTGGCGCCATCTGGCCCTGATCATTTAAAACAGGTATTCCAGGCACTTGGCGTAATGGCATTAGGTGCCCTGCTTTTTCCTTCTTCTTGGGAGTTACGCTTCTTAAATCATAAGGCTCCCGGGCACAAGTCTCCTTGTTGGGTGACCCTGAACTGGCAGGAGAGCCTCCGCTTTCTATCTCGTCAGAGGACTCGAGTCCCCCCGACGTGCTTGGGCCTGACTCGGGACTATCACTCGGGGTAGGGTGCTTCTTAGGCTGCTGCAGCGGTATTTTCTGGGGCTCCTCATCTGGCTCCACCTCAGGTCGTGGTGCTGGAGAAACTAACTTCTGTGGGTACTGGGGTAACCTAGCCAGGAGATCTGGGGACTCTGGGGCAGAATACACAGGCGGCTTCTCCTCCTTAACTTTTCTGGTTCCCCTAGTAGTAGCTACAAATATTTTACAGCGCTCCTCATAACAGCGCTTCATCCATGAGGGCTGCTGTTCACACACACTTAACCAGGAATCTATATAGGGGAACTGGTCAGGAAGCACTCTTTGTATAAGCTGATGAATTCGAAAAACTGTTTCTAAATCAAAGGTGCCCCCACGGGGCCATGAAGCAGCTAGTGCGGGCCACTCCCTTTCACATAACATTTTTAATCTAGACGGAGTCATTTTCATACCATAATCACCCGAAAATCCTTTACGGAAATTCTTGATCATACATTCCAATGGAGTTTGCGTGGACTCCGCCCCTCCCATAATCTAAACGTAACTGCATACTCTGACTACGTACTCTACTAACTACGTACACTATGTACTCTACGCACACGTAATGACGTACAAGACAACGAACAATAAGGGTAGGTAGTATGGCTGTAGGTAAGGGGTCCGTACAGCCCACAGAACACTGGGAGGACAAACACCACTCGCTTCCTCCTTTTCGTGACCTGGGCGCAGTCGCCCGGCCAGGAACTGCGCTACTTAGGAGTCCGCTCTCGCTCGGTCTGTATTTCAAGACCTCTCACTCACACAAACAAGCATATTTCGACAGGAAATCATATTTCAAGTGCCCAGGGTTTCTGACTAACTGACTATTTCAAACAAGAAGGGTCGATGGCTTCGGCTTCTGCTTTCTCTTACGCGGAGCTTACTAGGACTGCCCTTATGGGAGGTGATCAGGCTCCCTTGTCTCGCACACACTCATGCGAGATTTCCCAGTTAGTCTATACCAAATATACCAAATCAGTCCTGCGCACGCAAGACGTTGTCCCAGGCTGTTCTTTCTGTCTATCGAATCACAAAAATGTCTACTCACCGGATCCGGTCTCCGATACCACACCAGCTTCTGAGTTTGAACCTGGACTCCCCCGGGTCGGAGGTGTTGGCCAGCTGGACCCGATGGCCCGCCGAGGCAGGCGGAACCCTTTCCGGCTCAAAGGGGCCGGCGGCGCCTGAGGTTTCCCCCGCGGTCGGACAGACACGGTTCCAACTGGGCCGAACCTCAAGGCGAATTGCGTGGATTATTCACTTGAATACCATTTACCACTCGCACTTCCCGGCCAATGCACCAAGAATATGCTGTAGCAAAGTGCAATCAATGAATAAATCCAGGAGTCAATTGACAGGGTCCAAGCCAGTTTATTGTGCACAGGCCCAGTCAGTCAAAGCTTCAAAAGGAACTGAGCAAAGGTTTCTACAGAGACATAACCATTTATACCTCTTTTTCAGTTTGATACATGAGAACTTTCTATTGGTTCTAGCTCGATACATGCAAACTTCTCATTGGTTCCACGTTCCCTGCACCTGTCCAATTAGAAATCCCTCCGGGGCCTAGCAACCAGCCCCCTCCCTTAGGATTGCTCTAACAATGGTGCAGTTCTTGATTTTGTTACTTCTCTACTGCAAGGTTATCCCTAGCTCCAGGAATGCATGAATTGAAACATTTCTTTTCTTTCACACACAAGAGAATAATGAAAGACTTATGAATTCATAAAAACTTCTTATTAAGCAGTTTAAAACAGTTTCTCATTTCTCACAGATTTTTGGTTCTTTTCTAGCTATTATGGGAGTTAGGATCCAGGCCTAACTTACAGGCCTTTCATAGTAGCAGGCCATGCTAGGCCATAGCCTACCACATCAGAACTTCACAGCAGGCATATCCTGCATAGGTGTCAGAATGGGGTGGGCCACAGAGGACCTGGCTCCAGCAAACGTTTGCCTGCCAGGTGCCAGCAAACTGCATGGAGGCCGCAATTGCAGCCTTCCCCTCCTGTTTTGTCCATGGGAATCCCATTTTCTGTGGGCAGAAGAGAGCAACCACGATCACGGCAAAGACTCCTTCCATCTGCATGTCAGTGATTGGATCCCTGTAGGCAGAACAGGAGAAGAAGGCCCCAATTGCGGCCTCCATGCAAGTTGTCTGCCCATGGGGATTTGACCTCCTGCGAGCAAAGGAGAAGGGAATGGCCATGATCATGGCAGATTCCTGTCCGTCCACGAGAGATTGGGGCAGACAGAAGGAGTCTTTGCCTCAGTCCTTCTTCTCTTCTGCCTATGGAGGTTAGGATGGGCAGAACAGGAGAGGAAGGCCACAGGGGCTAGAGGCGGAACTTGGGCTTCCCCCAATCATTTGGCTGTTCCGTTGTCCCCGATATCCAGAATGCTGTCACAGACTTCAAAGCAGTGGCATAGCCCTTCTATGAGTTTAAAATAAAAATCCCTTCACTTAGGCAAGAGAAACCACACTTGCCTGCCCTAGCTTAAAGAAGATTCCACTTTAAATTGCTAGTTCTCAAACCAACAGCTTTAGTTCCATATCAAATTTTCTGTTCCATAAATTTATCAGAGCTTTGCTTTTCAGCCAGAATTTAATGTCAAACTCTAAATAAAATCTATGTTTAGAAGGAAGAGTAGCTTCTCCAGAGAAAAAGAATTTTATTCTGATTGCTAGTCTCAAAGCTCATCTCTGCCATGAGCTATCAATCTTATTCAGAATGGCAGAGTGCAAGTCCAAATATTTCTTATTTTTTATAAGGGACCAAAAGATAAGTCCTTTATCACTAGCTATTACAATTTTCTCACACACTTTCACAGTGTTCCACACTCAAACCAAACTTTGGCTTACATCTAGAGCTATTATTAAGATCAGTCAGCTTTTTTTCTAAAAACAAAAAAATGTTTTTCTATCAATCATGAGCTCCTAGCCAAGGCTTTTTTTAATGAGAAGCTTTAATTTTTTATATCAGGAACCTCTCTTTTCCTTTCAAAGGGAGCTAACTTTTTTTCCACAACCTCAACCAAAGGGAAAAACCTCAGAACTTCACACTTTCATTTAAAATCATTCACTTACTATTCCTTTCCTCAAACAAATTCAGTTTTAGCTGTTTAAATCTTAGTATAAAGCACTTTCACACAACAGTCATCTATACACATCCAATAGCTGCCCAATTCAAGCCCCAACTTCCTCAGAAACATGGAGTTCTGAACATTCCAGCCAGTAAAATTAGTGCAGCTTCACTAGATATCTCATAAAATAGTCACAAACGTGCCACAGTTAAGGCTCAGACCTCATGACTCTAAACATAATTATCTCCAGGAACAAGCAGGAATGTAGTCTTCACATATGCGTATCGTCGGTACCAACGGAGCCTGCGCGAGAACACTCCCCAGCGTCCAATAGGAAAGCTTTTGGGAGCATCCCACAGTGCCTGCGTGCTGCCTTCCTGCCTTTCCAACTCTCCCTCTTCAGTTCTTCATTTTCCACGGAGCCGACAGGACGCATACCCTGACACCACAGAAAAATTGATCCTTATTCTTTTGTTTTTTGTGGTCGCATCTGCCTTCATTCAAAGCCTACCAGTACCACCGGATCTCTTTGCTTCTTTTTCAAAAAAACTCAAAAACCTAGCTTTCTAAAAGATTTTTTCTTCAGGGGCCTTTCCCCTCTCGGAGCTAGGCGCCATTTTGGGCACTAGGCCCTCTTTTCTTCAAACATGGAGAAACCAGCTAGTGGTTTCAAGAAATGTTCTAAATATGGCGGTACCATATCCGTCACCGACACCCATGAATGGTGTCTTAAGTGTTTAGGTCCTGACCATTCTCCATCGGAGTGTCTCTCTTGCAGAAAGATGACTAAGAGGGGCCTGCAGAATAGAATTGCAAAACCCGGTACCCTTTTTGCCGCAGATATGTCAGTTGCATCGACGTCTTCCAGGGCTTCATCTTCCTCCCATGGATCTCAGATAACTAAACCTAAGTCTTCTAAGACTGACCGGTCTTCAAAGGGTAGATCTCCTTCTAAGTATCGAGATCACACTGGCATTGCCCTCGAGGAAAGTTCACCGGCAAAACAGCCCTGGCGGGAGACCTCGGTCTCCAAAGCATTAACGGGGCTCCAGAATGTTCCAGAGGCTTCCACCTCTGCAGAACTACTGGTGCCATGTTCTGGGGTCGCGGCCACTTCCACCGGTACCGACACCCAGGCATCGGCAGGAGCAATGGATCACAGAATCCTCGCTATCGAACGCAGTCTAGTGGCCCTCTTAGCAGCTTCGGTATCGCTAAGACTGCTACAGATGGTTCCACAGGTATCGGTACCGACACTGGTACTGGTACCGAGTGCCTCGGCGGGTATGCTTCCCACCATGCCGAGCCTTGAGTCTATCTCAGGTATCGACGGATCTGTACCGAGACACCCCGATACCGACTTCGAGCGGTACGGGTACCGTGCTTTGCAGGAACACCCGGCGCAGAGATTTTTCAAATCACCCGATTCCGATGACTCTGAGGACTCTGCCGGTACCAGAGCTATCCTTCCGGAGGATCCATCTCCTTCTCCTCAACGCAGAAGGTCTCCTCCAGAAGACATGTCCTTCCAGGATTTTATACGTGATTTAGCTCGGGGTCTTGCAATCACGGTGACTCCAGAGAAGGAACCCAGAACAGAAGAATTAGAAATTCTTCTGTACCCTAAGGCTCCTAAAGAGGCAGCTACCCTGCCCATTCACAGAATCTTGCATGATCTCATGCTAAGAATGTGGGAAACTCCTTTAACGGTGTCTCCACACTCTCGACGACTCGATACCATGTACCGAGTTCCAAGCTGTCCTGGCTTTCAAAAAACTCAGTTACCACACCATTCAATGGTAGTGGAATTGGCGATGTGTAGGATTAAGAGTGCTAAAACACATTCTTCCAATCCTCCGGGCGGTGAATTGAGGACGCTCAATGCCTTTGGGTGTTGATGTTTCCAGTCCTCCATGTTGGCAGCCAGGATTAGCTTCTACATTCTCTATATGGGAATGTTCCTCAAAGAAGTTGCAGGAGACTTGGAGCTCATGAGCCCTCCTCTCCCTGAGGAAAAAAGGGGGGAATTCCTTACTCTGGTCAAACATGCCCAGGATGTCTCTAAGTTTGTAAACCGTGCAACCTTTGATTGCTTTGAATGCATTGGCAGAACCTCTGCTATCTCCATTGGTGCACGTCATATTGCCTGGCTTCAGACATCAGACTTAGAACAATGGGTGCAAGATAAACTGGGAAATATTTCTTGAACAGGAGAAAATCTATTTGGCAAGGATTGGCAAGACAAGGCTAATCAGATTGAATCTGAAAGTACTACCTTGAACAGACTATCAAAGTCTACAGCCAACCCAGCAAAGAAAAAGTCAGTCAAGAAACCCTTTTTCAACAAGAAAAAGAGATTTTACCCATTTACACCCATCAGGGCCACTGTCCAGTTCATGTTCCCCAAAAGGGGCAGCAACAGACCAGACAGCAGAGGAAGCCACAAGTTCCTAGAGCTCAACCTGCTCAACAGACTCAGCCTCCTCAGGGGCTTTGACTCCTTCCTAGAGAACTTAGTCGTTCTGCCCCTGAAAGGTCCAGAACCGCTTAACATCCCGGGCAGATTATGCCATTTTGCCAGAAGATGGCAACAAATAACATCAGAAAACTGGACCCTGTCCATTGTACGAGAGGGGTACAGACTTCATTTTCACAGCATGCCCCCTCCTACAATCATAAGACAGTTCAATTCTCAAGTCCCTGCTACCAAACTCTTGGGTCAGGAGGTAGCATCACTTCTTGCTCAGGGAGCAATAGAAGAGGTACCCATATCCCAACAGGGTACGAAGTTCTACTCCCCCTACTTTTTCATTCCAAAGAAAACAGGGGGACACAGGCCTATTCTGGACCTCAGAGAATTAAACAAGTATTTGTTCCAGGAAAAATTCAAGATGATCTCCCTCGGAACATTCCTGCCATACCTTCAGAGTCAGGACTGGCTATGTTCTCTAGATCTAAAGGATGCATATAGGCATATTCTCATCCATGCAGATCACAGGAAATTCCTTTGTTTCCTTTCCAGGGAAGACACTTCCAATACAGGGTTCTTCCCTTTGGTCTGGCTTCTGCCCCAAGAGTCTTCACAAAATGCATGGCAGTAATAGCAGCATTCCTGAGAACTCTAGGAATATTTGTCTTCCCCTACTTAGACGACTGGCTCATTCGAGCATCAACAGCTCCAGAAGCCAGTTTCGCTCTTTCTCGCACTATGCGAATCCTCCGGTATTTGGGACTAGACGTAAACCTCCCAAAATCTCATCTCACCCCTTCTCAGTCTCTAGAATTCATAGGGGCTCGTCTAGACACGAGGCAGTCAAGGGCTTTCCTGCCACAGCCACGTTGTCTTAGTATAGTACAGCTGGCCTCCCAAGCAGCTATGAAAGTCTTCCTGACTACTCGGGAGATGCTTCAGCTTCTGGGGCATATGGCATCCACTGTCCATGTGGTTCCCTATGCTCGCCTTCATATGCAAGCAGCGCAGTGGACCCTATCCTCTCAGTGGACACAGGCCTCGGGTCGGCTAACGGACAAAATCAGAAACTCCACACGTCTCATTTTGTCCCTGCAATGGTGGCAGTCACTGGAAAACCTTCTCGTGGGCTCTCCTTTTCAGCAACCTCTATGCCAAACCACCTTAACAACAGTTGCGTCCAAGTTGGGTTGGGGGACTCACTTGCACGATCTATCAACTCAGGGTCTCTGGACCCCACAGGAGGCTTGTCTTCACATAAACCTCCTAGAACTCAGAGCCATTTTCCATGCTGTCCGAGTTTTTCAGGACCATCTCAGCAACAAGACAGTTCTGGTCCAGACCGACAATCAAGTAGCCATGTTCTATGTGAACAAGCAGGGCGGAACAGGCTCTCTGTCATTATGGAACAAAGCTTTGTGACTGTGGGCCCTCGCCAGAGAGCTTAAAATCCACCTTCTAGTGGTATTTATTTATTTATTTATTTAACATCTCTTATATACCGCGCTATTAAAATCAGCGCGGTGTACATCGAACAAAATATACTGCAATGTGTACAGGTAACATCGAGTTTACAGAGAACAAGGGAATATCAAACATGGAATAACAGGGATAACTATGTACAATCAACATTATACTATATATATGCTTTAATTATGTACCATATTTAAACTCGAGTGAATATTGAACATGTATTCATGGGTAGCATTCAAAATCTTTGGGCAGACAAACTCAGTCGAATACTGCTGCCACACGAATGGTCTCTGCACTCAGACCAGCTTGCTCGAGTGTTTCGAATCTGGGGAACGCCAGATATAGACCTCTTTGCAAGTCCACAGAATGCCATACTTCCCCAATTCTGTTCCAGAATTCAGGCAAGGGATGCTTTCCTCCTCCACTGGGGTCGGGACTTCCTCTATGCCTTCCCACCCATTCCCCTCATTCCCAAAACTTGGTTCAAGCTTCAGAGAGACAGAGGTCATATGATACTCATAGCTCCACGTTGGCCACGGCAGACGTGATATCCTCTGCTTTTGCGTCTCTCTCAAGCCACACCTCTGGAGTTGGGATGTGCTCCAGATCTTCTTTCCCAGGAGAACGGGACGCTATTGCACCTGAATCCCCAGTCCCTGCACCTCAGGGCCTGGTTACTGAAACCCTAGGACTCCCGGATATCAACCTGTCTCAACAGGTAAAGGATATCCTTGTGGCTTCCAGGAAGCCTTCCACAAGGCGATCCTACACTTTTAAGTGGAAGAGATTCTCTGTATGGTGTTCTCAAAGGGGACTTAACCCCCATACAGTGCCCGTGGAATCGCTTCTGGAGTATCTCCTCCATTTATCAGATTCTGGTCTTAAAACCAATTCATTAAGGGTCCATCTTAGTGCCATTGCTGCTTTTCGCAAACCTCTGGATGGACAACCTATTTCCTCTCATCCACTCATAGCGAGATTTATGAGAGGTCTGCTCTTAACAAAACCTCCCATTAAGCCACCGCCGGTGGCATGGGATCTAAATCTTGTTCTCGGGCAGCTCATGAAACCGCCCTTTGAGCCCTTAGCCACTACAGCCCTAAAATTTCTTTCATGGAAGGTCATCTTCCTAGTTGCCCTCACTTCTGCAAGACGCATCAGTGAGTTACAGGCCTTAGTGGTGGATCCTCCTTATACAAGATTTCACCATGATAAGGTAGTTCTTCGGACTCATCCCCATTTTATGCCAAAGGTGGTTTCGCCCTTTCATTTAAACCAAGTGTATTCTTCCCTAGGCCTCATGCCTCTAATGCAGAAAGGAACCTTCATACTTTAAATTGTAAAAGAACCTTGGCTTTTTATCTTCAAAGAACTAAGCAACATAGAAAATCTTCTCAGCTTTTTGTTGCTTTTGATTCTAGTCATTTGGGACTTCCAGTTTCCAAAAGAACTCTCTAGATGGATTGAAAATTACATATCCTTTGCATATGAGAGTAAGGGACTTTCTCTCGAAGGCCATATCACAGCTCACAATGTGAGAGCAATGGCAGCCTCAATGGCTAATCTTCGTTCTGTGTCCATTGATGACATCTGTAGAGCAGCCACTTGGGCTTCGGTAGACACCTTTACAGCCCACTATTGCTTAGACAAGGACTCCCGTCGGGATGCCTCGTTTGGCCAGGCTGTTCTCCAGCATCTCTTTCAGACTTAGTACAACTCCTACCCGCCGTTCCGGGTTTCGATGCCAGAGATCCATGGGAGGAAGCATGACCCATCTCACCTTGGGTTTGCAGCTTGCTGGGGTCATCCCCCTGGCATCTCTCAGCTGGGGAGTCCCCATATGTGAAGACTACATTCATGCTTGTTCCTGGAGATAGTGTAGTTACTCACCTGTAACAGGTGATCTCCGGGAACAGCAGGAATAAGTCTTCACAACCCACCCAACTCCCCTGGGAGTTGTCTCTATCTCTCTCTCTCTCTTTGTCTACTTCTCTCCTTTGGTCTCAGCTATAAACTCAACTGAACAGGGAGAGTTGGAAAGGCGGGAAGGCAGCACGCAGGTGCTGTGGGATGTTCCCAAAAGCTTTCCTATTGGACGCTGGGGAGCATTCCCACGCAGGCTCCATCGGTACCGCCGATACCCATATGTGAAGACTTATTCCTGTTGTTCCCGGAGATCACCTGTTACAGGTGAGTAACTACGCTTTCCCTGCCCATCTCTGGACAGGACCCATTTAAAGATTAAATAACTGTTAACTATATTTTTTCTTCCCTTTAAACATCTAATTTAAACTGTGTCAGCCTCTGCCCTTCTACTTGTGCCTCTCCTGTCTTTTTTTTTTTAGCCCTTAAAAAGATTGAAAACACCCTTTGTGGAGTGCTGTACAGCTTATGCTCTCCCTATTTCTCCTATTTCTGCACATGCTCCTCTACTGGAGCATGTGCATAGAATTTACTTACGGTTTCAGGCTATACAGTATTCAATTTTTAATTCATTTAATTTATTTAAGCCTCCCGAGACCCCTCTTAACTTGCCCCACAGGTTGCCAGTTTAAACAATGTCTCCAGAAAACCAGCACACAATTACATCTTTTACAAAGCTTGCTGTCAACTACACAAATATCAGGGCTTAATACTGCATTTTCTACAAAGCTGCAGAATAAGGTTGAACCCCCTTCCCCCAACCCCCCCCCCCCCTCCCATCCACTCCCAGTCTGGTTGAGAGATACAACTACAACAAGCTAATAAACATGTATACCATCTAACACCCAAGAATCTTCACAGAACAAGATTAAAATATATATATTTTTAGACTTTCCTCTGTTGGCCCTTCCTGAAGTCTGCAGACCCCTCATCTGGCTCAAATGCCCCTACCACTATTGCTTCTGTGCTCAAGGCCAGCTCCAGGGCCTCTGATTAGGTCACGGCCTGCCCAACATGGATCCTCCCCCTTAAAGGTTCCTTCTCTCCCTTAGTGTGATACCAAAAAGCCCTGAACCCAAAGCTAGTCAAAATCTTTTGTTCCCCTTCCTCCTGGAACCGCTTCCAACCCCATGGAGCACTGGGACAGTGAGAGTCAAAAGCGCCGCTCAACTGCAGTATCCCAATGTCCAGCTTAGCTTCCTAACTTGGCACTGTTTTACTTTTTTCCTTAAAAAAAAAAAACCTCTCTGCATCGCCCCGGTTGCAGCAGCACAGTTATCCAGCAAATCCAGACCTCTCACCATTGCACTGCCTCATTAAAAAAACATCGCCGCAGCCCATGCTCCCAAAAGCAACCCCAGGCTGGAGCTGCAGAACCACCCCACTGCCAAGAACTGGGACCATGGGAGCAATTAGCCATGGCAACCTGGCGCCCGTGGCAGTACTCCTTTTCTTTTACTAACTGTAGCAGAACCCCTGACTAGCAAATCCAGGTCTCCCACGCCAATCTGGAGGACAGACCCAGCCAAGCCTGCCTCTGCCATGGCTCCACTGATCCACAGCAATGCTGCCATCACTAAAGGCAACAGCATTGCCCAGACTCACGGTACTGCAGCCCTCAGGTAAATTAAAAAAACAACAACTTTCTAACTGCAGGCTGCAATAATATGATCAAAGCACCCACAATTCACCAGAAGCAACATTCCTACCAAGTTGTGCAGTTATCCTCCGGCTGTGCTGGTGCCGATAAGAGGAGTGGTGGTCTAGTGGTTATGACAAGGTACTTCAGGCCGGAGGGTCGGGGGTTCAAGTCCCACCTGGGGACAGCAATCTCAGGCCGGAGGGACTATAGGCACTCCTTGTGGTCTTGGGCAAGCCACTTAACCCTCCATTGCCCATGTTCCCTGTATGTATTAGTGTGTGTGTCTCATATCCCCTCATGTTAAATGTATCCCCCAATTGACCGCTTTGACCCTGTGAAAAGCAGGATATAAATACAGCTAAAATAAAATTAGCTGCTAGGATTCTGAGGCTAGAAAAACAAATTTGTAAAGAACGTAAAATCTTAGCTAATAGGCCAAATATTGCTAATAAAGAACAACTGCTAACTACCCAGGCAACTTTGAATACATTAATTCATCAGAAAACAAAAAAGTCATTATTTTATTATAAGTATCATTTGTATCAATTTGGGGATAAGGCAGGGAAGCTTTTAGCTCGTTGTCTGGCTCGTAATCAAAGATCGAGGTTTGTGCCGTTATTAAAAGATGAGAAAGGTGTTATACACAAGGATGCTACTGAAATAGGGAATATTTTTTTAAAATTTTATCATAAGCTATATTTGAAAGAAGATGTTCCCATAGTGGACATTAGACATTTCCTGTCTGAGGTACATTTACCACATCTATCCCAGGATCAGCAGAGTAAATTGGCGTCTCCCATAACACTGGATGAAGTAAAAAGAGGAATAGATAATGCAAAAAATTGTAAGGCACCAGGTATGGATGGTTTTAGGGTTGAATATTATAAATTGTTACAGACACAAGTTTCACCGGTGTTAGAGAAATTATTTAATAAATGGATGGAAACAGGGAAGTTTAGATATAATAGCAATACAGCATATATTGTGGTTTTACCAAAACCAGGGAAGGATGTAACAGAAGTTGGGTCTTATCGACCTATATCTTTAATCAACTATGATCTTAAATTGTTTGCTAAGATATTGGCAAATCGTTTAGCTGAATATCTCCCAGATTTGTTACATGATTGTCAGATGGGATTTGTTAAAGGTCGTTATCCTACTAAAAATGTAAGGAAAATTTTGGGTGCTTTAAGCTGGGTAAGGAAGTTTGCTAGTCCTTCAATATTAATTAGTTTTGATGCTGAAAAAGCTTTCGATAGGGTGGGGTGGACTTATTTGTTTGAAACTTTAAAGGCTTATGGTATAGGAGATGGTTTTATTCAAGGGATAAGAGGATTATACGAGAATCCGAAAGCTGTTGTGGGAGTTAATGGGCTGGTCACGAATAGCTTTAATATAGCTCGAGGAACGAGACAAGGTTGCCCATTGTCTCCTCTGCTATTTGTGTTATCATTAGACCCTTTGCTAAGAATGATTAATGCATGTGATGAAATACGTGGTGTAAATGTTGGGACTTGTATATTTAAGGTGTCTGCTTTCGCGGATGATTTATTAGTTATGTTAACTGAACCACGTAATTCTTTTAAAAAATTAATGGATGTGATTGAACGTTATGGACGGTTAGCTGGTTTTAAATTAAATATGGATAAATCAGAAGCATTAGATATTATTGGAGATTTACAAAATGATTGGGGTACAGATTTTCCTTTACGCTGGGCTAAAAATAAATTTAAATATTTAGGGATTTGGTTACCTAAAGATCCCCATCATCTGTATAGGCAAAATATTAAGATGCTTCTACATGATATGCAAAACAAATTGCAGTTTTGGACACCATTGCCTTTATCTTTAGGTGGTAGAGTGGCTGCTTACAAGATGATGATTTTTTCCAAAAATTTTATATGTTTTGCAACTTATTCCGTTACGACTACTAAGGAAAGATGTTCGAAAAATGGAAAGTTTACTCCAAAATTTTCTTTGGAGTGGGAAAAAAACCAAGATTAAAAATTGATCAATTATATGGGCCGTGGAATCAGGGTGGTATAGGGTTGCCAAAAATAGAACATTATAATCTAGGTTGTCAGTTTCGTCATGTAAGAGATTGGTTAATAGGGACATCAGTATATACACCTTATGATTTTGAATCCGCGTTAGTAGCTCCATATTCACTTTTATATGTGTTACATGTAACAAATATAAAACTACCAAAAGATTTCAAAAATAATATTTTATGGCAAGGGGTTCGTTGGAGTTGGAAGTTACTTTGTGAACAATTGGATATTTCAAGTGAAATTTCTGGATTTTTGCCTTTGCAAGGCAATTTAGCCTTTCAAAAAGGTATAACATCTACTTTTTTAAAGGATTGGGAGAGAAAAGGTTTAAAACAATTGTGGCAAGTAATGAATGATGAAGGTGCTCTTAAACCCTTTAATGAATTAAAAAAACTCTATGGATTATCGCAGGGACATTTTCATGTTTATTTACATTTAAAATATTATTTGATTTCGATAAAAGATGTGGTGGGAGGTTTGAGACGGGAAAATTTTGATAAATTAGAAAAATGGTTTATGATAAAAGATAAAGAATGTATTTCAATAGCAGAATATAGTAAAGCATTGAGAAACATATCACAAGTTCAGAGTTATAGTCATTTGAGTTTGAAATGGGAAAGAGATCTTAGAATTAATCTTGATTTATATGATTGGGAAAAAAGTATTGGGAGTATTCCAAAAATAATTATAGGAGCTAAGTTGCGTGATATGCAATTTAAAATAATAAAGCGTGCTTATATATCTCCCTATAAAGCTTGGAAGGCAGGTTTTGCTGAACATGGTAATTGTCCATGGTGCGGATTGGAGCGGGCACATTTGGGGCATATGTTCTGGGGATGTAAACGTGTAAAAAAATTTTGGGATAGGATTCAAAAATTTTTAATAAGTATTTTAGGGCAAACTTTGATTTTAACCTCAGGTTTTGTTGTTTTAGATGCTCCTTTACAAGGACTTTATTCTTCAGGGAGTAGATTATTAATAAGGAAATGCTGTCTGCTTGCAAAACATTGTATTCTTAGAAAATGGAGAGATTCTGGTGGTCCAGAATATTGGGAATGGAGGAATGTAATGCATCAATTAGTTTTATGGGAGGGAGAGGCCTCTAGGAAACATGTTCGTAGAAGAGCAAAGTTTTTGATGATATGGTCTCCATATCTTGAAAAGTTGTCGGCCAGGGCAAGAAATGATATTTTAACGGTGTAATTTGGTATAACTTTGAACTAAGTGATTAAGTTGGCATAATTAGGATTTAAGACTGGAATGGGTTGGGAATAAGGGTGGGAGTGGGAAGGGGGAGAACATGGTGGGAATTGGGAGGAATAAAGGGTTGGGTGGTTTTGGGGGAAGGGAGATAAAGGTGGGAATTGGGAAGGATGGTAATGGGTATAATTGTGTAAGAAGATATAAGTACAGAATTGGGTTATATTTTTTATGTCTTAATTTGTATTCTGCTTACAATATTTTAATATGTTTGTAATGTTTCAACATGTAAGCTGCTTTTATGTTATTATATGTTCAATAATTAATAAAAAGATTTATAATAATAAATAAATAAAATGCTGCAATATTGCACTTCTAATGGTGAGAAGCAGGCAGTGCCTGCTCCTCATGACTAAAAACATGATATTGCAGCACTTCCCCCTACTGGCAGTGCAGCTGGAGAACTTCCATGCAGCTTGGTGGGAACATTGACCAGAAGGTGAGCCAGAGAGTTCTGAATAATTTGTAAAGTGCATGTTTTGTGTAGTAGGTAGGTAAGTACAAAGAGTTACAATAATCTACCTCGCCTAAGAGTAGTGACTGCAAGACTGTCCAGTGACACATTCACCCAGTGACAGTATATATTTTAAACATCTAACCATCTTCAATGTGTAAACGGAGTTCCTAAATGCAGACTTAGCTTGCACATGCATAGAGAGAGTAGGCTCTACACTTCACTTCAGTCAGAAAACACTTAGGAGGTTATCCAGCCTTTGGGTGAAACCCCCTTTGTAGTACCTGCATGCAGTTCACCCAGACAAGTTCAGTCTTTTTTAAATTCACTTAATCTCCAGGAACAAGCAGGAATGTAGTCTTTACATATGGGTATCGTCGGTACCGACGGAGCCTGCGCGGGAACACTCCCCAGTGTCCTATAGGAACGCTTTTGGGAGCATCCCTCAGGACATGTGTGCTGACTTCCCGCCTTTCCAACTGTCCCTCTTCAGTTCTTCGTTTTCCGTGGAGCCGACAGGATCTATTCCCTGTCACCGCAGAAAATTCCATCTTTAAATTTCTTTCTTGTGGTCGCGTTTGCCTACCGCACGACGCCTACTGGTACCGCCGGTTCTTTTCTTTTCTTTTCATACAACCCCCCCCCCCCCCAAAACGTAAACTTAGACTGTTTCTTTTCAGAAACTTTCCTCTTTGGTGCTAGGCGCCATTTTGGGCATTAGGCCCCATTTTCCTAAATCATGGAAAAACCAACTAGTGGTTTTAAAAAATATACTAAGTGTGGCGGTACCATTTCCGTCACTGACACCCATGATTGGTGTCTAAAATGTTTAGGACCTGATCATTCTCCAACTGAATGTCTCTCCTGCATGGGGATAACCAAAAGAGGAAGACAGAACCGGGCCGCAAAGCTCTGTACCCTCTTTTCTTCAGATTCTAGATCCATTGCATCGACATCGTCAAGGGCCTCTTCTTCCTCCCATGGATCTCAGGTAACTAAACATAAAAGCCGGTCCTCAAAGGGTAGCTCTCCTGCTAAGCATTGAGAGGCCATTGACATTGCCCTTGAGGGAACCACACCGGCAAAACAGCCCCAGCGGGAGGCTTTGGCTTCCAAAGCATCGATGGGGCTTCAGGATGTTCTCGAGGCCTCAACCTCGCAAGAACTACCTGTGCCATGCTCGGGGGTTCCAGCCGTCCTTACTGGTACTGACACCCAGGCATCGGCAGTGTCGCTAGACCAGAGGTTTCTTGCTATCGAGCGCAGTATCGCAGCTCTTCTTTCAGCTGCGGTACCGGTGGTCCCAAGGGCATCAGTACCGACATCGACACCGATGCCGGTACCGACACCAGTATCGACACCGACCCCGGTGGGAACTCTTCCCATGCCATCTCTGGCTGGAGTGGACAAAGCGGTACCGGGTCACCTTGGTACCGACTTCGATCGGTACTGGGATCGTGCTTTGCAAGAGCATCGGGGTCAGGAATACTTTGATTCCTCCGATTCTGAAGACTCTGACAATTCTGCTGGCACTAGAGGGTTTCTCCTAGAAGATCCCTCTTCTCCCCAACACAGAATGTCACCTCCAGAGGACATGTCATTTCAGGATTTCATCCGTGATATGGCCAAAGGTCTTTCAATCACAGTAGCTCCTGAAGAGGAACCCAGAGCAAAGGAATTGGAAATCCTCCAATATCCTAAAGCTCCTAAGGAGGCAGCCACTCTGCCTATCCATGAAATTCTGCATAGCTTGATGCTCAGAATGTGGGAGACACCTCTAACCACTTCTCCTCACTCTAGAATTTTATTTATTTATTTACATTCTCTTATATACCGCGCTATTCTGCATCAGTGCGGTTTACATTGAACAAACTGAAATTACATTGAACAGGGCATTATAACTTGGAGATAACTATTTTACAGGGAACATGGGCTATGGAGGGTTAAGTGGCTTGCCCAAGACCACAAGGAGCACCTGTGGGACTAGAAACCCCAGTCCTTCCGGCCCAAGTTTGCTGTCCTCTAGTGGGATTTGAACCATCGACCTTCCGGCCTGAAGTACCTTGCCCCAACCACTAGGCCACTCCTCCACTCCTTGATACTATGATATAGAGTTCCATCATGTCCTGGATTTCAGAAAACTCAGCTGCCACACCATTCAATGGTAGTGGAATCAGCCATGCGTAGGATGAAAAGTGCAAAGAGGCATACATCTAATTCTCCAGGTCATGAATGCAGGACTCTGGATGCTTTTGGACGCAGGACTTTTCAAGCTTCCATGCTTTCAGCTAGGATCAGTTCATATATGCTATATATGGGAATGTTCCTCAAAGAAGTCACAGCAGACTTGGAACTTATGAGCCCATTTCTCCCAGATGATAGGAGACAAGATTTTCTTGCTCTAGTTAAGCATGCTCAGGATATCTCCAAGTTTGTCAATCGTGCAGCCTTCGACTGCTTCGAATGCATCAGCAGAACTTCTGCTATTGCCATTGGCGCACAATGGATTGCCTGGCTACAGGCATCAGACTTGGAAACTTGGGTACAGGACAAGTTAGGCAGCATTCCTTGCACGGGGGAGAATCTCTTCGGCAAGAACTAGCAGGAAAAGGCTAACGAGTTAGATGCTGACAATTCTACCTTAGATAGATTGTCAAAGTCTACAGCCACTCCAGCCAAAAGGAAGCCTTATAAAAACCCCTCTTTTAGCAAAAAGAGGAAGTTTTATCCTTCCTATACCCAGCAGAGTCAGACTCCAGGTCAGGCTGCCCAAAAGGGACAAACTTGACAGCAAATGAAACCAAGAGCCCAACCAGCTCTCCAGGTTCAGCCCCCTCAAGGGCTTTGACCCCTTCCTAGAGAGCTTTGCCTTCCTGCCTCTGAGGAGTCCCCAACCCCCCAATATTCCGGGCAGGTTATGCCACTTTGTCAACAGATGGCATCAGATAACAACAGAAGAGTGGACTTTGTCCATTGTAGGAGAGGGGTACAAACATCATTTTCACAGCATACCCCCTCCTACAATTCTAAAGCAATTCAATTCACAAACCTCTGCAGACAATTTGCTAGATCACGAGGTCTCCACACTTCTTGCCCAAGGGGCAATAGAGGAAGTACCCATTTTTCAACAGGGGGCAGGGTTCTACTCCCCTTATTTTCTAATTCCAAAGAAAACGGGGACACAGACCCATTCTAGACCTCAGAGAACTGAACAAATATCTGTTTCGAGAGAAATTCAAAATGATTTCTCTAGGAACTCTTCTGCCATACCTTCAAAGCCAGGACTGGCTTTGCTCTTTAGACTTAAAGGATGCATACACTCACATTCTCATCCATCCAGATCACAGGAAATTTTTACATTTCCTTGTCATGGGAAGACATTTCCAGTACAGGGTTCTTCCTTTTGGTCTGGCTTCAGCACCAAGGGTATTCACGAAATGCATGGCAGTAGTAGCTGCATTTCTACAAACCCTGGGGATTTTCGTCTTCCCTTACTTAGACGACTGGCTCATTCGGGCTTTCACAGCTGCAGAGGCCAGCACTGCTCTGTCCTGTACAATGCGAATCCTCCAATACTTGGGATTGGTGATAAACTTCCCGAAATCTCAACTAGTTCCTTCCCAATGCCTAGAATTCATAGGAGCCTGTCTGGATACCAGGCAGGCAAGGGCTTTCCTTCCACAAGCCTGGTGTCTTCGCATAATGCAGCTAGCTTCCCAAGCAGCAGGCAAATCCTCCCTCACTGCTCAGGAGCTACTGCAGTTACTGGGACACATGGCATCCACAGTCCATGTAGTCCCATACGCTTGCCTCCACATGCAAGCAGCTCAGTGGACCCTCTCCACACAGTGGACACAGGCCACGGGTCATTTGTCGGACAAAATAACAATCTCTCAATGACTAATTTTGTCCCTCCAATGGTGGCAATCACTAGAAAATCTGACAGTGGGGTCATCTTTCCATCAACCCCTCTTTCAGGCCACCCTAACAACAGATGCATCACAGGTGGGTTGGGGAGCACACCTGAATCATCTCTCTTCCTAGGGCACCTGGACTCCTCAGGAGGTTGGTTTACACATAAATCTCCTGGAATTAAGAGCAATTTATTTAGCTCTTCGAGTGTTCCACGCCCAGTTCAGCTACAAGACAGTCCTAGTCCAGACGGACAATCAGGTAGCCATGTTCTCTGTGAACAAGCAGGGCGGAACGGGCTCTCTGTCGTTATGCAACGAAGCTTTACGACTATGGGCCCTCGCCAGAGAGCATCAAATTCACCTTCTAGTGGTATATCTTCCAGGCATTCAAAACCTTTGGGCAGACAAACTCAGTCGAGTACTGCTACCTCACGAGTGGTCACTCTACCTAGACCAGGTGGCAAAGACTTTTCATCTCTGTGGCACTCCAGACATAGACCTCTTTGCAAGTACACTGAATGCCAAACTTCCCCAGTTCTGTTCCAGGATTCCGGTGCACAACTGTCAGGCAAGGGATGCCTTCCTCTTTCACTGGGGTCAGGACTTCCTTTATGCCTTCCCACCCATTCCCCTCATCCCCAAGACACTCTTCAAGCTTCAGAGAGACAGGGGTCGCATGATTCTCGTAGCACCATGATGACCACGCCAAACGTGGTATTCCCTGCTTCTGCATCTCTCTCAAGTAGCACCTCTGGAGTTAGGGCATGCTCCAGATCTCCTTTCCCAGGAAAACGGGACGCTATGGCACCCAAATCCCCAGTCCCTGCACCTCACGACCTGGTTGCTGAAGGCTTAGACCTCCAGGATTTCAACCTGTCCCAGCAGGTAAAAGATATCCTTCAGACTTCTAGGAAACTTTTCACAAGAAGATCTTATGCCTTCAAGTGGAAACGTTTTACTATATGGTGCTCCAAGAGGGGATTAAACCCCCTGGTCATACCCTTAGAATCGATACTAGAGTATCTCCTTCACTTATCAAATTCTGGGTTAAAGACCAATTCGGTAAGAGTCCATCTTAGTGCAATTGCAGCTTCTTATAAGCCTCTAAATGGACAACCAATTTCCTCTCATCCACTCCTATCAAGATTTATGAGAGGCCTTCTATTAACTAAACCTCCCATCAAGCCACCACCGGTGGCATGGGATCTAAATCTAGTTCTCAGGCAGCTGATGAAGCTGCCTTTTGAGCCTTTAGCCACTGCAGCCCTTAAGCTTTTGACCTGGAAGGTCATCTTCCTAATTGCAATCACCTCTTCCTGTCGCATTAGTGAACTGCAAGCTTTAGTAGCTGATCCTCCTTATACTAGGTTTCATCATGATAAGGTTGTTCTTCGAACTCACCCACATTTTATGCCAAAGGTGGTTTCGCCTTTTCATTTAAATCAATCAATTTACCTTCCTGTATTTTTTCCGAGGCCTCACGCCTCTAATGCAGAAAGAAACCTTCATACTCTGGATTGTAAAAGAGCCTTAGCTTTTTACATACAAAGAACACAGCAACATAGAAAGTCCTCACAACGTTTTATAGCTTTTGACCCTAGTCATTTGGGACTTCCAGTCTCCAAAAGAACTTTATCTAAATGGATTGCCCAATGCATATCCTTTGCTTATGAGAGTAAGCGTCTTCCTCTTCATGACCATGTCACAGCTTATAATGTGAGAGCCATGGCAGCTTCTATGGCTAATCTCCACTCTGTGTCTATCGATGACATTTGTCGAGCTGCCACCTGGACTTCGGTACACACCTTCACAGCCCAATACTGCCTAGATAAAGCCTCCCGTCGGGATGCCTTCTTTGGCCAAGCTGTTCTTCAAATCTCTTTCAAACCTAAACCAACTCCTACCCACCAACCCTGGTGGGATGCCGGAGATCCATGGGAGGAAGGATTCTCACCTTCGACGGTGGCATCTTCCTGGGACTATCTCCCTGGCATCTTCAGCTAGGGAGTCCCCATATGTGAAGACTACATTCCTGCTTGTTCCTGGAGATAGCGTAGTTACTCACCTGTAACAGGTGATCTCCAGGAACAGCAGGAATTTAGTCTTCACAACCCACCCACCTCCCCTAAGAGTTGTCTCTTTATCTCTCTGTCTCTTTCCTCTCTTTCCTCTCTCCCTCTATCCTTTCACTCAGCTACAAACTTAACTGAAGAGGGACAGTTGGAAAGGCGGGAAGGCAGCGTGCATGTGCTGAGGGATGCTCCCAAAAATGTTCCTATTGGACGCTGGGGAGCGTTCCCACGCAGGCTCCGTCGATACCGACGATACTCATATGTGAAGACTAAATTCCTGCTGTTCCCGGAGATCACCTGTTACAGGTGAGTAACTACGCTTTCTGGAACATCCAGCATTTAATCTATGTCATACAGTATAATAATTTAACCTGTGCCAACCCTAGATCCCCACAAACAGGACACAACAACATACATACAAAACTCAAAATTCAGCTCTCAAAGGAATTGACCCAGAGGCTTCCTATGGTTTATGAACAGACAAGCTGAAAGAGCTAAACCTTGAGGCACCCCAATTTCCATGAAGATAACTCATTTCCATAATATATTCACTGGCATTTTCTGGTGAAAAAATGTAAACCACTGCAGCACTTTACCAGATATATTCAATTCCTTAACAGAACTGAAGGGCAAAAATAACTACAATTACAGCAGAACCATCATCAATAGACCTACACGAGTCAGTCACAGAAACCGACAAGGTCTTAGTACTGTGACTGTGTCTAAAGCCACACTGAAAATCATTCAGTGATGGTCATCTAAGAAGTTAACAAGTTGATCCAATGCAGGCTTCTCAACCACCTTACCCAGAAAGGGGAGGTTGAAAATGTGTCTAAATTAGCAACATCTGTAGCATCCAATTCAGACTTCTTCAACACTGGGTATACTACTGCCTTTTTTAAGTCATTGGGGAATGCCCATATGGTAAAGGAGGCATTGACAATCTCCACTAAGATAGACACTAAAGCATCCTTCAAACGCTTCACTGCACAGACTGGGAAAGGATCTAATATAGATACATAAAAGCACTCAAATTAGAGAGATAGTCTACAGTCCCCAAAACCCGGGGCATGTCGGACTGGCTTCGGGCTCTCCTTCTCCTCATTCCCCCCCCCAACCCCCATCCCCCTTTCCTGCATACATGAAAGACTGGCCCGATCCATTGTTTCGCAACCTGCTTTATTAGTGGATCTTGAAGGCCACAGCTTGCAGATACAATAATTGCAATGTTAACATTCATCATAACATCAGTAAACAATAACAATAGGTAAACAACAACCATAGGCTAACGCGGAGGGGTACCATCGCCTTGTTGTCTGGTTTGGTGGCCCCAGCCTGCGCCATTGCCAAGGCCTCGCCCTTTTTGTCCCCCATCCACCAAATGCCCCATTTTGTTCTATGCTCCTTGTAATCGAAGCCAGGCACCCCTTGCCCTGGTACCTGGCCCCCCTGTTACTGAACCCAGGAACTCTTGGATCGGTACCTAGGTCCCCCTTTTCCCTTATAGTGGTACCCCTCCCCTTCCCTTTTTGGTGAGGTCCCTCCACCAGGAGGACCCAAGGCCCAACTCACCGATAGTGAGTACTGAACCGATGGCCCGCCATAATCCCTCAATGAACAATTCAGGCCACTCTCATTCAGGTGGACCCCATCCCCCGAGTACACTGTTGCCCCTCCTGCCAGTATGCCATGGTGCTCCACTATTGTCCCCCCAACGCCTGTATGAAGGTCCCAATTTCCTTGTTCATTTTCCTCCTGCTCTTTTTGATACCTTCGGTTGCTCTGCTCCCCACCACTGTTACCGAGGGATGATCTGTGACCAGATGATCCCCGCCCCCAGTTTGGCGTGTATCCAGGCCATATCCACCTTGATCTTCTATTTATTTATTTAACAGGTTTTCTATACTGCTTTCTCCTTCAATCAAAGCGGATTACAGTGTGTTATAGGTGGGGGAAGCATGCAAGAGTTGCTTAGTAGTTTAACTTATTAACACAGTAACTTATATACATTAACCTATCTACAGTATGTACAAGGGGTGATGTGGGCTAGGGGGGGTAATGCGAGTGTACTGGAGTTGTGTTGTTTTCGTGAGAACGGTAGGGTTGGAAGAGGAACTTGTTAGCTAGCTGATGTCCTCAAAGATCTATTCCCTTAGTGGTCACTAGATCATTACCACCCAAGTATGTGACTACAAAGTCTGGTGGTTGCCTACACTGTTGCTGGCCAGCAAGCACGGGCCTCAGCTGGTCCCATTACATCCCTCTTGCCCATCCATTGTATGCGCACACTGTCGGGATGGAAGCCGAGCTGCTTGCTGAAATGTCTCTCAGCTGCCTTTTGTCTTGCCCAGTAGATATAGGAATGCTCTACAATCCAGACTGAAATTGATCTGTGATCTAGTGGGCAAGAGGGGAAACAGCTTTAGCTAGCGTCATTACTGCCTGATGTACAGCTTGTACCACTTTGAAGCCCAGCTCCCAATAGCCCGAATCTGACCTGGCCCCAGGCTCAAATTGTGTGCTGTGGTCGCTGCATGTATTTTAAAGGAATGTAGTGTCAGCCCAGTGAGCTCGAACCCTGTGTCCCCTACCGCCCTCAGCCATAGGATCCGGAACTGATACCGGGGGAGAGGCAGGACCCATCCAAATACCGCAGCAGGGGGCCCCCCCCCCAATGACGGGTGCACCCGTAGATACTCGTGCAGGGCAGTGACCGGGCAAAGATCCCACATGGCTGTGACATTCAGTTATTCAGTTCTTCCCTTCCTGAGCCAATCCATCTTCGACTAGACCAGGAACAAGCGCACTCTGTCCCCTACTATTGCAGCGTCTTCCACCCGCATGGCGGTGTCTGCCGTGTCCATTGTGTAGCAAGGCAGGACCTCGCTCCATACGAAAGGCCCCAAAAAGCATTAACAGTGTAACTAGCCTGAACAATTTTTTTTAAAACTCATCTCTGGTAATAGCTTCTGCCCGCAAAATGGCCCCATTCAGCATGTGTAGAGTGACCGTCTAGCGATCGTCAGGCCTCAGAGCTGCTTCCCTGGCCTTAAACTCCTTCATCACATTCCTGTTCCCCCTCCCCAATTTGAGGAAGAAGGCCACCCCCACCAGCATCAGCTTGGCCTGTCTAATCGAGGCTCCTTCTGCCTGCAAGTCCATCAAGAACTTGAACAAAAGCCCAATTGTCGCTCCTTGCCAAAGGCTGGCTTCCCGCTGTTTGGCAAAGCTCTGTAGCGGGTCCCAGGCTCTCCAGTAGACCTTCCAGGTACTGGTCGACAGTGAGGCCATCAGCATGCTGCCGGCACTTAGCATCCAAAGGTCCACATCTCCTCGGACATGGGTGTTACCTTGGGCGATGTGTTCGGGGTGAGCTGCCTGAAGCACTGGACCTGGAAACGAGAGAGTGTCAGCTATCTCATTGTTCTCCCCTGGGATGTGGCTGGCCTTAATAAACAAATTCAGCTCCAGGCTCAGTAACACCAGCTTCTTGACCAATCTCATCAGTCTCCCCACCCTTGCTGTTTGCTTATTAATGGCGAGCACCACCGCCACATTGTCTGAATGGAAAACTATTCTGTCAGCAAACCAGGGCTTCCAGATGATCATGACAACTAAACCGCCTTGGATAAAGGCAGTATAGAAAAGCTGTTAAATAAGATAAATAAATAAACCACTATTGGGAACATCTCAAGGAACATGATATCCTTGGTTATGCCATTTTGGTGCCACTCCACTGGCCTCCTCTCTTGACACCACTGTTCCCTGAAATAAATCCCGAAGCCAAATGCCCCCCACTGCATCCGCGAATAGTTCCAGGTCCCTGTTATAAATGGGGAGCACCCTCCATATATTCCTCCTGTTGTAATGTAGCAGGAACTGCTACCACACTATCAAGTCCTCCCTTATGGGGGCATTGACTCTAATGAAGTGGTGTCTCCTGTGAACACCCTTTGTGGCATCGGCCAGTAGCTGAATGAAAGCCCTACCCATGGGCATCACGCGGCAGACAAAGTTCAGGTGCCCTATCAGAGACTGTATTTGCCTCAGTGTGATCTTTGCAGTGACAACCGTTTGGACTGCAGACTTCAAGGCCACCACTTTGCCTGCCAGAAAGTGCATCACTATTTCCATAGTGTCAATTTCTATCCCCAGGAAGGACAGCCACTGCACAGGTCCTTCGGTCTTATTTACCGCAGTGGGGACCCCTAGATTGGAGGCCTTTCCTTTGAAATGTTCTCAGGTTGCACTGACAACCGCGCATGTTACCTGCCATGATAAGAAAATCGGCCAGGTAATGTATGATTTTGCCCAGGTGCATCTCCCTCTTGACCATCCATTGGATGGCGGAACTGAACTCCTCAAAGTAGGTGCATGATATGGAGCACCCCATGGGGGGGGGGGGCATTTGTCCACATAATGCCACCCACTGAAGCGGAGCCTCAGCAGGTGGAAGCTATCTGGATGTATCGGCAGAAACCTAAAGGTGGACTTTACATCTGTCTTTGCTAGCCATGCCCGCCCTTCCCCAGGCCCCGGAGCAACTCCCGAGCCTGGTCTACGGAGGTGTACTTCGCCAAGCAGACTGCCGGGTCCAGATGGTCATTCATTGATGCACCATCAGGATATGACAGATGGTGTATGAGCTGGTACTTCCCCAGCTCCTTCTTTGGGCCTAGGCCCAGTGGGGAAATTATCAGGTTGGGGGATGGTCCTACTCTCAAAGGGGCCTGCAATCCTGCCCAGCTTCTGCTCTTTATCGAGCTACCTTTGCACCACCTCCTTCTTCTCCAGAACAGATCGTAAGTTCCCCGCCACCTGCAAGCCCGGTGGGCCATTGTAAGGAATACTGAAACCTCATGTAAAACCGTTAATTAACCATTGCGCCTTTTTCCGATTACATTCCACCAGATTCCGCTGCAGCATCTTGATATTAGTGGGTGTAGCAGCCAGTCCCAGATTGCTGGCCTCATCGCAAGCGCTGGAGGTCCTCCCCTTGCCTCTTCCTGCATCTGACCTGAGGGGGTCCCTCCCCGCATGTGGCGCAGGCATGTCTGTATTTGCAGGTATTATATCTGCATACCCCCCCCCCCCATTGTACAGCCTGCACATGCCAGGCCTGTTGTCCCCCTCCAAAACAGCTGTTGCTGCAATACTGTATACTTCCAAGGCCAACCTCCAGCTGGGACCCTGCTCACTCTGTTATTCCGCTGACCTTATGTCATCAGCCGGATCCAGAATTTGCTGTCTTTCCTGTCCCAGCTAAGCCGCTTCATGCTCGCCATGCTCCGACAAAACTGTTCATCGTACTCCAGACAGGCAGTGCCGCCATACACACTGTAGGCCTCGCAAATACTGTTCTGGTATTTTAAGATCCCTCGGCACTGTTCAGGGTGTTTTTTTGCTGACCATGCTGGCCAACACCTGAAAGGCTGCGCACCAATTCGCAATCATCCGAAGGATGGTGTCAGCCTTCTTAGAGACCAGCTTGGACTTGTTGCAACTGCCCGAACACTCGTGGTTTGCGTCATTTCACCTAATGAGCATTGAGAAAATGTCCACGTACTCGCCCTTCCAGATTTTTTCTTTCTGGGCTGCAGGCACGTGGCTGTCCAACGCGCTCGTGATGCACATGTATTCCACTGACTGGAACTCAGATACCAACTCCCCATGCCCACTCTGAGCTTCGGCCGGTGGACCCCCAGCACTCATGGGAGCGGTGTCCTCATATGGGGCGCTGGGGATCCCTGCACCGCCCACCCTCGCTGGGGCCCTGTGCTGTTGGGTCACAGCTGCTGCAGTGCTATTGCCAGCTTTGAACCGCACTATGGTCTGCAGCAGCCCCGCAATGTCCTTTTGTTTGCCCATGGCTGCTCCCCAAACCTCCCCACACTTGGGTTACTGTCGTAATTGTCTCACTTCTAGCCTCTGAAGTTCCTCCTGATGGGGCCCCCAGCATTAGGCCCGCCACCCCTCTGACACTCATGCGCCCATTCAAACCTGCCAGCTGCTTCCCCACCCCTCATCCCCCCGCCTCTCTCTGCCCTACCGCAACATGCAGCAAAGAAGTGAATTGTTCATACTCACCCTTCCATCCTGATTCTCCTGGTGCAGCCACCCAGCTCACACCCTCCTCCTATGGGGATGTCTGACCTGTGGCTGGCGCTCCTTCAAATGAACTCAGTAGAGCTTGGACACATCCCACTCTATTAACTGCGGCCATGGCTCTGACTGGTTCACAAGGCTGTGCATCCCAGAGTCTCCCGCTCATCACCGCCAGGCGGTCACTGGTCACTGGGCCATTCTCGATATCCCAGGCCTGGATACAGGCTCCATGCGCTGATGAGCACCGCGGTGTCCTGCCCTGGCCACTCCTTCACTGTTTCTCTCTGTGCTGAGCTTAGGCTTGTTCCGCTTCAATTTTCACTGCCATCTTTGACCATCTGTCGCTGTTCCTCACCTTCTTCGCTTGCCTGCTGTCCTCGCCGATAGAACTCCCCTTCTTGCCTCGCTGCTGTCTGGCTCTGTCCCCACACTACAGCGCTCTAGCCTCCACTGTCCTTCTGTGCCACTGTTGCCTCTAGGACTCCTTTCCTCCCCGTACTGGCTAATTGACTCACCCAGCAGCTCCTGGTTTTTCTGGGCAGCGTGACCGTAAGAGGCTTGTCAGGCCCTTCTTCCAAGGCAGTGGAGGGGTTAATCCACTCCCCGGCCCTCCTGATGTCCCCCGCCCCGCTCTCCCTCCTCTTCCTGCGTCTTCCCTGATACTTTAAGAGGTGGAGGGGAGCGCGATGTGGTTGGGGGGGGGAGGAAAGCGGCATACCTGTCCAAATGCTGACTCAAGTGCTCACAGCTAATCGGCGTGTGGGCCTCCTCATGAGTCATGCTCAGTTGCTGCGTGGCCCGACTGCCTCCACCGACTTCCTGCCTGTGAGGGGCTTGCTCAACCCGATGACTCCCGCGGTCCTTGGCGATTGTCTCCCAGGTTACTGTTAAATGTCGCACTGCTAGTTGAGGGGTCGCTGTTAGCTGCTGTTGAGAATCGCTCTGATTGTAAAAGAGAGGGAACCCTCAAAATCAGCGAAACTGCTGCACTTTGTCGAACCGCCAGTTGAAAAGGAAGGGGCGGGTCTTGCCCCTTCTTTCTTTATCCAGGTGCGGCTTCCCCCCCCCCCTTCCCGTCACCTATCGTGACTGTCCCTGGAGGCCCTCCTCTACCCCTGTTATGCGGCCTGCAGCCTTTCGGTGCCAGCCCACCAATTTACAATACCCATAAACTGAGAAATATCTACTGGTATATGGGCAGTGGAAGACCTAATAGTTTTTATCTTACCAAACAAAAAAAATTAGCCATCTTTTTGCGAATCACTGGCAGCAAAATGGAAGTCTCTAATAGACCATTAACAAATTTCTTTGCTATTGTGAAAGGCTCTGCAGGGCATGACATTGCCTTGCTCAGTTGTTCACTAATATATGCCCATATAGCAGCATTAAAACAGGAAGCAGTATTGTATACACTTGTATACTAATTTATTCTGCTTCATGTGACTTTTTTGCCAGCAACATTCAGGCCGTCTCATCTCACACCTCACACTCCTCATTTTGTCATTATATCAAGGGACCTTGTTATTAGTTCCCTGACAGGTTGAATTCTGAGTGGGTGTAGGCTTCATGACTGCATCAGCAAGAGTGTCCTGCCACAGAGTGATTTAGAAAAACAAGCGCCAGAATACTGTTGCCAGTGGGGGGTTAAATGTCCACGAGCCAGTTCCAACGACAGACCAGACTTCAAGCATTGAACTTTGAAGATATGTGGTTTATAAAGTAGAGTGCTACTAGCTATACTGGTCCTGGAAAATTTGCCTGTATAGTCAAGCAATATCATCTGTAGGAACCTTAGGCGACTCATTCTTCAAACTCACCATCTTACTTAAATTGAAACAGATCAAAAAATAGTCTGGCCTAGGCAGCAGAACTATCAAGCTCCTTAACCATAGTTTTTGTAGGGCCCACATAACTGCAGAACCAGTGGGGGGCTGGTGGCCCACAATATATGATGTAGATTGATCCACCTGTTTTAAATTACCGTAAATACTGTTGTCTCATCCAAAAAATCTGCCACACCAGCAGATATAGAATTTGTTATGTGTAGATTAAAATCACCAAGGATCAGCAACTCCTTAAACTGAAACTGTAGCTTTAAAACAACCTCTAAAACTGCTGTCAATTGAGCAATCAAATGAGCAGGTGGATGGTACATAACACAAAGTGTAAAATATTCAAAATGCAAGCACATAGTATCACATCCAGTGATAACCATTGATTTCACTCATAATGTAACAGTTGTATAAAAACATAAGCACTACTTCCCCCCCCCCCCTTTTATCACACCAACACATACTCAGCAGCAAAGTCTAGTATGCTCTGCAGCCAAATCTCACAATAATAAAGGATATATAACTCAAAATTAAATCACAAATTGTAACTGGTCCATGCAGATGTAGGTTGCCGTTAAAGAGAGAAAAGAAGTTTGACAAAGAATACTAAAAATGAACCCTGATGCAGCTTGTATAGCAAACGTGGATGGGTTTGGTTGATTTAAGTGTATGGACTGTCAAGCTTCGACAGTTGAGATAAGTGCACATTTTTGGCACTGTTATTGGTTTAAATCCACACTGATTTTTTATAAGCCAAAGGAGGTTTTTTAGACCAATGATGTTTTAGAGAGGTTTAAAGGGTTTCTGTGTTCAGTTTTGAAGTCTCTGAGGTCTTTTCTTCCTTGATAGTTAAAAATGTTTTTGTTAAAGAAGAGGAAGAATGTCCTGTTTATAAAATATGGGCCCAATATTCAGTGCCAGCAGCTAGCGTGATTATAGGGACTAGCCACCGGTGCTGAACATTAAACACGGATATTCAATACCAGGGTCATATCCGGCCCCGGCATTGAGGTGGCTCAATATCACCAGGCAGCGGCTACCTTACCTATTCATGAGATTCTTTATGATCTCATGTTGGGCATGTGGGAGACTCCTCTCACCACCTCTCCTCATTCTCGTAGGTTAGACACCATGTACCGTGTCCCTCCCTGTCCTGGTTTTCATAAGACTCAGCTTCCTCACCACTCTATTGTGGTTGAGTCTGCTATGAAGAAAATAAAGAGTGCAAAGAGACACTCATCTAACCCTCCAGGACGTGAATGTAGGACTCTAGATGCTTTTGGCTGAAGGATTTTCCAGGCCAATATGCTTGCTGCCAGAATCAACTCCTATAGTCTCTATTTGGGGATATTTCTAAAAGAAGTCACAGATCATCTGCAGACTTTAGCTCCTTTTATTTCAGAAGATAAAAGGCAGGAATTTCTCACTTGACTCAAACATGCCCAAGATGTTTCCAAATTCTCCAACCGTGCAGCCTTTGACTCTTTTGAGTGTGTAAGCAGAGCCACGGCTATTGCCATAGGTGCACGCAGAATTGCTTGGTTACAAGCCTCTGATTTGGAACTCTGGGTCCAAGATGAGTTGGGAAACCTTCCTTGTACAGGTGAAAACCTGTTTGGCAGGGATTGGCAAGCAAAGGCCACTCAGATGGATGCTGAGAAGTCTGCTTTGGATCGACTTTCAAAGTCTACCTCTGCCCCTGTTAAGAAAAGATTGTTCAAAAAGACATCTTTTTCTAAAAAGGGAAGATATTATCCTGCTCATGGGCAGACATCTTCTGCAGGTCGTTTTGCTGCAAAGTGTCAGCAACCACCTAAACAGGCCAAGTCAAAGGCTGCCAGGCCTACCACAGCCCAGCAGCCTCAACCTCCTCAGGGCCTTTGACTTGCAATTAGAGAACTTAGCCTTTCTAGCTCTGGAAAAACCAGAGCCCCTCACCATTCCAGGAAGGTTGACTTACTTTGCTCCCAGATGGGAGCAAATCACAGCAGAGCAATGGACCCTCTCCATCATAAAGGAAGGGTACAAGCTTCATTTCTTAAACCTTCCTCCTCACACCATGGTGAAACAGTTCAATTCTCCAATATCTCTCCTCAATCTTCTAGGTCAGGAGATTGCTACCCTTCTTGCCCAAGGGCAATAGAAGAAGTACCTCTTCTTCAACAGGGCTCAGGGTTCTACTCCCCTTATTTTCTTATCCCAAAGAAAACAGGGGGCTACAGACCCATATTAGATCTCATAGAATTGAACAAGTTTCTATTCAAGGAGAAATTCAAAATGATTTCTCTAGGGGCTCTGCTTCCATACCTTCAGAGTCAGGACTGGCTTTGTTCTCTATTTATTTATTTATTTATTTACATTCTCTTATATACCGTGCTATTCTGCATCAGTGCGGTTTACATTGAACAAACTGAAATTACATTGAACAGGGCATTATAACTTGGAGATAACTATTTTACAGGGAACATGGGCTATGGAGGGTTAAGTGGCTTGCCCAAGACCACAAGGAGCACCTGTGGGACTAGAAACCCAGGTCCTTCCGGCCCAAGGTTGCTGTCCTCTAGTGGGATTTGAACCCCTGACCTTCCGGCCTGAAGTACCTTGCCCCAACCACTAGGCCACTCCTTCACTCCACTCTAGATCTCAAGGATGCGTACACCCATGTCCTCATCCATCCAACACACAGAAGGTTCCTTCGGTTCTTTTTTCAAGGAAAGCACTACCAATACAGGGTGCTTCCTTTCGGTCTGGCCTCTGCACCAAGGGTGTTCACAAAATGCATGGCAGTTGTAGCTGCATTTCTCCGCACTCTGGGAATATTCGTATTCCCATATCTGGACGACTGGCTCATTCGAGCCCCATCCCAGTCAGAGGCCCAGATTTGCCTAACCTGCACAATGCGTATCCTTCAGTATTTGGGACTAGTAATAAACATCCCAAAATCCAATCTCACCCCTACTCAGTCTCTGGAGTTCATAGGGGCCTTGCTGGATACCACAACTGCAAGGGCCTATCTTCCTCAGGCCCGTTACCTACGTCTAGTGCAGTTAGCCTCCCAGATTCAGTTAAAGTCCCACTTAACTGCTCGAGAGATGTTACAACTATAAGGCCACATGGCATCCACCGTGCATGTGGTTCCATATGCTCGCCTTCACATGAGGGCAGCTCAATGGACTTTGTCCACCCAATGGACTCAGGCATCAGATTGCCTGTCAGACAAAATAGCAAACTCCAGTCGCCTTTTTTGGTCTCTCCAGTGGTGGAAGTCCTCTCAAAACCTGTTGCTGGGGTCTCCTTTTCAGCAACCACTACCCCAAGCAACTCTCACAACAGATGCTTCTCCAAAGGGTTGGGGAGCTCATCTACAAGATCTCTCCACCCAGGGCATCTGGTCTCCACAGGAGACTTCTCTGCATATCAATCTATTGGAACTCAGAGCAATATTCTTAGCTCTCAGAGTGTTCCATACCCTGCTCAGCTACAGGACAGTCCTCATCCATACGGACAACCAAGTAGCCATGTTCTATGTGAACAAGCAGGGCGGGACTGGCTCTCTGTCGCTTTGCAACAAAGCTTTGCGACTGTGGGCCTTCGCCAGAGAGCATCACATCCATCTTCTGGCAGTATATCTTCCAGGCGTTCAAAACTCTTGGGCGGACAGACTCAGTCGAGTTCTGCTTCCACACGAATGGTCCCTCCACATGGACCAAGTAGCCAGGATTTTTCAAATTTGGGGAACCCCGGACATAGACCTCTTTGCAAGTCCATGGAATGCCAAACTTCCCCGGTTCTGTTCCAGAATTCAGTGTCAGGGAGTTCAGGCCAAGGATGCCTTCCTCCTTCACTGGGGTCAAGACTTCCTTTATGCCTTTCCACCAATTCCCCTAATTCCCAAAACACTATTCAAGCTTCAGAGAGCTCGAGGGACCATGATCCTCATAGCACCACATTGGCCACGCCAAGTGTGGTACCCTCTACTTCTACATCTCTCTCAAGCTCCCTCCCTGGATTTGGGCTCTGCACCAGACCTTCTATCCCAGGAAGAGGGAACATTATGGCACCCAAACCCCCAGTCGTTCCATCTCAGAGCTTGGTTGCTGAGGGCTTAGACCTTCAAGATTTTCATCTCTCTCAGCAAGTCAGAGATGTTATTCATGCCTCTAGAAAGCCTTCTACTAGATGTTCCTATGCTTTCAAATGGAAAAGACTTACCATTTGGTGTTCAGAGAAGGGTCTAAACCCTCTTGAAATACCTCTGAATTCTCTACTAGAGTATCTCCTGCATCTATCCCATGCAGGTCTGAAAACAAATTCAGTAAGAGTCCATTTGAGTGCTATTGCAGCGTCCCTCAAGCCTCTCAATGAACAACCTATTTCCTCTCATCCTCTTATAGCAAGATTCATGAGAGGCCTTTTTTTAACTAAACCTCCCATTAGACCACCTCCAGTGGCATGGGACTTAAACCTGGTTCTTGGCCAGCTCCTGAAGCCACCCTTTGAACCTTTAGCCACCACCTCCTTGAAATTTCTTTCTTGGAAGGTTATTTTTCTCATTGCAGTCACCTCAGCACGCCGCATCAGTGAGTTGCAAGCTTTGGTGGCTAATCCACCTTATACAAGGTTCCATCATGGTAAGTGTCACCACCAGGGGCAGACCGCTTCCAATCCAGCAAGCCTGCGCCTGATGGCGAAGAAATAGTTGTGCAACTCGAGTGGTAAAGCAAAAATGAGGTTTTATTCCCCTCCCGGGGTTGGATTATTCAAACAGGTAAATAGAACACAAGCACTTAAACAAAAGTATCCATATCTTTTGGCAAACACAAAGAACATAAGGGCAATATCTTCTTGCTTCAAAGTGAGAAACACGGTTATATTTTTATCTGTAGCACACAGCCTTTCTGTGTAAAACCAACACGTAGTGTTTTCCTGTAACACTAGGTTTTAGCTCTGGCTAGCATAAAGACATTTTCTCAGATGAAATCAATGTACAGTCCATCGGGTCACAGGTGGATGAACATTCACTGAGGGTGTCCACTAACATTGGTTCCTGCACATTTCCAAAGCCTTCCTTGTTTCTATCCTCTAGTTGGGATAGAGGGTATTCTTCTCCTCTCCTGCTATCAAGCTTTAGCCTGCAGGGTCTTCTTTGGGATTTAGAGATTCCTACCAGGTCCTCATCTGACATGCATACGTCCTCTGGTAAATCTCTCTGCTTCTCTGAAGGCAGTGAATGCTCTCTGCTTAAACGGCTAGGTTGGGAGTTGCTGCCCTGCCCCCACCTGAGGCTTCCTGTATAAGGCTGCTCTGCATTCACACGATAAGAACTTTTGTCCTTCTTAACTTTTAACTGCCCACATTCATTCCCCAAGTCCCAGCTTCTTGGTACATACTGTTTCGACACTGGCTTGCACTCACTCCGGCTAGAACGTAGCCTCCATGCTCCAACGTCTCTGTAATCAGCAGGGCATGCACACCTGGCTTCTGCACAAGTAAGCTGCTTCCTCTTGGTGGATTCTGGGTAGCTATGTGGGTGAATCCTTCCTGGTTCTGATTCTGAGTCACTTCCTAGGTTAAAGTGAGAGACTCTTCCTGGTTCCTCCCAGCCAGCTGCTGTAGGTAAGACACGCTGTCTTCTTTGCCTACACTGCTCACGCTGTTCCAGGTCTCTTACACTCAAGTCTTGTTCCAAGTCTGACTCCTCTAACAACTCCTCTCCTCGTGGCAGCTCCTTGGAGATGTTGCTCTTGTAATGACTCCCCTCTGTGTTCCCTGCACTGTCCTTATAAGGGCTGTAAGTACTTCTACCCCCCAGGTGTGTGCTATCAGGAACTAGGGCGTTTCTCTTTGCTAAATGTTTTCTCAGACCTCGTGGCTGCCTTTGTTGTCGTTGTCCCTGACAACAGCTGCCTACAGGGTCTGTTCTCCCGTCAGCTTTAGAACTGAAATGCTGTGAGTTTTGCATTTTTAAAGTAGAAATTGGGGCTTCTTCATCACATAAGGTAGTCCTCAGGACCAATCCACACTTTATGCCTAAAGTGGTCTCGCCTTTTCATCTGAACCAAGAGGTATATTTACCTGTCTTTTTTCCAGGACCTCATGCATCAAGTGCAGAGAGGAATCTTCATACCTTGGATTGTAAGAGAGCTCTTGCTTTTTACTTACAAAGAACACAGCAACATAGAAAGTCTTCTCAACTCTTTGTTGCTTTTGATCCTTCTCATTTAGGACTTCCAGTCTCTAAGAGAACACTGTCCAACTGGATTGCTCAGTGTATTTCTTTCACCTATCAGAGTAGAAACCTTTCTCTGGAGGGCCATGTTACAGCTCACAATGTGAGAGCCATGGCAGCCTCAATGGCTCATCTAGATTCTGTGTCCATCGACCAAATCTGTCGAGCGGCCACCTGGGCCTCGGTTCATACCTTCACAGCCCATTACTGCTAGGACAAGGACTCCCGCCGGGATGCCTTGTTTGGTCAGGCTGTTCTCAAACACCTGTTCCATTCCTAATCAACTCCTACCCACCTACCCTGGTTGGATGCCAGAGATCCATGGGAGGAGGTAGAGTCCTTTTCAAGGACACACAACCTGGGGTTCTCCCCTGGCATCTGCAGCTAGGGAGTCCCCATATGTGAAGACTCATTCCTGCATGTTCCTGGAGATAGCACAGTTACTTACCTGTAACAGGTGATCTCTGGGAACAGCAGGAATAAGTCTTCACAACCCACCCACCTCCCCTAGGAGTTGTATTTCTCTATCTTTCTTTCCTTTCCTCTCTCTCTCTTTGTCTCAGCTTTAAAACTCAAACTGGAGAGAGATGGTTGGGAAAGGCGGGAAGGCAGCGCGCAGGCGCTGTGGGATGCTCCCAAAAGCTTTCTTACTGGACGCTGGGGAGCGTTCCCGCGCAGGCTCCGTTGGTACCGACGATACCCCATATGTGAAGACTTATTCCTGCTGTTCCCAGAGATCACCTGTTACAGGTAAGTAACTGTGCTTTACATGTGTCTATACAGCACTGCGTACGCCTTGTAGTGCCATAGAAATGATCAGTAGTACCAGTAGTAGTAGCAGCACTAACCATGTTAGTGCCACTGAATATCCTGTTGCACAGTTTACAACTCTGTAAATCATGTAAATGCTTTGGAATATTGGGCCCTATATTTTTTATAGAGATATAAAATTATTGAAGCTTTGTTAATTATTTGTATTATGTATGCTTTGGTATCTCAGATGTGATGAGTTTATACGTTAACCTAAAACTAAGACAGTCCAAGACAAAGACAGGCCACTTCATTGGTCACAGCTTCTTCAGCTCTCCAAAAGGCTCTCCAAGAGGCGCAAGCCTTCCGCAAGCTGCCACCGATGTCCTTCCTCAGTTATATCTGAAATTTTGATGATGTCATCCGTCCCCCCTCCCCCTGAAAGCCAGGAAACGAGCAGCACTGAGGCAGCAACAAAACCCTTTTTTGTCCACAGAATGAGGTCAGCACGCTTATCTAAGGGCACAAAGAGAGGCATATAGGTAAATTATTCATTAAATTGCTGGCACCCTTCCTCAGTTATATCCGGGTATTTGATGATGTCCCCACCAGAGAAAGGCATAGAAGCACACACACATATGCTCACTCTGACACAAACACACACTTCTCTGGTGCTGTGCTGCAGTCTGCTGCTCAATATATTAGCTCATTTAGTCATTGCTCCACCCTTACCTATCCTGCCCATCATCATGTAAAGTTCTTGCATTTGATGCTAACTCTTTTCCTTAGCTAGCAGCGGCATCTTTACATTTCCCTCATCTTTCTCTCATTTGTACCCTTTTAAGCAACCTCACTTCATGACACTTATTGGTTCTGCTAGCTGTCTCCAATGTCGCCCAGTATCCCGAAAGCGCTCAGTCCCCCAACTCACTTGCACAAGGCAGGAACTTTCCCCAAGTTCATAAGAACATACAAAAGAACATAAGAAATGCCATACTGGGTCAGACCAAGGTCCATCATGCCCAGTATCCTGTTTCCAACAGTGGCCAGTCCAGGTCACAAGTACCTGTCAGGTTCCCAAAAAGGCACACAGGTTCCACAGTGCTTGTCCCAGGGTAAGCAGTGGATATCCTGGGGCCTCTTTAATAATGATTTATTGACCTTTCCTCCAGGAACTTGTCCAAACCTTTTTTAAACCCAGCTACACTAACAGCCTTCACTACATCCTCTGGTAACAAATTCTAGAGTCTGATTGAGTAAAAAAATATTTTCTTATTAGTCTTAAATGGGTTACATTGTAGCTGCATTGTGTATTCCCTAGTCTTTTTCTACTTTTTCATGACGTAAACAACCGATCTACGTTTACCTGTTCCGTTCCATTCAATAATTTATAGACCTCTATCATATCTCCCTTCAGCCATCTCTTTTCTGAGTTGAAAAGCCCTAATCGTTTAAGCCTTTCCTCATAGCGGTATCCTTCCATCCCCTTAACCATTTTGGTGGTTCTTCTCTGTACCTTATCTTATTCCGCTAAATCCTTTTAAAGATATGGCGACCAGAACTGTACACAATATTCAAGGTGTGGTTGCACCATGGAATGATACAGAGGTATTATAATAACCTTGGTTTAATTCTACGTTTCATTTCCTTAAGATTCCTAGCATTTTGTTTCTTTCTTGTCCACTACACACTGGGAAGAGGGTTTCAATGTATTATCCAGGATGACATCTAAATCTTTTTTCTGGTGGTGGGTCCTAATGTGGAACCTTGCATCGTATAACTGTAGTTTGGGTTGTTCTTTCCTAGGTACATCACTTTGTACTTCCTTATGGTCCCTCCATTCTAGTCCCTAAACCTCTGGGTAGTCAACCCCCACCAGCAGCTTGAAGACTGAGCATGTCATATTTTGATGACGTCAGGGTACATAGGCAGCTGGCTCCGCCTACCATCCCCAGTAAGCTTAGTTTCCAAGCAGCTGGAGTGGGTGATCCCAGACACTGGACTCACTGAAGGGATAACTGAGAAGCCTGTTAGATTTTATTTTTTTTCTTAACCGGTTTCCCCCCTTTTTTTTCATTTGATGGCACAGAACTGCATTTGGGGAAAACTAGGTCCCATTGTATAAGTTACTGCCTGTGCAAGCCTGAGGGCTCCATGTTAAGTTAGGCTCACATTAGTGATTAAGCATGTTCATACATACATCCCCAACAAACTAGCATTCTTAACGGCAAACATCTCTAAACAGTAACTTGCACTCAAGGCCGGCAGCCCTTCAGTCCAGTTTCTTCAGTTGAAGGTAAGGTAAGATACCAAGCAAGAGTCATATGGCCGGCCCCGCCATTTTTCACCAGTGTAGCTCCGCTCAGCCGGGGCAACTGCCGTCGCCTACCAAAGACAAATCACCCTCTCAGCACCCTCCCGGCTCTCATGTACGCTCCTGTCGCGAAGGGGAGGGTTGCTTTACAAGTTGATAGATGTACGGTGCTGCTTCCTCCGCCGACTCGAAGACCCGGCGCCCGTTCTCCCTCAGCACGTGCAGCCGGGCGGGGTATTGGATGGAAAACTTAATGTTGGCTCCAAGGAGTTTTTGGCACAACAGTGCATATGCCCTGCGGCTCTTACTCACCGCTGCTGAAAAGTCCTGGGCAATTCTAATCTTGGCGTTATCGTGCTCCACCATGCCCCTCTTCCGAGCCTCTCTCAGAACAGACTCCTTCTGTTGGAACTGCAAATACTTTGCCAGCACTACCCTGGGTCGTGTGTCTGTGGAAGTTCTCGGGCCCACTCTATGATCCCGCTCGATTAGAACCACCAGGGGGGTTTCTCCAGTCACCCCTAAGAGGGATGCCGACAAGGCCGCCACGTACTGCCTCAAGTCCCTGTCCCCCACAGAGTCTGGGATGCCCAAGAACCTTAAATTGTTGCGCCTCGAGCGATTCTCGAGGTCATCCAGTTTTTCCTCTTGGGCCTTAAGCGTCGCCCGCACATGTTGCAGCTCCCGGGATAAGTTCTCCACCTCCCCCTCTGTGTGGGCTATACGACCTTCCGCCTCCTGCATGCGGGTGCTGAACGCATCTACCGACGTTTGCAAAATGTCGAGCTTGCTCCGCAGGGTGTCAAATTGAGCGGATAGCATCCCAGTGACTGCCGCTGAGATTTCTTCCGGGAAGACCGTCGCGGCCTGAGTTTGCGATGCCGCGGGGTGTGGCGGCGATGATGATTCCGCCATTTTCGGGCCGCCTGCCACACGGTCTTTCTCCTTCCTCGCACCTCTCAGTGTAGATGCCATCCTCCCCGGGAAGCTGCCGGTATGTCTTGTCAGTCCCCGGTACTATTGGGGGGGTGAGTCTGCCGGTAGGGCCCCTCAAAAGAGGCCCGAAATAGCCGTTTTAGAGCTGTGGGGTCCGGAGCTCAGGAAGACGCATCCTCTCCAAGCTCACGTGACTTGCTTCTTGTTGGATCCTTTTAGTCATGAACTCTGCTCCCCAGAGTCCTCAGCCTCCCAGGGTCAGAGGGAGACGGCCTCAGGGTGTTTCTCTCCCGAGTTTGTTCTGCTCATGCACCAGGTGTTTTGCATGAAGCAGCTAGGGAAAGATTCGGGGGCGGGGGCGAAGCACAAAGAGGGTTGTGTCCAAAATGCAACAGGAGCCTGTGGCACGTGAGGAGCTGGTTTAGCCAGGCAGCGGCTCGAAGGTAGCACAGGGGAGGAGACACGATCCCTTCCCTCAGATGATTCAGGGGACTCAGAGGCTGAGGCGGAGGAAGAACCAGAAGTGCTTGAGAAAGAAGAGATCCCGCAAGAAGAAGAAGCTCTCATTTTCCAGGACTTCCGGTGGGGGAAGCTAGAAGTTCTTATTGCTGAGTCCCTCAAGACACTCAGTATGCTAGCTGCCAGAGGACGACATGCAATCCGGAAGCCTCAACGGGTGTTTTCTGTGCATAGAGTGATTAAACAGATGATCCAGGATGAGTGGGAACTCCTGGAAGATGGATTGCGGAGGACTAGGATGATGCTCCATCTGTACCCGCTACTGGAACATGAGCGAGAGTTGTTCCACTCGCCTAAGGTAGATGCCGCTGTCTCAGAAGTGAGCAAGAAGACTATGATTCCTGTGGAGGGCAGTACAGCACCTAAAGATGTTCAGGATAGGAAGTTGGATACATTGTTAAAGCAGGTGTTTGACGTTAGTGTCCTGTCCTTACAGGCCTCAGTTTGTGGGGCACTTGTAGCAAGAGCGTGCCTATGGTGGGCCCAGAGGGTTCTGGAGCCTGCAGGAGAAGCGCAAGAGCCAGAGGCAGCTGCCAGGCTAGAGACAGGAGCCGCGTATCTGGCAGACACTTTCTATGACCTGATCCAGGGGCTCTCAAGAGTATAGCCTCAGCGGTGGCGGCCCGCTGTTATCTGTGACTGCATAACTGGGCAGCAGATGTTCAAGGTTAAACTTTTGTTCGGGGAGGAGCTGGAAAAGTTGGTAAAGGACTTTAGAGAGTCCAAGGGAGGCCACCTCCCGAGGACAAGCAGAGGCAGGGTTGCACCTCGGCTCAAATGAGAGGGCAGCCCCTGGGATTTCAAGCATTTTCGGTCCGTACGATTTACACCTTACCATAAGGGGGCATTTCGTCCCTCGGGGTCAGATTTTATGGGAGTTTCAAGATTCAGGTAGGAGCTATTATTCAGCTGCCTCCTCCTCCTCCTCAGCTCAAAAGAAACCACAATGAAACGAGGAGGGCCAGACAGGGCTGCAGTCAGTGGGAGGTTGGCTGTGGGACTTTTATCCTGCCTGGGTCCAAATTACGTCTGATCAGTGGGTCCTAGAGGTGGTCTGGCAAGGCTATGCACTAGAGTTCACCAGCCCTCTCGCACCCACCTTCATTCGGTCCCCCTGCAAAGCACGGAAAAAGGCAAGTGTGGTGAGGGAAACCCTAGAATGGCTCCTGGAGTTGGGAGCTGTGGTCCTGTTTCCTATGGGCCAATGAGGCACCGGTTAGTACTCCATTTACTTTGTGGTGCCAATAAAAGAGGGGTCTTTTTTGGCCCATCCTCGATCTTAAGCAAGTGAACAGGTGTCTGCGGGTGTCACGGTTTCATATGGAGACCCTCCAATCAGTCATCATGGCCGTGCGGGGGGGGGGGGGAGGGGGGAGGGGGGAGTTTCTAACCTCCCTTGACCTCACGGAGGCATATCTCCACATTCTCATCCGTCAGGAACATCACCAGTTTCTTCACTTTGCGGTGCCCACGGATCACTTCCAATTTCGAGCATTGCCCTTCGGTCTCACCACGGCACCCCGCACGTTCACCAAGGTGATGGTTGTGGTGGCAGCGGTGCTCTGGCAGGAAGGAATCCTGGTGCATCCATACCTCAATGACTGGCTCATTCAGGCGAAGTCCAAACTCGAGAGCGAACAAGCCACGGAGGGTCGTCGAAGTCCTGCAAAGCCTAGGATGGGTCATCAACGTGTCCAAGAGTCACTTGTTCCTTCCCAGGACCTCGAATACCTAGGGGCTCATTTTGACATGCACAGCGGCAAAGTCTTCTTACTGCAGAAGAGGGCACAGGTACTGCGGCAGCTGTTGTGGCAGTTCCTTCTTATGACGGAGCCAACAGCATGGCGTTACCTTCAGCTGTTGGGTACCATGGCAGCGGTAATAGAGCTGGTCCCGTGGGTTCGGGCCCACATATGACCGTTACAAAGAGCATTGTTATGCAGATGGTCGCATCAGCCTCATCCCCTCACACAGTGGTTGCCCTGCCCGAGGGCGACTAAAAGCACTCAGATGGTGGCTATGCTCTGAGAAGTTAGCAGCGGAGTTTCTCTTGGAGTCGCCATGCTGGTTTCCTCTGACCACGGACACCAGTCTCTCAGGTTGGGGGGACCACTGCGATGGACACATTGCTCAGGGTCGCTGGTCCGTGGTAGAGTGCTTGGCCCATCAACAGGCTGGAGTTGAGGATGGTTCTCCTTGCCTTGCAGGAGTTTCACCACTTTCTTGCGGGAAAGGCGGTACGAGTCTTCTCCGACAATGCTACCACCATGGCCTACATCATTTGTCAAGGGGGCATGGGCAGCATGCAGCTGGAGAGTGAGGCAGAGACATTGTTGGAGTATGCGGAGAACCATCTTCAGGTGATTTCGGCAGTACATGTCGTGGGAACCGAGAACGTGATGGCTGATTACCTGAGTCTGGTTCACTTGGACCCAGGAGAATGGGAGTTAAACCATGTGGTCTTCGAACAAGTAGTGCACCCTGATCATGGATTTGATGGCAACCTTTTCAACGGCCAAGTCGAGCAGGTTTTTCAGCAGGAGAAGGGAGAAAATGTCAGAGGGCCTGGACACGCTAGTTCAGAGATGGCCCACACATGGGCTTCTCTACGTTTTTCCACCATGGGCGCTTATAGGGCGCGTAATCCAGAGGATCGAGGCGCACTGAGGGATGGTTGTTCTAATTGCTCCAGATTGGCCAAGACACCTGTAGTATGCGGACCTGGGACCTGGTCCAGCTGGAGGCAGACCACCCATGATGGCTACTGCGCCGTCCAGACCTGGTAACTCAGGGGCCAGTCTTTTTTTTTTCCTTTTTATTTATTCCATTTTTCTATCACAAAAAGTAAACTGAACAGCAAAAGGAAAATCTATACCTTAACATTAAATTCAAAAATAAATCAGTATACCAAAAGTCCACATCAAAGGAAGAGCAAGTTACAGAAAACATTAAAATGAAGGGGGGGGGGGTGGTCTTAATGCCTCAGGTGGACTGGTTCTCACTTATGGCATGGCTGTTGAAAGGGCATGGTTAAGGAAGGAAGGCTACTCAGCCCCGGTGATCTCTGCGTTGTTGAAGGCCAAAAAGAGGTCCACTTCGTTGTCCTATATTCGAGTTTGGAGGATTTTTGAGGCCTGGTCTGCCAAAAGACAGTGTAGGCTGTTGTCGGCATCAGTGCCAGATGTGTTGGCCTTCCTGCAGTTGGGTCTAGATAAGGTTTTCACTTGTGACTCCTTGTGAGTGCAGGTGGCAGCTCTGGCCTGTTACTGTGGCAGGATATAGAGGGTATCCTTGGGGGTGCATCCGGATGTAGTTTAATTTCTGTGAGCGGTTAAGCAACTCCGTCCGCCGTTATGGACGGTGGTGCCTCTATGGGACCTCAATTTGGTGTTGTCGGCCCTTGCGGGCGAGCCGTTTGAACTGTTAGATACTTGCATCTTAAAAGACTTGACGTTAAAAACAGTCTTTCTGTTTGGCAGAAGGATTTTGGAGCTCCAAGCATCGTCATGTATGGAACCCTTTCTGGTCTTCTCAGAGCAGAAAGTTGTGCTGTGGCCGGTGCTATCAGTCTTCCACTTGAATCAGCCGGTTACCTTGCCAGTACTGTCAGGAGGGACCGAGGAGGTGGCAGTTCCACAGTTACACTGTCTCAAAGTCCGACGGGTACTGAAGAGGTATTTGAAGAGGACAGCTTCTTTTAGGAAGTCATATCGACTCTTTGTCCAGTTTGGGGGGGGGGCGCGTGTAAGTGGGAGTCAGTGATGAAAGTCTCCATTTCTCACTGGATTATGGAAGCAATTGAGTCAGCATATGTTTTGCATGGGAAAGTAATTTTTCAGGGTCTGTGGGCACATTCTACAAGAGCACAGGCCGCTTCATGGGCGACGAATGGTTTAGTCCCACCATGAGATATCTGTAGGGTGGCCACTTGGTCGTCCCTTCATACATTTGTGAAGCATTATCGCCTGAATGTGCAGGCGATGGGGGATGCAAGGTTCAGAGCGTCAGTTATTCAGGCCAGGTTCGCAGGTCCCTCCCAATGTTAATACTACTCTGTTACATCACAGAGGTGCGGGACTGGACTGGAGGGACGATAAGGAAGGTGAAATTAGGCCTTACCTGCTAATTGGCTTTCCTTGAGGAACTCCAGTCCAGTCCCGGGATCCTCCCATTTACAGTTGCTAGCAGCGTATGCGGCCTGAACCTGAAGAATGTCAGCTTATTTATAATTGGACTACAGTATAGGAGGCATGAGAGCCTCTAGCAGAGAGTCACGTATTCAAAAGTGTGGCGTCTATGCAAGTGTTTACATCATTGGTTTAGTTGACGTAGATAGTGATGTCTGGGGCGCTTTAAAGTTTGGACTGGAGCTAGGGGATCCGCATGCGCGGCGATTTTTTGGATTCCCCGTGGCGGGTGAGCAGTTCTTTTGAAAGCGGGAACAGTGAGTGGCCACGGTTTGGGTTTACGCGGGCTGCATCAGATCAAAGGTGAGGCTTTGATGGTTTGTGTTTGAGGATTTGGAAGGGAGAATTTTAATGTAGTAAGGATAGAAGTTATATGGTGTTTTGTTTTTATTTTTACTTGTAGAGTGCTTCGGCAATTGATGGATCCCCTGAGGAAACATTGTTGTGAAACGTCTTGATGGTACTGGTGGTGTACGTCGGGATCGATTGAAACATTGCACATGGGATCGATTTAAAACACTATTTATACAGCTGACTGGTCGTATAAGATAAGTGTTTTTGCTTGGGTTAATTTTTATGAGAAAGATACGACTGGCAGAGTGTTTTAAATATAGTTTTGAGGTCGTTGATGTGATACGGCACTAAGCTACATTTTTTGACGTGAGTCTTAAATGAGCAGTGCTGTTTTCTACTGAGACCTCGTATGTTGTTTCTAATTCTTACTGGAGGTGAAAGAGAACGATTTTTCTGAATTTTGTGGTTTTGTGTTGGGGTGGCATTTTGCAAAGGTAAGCTTCTATGCTATGGGTGAAGGGCTCCTGTTTGGGGGGGGGGGGTGCTTAGTTATCCTGGGGTTCACCTTTGGGGGGACCCTATATAGTTTATTATTGAATGTTAACTTCTTATTTGTTGCTCCCATGAGTCTGCTTTGTCAATAGGTTACTGGGGATGGTAGACGGAGCCGGCTGCCTATGTACCCTGATATCATCAGAATATGACATGCTCAGTTTCCAAACTGCTGGTGAGGGTTGATTACCCAGAGGTGTTGGACTGGACTGGAGTTCCTCAAGGAAAGCCAATTAGCAGGTAAGGCCTAAACTGCTTTGACAAGGTGAAAAGCGGTATATAAGCACAGCTAAATAAATAAATAAATTTCACTTTGTCCACATTAAATTTCATCTGCCATTTGGACGTCCAGTCTTCCAATTTATCAAGGTCCTCTTGCAATTTTTCACAATCCTCTTTCATTTTAACAGCTTTGAATAATTTTGTGTCATCTGCAAATTTATCACTTCACTCATTATTCCAATTTCCAGGTCATTTATGAATATGTTAAAAAGCAGCGGACCCAGCACAGATCCCTGCAGTAATCCACTATCCACCTTTCTCCATTGAGAAAATTGTCCATTTAGCCCTACTCTCTGCTTTCTATCTTTTAACCAGTTTCTGATCCACAATTATACATTGCCTCCAATCCCATAACTTTTTAATTTCACCAAGAGTCTCTGATGAGGGATCTTGTAAAAGGCTTTCTGAAAATCCAGATACACTATATCAATTGGCTCACCTTTGTCTGTTTATTCACATCTTCAAAAAAATATTACAGATTAGTAAGATGAGACTTTCCTATGCTAAATCCATGTTGGTTTTCTCCCATTAAACCGTGACTATCTACATAATTAATTTTATTCTTTATAATTGTTTCTACCATTTTGCCTGGTACTGATGTCAGGCTCACTGGTTTGTAGTTTCCCAGATCATCCCTGGAACTGTTTTTAAAACTGGCATTACATTGGCCATTTCCTAGTCGTCAGTTACTACAGATGATTTTAATGATAGTTCACAGATTAATAATAGTAGGTCTGCAGTCTCATATTTCAGTTCTTTCAACACTCTCAGATGTATACCATCTGGTCCAGATGATTTACTACTCTTCAGTTTATCAAATAAATACCTCTTCCCTCCCTTCTTATGACTTAAGTAGTCTTTCTACTAGCTAGATCCTACCCACAGTCTCTGCTGGTACTTACTCTGGAAGCAAGCAAGAGAGGCAGATTCATGTAATGGGAGGGACTGGAGAGCTATAAAGGTTTAAACTCTGAAAAATATCCAAGTACTTTAGCCATTCTTCTAGCTTCCAGACATTAATGCAGAAATCTGTGCAGTCCTGAAAAAATCCAGATAGTTGCAACCCTAGCCTCCTGAGTCCTGAGCACATCTGACAGGCCTCTGCAGACATATAGGCCCTAGATTTATTTATTTTATTTATTTAGACAGTTTTGTATCCCGCCTTATCCTTCAATCAAAGCGGTCACAACACAATTGGGGGATACATTTTACACGTGGGGATATGAGACACATACACTAATACTTACAGGGAACATGGGCAGTGGAGGGTTAAGTGGCTTGCCCAAGACCACAAGGAGCATCTGTGGGACTAGAAACCCCAGTCCTTCCGGCCCAAGGTTGCTGTCCTCTAGTGGGATTTGAACCCCCGACCTTCTGGCCTGAAGTACCTTGCCCCAACCACTAGGCTGCTCCTCCTAGATTGTTTATGCCTTAATCCAGACCTGGGAGGGCAGTTCACAATAACCTGGCTACCTGAACCTAAGAATGCCTCTTTTGTGTCTCCCCTCTGTCTAGGGAGCAATATCCTCTTTTGCTGGTGGGGGTTGAAAGCCGTACCAGCACTTAAGTCTTTGCTGGAACACTGTATACATTCTAGCCTTCTGCTGGTGGGGGTTGAATCTGGTTGGCACTGCAGTATTTGCTGTGCCACTATCTCCTGCTATTCTGTAAACCTTGCTCTGGGTCAATATGGTCATGGGCAGATAGTTTGATGCTCCGTCCACTGGGCTGTAGTTTGGAGATCCTTGCTGTTTTGTTAATGAACTCCAGAACTTTCTATCCACACGGAAGAAAGTTCTGTTAATATTTTCTTCCTTTATGTTAAGTGCATTTATTTTCTTGCTCCTCACTACTTTTCCTCTCTTATCTCACCCTACACCCCTCCTCGGGAACTCTACTCTTCTGGTAGATTGCTTCTATCTGTGCCCATCTCTTTCACTGCCAACTCAAGACTTTGATCTTTCCACCTTGGTGCTCCTTATGCCTGGAACAAACTACCTGAGTTGGTACGAGAGGCTCCATCTCTAACCCTTTTCAAATCCAGGCTAAATACTCACCTCTTTGAAGCTTCTTTTGGAACCTGATCTGTTTAGTATCCTGCTTTCCAACTATGTGTTTCCTTACCATTACCCTAGACACATCATAGTCCCCAGCTGTTGTGTTGTCTATCATCACTAGATTGTAAGTGCTGATGAGCCGAGACCTTCTCTTACATGTCTCTGTACAATGCATCGTACTCCTTGTGGTGCTATACAAATGATTAGTAGTAGTTAGCAGTAGTAGTAGTCGTCTGTTAATGTGATCTTGTGAATGTTTTCCTAGATTGTGGAATGTCTGACCAATTTATTTAAGAAATATGGATGAATATCTTCAGTTTGTTGCAAATTGAAAATCTGGCTGTTTAGTTGGAAAGAGAAGGATTGACGGTCATTAGGGTTGGTGGGCCATTTAGCATGTATTTTGTTTTAGGGATTTTATTTTATGTATGTGTGGTGAGGAAAGCACTGCTGAGTATAGAGATACACAGGGAAATGAGTCCTGTCACTTTAAAGCAGAAAGTATCAAGGGTTTCCCTAGTAACCAAGAGTCTCCCTAGTAACCAAGAGTCTCTGACTCAGAACCTAGTCATCCCTAAGCCCCGCCCACAGCAGCACGTCAGGGAGAAGCTTGACCCTAATCACATGTGCTGGGAGCAAGGTGTGGCTCAGGAAGAAGGAAAGTTTAAAAAGCTGACTTTCAGAAACACAGATAGAGAAGGAGAAGGAGAAGGAGGAAGTGAAGCAGCAAGAACAAGGAACGCAAAGAGGGAAGCGAGAGCAAGTGAGAGAGTGCTTGCAGAGCATGAAAGACAGTGTGAAGGAAACACTGGAAGCCGAAGAGAGAGAACTGATGAGAGATTGCCAAGCACAGCTGAGAGAGTAAGGAAAGTGAGGCTGGTGCAAGCAAACGAAGCTGCTGCAAACGGAAGACAGCATGACTGGCTTGCAGGGCAGAGAGAGATTCTGAATACCTCTGAAACCAGGCAAGTGTGTCCTTCTCAGTTCTTAAACAGTAAAAGTTTGGGAGAATTAGCTTTAGAGTTAAAAGCTGATTCCAGCAATAAGTCAAACCCCAGGATAAAGAGAGACTGTTTATCTAAGTATCAAGTAGCTCATATAGCAGACAAGCTAGTGCAGAAACAAGCCCTGCTTAAGAAATTGAGTGAATTGATTAGGAAAGAGAATAGCAAGCTCTCCCCTCAGATGTCTTTGGATGTGTGTGAGAATGATAGCGTTGAAGATATGGAGATAACAGATATGGAAGACAGTTCCTTTGAAATGCAATGTGCTGTATGTCAAGCCTCTGACGTAGAAGAGAGCTGAGCCAGAAAGCTATTGAATGTATGCCTGCTTAGGAAGCAGCCTGAATTGTGAAGACGTCACAACCGAAGGAAACAGCTGAGTGCTAAGCTCAACTTATAAGGTTGAAAGCTGATATTAATGTTCAAGGGACATTTAGAGAGTTGTTTTGCTGCAAGAGTTTTGTTCCTGAAAAGAAGAGAAACATTTAAGAATTTAAAAGTTTTGGAATAAGTGGCATTTTGATTTACAAGCAAAGTTGTGCCTGTTTCTTTGCATTTTTGAAATACAAGCAAAGTTGTTCCTATTTCTTTTGAAGCTGTAGCGTGGGATTAAAAATCCTATATTTGATTTTTCCACTTGTGTCCTGTGTATGAAGGAACCCCTGATTACATTAAATAAATTTTCTCTGTCTTATGCCTAACCCTCGGATCACAACTCCTTTGCTTTAAGATAGGACTACAATTCCCAGCAGCCCTCCTGGCAGCCATTTTGAGGGAAACTTATTTTAAAGCCAAAAAGGCGACCTCACCTGGTATCAGTTATCTACCTGGCCAGGCGGGGGCGACAGAGTGGCGTAGTTGTTTGGATGCGGAGTGGGCCACGCCACAGAGGAACCTAGTTCTTTGGATTGCAGCTGGAGTACGACTGCGCACCCGAAGAACGCGAGCACAACGGATTCCAGAGTTCGACAGGAGAACGCCGGAGAAAGTTGCAAGCGGCTGAGACAGAGAGTCCAGAGTTCCTGCAAAGCCGGAGGGTCCGGAGACCTGCCGAGGTCCTACGCTGTTGCTGAGCGAGACGCACCACTAGTACCAGGTACACCGTACTTAACTAGGGAAAGTTAAGGATACCGGTACTGGGTGGGGGCGATAGCAGCAGATAGAGGGGAACACATACCTAGTGTTGGGTACCGCACTTGGGTGTTCTGTGTTTTCTCATTCTACAGGAAAGGAGACGACGATGGAGACACAAGATATCCTTGCATGGGCAGCGGCGGAGCTCAAGCGGCAAAGAGACTTGTCATTAGAGCTTCAGGAGCAAGTGGCTCGTCAACTGCAGGCCCAGCAGAAACCGCTGGTAGAGCTTATGGAGGCCTGGGTGAAGGAACATAAGAAACCACCAGAGCCTGATCCGGTTACCACAGGTTTTTCATTGGGATTAGCCCATACCTTTGGACTCGGGTCCAAAGAGACCCTTAGTTTTGCACAACTAAGAGATGGGGAAAGTGTAGACGCTTTCTTGGATGCGTTTGAAAAGGTGGCACAAATAGCCAGGTGGCCACCCGAACAGTGGGCGGTAAGGTTAGCTGTCTCACTTACTGGTGAGGCCTTGGCAGCCTACCAGACCGTTCCCGCTGAGTTGGCCAATGACTATTTGGAGGTCAAGAAGGCTATAAAAGATAGGCTTGGCCTAACTCCTATAGTCTACAGACGCCAGCTTAGAAATGCAAAATTGCGCGTGGATGAGACACCACGAGCGCTATATCATAGATTGAAAATGCTGGTAATTAAATGGCTAGAACCAGACCATAAGTCAGTGGAAACACTGATCGATGAGCTCGTTCTGGAGCAGTATTTTGCAGCAGTATCTGAAAGGATGCAAAATTTTCTGATGTTACAAGGATGTAAGAACACCAGAGAGGCTATAACTATGTCAGAGCGATTCCTAGAAGCTGAAGTGTTAGCTAAGGATAGGTCTGTCGCCTGTACTAAAATGTCTGTAGCTAGGTTGAATGTTGATAGCAAGAATGTACAGAATGTTTGTGTTCCCACCAATAGAAGGATGCCAGTGAAGCGTGCATGTTACCGGTGCGGAAGTGAACAACATTTAATGCGTGAGTGCAAGGTGAAAAACAGCCCTAGTGTTGAGCGACTCTAGTAAGAAAGGAGAAGGCTTTTTACTGGAGGTGACAGTACAAGGTATACCAGTTAAAGCACTGCTTGATTCCGGGTCGGATCAATCGATGCTTTCCAAACGGTTATGGAGAAGGTTAATAGCCCCAGAGTTAAGAACACCTCAGACACCCACGGGCAATGTAAACATTCGGTGCGTTCACGGAACGGCGTGTACCTATCCTGTTTACTGTGTCCGCATAAAAGGATTAGGCATAGAGAGGGAGGTCCCGGTCGCTATTGTTCCCAGATTACCCCAGGAGGTAGTCCTCGGGAGGGACTGGCCCAGTTTCAGCGAGGTGTGCAACAAGGGTTGGGTGTTAAGAAAGGCTTAGTTTCCACACGAGCCCAGTCCCAAGCCCAACAGGCCCTAGAGGAAGAGTCCACAGAGGGGGAGGCAGAGGTTCTGCCCTCTCACGAAGATTTGGTAACCATTCCTCAGGATAAAGTAAAAAAGTCAAAGGGAGAGAAGCGCCATGAGAGGCAAATGCGCTCTCAAAATAGGGATGAGATCCGAGCAGGTATAGATATACCTTGGGTTCCGGAGGAACTAATGGCAAAATTTCCCTCTTTTGTCAAAGAACAAGAGGCAGATCCTGCTCTGGTTCATGCTTTTAAGTTTGCTAGAGAGGGACGGGAGATATTGCCCAGATTTCTAATAGACCAAGGTATTCTGTATCGGGAAAGCCGAGATCCCTTTACAGGGGATACTCGGAAGCAATTAGTAGTCCCGAATACCTTTAGGACTTTGGTCCTAAGATTAGCCCATGATCATCCGGTAGGCGCTCACAAAGGCATTCAGGGTACTTTAGATCAGGTGTTAGCCCGATTTTATTGGCCCGGAGTCTATAGAGAAGTGACCAAGTTCTGTGAAGCCTGCCCGGCCTGCCAGAAGGTCACTGCAATTAGGCCCGTGGAGGTTCCCCTGATTCCCGTGCCAGTGGTGCCTGTTCCGATGCACCGGATAGCTATTGACATAGTGGGTCCCCTGATAAAGACGCCACGGGGATTTCAGTACCTTTTGGTGATGGTGGATCACGCCACCAGGTTCCCCTGGGCGGTTCCCCTCCGTAATATTTCGGCTCGCACGGTGGCAGCCGAGTTAATAAAATTATTTTGTGAGGTTGGGTTCCCCAAGGAAGTGTTGTCAGATCGTGGCACCAATTTCATGTCGCGATATTTAGCTCATGTTTGGGATGCCTTTGGCATCAAGCATATTAGAACTGCGGCTTATCACCCACAGACGAATGGGTTAGTTGAGAGGACCAATCAGACCCTAAAGAGCTTGTTAAGGAGGGGGTTGGAAGGAAAGATGGCTGAATGGGACACGATGCTTCCCTTCGCCCTCTATGCCTGTCGGGAGAGAATTCAGGCATCGTTGGGAACTTCCCCCTACGAGCTCATGTATGGTAGGAGCCCCAGGGGCATACTAGACATTCTGAGGGATCAGTGGGTAGAGCCGGGAGTGCAGGAAACAGAAGTACCCCAATTTCTTAGGGATTTGCGAGGACGCTTAACGAGGGCCTCACAGTTGGCAGAAAACAATTTAAAGGAAAGCCAACAACGACAAAAAGTGTATTACGACCGTAATACAAAACCACGCCAGCTAGAGCTGGGAGAAAAGGTCCTAGTGATGGTAGCTGGAACCGCTCCAAAGTTTGAAAGCCAGTGGAAGGGTCCCTTCAGGGTGGTTAAGCAAGTAGGCCCTACGACCTATCTAGTACAGACCAGACGAGGGCGCCAGCAGTTGTTTCATATAAACTTGCTCAAGCCCTGGCATGAACGAATGGCACAAGTGCAGGTGGTCACCAGTACCCAGGGTAGGCAGGTAGGACAGAACAACAAAGAGTCCTATAGGAGAATTACGTGCTGTGATTTTATGAGAACCCCAGCCCGTAATATCTTAAGAAGGGGAATATGTGGTGAGGAAAGCACTGCTGAGTATAGAGATACACAGGGAAATGAGTCCTGTCACTTTAAAGCAGAAAGTATCAAGGGTTTCCCTAGTAACCAAGAGTCTCTGACTCAGAACCTAGTCATCCCTAAGCCCCGCCCACAGCAGCACGTCAGGGAGAAGCTTGACCCTAATCACATGTGCTGGGAGCAAGGTGTGGCTCAGGAAGAAGGAAAGTTTAAAAAGCTGACTTTCAGAAACACAGATAGAGAAGGAGAAGGAGGAAGTGAAAGCAAGAACAAGGAACGCAAAGAGGGAAGCGAGAGCAAGTGAGAGAGTGCTTGCAGAGCATGAAAGGCAGTGTGAAGGAAACACTGGAAGCCGAAGAGAGAGAACTGATGAGAGATTGCCAAGCACAGCTGAGAGAGTAAGGAAAGTGAGGCTGGTGCAAGCAAACGAAGCTGCTGCAAACGGAAGACAGCATGACTGGCTTGCAGGGCAGAGAGAGATTCTGAATACCTCTGAAACCAGGCAAGTGTGTCCTTCTCAGTTCTTAAACAGTAAAAGTTTGGGAGAATTAGCTTTAGAGTTAAAAGCTGATTCCAGCAATAAGTCAAACCCCAGGATAAAGAGAGACTGTTTATCTAAGTATCAAGTAGCTCATATAGCAGACAAGCTAGTGCAGAAACAAGCCCTGCTTAAGAAATTGAGTGAATTGATTAGGAAAGAGAATAGCAAGCTCTCCCCTCAGATGTCTTTGGATGTGTGTGAGAATGATAGCGTTGAAGATATGGAGATAACAGATATGGAAGACAGTTCCTTTGAAATGCAATGTGCTGTATGTCAAGCCTCTGACGTAGAAGAGAGCTGAGCCAGAAAGCTATTGAATGTATGCCTGCTTAGGAAGCAGCCTGAATTGTGAAGACGTCACAACCGAAGGAAACAGCTGAGTGCTAAGCTCAACTTATAAGGTTGAAAGCTGATATTAATGTTCAAGGGACATTTAGAGAGTTGTTTTGCTGCAAGAGTTTTGTTCCTGAAAAGAAGAGAAACATTTAAGAATTTAAAAGTTTTGGAATAAGTGGCATTTTGATTTACAAGCAAAGTTGTGCCTGTTTCTTTGCATTTTTGAAATACAAGCAAAGTTGTTCCTATTTCTTTTGAAGCTGTAGCGTGGGATTAAAAATCCTATATTTGATTTTTCCACTTGTGTCCTGTGTATGAAGGAACCCCTGATTACATTAAATAAATTTTTTCTGTCTTATGCCTAACCCTCGGATCACAACTCCTTTGCTTTAAGATAGGACTACAATTCCCAGCAGCCCTCCTGGCAGCCATTTTGAGGGAAACTTATTTTAAAGCCAAAAAGGCGACCTCACCTGGTATTGTGGTAGGCGACGGCCTATGATCCATGCTAATTGAACTAAGCAGACAGGCCTGAGCAGCTTGACCTGTAACTGAAGCCTGTAGTTAGGCCCAGAGGAATGAAAACCCCCCTGAATGACGACACCATAGAATTGAAACTTAACTCAGTTTAACTGAACATAGCTAAGCAGAAACGAAACTTGGAAAATAGAAGAAAACAAGTTTAATTGGTACTGATAAGGTGTGCTATGCTTCTATGGAATTAATTAACTCTGCAGAGAGCAAGGTCACAGTGCCTCTGCTTCCCATATGTTTTAACAAGCTCAGCGACCTTGGAGGAGAGAAGTAACAAGTTGGAGACACTGACCATTGTAATTGGGACTAGAAGGGGGGCAACCAGGTGCTGGGCCCAGACCAGAGTCCCGATTGGGTAGCCATATCAGTACCGGGACCAATAGATGGGTGAGAGGGGTACTGGGACCAATGAAAAGTTTGCCTATGCTTAGAATGGACAAGAAAGCTATAAAAGTTGTTGTTTTACTAGAAGCCATTGCTCAGCCATTTTGAAATTGCTTATTGCTTGAGCCATGTGCACATTAAACTGGCTTGGATCCTTGAAAAGACTCCTGGATTTATTTATTGCATGCTTATCTGCTGCTACAGTATCAGTTATCTACCTGGCCAGGCGGGGGCGACAGTATGATATACAGTCAAACCTCGGTTTTCATGATTAATCCGTTCGAAAAAGTCTGACTAAAACCGAAACGTATGAAAACTGAAGCAATATTTCCCATAAGAAATAATGTAAATCCAATTAATCCGTTCCAGACACCCAAAAATATTCACAAAAAATACATTTTATAGAGAATAACTATATTTTTACATACAGAAAACAATGAGAAATAAATATAAATGACTAATGAAATGGATAAATGAACATTTAACATCACTGAAAGCAAGCTAAGTACAGTACTGTACAGTACAGTATGTTAACATCTGGCCTTAGCCACCCCTGACAAGCTGCTGTGCCCAGCTCTCTTTGGAATCACATTGAATTCAGTCCATTAAAATACCTTTACATTATCTGCTCAATGCTTCAGAATGGCAGAAAATCTTAATGATACAGCTTCAGACGTACCCTGCAAGAGAAAGAACTGCCTCCCACATTCATGCAACATCTCCTGCTTACGTTGACAGCTTTTCTTCCCTGCTACCGGGACAAAATCTCAGTCAAAAGACGTTGAAAACCGAAGCAATGCATGAAAACCGGGACAAAATCTCAGTCAGAAAAGACGTTGAAAACCGAAGCGTATGAAAACCGGGGCAAATGAAAACCGAGGTTTGACTGTATAGTTTTGCATTTAAATTATTTTATAGATTTTAGGGATGGGTAGAACATATTGGGGATGTTTACTAAACAGCAGTAGCGGATTCCATGCGATATTGGAGCCGCGGCCCCATTGATTTCAATGGGACCGCAGCTCCGATATCGCACGGAGTCTGCTACCGCCGTTTAGTAAACACCCGCCATTGTGTGTATTTAATTTTGTACGAATTTTATTTTATATATGATGTAAAATTTATTTTTATGCTGTACACTGCTTTGTATGTCTATTTGATTGTAAAAGCGGATTATAAATGATATAATTAAATCAAATCTTTCAAATGCTAATCACAAACCTATCACCTTTAACTTGCTTGCTAACCTTTACATCTACCTGCTCAGATGGGAAAGATGTTCATCCTCCAATATTTTATATATTATTCAATACAGAAAGAGGGTAGTTTTATAACAGGTCAACTAAGTACCTTAGATGTTGCAAAAGTCAGAACATTTTAAAAAAATGGATCATCTGGGAGATTTGTGTGCAAAAGGAAATCCCCAACATTATCCATTGTACTGCAACTCTGGCTGCACTGGTATCTGAATTCCATTAACATTAATATGGTCAGGGGGGAATAGTTCTTGTCCTGGTGTATTACCATTTCTTCTATTAAATAGCACCTCTAAACTAAACATATAGTGGCAGCGATGGTCATCGCATTATACACACATTCAGTGCCGCTGTCTCTATATGTAGTGGCATTTGTGTAGCTGTGCTGAATGTACGTATTAATTTCAATGCTGGTATAGGCATTTCAATTCCTGCAGTGGCTGTGTCACCGCTGAATATTGACCTGGTTGTGTTTACTGGGTGATAAAAATTAGAATAAATAAGCTGTTGGCTTCAAAGACCCAGAAGCAAAAATTTAAAAAATGGTTGGCCGCTTCGCACCTCTTTCTTGTTTCTCAGGACTTTTCTTCATCAAGAGTGTTTAGTTCTTCTGCCAGAAATCTTCTGTTTCAGTTCTCTCTTACAGGCAAGAGCTCTTCTTCTGATCTGCGAAATTACACACCAGAATCCTCACTCTCCTTAAATCCAAGAATTCCATTGTCTGGCCTGTAAGACACCTCACAAAATCAGTGATTTTTCTCTCCTGGCACTACCAGCCCTAGTCACAGGATTCAAGCCACCCTCTACTTTTCTTATGGTGAAACCACAACTCTCAACTTTTCCATTGTCAAGGGACTAGGCCAGCACCACGGACCCAGCTTCTTAGGAGCCCTGTGCTCCCTCTTGATAGTGTGGTAAAAGAAAGTAAGGGCTATTTTTCTTTCAAAACATATCCCTTTATAATATTAGTGTTGTCTCATACCCCTTCCTGGCACCATTTCTAGTAGGAAAGCCAACTAGAAAATAATTTCTATATTAATACATTATAGAGCTACCTGGGCAAGTGGTACCCCTGCAGCATACTATATTACTCAGAGACTACTATTATTACTATTAATCATTTATATAGGGCTATAAGGTATACGCAGTGCTGTACAGGCTGAGTAAATGCTTGTACCCTTTTGTTCACTGGGGGCAGTGCTTGGAGATATGCTCCACAAAAACTTAGAAAATCAAGTAAAGGAGTATGGTGGACAGTGGGAGGTAGAAGATTCAAGGCCCTGACTACTTGATCCCATCAGGAATGCAAATGCAATGTGTACCTTTAAGTCAGTCCTGACTCCTGGTGACCCAGAAGCTCCTGGGTTGTCTTGGCAGTGTCACTGGAGGTAGATTGCCAGGCCTTTCTTCTGAGGCAATGGAGAGTTAAGTGACTTGCCCAAGGCCACAGGAGAGCTAGTGGGAATTGAACCCTGGTTGCTTGGTTACCAAACCAGTGTTCTAACCACTAGGCTACTCCTCCACTCCCCCATCAGGAATAACAAGTTGAAAAGTGGAAACTTAGGGTCATGTTTATTAAATGGTAGCACATGCTAACTGCTGCAGCATTCATGTTATTTCTATGGGCATTGTGCAGGTAGTGCAGGCTAACGTTTAGTAAACATGGCCTTTAGAGTATGACATAATGATACATTTCCCCTTTCCTCCATTTTCAGACTAAGACGTGTGTTGGGGACTTGGTTGAACCAACCTTGTAAAATGTGTCTCACTAGAATAGCAGAGGGAGTAACAGTGGGAGTCTGGGCAAAGTGTGTGGTAACTGATAGTGTATGTCAGAATTTAGATGTTTATCTGTGGGGATGGGAAGATGTGTGTCATGGATATGTAGGTCTGGTTGGGGAGGGGTGGGGGGGGGAGGAATGAACGCAAAGCTGAAGTTTTGCCTAGGGCTTATGAAACATCTTATCTAGCAGATATCCATCAGTTATTTTGCCATTCTCCAACCACTCATAGATTCCTGAATGGGTGAGGATGGTAGGCATTATGACACGGCCCTGGAAATTTGGGAAAGACATCTGTTGTTTCGTCCAGCACATTACACACAAGTTGCATGTTGAGGGAATGGAATACCTTTCTGTTCCAGAAGGTTGGCACCCTCCTTCTTGGGGGCCTGAGAGCCACATTTGTGGAGTTTCTCAATCCCAGCACTGATGGGAATCCAACCACCTCATAGAAATGTAGCATTGTTTGTTGCCTCTACTGCACTGTCTGTGGGAAGGCCCTCAGGAACCGTGAGATGTACTTTGATACTGCAAACTGGTTGAGACCTGCGTTGGCAACCAACATAGACTAGAAACTGTCTATTGCTAAGGTGAGGACCATGGTGATCTTAACGTAGGCAGACTTGGGCTAGTCCCTATGTGTGGTGGAGCTGAGGAGCGGCTCTAGTTCCTAGCAGAGCTGGTGGAAGGCTGCATTATCAAAGCGGAAACTGGTGAAGCACTGCTCTTCAGTTAGATCCATGTACAGGGTTCTGGGCTAATAGACCCAGTGATATGGATGCCTCCTTGCAGCCCTCCTGCTTTTCTTGTGGGCCTCATGCAGCATTCCCAGCACAATGTATTCATTTTCTCAATGCCAACTAATTCCCATCAGGAGCACCCAAGTGCAACCTACCATCTAGTGAACTCTCATCTGCACAGACACTCACCCATCCACACACTCATACCCATAGACAGCCACATCCACACACATACAGGGGCTAACAGGGCAGCCAAGCATAAGGCAGGGAGGCACACAGCTCAAACACAGAGCACAGAGCCACACAGACACACCACACTGTAGGACTTAATACACAGCTCACAGGACACTTGAGCACTGAGACAACAGATACAGCATACAGCTAGAATTGCATGCTTTGGACAAATGGGATGGGATCTGGGAGGATTTGGGATGCAAATAGGCACCGGATGGGACAAGGCACAGGGAGGGTTGCTGACAGGACACCTATGTGCACATAGACAACAGGCCAGAAATTCAAATGTCAATCTCCTCCAATCACCAATAACACAGGCAGTCGAAGCAAACAGCAAAGTCCTCTACTTATTCCACCTTTATAAGAGGTCTAGCATGGCACATGCTTCTGAAATACGACCACTTCTAAAATATGCCCTGGACATGCTGCTTTTGGACACACCTTCACCTTGCTCACCCACACCCCCAGAATGCCCTTATCGGAGATGTCCATTTGTGGACATGTCTGCGGCTGCTGCCCATTCAAAACAAAAAAGCAGATGTGCTGTGTTGGTGCTCCTTTCTCCCTGATCAGCACTCCCAACCAAACCCTCCCAAATGTGAGGCTGAGGCACCTCAATACACACACCCCACCAATCAAAGCCCCTTCCCCACCATGCAACCTCCCTTTATTATCATCCCCTCCGGAAAGCAAATCAATATCCAAACCCCTCCCAAGACCCCACACTCACATGCCTGTGCCTTTCCTTTTTTCTTTTCTCATCTTGATTTTCTCTGTCCTCTCTGAAAAATGGAGTTCTTTTCTGATTTTTATATTTTTAATTTATTGTAATCTGCATAGACTGCATGCATATTGCGGTATATCATAAACCTAACCATAACATCCTTGATTGCTGACCACCCACAAGACCTAACACTAGACCCTTCCCCAAACCCCATGGGTCCTACCTGAGAGCTCCCTAGTGAGAATGGGGTAGGAATGGTTCACCTCCACTCCAGTCCTTAGCGGACGCATCAAAGCCGTCATTGTGTCGGCCACCAGCAGCCAGAGCCAGAGCAAAGGGGGATTGCTCCTGCCCCATTCCCACTCAGACCTCCAGGGAGCCCCTGGGTAAGACCCATGTTGGTGAACTGGAGTCATTTTATACATCTTTTTCCACATGTAAAGCATGTTTTATATATAGAAACAGGGTCTTATGAAATAATATCTGGGATACATGCATAACAAGTAGGCACACTGCAAGAAAGTGCCTACATTTACACAAGGTAGTGTGATAGCTGTGCTAGTTACTTTAATGGTAGCTAAATAAAATGAGAAACAAAAAGGAAAATAAGACGATACCTTTTTGTTTGACTAACTTTCGAAGGTTATGTGCTGACCTGAAGAATCAGAATTTTCTCTGGGAACAAGCAGGAAGTCAGCCCTCGCCGATGGAGCCTGCGTGGAAGCATCTCCACAGCTTTCAAAGAAAGCCTTTAGGAGATGCACCATGCATGTGTGGTTCCCTTCCACCCAAGGGTGCAATCTTTTCTGTCTCCTTTTTTCCATGGAGCTCTTCAGACGTTGTCCAGTTTCCCCCAGAAAAAGCGTGATTTTTGTCAAGTTTTGTTCAGTTCCTTGCTGCCCCCAAGCCATCTCGCCTCGGCATTGCTTCTTGGGTTCATTCATTCATTTTTCCCTTTTTTCATTGAGGTGTCCCTTGATCAGCATTTACGCCCTTTTGCAGCCGAAAGCCTCGGACCCCTGCAGAGTGGTGGGACCCCCTTTTCCCGATGGCCTTCAGTGGCTTCAAGAAGTGTGACTGGTGTGGCAAAATGATGTCTCTCACCGACCCGCATGACTGCTGCCTTTGGTGCCTTCAGATCCATGACCACAAAGGCCCTAAAAAGCCATCATCAGCAGCAGGAAAAACAATTTCAGAAGTTTGACTCCATGCCAGAGTCTCTGGCGACACCGCATTCTAGGGCACCCTCCGATATCCCAGTGCCCCGTGAAGCCCAAGCCTCTTCAGAGCCCCGCAGCCGCGGTTCCTCTGAGTGGAAATCCCCAGAGGTGGCGCGCAAGAGAAGAAACCCTTGAAGACCGCTTCGGAGGATGGGTCCGGGAAGAAGGGAAAATCCCTTCCCAGGCCCCGCATTCTGAGGAATCGGAGCAGGAGCGGCCTCCCAAGCTGTCCCGCAAGGAGTCATTGGCACCTGCTGACCGGCCTCGGGCCTCTGAGGCCACCCTCATCAAGGACTCTCCCTCAAAAGTATCAACACCAGGCTTGAAGCACCCGCATCAAAGGCTACGGAGCCAACTGGTATGGAGACCAGGATGATGGCCTTGGAGAGCATCTGCCCTCGTGGCCATGCAGCGGGCATTTATGTCCGGTTCATCCCCCTTGACAATGGGACCCTTGACATCGAGGGCTTCCCTGGACATCAAGCTGGTCCTTGAGTACCACCGGCCTCAAGAGTGCCCCTGGCACTGGACGATATCCTGGTTCCGTTCCTTGGGGCATGGATCGTCCCCAGCGAGCGCCTGCAGCTCAGATCGCAGATCCTCCAGAGGTCACGGGCCGCCTAGAGTGGACCTCAGCTGAAGCAACCATGAGGCATCAGACTCATACTCAGGCTTCAAGTCCAAATGGGAGACCAAAGACGAAGACTCCCCGGACTTGAGGTGACATTGAGATGTGCCCTCGGAGCTGTCTCTCCCGATGCCCCAACACTGTTCCTCGACTGAGGACGTTGCGTTCCTCGATTTTGTGCAATTAATGGCCAAGGCTCTCATTATCGAGACCGAGGAATTGGAGATACTTCAATACAAGGCGCCCCCTAAGGAGACCCTTACGGTACCGGTGTCCTCAATCCTTGCTGCCTACTCCTCCGGATGTGGGAAACACTGGCGTTGATAAGAATTGTCAGTAAGCACCTTGACGCCATGTACCGGGTACGCTGAAGCCCTGGGTTCCAAAAGACCCAACTTTCCCACAACTCGATGGTCTTGGGGTCGACCATGCACTGGTTCAAAAGCCAAAAATCTCATTCATTGGTGCCACCTGGCAGGGAAGCCTGAATCCTCGATGCCCTCAGCCTGAAGGCCTTTCAGGGCTCGATGCTAACTTGTCGGATCCAGTCCTATGAACTCTATATTGGCATGTACCTGAAGGAACTATTGATGGAGCTTGGGGGCTTTTCAGCAGGCCTCAACAGAGAACCCCTTCAGAGGTTTAAGACCCTGACCTCAGCGGTAAAAGAGGGCTCGAAGTTTCTGTCTCGAGCAGCCTATGATGGCTTCGAGTCTTTGGCCAAGGTGGCCGCTTCAGGCATCAGGGCACGATGCCAAGCATGGCTGCAGTCATCTGACCTAGAGCAATGGGTACAGGACAAACTGATTGATGTCCCCTGCATAGGAGAGAACCTATTTGGAAAGCCCATGGAAGACAAGGCTGCCGAGATAGAAACCGAGTTCCTGACGAGAACCAGGCTCTCGAAGAAGACTTCAGTATAGCCTCGGGAAAAAAGCCCTGGGGAAGAAGCCCTTCTTCCCGAGGAAGAAAGGGGGCTTTGGCGGGACACTGCATTTCCAAGCCTTCTTAGCCCCTCAACAGGGTCAGCAACAGAAAGGCCAGGGACATGGTCCGCAAAAGCAAAAGACTCCGAAATCCCAGGCACCGGCCCCAGCTCCAGCCCAGCCTGGGGGAGCTTTTGACTGCATGGGCATGACTTCCTCCCCTTCAGAGCATCCTCTGCAGCCCACAGGGGGTCACTTAGCTCTGTTTGCCCACAGGTGGACAGCCTTCACCACTAATGCCTGGGTGTTACAAGTGATCAGGGAGCACTACCTCCTCCACCTGCAGCGGGTGCCACCCTCATACTTCCCAGGAGAGCCCACCAGACCTCTCCTTCACCAACTAGCAGGCCTAATCCAGGATAAGGCAGTGGAGCCAGTGCCGAAACATCTCTGGGACACAGACTTCTATTCCAGGTATTTCCTCTTCCCCAAGAGGACAGAGGGCCTCAGGCCCATCCTGGACCTGCGAGAGCTCAGCAGGTTTCTAGTCAGGGAGAAGTTCAAGATGCTGTCCCTTGGGACACTGCTGTCATTCCTCCAGCAGGGAGACTGGCTATGCTCCTTAGACCTAAAGAATGCCTACAAGCACATCCTAATCCATCCCAACCACAGAAAATACCTCCGGTTTGTGGTGTGGGGACAGCACTACCAATACAGGGTGCTACCCTTTGGTCTGGCCTCATCACTAAGGGTCTTCACAAAGTGCCTCGCGGTGGTTGCAGCCCACCTCCAGCTTCAAGGGGCCTTTATCTTTCCTTATCTGGATGACTGGCTCATTAAGGGGGACACAGCTACAGAGGCACAGTGCGCCACTGAGTTCACTATAAATGCCCTGCAGCATCTGGGGTTTGTCATAAACTACCCCAACTCCCAGCTCACTCGGGCCCAGCTCCTAGAGTTCATAGGAGCACAACTAGATACACTCGGTGAAAGCCTTCCTCCCTCAGGAGAGGTCAGAATGCCTCAGGGAGCTAGCTGCAGAAGTGCATCGATGCTGGACACTTACTGCCCGGTTCCTACTCTGCCTGTTGGGCCACATGGCCTCCACAGTTCACATGACCCTATATGCCTGCCTGCATATGAGAACAGCCCAGCGGTGCCTTTGCTCTCAGTGGACACAAGCACAGGCAGGCTCAGGGACAGAGTGAAGATGACCTGTCAGCTGGCGGACTCCCTCGGATGGGATGCCCTTCCAGGTACCCATCCCCTAGAAGGTCCTCACCACAGATGCCTCTCTACTGTGCTGGGGGACGCATTGCGAGGGCCTCCAAATGCAAGGCGGCTGGTCCCAAGAGGAATCCCAGTTGCACATCAACCTGCTAGAGCTCCAGGTGATGTTTCTGGCTCTCCGAGCCTTCTGCCTCCAGCTGCAGCACCATCTGGTGCTGATCCAGACTGATAGCCAGGTCGCAATGTTCTACGTGAACAAACAAGGGGAACAGGGTCGTACCACCTTTGCCAGGAGGTGGTAGCCCTCTGCACCTATGTGGCATGCAGGGGAATGCTTCTAAGGGCGGTTTACCTCCTGTGCCAGGACAATGCCCTGGCGGACAAACTGAGCAGACTCCTCCAGCCACACGAGTGATGTCTGGATCCAGTAATGGCCTCCTGGCTGTTTCGTTTCTGGGGCATCTCCTCAGTGGACCTATTTGCCAGTCCAGACAACACGCAGTTGCCCCGATTCTGCTCTTGCTAGCCTCACCCATCCCGGGTTGCAGCAAATGCGTTCCTCATCCCGTGGATGGAAGACCTTTTGTACGTCTTCCCACCGACGCCACTGGTCACCAAGACCCTATTCAAGGCCCAGTGCGACATAGCATCAGTAATGCTGATAGCCCCTTAGTGGCCCAGGCAGCCCTGGTTCCCACTGCTCCTCTCCCTATCGGCAGCGGCATCGACGATTCTCCCAGGGCTACTCTCACAGAAGCAGGGCTCTCTCCTACACCCCAACCTGGGGTCCCTGCCACTCACAACTTGGCTTCTGAAAGTGTAGCATTACCTCCCTTCAACCTCCCACAGGATGTGGAAGAGGTCCTTCTGGCCTCTCATAAGACCTCCACAAGAAGGGCATAAATCTTAAATGGTGCTGATTCTCGGTGTGGTGTGCAGAGAAACTGGCAAATCTGTTCTCCTGTTCGGTACAAGTGGTACCCCAGTATCTGCTCCACCTTTCGCAGGTGGGACTAAAGTCCAATTCAGTCAGAGTACACATGAGCGCCATCGCAGCGCATCATCATCCCGTTGAGGGAAAGTCCCTCTCGGCACAGCCCCTCGTCTCTAGATTCCTGCAGGGTCTCATGTTATCCAAACCCCCTGTCCACCCTCTAGTGGCGGAGTGGGATCTCAGTGTGGTGCTCTTGCAGCTCACTAAGCCTCCATTTGAGCTTCTGGCTACCTGCCACCTGTGGTACCTCTCCTAGAAGGTAGCCTTCCTGGTAGCACTAACAGCAGCTCGCAGAGTCAGCGAGCTCCAGGCTCTGGTGGCAGAGCCCCCTACCTAAGGTTCTACAAGAACAGGGTGGTGCTCCGTACACACACCAAGTTTCTGCCGAAGGTGATGTCCCCATTCCACCTCAATCAGGAGGTGGTGCTCCCCATCTTCTTTCCGAGGCCTCACGTCAGTAGGGCAGAGACCGTTCTCCATACTCTGGATTGTAAAAGAGTTCTGTCCGTGTACCTGAAATGGACTCAGGGCCACCGCAAAGCACCCCATCTTTTCATATCCTATGACCCCAGCCGTCTGGGGCTCCCAGTGACTAAGCGAACTCTGTCCGCTTGGGTGGTGGACTGCATTACCCTTGCCTACGAGCAGGCAGGGATCTCGCTGAACCAGAAGGTCACAGTGCACAGCGTCAGAGCCATGGCTACTTCATGGCAAATCTACATTCTGTCCCCGTGATGGAAGCCTGCCGGGCCACCACCTGATCTTCAGTCCATACGTTCACAGCTCACTACTGCCTGGAGAGAGAGTCCTGACGGGACAATGCCTTCAGCCAGGCCCTACTCCGTAATCTCTTCAGGATGTAGGCAACTCCTGCCCTCCGAACCTTCTGTGTTCAGGCTACCAGAGTGCTGGTTCTCTGCTGGATACTTGGGTCTTGCGAGAGTCTCTCAGTAGGGACTCAATTGCTGCTGATCACAGCTCACCCTTTGCAGGTTGCCATGGTGTTTTTACAGGTTCTTGGTAGCCTGTAGCTGGGGAGTCCCATATGTGAGGACTGACGTCCTGCTTGCTCCCAGAGAAAGCATAGTTACTCACCTGTAAGAGGTGTTCTCCAGGGACAGCAGGAATCAGTCCTCACAACCCTCCCTCCTCCCCTCTGAGTTGTTTCTTTAGCATATTTTATTTTTTCCTTGGCTGTCTTAGCTATGTCATTTGACTGAGGCAAGATAGCACCCTTGGACGGGAAGGGGACCATGCATGCGTGGTGCATCTCTCAAAGACTTTCTTTGAAAGCTGCGGAGATGCTTCCACGCGGGCTCCGTCAACACCGACATCACCCATATGTGAGGACTGATTCCTGCTGTCCTCGGAGAACACTTATTAAGGTGAGTAACTGCACATAACCTTCAGATGTTAGTCCAAAAATGCATTAAGTTACAGGCCAATGCAGAAACCCTACACTGGAGCCCAATGCTTAAAGCTCTAGTGCCGGGTTTCATAATGCGAGTTTAATGATGACTCTTTGCACTGGGATACAATATGCAAATTACCCAGTGCACAAAAAGTCAACATTAAACTGGGAGAGAAAGCCAAACACATGCACACAGAAGTCGGCACAAGTTTGACATACTGTCCCAGATGACACTTCACCTCAGATGATGGAGGCATCAGGGAAAGCTGCCGATACCATCAGCACACTATCGGGGGGCCGGTGCCCCCCCCCCCGGACACTGATCCCCTGACAGAAACAAAAACCCTGGCAGCCCAGTGGCCCTGATCCTCTCCCCCCTTTCCAAACAAACAAAACCCTGGTGGTCCAATGGCACCGATTTCCCCCCACCCAAAAAACAAATCCTTGGTGGCCCAGTGGCCTCAATCTCCCCCACACAAATAAACAAATTCCTGGTGGCCCTGAATCCCCCACCCCCGACCACACTACAGTTCCTTAAATCATGGGGCAGGAGTGTTGCCCCATTGAAACCAGCTTGTAAAATGGCAGTGCCTGTCCCCGTGTTGTGCACCCTGGGATGCACTGGGCAGGGTCAGACTGCCATCTTAAGACATGAGCTGTCCGAGAATTCAACACAGGAGTCACTGCCATTTAAGGCATTTTTTTGCCTTATATGGCTTCTCAGCTTGAGATAGGCGCTTGTCTTCTGGGAGGAGACACTGCCTCGCTGACCTCCCTCTGCAATCTTGGCATGGAAGGCTCTGCTCATCTCTTGGAGGTATCATCCTTACAGTGGGCGAACATGAACTCATTCCATCGTCTCCAGCTCTTTATGTGGCAATGGGGCGACTGTAGAGACAGTGCCCCTGCTCAGGATTCCTCTGCTTGCTTTTTTGAGCTCAGTCCACCTGAAGCTAACCAGCGGTAGTGACTGATCTTCTTTCTGCTAAGGGGATGACAGATAGGTTGGAGGCTTGGAACTTTTCACCAATCATCAACAGAATTATTTTCCTTTCATTAACAAGCATGGTCTTGCAGGAGGTTTGAAAACTCTCCAGGGCATTTCCTTTTCTGGAGGTTCTTAAGAGCATGAAGGACATAGAATGGGTCTCGCTTGATGCCCCTTTGAAAGGAGGCAGGGTCATGATTAGGACCTTGCTGCCTTGATTTGGTTGCCCTATGTGGATGCACAGGTGATGGCAATCACTAAATATACCACCATCCCAATGGGAGGTGGTGCAGCCCTAAATATCCAGTGGATAGCAAGTTTGAAGAGCCATTTTTCAGCCACCTACCTTATTCTCCAGACAATGATTTGCAGGAGGCTTATGGCACATGCCTTTCTCCATTAGATTCAGTCGATATCTCAGGATGACACTTTGATGCATTTGGAGTCAGCAAGGCCCTTCTTGTCAGAAACCATGTATGATCTGGTCCACCTGGAAGCTGAAGATATTACATTTTTCCATTGTGATATGTTGCTGGCTTTGGCTTCGCCATTGGGCAATTATTTAAACTTCCTTTCAAGGGGAAGCTTTTGCTTGGGGAGGATTTGAAGCAGCTTGTCAAGGAGATGGGAGCATCCATACTACATTGTCTTTCAGAGGATAGACCTAAAGGTCCTGTACAGTACAGCTCCCTCCTCCTCTATTTCACGTTCTCCTCGAAGAATAGCTCAGGAAGGTCATACTTTCCTCCATCAGGCTCTCATTTCCAGACAGTCTCTTCGAGGGGCTTGCAGGTTACGTGAGTCTTCCTCCTCCTCCTCCTCCTCCTCCTCCAGATCTGGGTTCTCTTCGGACCAGTAGATGCTCACCAACATTCAGTACAGCTAGGTGCTGGCATGCAAGGATCCCATCCCAGATGCCCTTGTGATGTCTTCATGTTCATCTACAGCCAAGGAGACCACCACTCAAGCTATTGCTCAGCCTTCAGGCTGTCGTGCCAGTGCCATCTGTCGAAAGGGTCAGGGGCCAGTATTCCATTTACTTTGATCCTTCCGATCATGAATCTCAAGGGCATCAGAGTTCACTTAAGGACCTTTCACTTTCTCAGTTGTTAAAACACAAGAAGATTGTGAAAAATTGCAAGAGGATCCTGATAAATTGGAAGACTGGATGTCCAAATGGCAGATGAAATTTCATGTGTACAAGTGCAAAGTTATGCACCTAGGAAAGAACAGCCCAAACTATGGCTATACGATACAAGGTTCCACATTAGGAACCACCACTCAGGAAAAGGATTTAGGCATCATCATGGATAATACAGTATGTTGAAATTCTCCGCCCAGTGTGCAGGGGTGGCCAAAAAAGCAAATAGAATGCTAGGAATCATAAGAAAACGAATGGAGAATAAAACAAGGTTATTATAATGCATCTGTATTATTCCATGGTGTGACTGCACCTTGAATATTGTGTGCAGTTGTAGTCGCCATATCTTAAAAAGGATATAGCAGAATTAGAAAAGGTACAGAGAAGAGCCGTCAAAATGATAAAGGAGATGGAAGGATACCCCTATGAGGAGAGGCTTAAAAGTTTAGGGCTCTTCAACTTGGAAAAGAGGCAGCTGAGGGGAGATATGATAGAGGTCTATAAATGAATGAATGGAGTAGAACGGGTAAATGTAGATCGGTTGTTTACTCCATCAAAAAGTAGAAAGACTAGAGGACACGCAATGAAGCTACAATGTAACCCATTTAAGACTAATAAGAGAAAATATTTTCCTTATCGTCACTCCAGTCCAGTCCCTTTACTTCTGGGTTAAGAGAAAATATTTTTTTACTCAACACGTAATTAAACTCTGGAATGCATCACCAGAGGATGTAGTAAAAGCTGTTAGTGTAGCTGGGTTTAAAAAAGGTTTTGAGAAGTTTTTGGAGGAAAGGTCCATAAATCATTAGTAAAGAGGACCCAGGAAATCCACTGCTTAACCCGGGACAAGCATTGTGGAACCTACATATATATCTTTTTGGGAATCTTCCAGGTACTTTTGACCTGAATTGGCCACTGTTGGAAACCAGATACTGGGTGTGCTGAACCCCGGACTGACCCACTGTGGAATTTCTTATGTTATGTTGAAGTCAGTCCTTCCGAGGGAAGTTTCTCACATTTCTGGACTTTGCCGAAGTCTGTTTCCACATCCTCATTCACAAGGTTCAGCAGCGCTTCCTGAGCTTATCTGTTCTCGGCCTGCACTTTTAGTTTGCTGCTCTACCCTTCGGTCTCTCCACTGCACCAAAAATATTCACCATGATCATGATGATGGCTCCTGCCGCTCTGTGGTGCGAAGGCATTTGTGTTCATCCTTATTCTGGACAACTGGTTTATATAGGCCAGGTCACGTTCAGAGGCATTTTAGGCATTAGCCCAAGTGGTACAATTTATGGATTCTGGGCTGGGTGATTAATTGTGACTAGAGTTTCCTGGAACCTACCCAGTTTCTAGAGTAGTTTGGGGCATAGTTTGACACCGGTTCAGGAAGGGGGTTTTTTTTACCCGAGAAGAGAGCAGAGAAGCTGCTGTCTAAGCTGATATTTTTTGAAAGCAGCAGGTTCCCAAGACCTTCAGCTTCTAGAATCAATGGCAGCAACAATCAAGATGGTCCTCTGTGCATGAGTGCACCACTGCAAAGGTCTTTACTGTTCCGCTGGTCTCCTGGTTCACAGGACTTTGAGATCAGACTTCTTCTTCCGTGTTGTCTAGCCTGCGATGATGGGAGCAGCCAACTCATTTGCTAAAGGACCTTCCCCTGGACGATCACCAGTGGCTTCTCCTGATGACAGATGCCAACGTATTTAGCTGGGGAGCCCATTGCGAGGAGCAGACAGCCCATGATTGCTGGAAGAAACAAGAGGCAGCTTGGCCCATCAACCGGCTGGAGGTGAGAGCCATTCGCTTGGCTCTCTTCATCTCTGGAGCTTAGTGTGAAGTAAGGAGTTTTGAATCTTTTCAGACAACACCATGGCAGTAGCCTATGTCAACAAGCAAAGGGGCACAAAGAGTTCCAGGATTATCGGAGAAATGACCCCCCTGTTCTCCTAGGCAGAGCAGAATCTCCTGGCCCTTTCTACACAGCATATTGTGGGAGTGGACAGTTTGGAAGTGGACTATCTCAGTCGGTACTGCCTTGATCCTGGAGAGTGGGAATTGAGCCGAGTTGTATTCCAGAGGATCCTGAACAGGTAGGATCACCCCAAGATGGATCTGATGGTGACCTGGGCCAATGCCAAGGTGCACTGGTTCTTCAGTCGCCACAGAGGCAGGATCCGAGGGCTTGGATGCCCTAGTTTAACATTGTCCAAGGCAGGTTCTACTGTATGTGTTTCCTCCATGGCCTCACGTAGGACAAGTGCTTCGTCATGTAAAGTGTCATCAGGGTCCAGTAGTTCTGATGATGCTGGATTGGCCAAGGAGGCTGTGGTATATGGATCTGATGCATCTCTGGTATTGGCTCAGGGGCTCTTGAAGCAGGGACTGGTACTGTTAGACGCTCTGGTTCCCTTCGCACTTATAGCTTGGCTTTTGAGAGGTGATGCTTCTGAAAGCAAAAAGAGGCTCTGCTTGTCTCGCCTTTGTGCATGTTTGGTGCCTTTTAGAGCACTTGTTTTGTGAGCATCAAGTCATCCCTAGTGCTGCAGACTTGCCGGTTCTGCTCTCCTTCCTTCAGGATGAATTGGACGAGGGTCTCTCCCTCAGTTTGCTGAAGATTCAGGTGGTGACCTTGTCTTGTTTCAGAAGGCTGGTGGCATGCTACTCAGTAGCCTCACACACAGATGTGGCCCATTTCTTGCAGGGAATTAAGCATTTGCATCCTCTCCTGAGATTGTTTGTTCTTTCTTGGGATCTCAGTTTGGCTGTTTGAGCCTTGATGGCCGAGCCATTTGAGCTCTCGAGGAGGGCTATGCTCAAGGATTTGTCCCTTTAGGCTGTCTTTTTAGTTGCAGTCTGCTCGGTGAGACATATCTTGAAGTTGCATGCTTTTTTTGTGCTGAGATTTCTGTCATTTTCGGAAGAGACCATGTATTTACGACCCGCTCCTTCCTTCTCTGTCCAAAGTGGTGTCATTTGTCCACATCAGTCAGGTGGTCTTTTTCCTTTATTCCTGAAGGAACTGTGCCAGGGGAAGGATAAGAACCTTTGTCTGGTGGATGTTAGGAGAGTGCTTCTTTGGTACCTGAAGATCACTAAATTTTTCCAAAAGTCAGACAAGCCTTTTGTCCCTTTTACAAACCCCCATTAAGGGCAAAGCGGCCAGAAAGTCTACTTTGTGCTGCTGGATAAAGGAGGCGATAGCCTATCTGTTATGGAACCAGCTGGGCAGCAATGTGGTCATTGCTTTCCACTTGTCAGGTATTACTGCTTGGATGTCCACGCTCGGGCGGACACAGCCTTTGGTGCAGAGATTTTGAAGTCTGCCGTGCCTTCTTCTCACACAGTGGAGGCGTAGTTTTGGTACGTCCAACTTGTCTGGACAGGCCTAGCTTAGCAGGATGGTATAGAAAGTGGCATTTTACTTACCAGATAATGTATTTTCCTTGAGAAGGAAGGACCCAAGAGTATGCTATCATCCTTTGTGTCTGAGCCAGCCATTATACTGTTTTAAAGCCCGCAAAAGGGTAAGACAGGCATTTCTTTTGTGTTTATAAGAAATAAAGATGTTGTTTTCATTTGGATCTTGGCTCAGCTGACCTTTGTGTAAAGGGCCTCCTGCAGGCCCAGAAACCAAGACCATGCACTGATATTATCATACTCCTAGGGGTATGTTTATTAAACTGCGGCAACGTAGCAGCGGCTACGTTAAGGTGCGTTATGTAACGTTAAGGCGCCTTAATGTTACATAATGTGCCTTAACGTTCCCGGCCGCGGTAAGTCCAGAAAAGGGTGGAGAGAGGGCGGAGAGAAGGGGTCAGTGGGTGGGGAGTAGGCGTGGAGAGGCCCCTTTCACACTAACACGGAGAAATTAAGGGCTGAATCCTAACGCAACTGAAAACCTGGCATTAGCACACATTTGCAAGAGAGAAATCAGTTCTGTGTCAGCAATGTACAGCATAGCCAGGGAACCCCAGAAAAGTGATAGTAGTGATACATTTGCACCAACAGCATAGTGCCCTGGTATGAAAGGTCACTAGGGTGATGGCGCAAATAGGGTATGGGGGCTGCAGGTGGGACATGCAGTGGGGGCTACTGGGGCACAGGGTGGACTAGGCGGTTGCCGAGGTGGCACATAGGAACGCAGAAAATGGAAACCAGCAAGACAGCAACTGACCAGGGTTAGACATGCCCATGAGTCTGTGGCCCACAGTGTCCCATCCAGGAGACATTACCCAGCAGGCACCCCAAGGGGCGCATAACATTTACAGGTGGTGCCTGGGGAAGCATGGACATCTATGTAGGCACCCCTACCCCAGAACCCACACCTTAGGCAGCCACCTACCTGCCCCCTGGATGGCCTGGGATGGCGCACCACCGGCACCGACAGCTTATGGTCATGGCGGCATGGCAGAGGGGGTGGGTGATTGTGCTGGAGGGAGCAGGTCTGGCCGAGGAACGTAAAGATAGCCCCAGGGACCACTATGTTGCTCTGGCAACAGTGTGGTGCAGTACACTCAGGCAGCATGTCCAAGAGCAGAGGGTCAGAGGCTCAGGTCCCATCTGTGGATCCTGCAGAGCATCTCCCCATAGTTTTAGCCCACAATGCAGCCACAACAACAACATGGGCAAAACCCAAAGCAGTGTTGCACAGGAGTACGGACATCCACTCACAAGGGCTCTACTATCCACAGCTTCATGGAGTGTCAGGCTGTTGATCCCAACACAGAGCTGCAGTTATCACCAGAGCACTACTACTACCCCCTGCACAGATTAGCAATGTCGGCACTGTGATCAGGACCAGTGCAGCGGGTAGGGCTGTCAACCACCTTCATCTCTGCACAATGCTGAGATAGGTGTGGGAGTGTGTGTATGTCTCTCCATTGCTTTGTGTCTGCCAACACCTCACTGAGCCCACATTGCTCATACTGCTTCCAGTGTTAGCTTGCAAATGTGCATAATGAGGAGCAAGGTATTGTGGGTATGGCCCAGACAGGGCGGATTGGCCAGGATGCATCTGCACAGGGTGGAAGGCAATGGCTGGGACACTGTAGTGCTCAACCACCAACTGCTTGGACAGTGTGGCCACAGCATGTCACACTGAGGGTCACTCTCACTCTGACCGAGCAGTGACCATGGCATGTCTGTGTTCCCACATAGTGCCACACATTATTTGTTTCCAGTGATACCTGTGTGTTCTCGGTTTTGGGGCCCAAGCACAGAGATATCTGCTTGGTGTCTGTGCTGTGCATTCCACCTCTGGGTGCACGGGGTTCCCCTGTGAGCATGCACTATGGACTGGTTAGTGGGCTGTCTGCAGTTTGCCTGTGCATGGTGGGAGCACCTTGTAAGATGCTGCAGGTGCAGTCTGACTGTGCTGTCTGTTGATGAATGGCAGACCATGGCGTGGGGCAGTTGAGCCTTCCCCTACCTACCCCAAGCATCACTGCTGGTCTGCAATGGTCACAGGTATGGCACTGGCCCAGCAGCCCTGGAGGGCTGTCATCTGTCAGCAGGACTGTGGTTGCTGGTACTGTAGCCATGCTGCAGGGTGCAAGCACCTGTCCCACCACATCCTCATCTACAAAAGGGGTGATTGAGGCCTCTTGGGGTATATAGCACATACCACTTCAACCCATAGTGGCAGTGCTACATTGCCCTCATGCGAGTCTAGACACCCCACTGCCCTGATAACAGGTACCCATGGCAGCCAGACCTTAACACCAGGTACACACTAATCTAGGTGGTGTCCGATCCCACAGGGCCATATGTGACTGCAGAACACAGCTGGAACAGATGCACCTTCGGTTGCACTGCTGGGAACACCTGTCACACACTGGTAGTGCTGGGTATGTGCAGTAGGACCTATCTCTAGCACCACATGTACTGTGGACCTAGTGCTGGGCGCCCATCCTATCCCTCAGTGTGAACACGGAACCTGCACAATGGCATAGTCCATAGCTACTCTGTGCCAGTATCACACACTGTCAGTCCATCTTACTACGCTGCAGTACCGGAGAGGTGCAGACCCCATTTGGTGGTCAGCTGTAGGCCGCTGTTCTGCATGTGCATCATGGGTGCTGGTGGGGTTACCCTATCCTGGCACACAGAGCAGACGGTTTGTGCAGTGACCTGCAGTCCTTCTGTACCCATCCATTGCTGTGCAACAGGCCATAGAGGTATAGCCTACTGGTTAGTACACTGACGTTCTAGGTGGAGGTCATGGGTTCAATTCCTTGTTGTTTCCTCCTGTCCAAGGCAGATATTTTGCTTGCCTGTGACAGTCATATCTTTGCAGATCCGTGCTGCCAGCCCATAGTACCCTCACCACAGTTGCCAGCAATCCGTATAAGGCACGTTACAAGGCTCCTAATTAGGCACAGTACAAGGCACATTAGAAGGCTTGTTATAAGGCACGTTATAAGGCACAGTAAAAGGCACCTTATTAGGCACAGTACAAGGCACGTTAAGGCACGTGCCTTGTACTGTGCCTTATAATGTGCCTTATAACGCACGTTACCTGACGGCTTGCCATAATGATTCCCTGCCCACGCCTTTATATGGGCATCTGTACCTTTACTGCAGAACCTAACACAAATGACATTACCGCAGTTTAGTAAACACACCCTCTAGAGTGCAGATTGAGCTCCCTAGGAAATTCCATAGATTGGTGCAATGCAAGAAAAGAATCACTTGTTGGTCCTTTTAGCCTCAACGCTGGGCAGAGGATGGTACATAGAAGGTTTTCTCCTATTGCTCAGACAGCTGCCTGGGACATACTGCTGTAAACACATTAAATATATAGGCCCCTCATTATTTAAAATTTTGAAGGTTAATGGTAAAATTTTCAATTGATCTTGATAGCATATTAGGAGCCAATGTAGAGCATTTAATGCTAGGGGCAATGTAAATCCTGGAGATGATGACCTAAAAGCAATAATGCTGCTGCATTCTGAATTCTTTGTGGTTTTTGCAGATTTTTGGGGGGTAAACCAATTAGTAAAGCAATGCATTAATGAAACCTATTCATGAAAGAAAACTAGAGTGTGTCCTGGGGTATCTCAAAGCTTTATTCCCAGTTTGCAGATAAATTTATAATGTCGATTTAGTGCATATGAGGCAACATATGCATGTAAAATGACTTTTATAAAATTGCTGAATCAATAGAAAAATCCACCTAATAATTTGGAGGAGGGGATCAAAAACAACAAAGCAATAAAAACCTTCTCCAAATATTCAAATATATATATATTTATCCATATATATATATATATATATATATATATTGTGCTGTCACTACTGAAGCTATGGAGTTAAGAGAAAACTCAGTTTCTTTAAAAGAAACTGATTTACAGAGAATGCAGTTACCAAGAAGTGCAGCTAGAGGGAGAAGTGCAGCTAGAGGTTGCAGAAGGTAAGCTAACACACCCAGATTGCAATGATGCAATAGTTAATCAAACGCACCTGAGTAGTGGGCCAGAAAGCTCACTAGAGAAACGGCTTTATAAGCAGTGCTCGGTTAGGAGAATACAGAGAGGACCACAAAGAGAGAGATGACCACGAATACAAGGAGGACCACAAATACAGAGAGGTACAGAAGCCCCTGCTACTAAGGAGAGAGAAAGGGGAAAGCGTCCACTACGAAAGGAAAGGCAGTTAAGCTTGGAATCCTTACAGGGAAGGGACAACTACCAGGAAGGACAAGCCCATGCTAAAAAGCTCCAGAAAGAAGTCTTCAGCGAAGACAGAGTAAGCAGGAGAGTGCCTGGTAGAGGGAATACCAGCAACGCACATCTCAGAGAACAAAGGTACATTCACACTTCCTTTCCTAAATGTGAGCCAGGTCCTAGAAAGGCTTGTAAACCCGAGAGCCATAGCTATAAGAAACAAAGCTGGGAAAAGCTTTGGAAACCTGTGCAGAAGGTCCTAGATAAAAGCCATATTAATTGTTTACCAGACCAGGTCCAGCCAGGCTGGAAAGTCTGGGAGAGAACTACTGAAGTACAACCAGTTTTGCCTAGGGAAAGCTCAGGCTTAGCAGACACCATATCTGAACAAGAGGATATGCAAATAGACCTGGTGGAACCAGAACCATTGCTGCCTGAATATTCTATGGACTGTACTCTCTGTGTAGCTGAGCGTATAGAATCTCTCACAGAGTTATAGCATAAGACATGCTCTAAAATGTCATTGTTTGGTTGAGCTGAAAAGAAGAAGTTTTTCGTGTTTATTTAACCTGTTTGTAATGAAAAATCCTGCTTGAATGGAAAAGACTGTGAAGCTCTTATAACAGTTTTGGACTTTGTAAATACTTTGGTAGAAACCCTCAATCAAGGTGAATTCTATTGTCTTCTTGGAGAACCTTAGTGCATCAAGGGAATAAAACCTTATATTTAACCCTGCACAAGGCTCACACAACGATTCTTTATAAAGAAGGGAACTACAAGGACCATAATGCACCTGGTCTAAGTCAGAGTTTCCTACATGGTATTCCTACCCAAGAAGCCACAGCAAATGGAAGGGAAGCAACCCAAAACTCGAGTAACTCAAGTACCATGGTCCGACCATCACCAAATTGAGCTTACCCTATATCTATGCACCACAACAGTCAAACAAGAATCTGGCTCAGCTGCACAACTTCGAAGAAAGTTCCAGAAACTCAACAAGGAAACTCTAATAAACTCTCTGGAGGAGCGCATAACCTCAGACAACACAGACATCGAAGACCTAATACAACAATGGACCTCTGCAATAGAAGCCACCTCGGAGCCAAAATGGAAGTCCTCAACTGGAGCGACTAAAACTAGAAAGGAACCTTGGTACACACCACCGCTGCACAAAATGAAGAAGGAATTAAGAAAATTGGAGAGAAAATGGAGACGAACCAAGAATGATGCGCACAAGATGGAATACCTGGCGCTCCTAGCTAAATACAAAAATGAGGTCAACCATGCCAAAAAAGCGTATCACACCAACATGCTCAACAAGGCCATTAATAGACCCAGAGAGCTGTTCGAATTAGTCAAGTCGCTCACAAAAACCTCGCATGATCATGACTGCAATGGTAATATAAAGGCCCAAGACTTGGCTGATCATTAGGCAAACAAACTTAATCCCCCTATCCCGACACTCCAGCCTCAGGACCTGAACACAACATGCCCCAGTCAGCAAAACTACAAGAACACAAGCTCTAAATTGAAAGAAGAATGAACTACTTTCCTGACAATTGATGATAAACTAATCATAAATACCATCTCAAACCTAAATACAACAACCTCTCTTTTAGATCCATGTCCAGCAGAATGGATCAAATCTACTAAACAAGAAATTGCTCATCATATAGCGCATATAGTAAACCAATCTCTGCAACAAGGTATCATTTATTTTATTTATTTTATTTATTTATTTTAATTCTCTTATATACCGCGCTATTCTGCATCAGTGCGGTTTTACATTGAACAAACTGAAATTACATTGAACAGGGCATTATAACTTGGAGATAACTATTTTACAGGGAACATGCCAACACAACTTAAAAGGTCCCTCATTAGGCCTATATTAAAAAATAAAACTCTCAACAAAGAAGACCCAACCTCCTACCGTCCGATATCAAGCATATCCTTCCTTGCAAAGATTATCGAAAAAGTAGCCCAACAGCAACTGCAGGACCACCTAGACGAAAACAAAATCCTTGATGTTTATCAATACGGTTTCCGGCAACACCATGGAGTAGAAACCCTGCTCATAGCGCTTCTAGATAATCTCATCAAGGGCCTGGAAAACAAAAACAAATTGTTCATACTTATATTCATAGACATATCAGCAGCTTTTGACACAGTACATCATGAAACACTCTTGAGCAGACTTGCGTCCATAGGTATAGCAGGAACCCCATTAAAGTGGTTCAAGTCCTACTTAACAAATAGAATGCAGCAGGTACGCTACAATAACGAACAAGCAAAGCCTTTCCCCCAAACCCAAGGAATACCCCAAGGCTCAGCTATCTCCTCCCTGCTATTCAACGTGTACATTCAGCCAGTATGTATGATCTTCCAGAAACACAATATCAGCTACCACTTATATGCGGATGATATTATGTTGTATACACAACTCGATGTAAACAACCCTAATTACAACCAATTAGAAGAATGCCTACACGAAATGCAAAACTGGCTCCAACGCAACAACATGTCTGTAAACCACAAAAAAACTGAAGTAATGTTCATATCAGGAAAACAGGGCTTCTATCCTCCTGCAACTATCACCCTGAATAACAACACCTATCACTCTAAAAATGAGATCAAATATCTAGGCGTATTGATTGATGATAACTTAAAAATGGACAAACACCTCCGGATAACCAACCGAGCAATATTTCACAAGCTGAGAATTCTACAACCTCTACGCAGCGTCATTGACCACTCGGACTTCAGAACAGTAGCTCAGGCTCTCATCATTCCCACCTTGACTACTGTAACGCCATCTTACAAGGTCTACCGAAGAAAACCATAAACATCCTACAAATGGCACAAAACGTATCAGCCAGGATTATTATGAACAAGAACCTGATAGATCACATCACACCAGTCCTGATTGAGCTTCACTGGCTCCCCATCACTGCACGAATAAAATACAAAGTGCTAGTAACAACATTTAAAATTATCCACAAAGTATCCCCTTCTTTCCTCTCTAACCTTATCACCACACAGCCCCTCAACAGAAGCAGACGGACCACTAACCTTAACACCCTCTGCGTACCAAGTAGCATAAGAGCAGTCAAAGAACTGACGAGCAACAGAGCTTACACGTATTCAGCACCCATGCTCTGGAACCAGCTGCCTCATGAGATACGTCTGATCAAAGACCTAAAGGACTTCAGGAAAAAGCTTAAGACCCACCTTTTCCAGACTCATTACGGCATCACCTAGGCAGATTCACCACATATCTAATCCCATCTTGCCTAACGGCTTTCCATCCTGGATACTGAAGTCTATATTTATGTAAATATTCAGGCATCTATGTCTCTTTAAAAGGCTTACCTGTGATCTGATAAAATGTATATATGTATATATTCTACCCCCTTGCTCATCTACAAATCTAATATCCCACCCCACTGATCAAATGTATAACCTGTACCATATTTTGCTGATGTGTGCTCCTCCCTGAAAGATTTGTATACTTATATTGTACTGTACATCCACCCTTGTTTCACAAGTAGACCGCTGCTGATCGCTGGAAGTAGCGGTATACAAATTTATACCAAATAAATAAATAAAATAAAGAAGGGAACTACAGGGACCATAATGCACCTGGTCTAAGTCAGAGTTTCCTACTTCAACAAACAATAAAATGTCCGCCCTGAGCCTTCAGCACGTTGCCACCGGGTGGGGTTGTGACAATATATATATTTATAATATATATTTTTGAATACTTGGAGAAGGTTTTTATTGCTTTGTTTATAAAATTGTGGCAATCATAAAAGTATTTAATTTATTTAACTTGTTTTATATAATGCTCTATTTTTCAGTCAGAGCAGTTTACATAGAACAATGAACAGTAAGATTGTTTATATAAAACAGAATTGATAACAGGGTGAACTAAGTATTAATAATTCTGTAGAGGACATAAAAGGTAAATGGTAACTATATGGGTGAGCTCTTGAACAGTTCAGTCATGTAGGAGTCTTTCTTTTATGGGATGTTGTCATAATATTGCTGGAATAAGTATGTATTAAGAGACCTGCAAAAGCTTGAAAGATCAGTGTTAGATCGGAGTGTCTCAGGAAGCGTGTTCCAAAGGGTGAGTTCATATAGTGAGAATGCTCTAGAACAGGTTGTCTGGTTGCTTTGATACTTGCTGCAGGGGTTAAGAGGGTGTTTCGCCTTAGTCTGTATGCATAACGAATGTGTAAGTAGTCTGTATATGTAAAGTATGCATAAAGGCATGAATGCACATACTTTCACAGTAAGTGTTGATTGAGTGAGTGTGGTCTAGGCAGAGCATGGTGGAGTTGAGAAATATATGTGCTGATTATAAAATGCATTAATCTGTGTATATACTTGCATACTGTTCGCACAGACATTTATACCTGTTCTCAAGCAGGCGTAATGTCTGCCTCTTCAGTGTAGGCGCTATTGCTGCTGGATTTGTGCTGCTATTTTATAAAGACACAAAGGCACCTACATGTCTTAATAAAATAGGTGCTTCCATGCTGACTTAATCTAGCCTTTTTTATAACAAGGTACCTAAGTAGGCCATGTGGTCTTTTTCTGCCGTTGTGTTGCTATACTTCTATAAAAAGGGGACTACCGGTATTGTAGTAGTTGATGTGGAAGGGCAGACTAGATAGGCCATGTGATCTTTTTCTGCCGTCATGTTAGGAAAGGCACATAGGTGCATAAGTTGCAACTGTTCCATAAAGATAATATATGTGCTGTTGTAAAATTACCCCAGGGAAAATAGGCATAAACATTTACACCAGGTATAATTGTGAGCCTGCATATGCCAGTACAAAAATGCACATATGTGCGTATTTGATAAAATATTTGCTTAAGTGCCAGTCCTGCCACTGCTCCACCTGTTCTCCTCCCCCAAGAACACTTGTACTTATAGATGGTAATTTTATAAGCTAGTGCCTAGTTAATGTGTGTTTTCACGCATATACTTTATGCATATTTTATAAAGTCTGTATGTGCATATGTTAAGGCATTAAGTACAAAGGTATGCATGTATGTTAAGGCGCAGTCACTTAAACCATCTATAGAGCTGATATAAAAGACCATGCCTACTTTGTGTAATAATGCATATAAATTTAAGAATTTTATAATTTATGCATGTAATATCTTGATCTGTTTATGTGCATGCCCACAGTGAACGTACATGCAATGCAAACCATATGCATACTTTCCGGCTAGGTGTCATTTTATAAAAGGCCATTTAGATGCGTAAGATGCCACTTACATACATAAATGACTAATATTCTGAAATTTATGCATGTAGTATGCATATACATTTAGGCGGCTCCTTATAAAATTATCCACATTTGTATAAAAGGAGGCGCTATAGGCAGGATATTGAAACCTCAGAGTTAGCATTTCTTTTCATACCAGATGCAACATTTAAAAATATTCCAGATATTCAGTGCCAGTGTACCCATAACACCAGAGGCTTCTCATGCTCCATCCTGTACCACCCCATCACTATGCAGATAGTGCTAAGGCGGTCTGAAAGGATATTCAGTTGCACTATTTACATACTGCTGCTGAATATCCATGGATAGAGCTGCTGAGGGCGATATCCAGATATAATATCCACTGTTACCTGGATATTTGCTTCTGAATATCAAACCATATGTTTCTGTGTGCCTACTTATACATATACATCAATGGGCAGATGCCTACTTGAACCTGGAAAATACTATTCTGCACACTCAAGTTCCTTATTAAATTGCCTCTTTAATGACTGAGGCCTGCAGTCTTACTTCAGTGCAAACTGATTTGATGCTTCTACAGTGGTCAATACAATAACTCTGAAATAACTGAATTAGCTCTCCACTGACAAGTTGAGTACTAAGCCTGCACAATACTGAAGACACCAATTAACCACTAGTTTGCCTCTTTATTTTGCAGTGTCATCTTGTGCTTAACTCAATTATTCCCACTTCTTTAAATAAAATAAATCAATACCTTTCGCTTCTTAATCAGTAGCAGATTCTGTTTCCCAGCTCAGATGTGGAATTTTTAGAAAATAACATGATAATGTAACTGCATAGTCGTAAGTTTTAACCACTGTAATTTAGGAATTTAAAGTGGATATTGCATCTTTGATGTACATAAAAACTTATTTATTTAGTAAGTGCTCTGTGTCTTTCAGTCATGCACACATACTTCAGAATAACATCCACATAAGTTTTGTAATTAATCACATCCTGGTATAGCATCCCAACATCTTAAAAACAGGATCGGAAGGCGCGCGAGGACTCATTATTCACCACCAACATCCTGATTGGCATCAGGGAGGCAAGCGGGAAGCATAGCCCCTCCCCAGTCGCCTCCATGAGGCCTGATCCGGCGCACTGCACCCCAGCATCTTAAAAACAGCGCCAGAAGTTGCACCCATGCCTGAGGGCCTTGCCAGAGGGCCCTTTGGCATGGCCCTTATGCGTGGACATCCACATAATGTTTGTAATTAATCACATCCTGATATAGCATTCTAGCATCTTAAAAACAGCGCCGGAAGGTGTGTGAAGACTCACTCTCACCACCAACATCCTGATCAGATTTGGGGAGGCGAGCGGGAAGCACAGTCCTTCCCCAATCGCCTCCACGAGGCCCGATCTGGCCCACTGTACCCCAGCATCTTACAAACAGCACTAGAAGGAACTCCCATGCCTGAGGGCCTCTCCAGAGGGCCCTTTGGCGTGGCCCTTATGCGTGGACATCCACATAACGTTTGTAATTAATCACATCCTGATATAGCACTCCAGCATCTTTAAAACAGCGCTGGAAGGTGGGCGAGGACTCACTCTCACCACCGGCATCCTGATTGGCATTGGGGAGGCAAGCGGGAAGTATAGCCCTTCCCTGATCGCCTCCACGAGGCCCGATCTGGCCCACTGCACCCCAGCTTCTTAAAAACAGCACCGGAAAGCATGCCCACACCTGAGGGCCTCGCCAGAGGGCCCTTTGGCGTGGACCTCCACTGTTGCCCACACAAACCGAAAATTATGCTAATGAGAGTTGTAGTTCCCTTCGCTCGCTTATGAAGCCCAGAACCTACAACCAAGGGTAAGATATTCCTTGAGTTAGACAGCTGACTGTAGGAAATGCCACAATAATGCAATCATTGCCTGGTAACATGCTTGTAAAGTACACAGCCTGCTAGTTAAATCTGTTATAGACTGTACCTGGATAATTAGGCTGTTATCTGTCGGTTTACCATGTTTCTTGGTATACCTAATCTTCTAGACTCATTAAGCATTCAGACATGTTTATTCCGTGCTGGCAATACTAATAACTCATGTAACACTGTCACTATAGCTCACCAACTAGATTTGGGTAGTAATTTGCATCTCACTCACGCTTAGTCGCCACACTTGCAACCCATCAGCCTCACTTCTCCCAAACCTAGTGTTCACCATTCCCTAACACAATGCCAGGCCTGCTTCCCATCATGTTATTTCTGTATTGCCCCAATCCATCATATGTTCATAAACCTTTTCTCAACAACAAGGCCTGATTTCCACCATACACGGCTATGGCCAGAGAGGGCAGGAAGATGCATTCTCCACTTCAAAACTACCACATATAGCGAGCTACAAGCATCTCATTCATATTGTATGCCATTCCCCAGGAAAGAACCTCAGATGGAAGCCCCTACAGGAAAAATATCTAACCTGTATGCTCACAAATGCGCAATCTATCCGTAACAAATGGCCAATAATTGTTGACTATGTTGAGTCATAAGTTAGACATGCTCTTTGTCACAGAATCATAGCTCACCGACACTGACACAGTACTCACAAGTCAACTAAAACTCTCTAGCTACGACCTCTTTTAACTGCACGAGAACAAGCAGAAGAGGTGGAGGCATCTTTATCATGGTCAGATGGGATATTCAATTCCAATGCCTTACTTCACACAACTTTAACAACCTGGACGCCATCATGATTGTAAATAAGCATCTAGCAACACCTCTGTGCTACCGAGCCCCATCTACATGCACTGACGACCTCTCCATAGTCCTTGAACTAGCATGCAATCAATCAATGAAGGGTAGACCACTTTGTTAGGCGATTTCAACCTCCCTGTGCTATCAACGAAGCACTCTATGACCTTTCTTGATGCTATGTCTGCACTAAGCTATGAGCAACAAATACACATCCCTTCCCACACTAGAGGAAACATATTGGACCTCATCTTCATACCCTCATCCACGCTCGTAGTTAGCAGCCCTGACCAACCACAAGTCATACCAGTACCGTGGTCAGACCATAAGGCAATTTTCTTTCACATCCTCTCATTCGCAATTGACCTTGGTCCCTCTTCGACCTTTACACCACCACTAGTTTGTCGCTTCCGACCTTTCAACAAAGTAGCATTCCTTGAAGAAATGCTACCCAACCTTAATACTGACACCTCTGAGCTCATTGAGCTTGTACACACATGGAATTTGTCAGACGGCTGCCTAGGGTGAGAACTTACACAATCTTGACGATGCATATATTCATATGATTCTTGCAAGGTATTGTGGGTATTGTAGTTCATTCACTCCCAAACACAGCTGATGACAATAATTTGAGTTGTGAAACCAAGTGGTAAGATCAATAAAATACTTCTTTTATTGATGGGGTTTAATTCACCCAGCACATGTATGCTTGATAGCACTATAAATGAGGTTACTTGCTTGCAGTGTTTAAATGGATAACAAAAAGTCACAAAGTAAACCAGAAAACAACCTTCAGCTTGTCAGGCAATTAGCTAATGTTTTCTTAGCAAATAATTACCAAATACAAAGGCACAACGAAAAGAATAAACTTTGCTGGTTAGGTTAACTTCTGCTTATTTTCCACGCTGATCTCAGCAGTGATTCTCCCTTGCTCACACACACAATCAGGTGCAGCCCTAATTACTATCCATGGACCAGCTGAAAGCCTTTAGCTGGCTGGCTGCTACTGTGTGAGCCCAAATCCTGCTTTAAGAGCTGTTTGCAGTGGAAATAAAGAACAAAGTTAGGTTTCTTTGTGATGGCTGATGTGTTTGCTCATAGAAAACTAGCAATAGCATTTAGATAAAGAACAGTCCATGTAAATAGTTTCATCTGCTGTATTTCCCCCTGCATCAACAATCATAGGGTCAATATCATACATTGGCACAGATGAGTCTTTCATTAAGGCACTATCATGAGAATGCTTATTCCCTTGCTGCCATTCTCTATTATAGATAGGGTCTGGATCAGTGTTCATACCTGAGCCTCTCCTGCTATCATTATTCCTCTCTGTATAGCCTGGCCAATATGTAATCCAATTCTGATGTCCAGCCTTCCAATCTTGATCCCTGGACACTGGATCTTCTCTCACATACCTTCTGGCCTTGGTCTGAAAGTCCCTTCCACATGCAGTCTTCTCTCTTCCAGGTAGCCACTGGTGATTCCTATCTCTGCCACTCCATTCCTCTGGCTGAATCCAGTCCAATGGACTCTGCTGGCCTTTGGAATACCTCCCAGTATGAGTACTGCCTTGGAATCTCCCAGACCTTCCAATGGCCTTTCTTCTCTTCCTTCCAGAGAGTTTCCTTCTCTCTCTATCTGCTTGGCTTGGCTTCTGTTTCTCCAGGTGATACTGGTGCTTGTAGCCGTTGCTGAAGCTCTCCCCTCTGTATCTCTTCCTGAAGCTGTTCTTGAAACTGTTGCTGAAACTGTTTCCTGAAGAATAATCTCTATTCTTATTCTTTCCTAATGTGTGCTGCTCCCTAACACAGCGCAGCTGTGTTGAATCAAGCCCTGCCCTTTGAGATGAGTGCTTAGGGATTACCTCATAGCTCTCTTGATTGCACACACATTCTCTCACTTCAGCCCCTCTCATGGCTGCTGGAAACCTTGTGCATTCTGGGACTGGTAGTCTTTTATGTGAAAACTCTGTTTTCTCACTTCTACCAGAACTGACAGGTTGCTTGTTCAGAGTCACATCATCTTTTCTATAGCTCCTACCTGAGCTATGATAAGCTTCCTTAGAACAAATTCCACCCTAAGCAAGGCTGCACTCCTATCACAGCCTATGGGATCCACCAAAAGGAATCACACGGCCATTTGGTTCACAGCTGACCTACGTAAGTCCCTGTTATATCTCAGGAAGCTGGAGTGGTAATGGTGGTACTCTAGACTTCCCCAAGATCGCATCACATACATGAAGACCCTGCAAGAATACCGCAGTGCAATTAATCAGAGAAGAAAGGAATACCACACCAGTATACTTATGCGCTTCATTAACAAGCCCTGTGAGCTTTTTGGAATCATTCAGTCACTCATAAAGGACACAACAAAACAACGTACTGAGGGCACACTCCACTTGCAGGACTTCCCTACCCACTTTCATAACAAAACCAATGGGATTCCCCATAAAATAGGAAATCCTTTTGCAGACAATCCTCCTAGTGAAAACACCAACATCCCTGTGCTATACTTCTTCCACTCATACTCCACTGAGCACATCGAGGACATCATAAGGGGGCTCAACTCTACCACTTCACCAGCTGATTCATGCCCCTCTCACTGGATCAAGTCAGCCTGCTCTGAATTAAGTGCTTACATCTCCTTCTCCAAAGGTCTGGTACCATCACCACTAAAAACTGCAACCATCAGACCCCTACTAAAAAATCCCAATCTTGACCCACATGATGTAAACTCTTATAGGCCCATATCTAGCCTTCCTTTCCTGGCTAAGATAACAGAGAAAATAGTCTAGCAGCAGATCCAAGATCATATTGATGCCTATGCTCCTTTGGACCATCAGCAGCATGGATTTCGCCAACAACACGGTGTCAAAACTCTGCTAGCCACTCTTACAGACAATTTAGTCATGGGCATGAACAAAACAAAACAGGGATTCATTCTGATTTTCTTGGATATCACATTGTCCTTTGACACAATCTGTCATAGCCTCCTACTTACTTAACTACAACTGAAAGGCACACAGAACTTAGCCTTAGACTGGTGTAGATCATATTTAGCAGACCGCCAACAAATGGTACACATAGGCACTCAAACATCATCTGCATACCAGCAAACTCAAGGTGTAATGCAGGGTTCTTCATTATCTGTCTTGCTTTTCAATATATACATCCAGACGATTTTCACGATAATCCAATCATATGGCATACTTTACCACATCTAGGCTGACGATGTACTGCTCTACACCCCATTCTCCACGAACAGTCCCAATTACACCAGAATTACGGAATGCTTTAATATAATCTCAGGCTGGCTGGGAACACACAACCTGAGCGTGAACTATAAGAAGACTGAAGTGTGGTTCATCACAAAGGATCCAACCTTCATACCACCACCTGCCTTACAGGTAAAAGATGCAGAGCTGAAGACTAAACAAAAGGTGCAGTATCTAGTTTATCACCTTGGACCAGCACCTGAGTATGGAATCACACATAAACAATATCACTAAGGCAATATACCTCAAAATACGGACTCTCCGTCACCTACGGCCCTTGCAGGAAGCTGCCACCTTCTGCACAGTATACAAGGCACTTATCATCCCACACTTTGACTACTCAATCATCGTTCTTCATGGCCTACCAGGCTGCGCACTTCATCCCCTACAAATGGCCATGAAGACTGCAGCACAAACCCTGTATGGAGCTGCCAGATATGAACATGTGACACCTATCCTAAAGCATGACATTTATCCTAAAGCAACTACATAGGCGCCTTATAGCTAACCATCTTAAATACAAAGCCCTTCTAATGACATTTAAAATCCTGTACAACCTCTCCGCAATCTCCCTCGAGGAACTCATACATTGGACACCAGACAATGGAAAGAGAAGGATAATCATGACAAACACATTCACCATCCCAGCAGTAATAAGAAAAAGCTCCCAAGCTGCTAGGAACCGAGCCTTCACACTATATGCGCCACCTCTCTGGAACTCCCTCCCTGCCCCAATCCGCACCATTTCCGACCTGTCTAACTTCAGGAAAGCAATAAAGACACATCTTTCCAACTATATTATGAACATATACATAGCTCCACTTTGGATCCACCTCCTTGCCATAGCCCAGACCCACCTACACATCATAGCCCACTAATCATCTTGTAAGTAGTTTGCTCAGTTACTACTCAAGTTAACACCCCTGTTGTAATGTAAAAGGTTACTGTTAACTGTAATACCCGTTGAGTATTCTGTTAACTAGTTCTGTGAAAACCTGTTCTAAGTATGAGTGGATACTGTGGGCCGGCAGTCCTACTAGGCGGCTGCCTAGTAGGGGCGGCAGGCCATATTACTTGTGTCTTGCTTCAGCCTGGTAGCTGAGGCCCTTAATTGTGTAGTTGTGGGGCAGTTAAAAGCAGTCCAAGTGGAAATAGGCCAACACAGGAACATTTATTTTTAAATTTTATTTTAATCATCAAGTTTGCAAATTGGACCTTGGCAGAAGGTTCCAAACCATTAACAGAAAGTGAGGATATTTTCTCCAACAAAAAGCTTCTTTGTAAAGGTACTTCAGCAGTGCTATAACCAATCAGTTTCCTTCAGTCTTTGAAACAAAACAAGTTTCCTTTTTCATCCAAACCAAACACAGTTGAAAAATCACTGTTGCAAGTAAAGTCCGGCTAACCTTGTTAGCTTCTCCCAGCTGTTTCAGGTAAGCTTGAAAACAGGCTCTACTTTTCAGCATAGGAACTAAACTGCTGTTGGAACAGTTTCATAGCACAAGTACTATTTCAGCTTTAAAATGAGACTTCTCTCTTTTTCCAGCACTTCACCGTATCAACTGCTCAGTAACTACTTCTTGGCTTTTTTTATAATATCTAATAAATGCTTTCTAAGCACTTCTCATGCACAATGAGCATTCCATTGAGACTTCTGTAGAATCTGAATCCCCTTTATAGAATTCTACTTCCATTTCTTCCTCAGTGCTACAAGGCTCAGGGACTGGGATACGTTCAGGGATTTCTAGTTTCACTTTCCTTAAAAGCTTAAAAAGTTTTCTCCAATGAACATTCCTTCTTCCCCCTGGAATAATGTCAGTGCTCCTAGACTTCCTTCCCTTTAGTGAGTCACTTAAAGGTACTGTCTGGTTTACCTTGCTTGTAGAAACCTTCCTTTTGTCAAGCTTTCTAAAAGGCTCCGTTTCTGGCTCAGAGTCTGAGCTGCTTGCTTCTGAGTTAGAACTATAGTCCTGGAACTCTCTCAAGCTTCTTCCCGCTCTTCTCTGGCCCTGCCACTCGCTTTGGCAGTTCTGTCTGCTTCTCCTGGTTTCCCCAGTTCTCTCAGCTCTGCTGTGCTCTCTCCCTTCACTTGCTGACTGACCACGTTTAAATGTTTGCCAGCGTGCTTCCCTTTCTGGCCCCACCCTCTCTCTCCCTGCTGTTGCCCTGGAGACTGGGTGTGGCTTCAGGCTAGCCTTGCAAGTGTGTGTTTCAGCATTACTTTCATTTTGGGACCTGTGCTTAGGTGAGCCCATCCCCCTCTTAGGAGAAAAACCTTCTTTTTTTTCTCTTTCCCAGGTCTGTGCTGCACCTGCCTCACCACAATACTTGTTCTCTGTAAACCATGTTGATTATAAAATAGTGTGGTATGTAAAACCAAATAAATAAACAAATAAAGAACAGTATTTTTATTTGTTTATTTTATTTAGCTAGGTTTATGTACTGCTTTTCATCGGGTCAAAGCGGTTTCCAGAGAACAGAACATTTTACAGTAAACATATGTTGTGCAAGGAACAGCATAAGCATTAACAATTGAAACAGTTCAACATTTTGCTAACAGAACATACTAAGGGGTATGTTTACTAAACTGCGGTAATGTCATTCGTGTTAGGTTCCGAGGTAAAGGTACAGATGGCCATATAAAGGCGTGGGCGGTGCATCATTACAGCAAGCCATATCAGCTAACGCATGTTACAAACTAACGCGTGCTACAAGGCGCCTCATAAGGCACCTTACAAGGAGCCTTGTTAGATGTCTTGTAAGATGCCGTATAAGTAAGGTGCCTTGTAAGGTGCCTCATAAGGTGCTTTGTAAGGTGCCCTATACAGTAGGGCTCCTTAGGCTATGCGCCGTATTAGGCACCCCTGGACAGGGCACCTTAGAGGGCACCCTGGGTTATGGAACCATAGGTTATGGTGGCCTAACAAGGTTATGGTGCCCTAGGTTAGTGTGGCCTAAGGGCTGCAAGGTGCTGCAGGATGACATGCATGACCTGTGAGGAACAGAGACAGATGTAGCCCTAACACTAGATAGAGCACTTAGGAAAGGCAATGAACAGGTGAGTGAAGAAGGGAGAGCTGAGAGCCGCTGGACCTGCCATATCTGTGGGCATCCCATATGACTGCCAGTACTGATGACAAACATGGTGGAGGCAACTGTACCACAGCACAGGGTGTTGGCATTGTAAAGTACTGGAAAGACAGTTGGTGGCAGACGATGGGAATGCGTGTCCCCCAGTGGAGGCGGAGTGGCAGGATAGTTACAATGATGGGTGACCAGAGGAGTGGTGGTGCCATGCAGATCAGGCACAGGCGAGGCAAGCATGAAGAGGCACAATGCAGGAAAGGATAGCAGTGCATGACATGGGGTGACAGCCTGCATAGGTAGACAGGACTCTACACAGCTGACAGACGCAGATAGACGGACCGAGGGAATGTTGGCAATTGTTGTGAGGGTATTATGGGCTGGCAGCACAAATTTGCAAAAATATGACTGTTACAGGCATGCACACTATTTGAGTAGGACAGGCATGAGAGGAGGGAACAATGAGGAATTGAACCCATGAACACTGCCAAGCATGGCATTGTATTAACCAGTAGGCTATACCTCTGTGGTGTATGTCACAGCAATGGCTGGGTACAGAAGGTCTGCAGGTCACCGCACAAACTGTCTGCTCTGAGTGCCAGGATAGGGTAACCCCACCAGTACCCATGATGCAATGCACATGCTGAATAGCTGTCTACAGCTGATCAACAAATGGGGTCTGCACCTCTCCGGTACCTCAGCTTGGAAAGATGAACTGACAGTGCATGATACTGGCACAGAGTAGCTACAGACCATGCCATTGTGCAGGTTCTGTGTTCTCCCTGAGGGATAGGATGGGTGCCCAGCACTAGGTCCGCAGTACATGTGCATCCCCATCACTGCCAGTGTGTGACAGGTGTTCCTTGCAGTGCAGCTGAAGGTAATTCGGTGTCCATCTGTATCCTGCAGTCACATGTGGCCCTCTGGGACCAGACACCACCCAGATTAGTGTGTACCCCGTGTTAGGGTCTGGCTGACATGGGCACCTGTTATCAGGGCAGAGGGGTTTCCAAACTTGCATGACGTTTGTGTAGCAGTGCCTTGATAGTTCAAAGTGGTATACACTACATACCCCAAAGGGCTTACATCACCCTTTTTGTAGGTAAGGAACAGGTGCCCCAGACCCTGTGAAGCAATCTCCATCCTGCTGGTATGCGACAGCCCTCCAGGGTTAGTGGGCTAGAGCCATACCTGTGGCTGGGGCAGTGGCAGACCAGCAGCAATGATGCTCTGGAAAACCCCAACTGCCTCACACCACTGTCTGCCAGCCACCAGTAGACAGCACAGTCAGACTGCACTGTATAGGTGTTCCGAACATGCACAGTCTAACTGCAGACAGTCCACTAGCCAGTCCATAGTGCATGCTCACAGAGGAGCTATGTGCACCAAGCAGGCATCTCAGTGATTGTGGCCCCAGCACAGGGGACACAACAGGATCACTGGAGGCAGATAATATAGAGCGCTATGTGGGAACCTAAACATGCCATGGTCACTGCTCGGTCAGAGTGAGTGCCCTCCCAGCATGCCATGCTGTGGCCACCCTGTCTATGCAGGCGGTGGTCGGGCACTACAGTGTCCCAGCCATTGCCCCACCCCTGTGAAGATGCATCCGGGCCATACCCACAACACTTTGCCCCTCATTATGCGCATATTCAGGCTAACGCTGGTAACAGTGGGACATTGTGGGCCCAGTGAGGTGTGGGCAGCCACAAAACAATGGATAGACATACACACACACACTCCTATTGCAGCATTGTGCACAGAAAGGGGTGGTTGGCAACCCTGCCTGCCACACTGGTCCTGATCACAGTGCCGACATTGCTACACTGTGCAGGAAGTAGTAGTAGTGCCCTGGTGATAACTGCAGCTCAATGCTGGGGCCAACAGCCTGACTCTCCATGCATCTGTGGATTGTGGAGCCTGTGTGAGTGGGTGTTTGTATTCCTGTTTGCCGCTGCTTTCGGCTTTGCACATGTTGCTGTTGCATCTGCATTGTAGGGTAAAACATAGGGACATGCTCTGCAGGAACCACAGCTGGGGCTTGAACCCGTGACCCTCTGCTTCTGGACACACTCACTGGGTGTACTGCATCACACTGTTGCCACAGATGCATGGTGGTCCCTGGGGCTACCTGTACCTTTCCTCAGCCAGACCTTTTATGTTGCACTGCACACCACGTACTGGTACAGGGCATGGCCTAGGTCCACTGCAGGCAGGTGCCACTGCCCCCTTCCAGCACGGGCACCCCCCCTGCCATGCTGACATGGCCATATGCTGTCGGTGCTGGTAGTGCGTAGTCCCAGGCCATCCACTGTGTGGGTAGGTGGTCGCCTAGGGAGCAGGGTCTGGGGCATGGGGCATACATGAGCATCCTCACATCCCCCCCCCCCATCACCACCTACCAATAGTCTGTTCTTTCCGCTTGTGGGTGGGTTGACTGGATGTATGTCAGGCAGTGCCCTGGCAACTGTTAGCTCGGGTGGACCAGGTAGATGTAGGTGGATTGTGTTTGGACTTTGTCAGCTGCTATCATGATTTACGGTTTCTATGTTCCTGTGTGCCACCTAGGTGCCCGCCTAGTCCACCCTGTGCCCCTGCTGCCCCAGCTACATGTCCCGCCTGCAGCCTCCTATGCCCCACTTGCACTGTCGCCATAGTGGCCTTTCATACTTGGGCACTATGTTGGTGCTGGACATGCAGCAGTACTATCACGTTTCTTGGGCTCCCTGTCTATGCTATACATTGCTGACGCTTAAATGGTTTCTCTCTCCTGCAAATGTGCATCTAACGGCAGGTTTTCATTCGCAGTAGGATTCAGCCCTTCAGTTCAGCACGTTAGTGTGCAGGGAGCCTCTCCCCGCCCATTGACACCTTCCCCCCCGCCCTCTCTCCACCCTCTGCGGTGTTTACCGCGGCCAGGGACGTTAACGATCGTTAAGTAATGTTAACGCGCGTTACGTTACATACCGCGCGTTAACGTTACCTAACGAGCGTTAACGTTACATAACGCGCGGTCTGTAACGTTACCGCAGTTTAGTAAACATACCCCTAAATGTGATATAATGGGAATTATCCTTCAGTATATCTGGTCCTTAGTATCTGCAAAAGGAGCTTATAAAATATATTAATCTTCAGAGCCATTAAGAAATATCTTGATTGCCAATGTACCTGATTTAGTAGGATACAGTGGCTAGAAAGCAAGTAAAAGTGTTTATTATGTACAGTGCAATGTACAGTAGGTATAATGATTATTATTAGTAATAGTAGGAGTATAAGGGGGTTTAAAAGTTCTGCAAAGTTCTACCAGCATTATCTGCAGAATAGCTGCCGAAGATGGGAAACTAAGGGCCATATTTACTAAATATTAACAGATGCTGCAGCACCCATGTTATTTTTAGAGGCACAGTGGTAGATAGCACGTGCTAACAGTAAACAGGGACTTGTCATTCTGTAGCAAGCAAAGCATTCTGGATCTGCAAATAACTCCACTGTGAGGGGAGCGAATGCTTTCGATGTATACACTGCCTCCCAGCATGAAGAGGGGAGATCCATATGTTCAATGGGCTAAAGACAGCAGGTTCTAAGAAAAACATCCCAATTTGTAAATGCTTTTGCTCCAAAATGAAAGTGATGTTATCCAAGTACAGGAAGGATACGGTGGTGCTGTAGCTTTCTTGCTCACTTTAAAGAGCTTCCTTGATTCAAAAGAAATCATTTTGTAGCTGTAATTTTAGACTTTAATCATTGATACATAATTCAGTTGTCAACCAGTAAAAGTACTATGAAGAAAAACCCTAGAAAATGCAAAGTCAGCGTGATATCAGTATTTAAATGTCTGTAATTTAGCATTTTTTGCTATCACAGTAACCAACTATAGTTAATTCGGGTCATGCTAGTTTGTGACATGGCATGCAAGAGAATTACATTTTTTGAAATTTGTATTTTGTTTTAGGGGTATGTTTACTAACGTGCGCTAGGGTTTTGCAGGTATCGCGTATTTAGGGTACATGCAACAGTTGTGCACTACCTGTTAGAGGGATCTACAGTATGACCCAGTAGATACCTCACTGATTTGTAAGCTAACACATTGAGGTGGCGTTAAGTGCACCCATGCTACCTGCAATGTTGGTGAAAGTGCGCTGTCAACACCCGTGCAAATCGTGATATGCAGACATGCCTGTGCTCCACCCTTATCCTGCCATTTCCCTCCCTACTGCATGCTAAGCCGATAGTGTGGAATTAACCCCATGCTGGCTGTTTAGCATGCATGTTACCTGTTATCATGGGCCATTAGCGCACACTCAAGCCTGCGTTAACATCGCAGCTGAGTAAACATGCCCCTTAATGTCTCTTTCATTGCTTTTTATATTATATGATATTTATGGAATAATTTTATTGTTAACCACTTTGAGCATAACTAAAAGGATGTTGTCTAAAAATCTGAATAAATAAATTATAAGAGAAATATTGTACAAAATCTGCTTTCATGATTTCTTATTTTAGGACTTTGCAGTTCCCCCAGAAGGAATGGGAATAATTATAGTGGAACCTGAATACTGAAAACAGCAAGGAGATCAAATATTTATCTTTAACATAAAAGCATCTGTAGCAGAAGGATGACAGTACTTACAGAAGGTTTTAATTGGACCAGCATCCATGTGTATTAAGAGCATTTCTTTATTAAAGAGAATGTCTTGACTAGAAACATTCTACTCTTCTTCTTGTAACACTCTTTGCATTATTTAACATACTTGGCATTGCATCTGCTCGATACAAAAGCTGTATAGAAACAAGAGTTTCAGAGTATCTAGTGCAGAGGTAATGTTAAAGATTTGCTGATGTAGCCCCTCTCTCCAAGAGGGCTTTTACACATCCAACAATTGCTGCTCCCCTCATGGGACCCATAATCTAGAAACAGCAGTAAATAACATAAAAAAGTCCTTAGCTGCTAGAATGTAAGCATGGACTGGTAAAACATCAGATGGCACAACCACAGATTATGATTTTGAGGTGCAATAGTAGGTATAATAGAAATGTGCAGGTGTTTTAGGAGGGAGAAGAGGAGGAGTATGGGGAGAAAGTAAAAGGTCAGAAGCTTGTGAGATGGGTAGGTCCTCGACACAATCAAATGTGTGGTTTGCTTCACATTTTGTAAGGTCTAATTCTGCAACACATTGATATATAATTGAAAAGTACTGGTAGCCATATTTATCCTAGAGAAAACGGAATTCTTTGAAGATATTACCAGTGGCGTAAATACTGCCCAAGCAGCCCCTGCAGTGGGGGCAGGCTAGATGGGGGGCCCACTCAGTCCAGCAATCCCTCGCCTGTAATGGCAGCGGCAGAGTGTGGCAAACATTGTACTTACAGTACAAAATGAATGTTTGCCATACCATCTCGACACACAGTGGGGTGATATTAAAGATTTGCAGATTACAAACATCACAACAGTTTTGCCTACTAATTGAGACAAACGATTTCTGAACGGTCTTCCAGGCAATGATAGTCCCATATTTGGACTTCTGTATTATCATTTACCAGGGCATACCCAAGAGTATACTTCATCCGCTACAAATAGCCCATCATACTGCAGCTAGAGTCCTGAAGGGTGCCTCCAAAATGGACCACATCACCCCTATTCTCAAACAACTGCACTGGCTCCCCCTTCAGTGCCATATCATATACAAAGTACTTATAACCATTTTCAAAATTATGCACAATATCTCCTCAGATTACCTACAGTCCATCCTTAGAAGGCCTCCAGAAAATAGACTCAGGAGATTGTATGCTCAGAACACATTATGCACGCCTGTTAAAAAGCTAAGATTCAACTAAACATCTTGCTCACGTGCTGTCTCCTTGTGCGTGTCAGGCCTCTGGAAAAGCCTTCCTACAAGGCTTAGAAGCATAGATGGCCACACACACTTCAGAAAGGAGATAAAGACACTTTTCTTTAAAGATCATTTTGATGAAAAAACATAACAGGTTTAACATTGCAGTCTTATAACATCTCATGCTCTCTCTCACTCCAGTCACAATGTTATACAATCTTCTTTTTGCTAAGCAGTACCACAGACCTCCGGTTAAACAATCAGATAATTCACCATTGTACCACATCGCTTAATTATTATTTGTATAATAGGTTATATCTTAAATTCCTACTTTCAATGTTATACCTTCCCTGTTAGTAGTTTTTTACATATTGTTCTTTGTAATTTTAAAGTTTGATCTCCAGGAACAAGCAGGAATGTAGTTATCACATATGGGTATCGTCGGTACCGACGGAGCCTGCGCGGGAACGCTCCCCAGCGTCCAATTAGAATGCTTTTGGGAGCATCCCACAGCATCTGCGTGCTGCCTTCCCGTCTTTCCCAACTGCCTCTCTCCAGTTCTTTTTCCGTGGAGCCAGCAGGTCGTGTTCCTGTCACCGCAGAAGAATTTCTTTTTTCTTTATTTCTTTTTGTGGTCGTGTCTGCCTTCTTCGACGCTCTACCGGTACTGCCGGTCTTTCTTTTTCTATTTCTAAAAAAAAAAAAAAACCCATTTTTTTTCCATTTTCTTCAGGTGCACCTGCCTTTTTGGGCCTTAGGCCCAAAAACTTTCCTTAACATGGAAAAACCTGCCTCAGGTTTTAAAAAGTGCACCAAGTGTGGCGGTACCATTTCCGTCACTGACACCCATGAATGGTGTTTAAAATGTTTAGGTCCTGACCACTCCATCACGGATTGTGTATCCTGTACCATGATGTCTAAAAGAGGTTGGCAGAACCGAGCTGCCAAGCTCAGTACCCTGTTTCCCTCTGATGCGGCTTCGGTGGCATCGACGTCTTCCAGGGCTTCTTCTTCCTTCTGTGGATCTCAGGTAACTAAACATAAATCCAGCCGGTCCTCGAAGGGTGGATCTCCTTCTAAGCATTGAGATGCCTCTGGCTTTGCCCTCGAGGATTCTGCACCGGCAAAATTACCCCGGCAGGAGGCTTCGGCTTCCAAAACATTATCGGGGTTCCAGGATGTTCTCGATGGCTCGGCCTCGACAGATCTCCTGGTGCCATGCTCTGGGGTACCGGTGGTCTCCACCGGTACCGACATCCAGGCATTGGCGGCGTCTATGAACCAGAGAATTCTGACCATGGAACGCAGTCTGGCGGCTTTCCTTGCGGCATCAATGCCCTTGGTACCGCGACAGAAAACTCCAACGGTACTGGCACCGGCATCGGTATCGGTACCGGTACCGATAGCCTCGACATCGGCATCGGTGTCTGCTATGCCAGTACCCTGTCCTCTGATGCCCTCCGGTACCGATTCTCTGGTACCGGTTATTCCCGGTACCGACCTTGGTCGGTACGGGTATCGGGCTCTGCAGAAGCATCCGGACAGACGATATTTCGAGTCCTCAGAAGAATCTGAGGATTCTGAAAGTTCTGTCGATGCAGCGATGCTTCTTCCGGAGGAGACCTCCTCCCCTAAACGCAGGATGTCTCCTCCAGAGGACATGTCTTTCCAAGACTTCATCAGAGAGGTGGCTCGGGGCCTGTCCATTACTGTGGCCCCTGAAACAGAGCCAAGGGCCAAGGAGTTGGAAATTTTACAATATCCCAAAACTCCTAAGGAGGCAGCTACCTTACCCATTCATGAGATTCTATATGATCTCATGTTGAGGATGTGAGAAACACCTCTTACCACCTCTCCTCATTCTCGTAGGTTGGATACTATGTATTGTGTCCCTCCTTGTCCTTGGTTCCATAAGACTCAGCTTCCTCACCACTCTATTGTGGTGGAGTCCGCTATGAGAAGGATCAGAAGTGCAAAAAGACATGCCTCTAATCCTCCAGGACGTGAATGCAGAACCCTGGATGCTTTTGGACGTAGAGTCTTTCAAGCTTCCATGCTGTACATGGGAATGTTCCTAAAGGAGGTCACAGATAATTTACAGACTTTAAGTCCTTTCATTTCTGAGGATAAAAGACAGGACTTTCTCACTTGGGTCAAACATGCCCAAGATGTCTCTAAATTCTCCAACCGTGCAGCCTTTGACTGCTTTGAGTGTATAAGCAGAACCTCGGCTATTGCCATAGGTGAACGTAGAATTGCTTGGCTCCAGGCATCTGATTTAGAGCTCTGGGTACAAGATAAATTGGGAAATATCCCTTGTACTGGTGAGAACCTGTTTGGTAAAGATTGGCAGGAAAAAGCCAATGAAATGGATGCTGAAAATTCCACCTTGGATAGACTATCCAAGTCCACTGCTGATTCTGTTAGAAAGAAGTTATTCAAGAAAACATCTTTTTCTAAAAAGAAAAGATTTTATCCTGCTTATGGTCAGCAGGCATCTTCTGCAGGTCAGTTTTCAACCAAACGTCAGCAACCACCCAAACAGAAGAAAACAAAGGCTGCTAGGCCTCCACCGGCCCAGCAGCCTCAGCCTCCTCAGGGCCTTTGACTTTCAGCTAGAGAACTTAGCCTTTCTGGTTCTGGAAGGACCAGAACCGTCCACCATTCCAGAAAGGTTATGTCATTTTGCCCCCAGATGGTGGCAAATAACAGCAGAGCATTGGACACTCTCCATCATAAAGGAGGGGTACAAACTTCATTTTTCAAGCATGCCCCCTCACACAATAGTGAAGCAGTTCAATTCTCCGACCTCTCTCATCAACCTCTTAGGTCAGGAGGTTGCCATCCTTCTTGCCCAAGGGGCAATAGAGGAAGTGCCTCTTCATCAACAGGGCACAGGGTTCTATTCCCCTTATTTTCTTATCCCAAAGAAAACAGGGGGATACAGACCTATCTTAGATCTCAGAGAATTGAACAAATTCCTTGTCAAGGAGAAATTCAATATGATTTCTCTCGGAGCTCTGCTTCCATACCTTCAGAGTCAGGATTGGCTTTGTTCTCTAGATCTCAAGGATGCGTACACACATGTCCTCATCCATCCAACCCACAGAAGGTTCCTTCTGTTCCTTTTTCAAGGAAAGCACTACCAATACAGGGTGCTTCCTTTTGGTCTGGCCTCAGCACCAAGGGTGTTCACGAAATGCATGGCTGTGGTAGCAGCATTTCTCCGCACTCTGGGAATATTCGTCTTCCCTTACTTGGACGACTGGCTCATTTGAGCTCCAACACAGTCAGAGGCCAAGACTTCTCTATCCTGCACAATGCGTATCCTTCAGTATTTAGGGCTGGTAATAAACATCCCAAAATCCAGTCTGACTCCCACTCAGTCTTTAGAGTTCATAGGAGCTCTTCTGGATACCACAAGGGCAAGGGCCTATCTTCCCCAGGCCCGTTGCCTTCACTTGGTGCAGTTAGCTTCTCAAGCAGTGCTAAAGCCTCATCTAACTGCTCGAGAAATGTTGCAATTGCTGGGCCACATGGCATCCACCATGCATGTGGTTCCATATGTTCGCCTCCACATGAGGGCAGCTCAGTGGACTTTATCCACCCAATGGACCCAGGCATCAGGGTGCCTGTCAGATAAAATAGCAAACACAAGTCGCCTCATTTTGTCCCTCCAATGGTGGAGGTCCACTCAAAATCTGTTGCTGGGGTGCCCTTTTCAACAACCCTTACCCCAAGCAACTCTCACAACAGATGCTTCTCCAAAGGGTTGGGGAGCTCATCTGCAATACTTCTCCACCCAAGGCACCTGGTCTCCGCAAGAGAGTTGTCTGCATATCAATCTCTTGGAACTCAGAGCAATTTTCCTGGCTCTGCGAGTGTTCCAATCCCTGCTCAGCTACAAGACAGTCCTCATTCATACGGACAATCAGGTAGCCATGTTCTGTGTGAACAAGCAGGGGGGAATAGGCTCTCTGTCGCTTTGCAACGAAGCTTTGCAACTATGGGCCCTCGCCAGAGAGCATCAGATTCATCTGCTGGCAGTATATCTTCCAGGCATTCAAAACTCTTGGGCGGACAGACTCAGTCGAGTTCTCCTTCCACACGAGTGGTCTCTGCATGCAGACCAGGTGACCAGGATATTTCAACTTTGGGGAACCCCGGACATAGACCTCTTTGCAAGTCCGTGAAATGCCAAACTTCCCCAGTTCTGTTCCAGAATTCCGGCTCAGGGGGCTCAGGCCAGGGATGCTTTCCTCCTTTACTGGGGTCAAGACTTCCTGTATGCCTTTCCACCCATTCCCCTAATTCCCAAAACCCTCTTCAAGCTTCAGAGAGACAGAGGCCACATGATTCTCATAGCACCACATTGGCCACAGCAAGTGTGGTACCCTCTGCTTCTACATCTCTCTCAAGCTCCCTCCCTGGAGTTAGGGTCTGCTCCAGATCTCCTATCTCAGGAGAACGGAATGTTATGGCATCCCAATCCCCAGTCTCTGCATCTCAGGGCTTGGTTGCTGAAGGTCTAGATCTCCAAGATCTTCATCTTTCTCAGCAAGTGAAAGATGTTCTTTATGCTTCCAGAAAACTTTCCACTAGATGTTCTTATGCTTTCAAGTGGAAAAGGTTTACTGTTTGGTGTTTGGAAAAGGGTCTTAACCCCCTTGCGATACCTCTGGAATCTTTGCTGGAGTATCTCCTCCATTTGTCTAATGCAGGCCTTAAGACAAATTCAGTAAGAGTCCATTTGAGTGCTATTGCAGCTTCTCTTAAACCTCTAAATGGACAACCTATTTCCTCTCATCCTCTTATAGCAAGATTTATGAGAGTCCTCCTTCTAACTAAGCCTCCCCCTTCTAACTAAGCCTCCCATTAGACCACCTCCAGTGGCATGGGACTTGAACCTGGTTCTTGGGCAGCTCATGAAGCCACCTTTCGAACCTTTAGCTACCATCTCCTTGAAATTTCTTTCTTGGAAGGTTTTCTTTCTCATTGCAATCACATCAGCACGCCGCATTAGTGAATTGCAAGCGCTAGTAGCTAATCCACCTTATACAAGGTTCCATCATGACAAGGTAGTCCTTAGGACTCATCCACACTTTATGCCTAAGGTGGTCTCGCCTTTTCATCTCAACCAAGAGGTCTACCTACCTGTCTTTTTTCCAGGACCTCATGCATCAAATGCAGAGAGGAATCTTCATACCTTGGACTGTAAAAGAGCTCTAGCTTTTTACTTACAAAGAACACAGCAACATAAAAAGTCCTCTCAACTCTTTGTTGCTTTTGATCCTTTTCATTTGGGACTTCCAGTCTCCAAGAGAACACTATCTAACTGGATTGCTCAGTGTATTTCTTTCGCCTATCAGAGTAAGAACCTTTCTCTGGAGGGCCATGTCACAGCTCACAATGTGAGAGCCATGGCAGCCTCAATGGCTCATCTGAACTCTGTCTATTGACGACATCTGTCGATCAGCCACTTGGGCCTCGATTCATACCTTCACAGCCCATTACTGCTTGGACAAGGACTCCCGCCGGGATGCCTTGTTTGGTCAGGCTGTTCTTCAGCACCTGTTCCATACCTAAACAACTCCTGCCCACCATCCCTGGTTGGATGCCAGAGATCCATGGGGGGAAGTGGAGCCCTTCTTAGGGACACACAACTTCTGGGGTCTCTCCCTGGCACCTAAAGCTAGAGAGTCCCCATATGTGATGACTACATTCTTTATCTTTATCTTTATTCGTAAGGCTTGATAGACCGCCCAAGCCGTAGCGTCAGGGCGGTGTACAATACAAAAAAAAGCATAGCTACTGAGAAATGAAGTTGGAAAAGAACGCCAATAACGACAGGACAGTGGACAGAGAGGTGCAGAGAGAAAATAGAGAACAGAGGAGTTTCATACAGTAGAAAGGAGGGAAGGGGACGGGAGAGATGGCGAGGAAGGGTTGGTCAAAACAAAAAAAGAAAGTACTTGCGGGAAAGCTACGGAGGGTGGGGGGGGGCGCGGCTGGGGGCAGAGCGTCATCGGTAGTGGGGGAGAGATGAAAAGCTTGACAGAAGAGATGGGTTTTGAGGAGAGCTTTGAAGCAGGGATAGGATAGTTCAGTGCGGAGAGAGAGAGGAAGGGAATTCCATAAAGTGGGGCCTAGGAAGAAAAAAGCGGAGTGACGAGTGAGTTCCAGATGTGCGTGAGAAGGGGAAGGGAGAAAGAGACGATTGCCATGTGCTGAGCGAAGAAGGCGTGGGGAAGGTTGAAGATGAATAATGTCTGCCAGATACTGGGGGGTGCCGGAGTGAAGAGCTCTATGTGTGATGGTAAGTAATTTGTAAACAAATCTGAACTTCACCGGAAGCCAGTGGAGGGCGAGAAGACAGGGAGTGACATGTGAACGAGCGGGGGAACAAGTAACGAGACGAGCGGCGGTATTTTGGACGAGTTGGAGACGACGAAGCTGAGAGGAAGGAAGACCGGCATAGATGGCATTGCAATAATCCAGACATGTGATAACCAGGGACAAGACCAGAGTAACAACAGATGAAGGGGCGAGAAACGAGCGAACAGCCCTAATTTGACGGAGGTGGAAGAAGGAGGAACACACTACGGAGGAAATGTGTTGATGAAAGGAAAGAGAAGAGTCCAAAGTGACACCCAGATAGCGAAGAGTCGAAACCAGGGGAATAGAACGAGAAGACATAGAAGGTGCCAGAGCGGGAGGGGAGAGTCCGAAGGAAAACCAAATTGCAAATGACTTAAGGGGATTGGCATGAAGGAAGTTGAGATCGAACCATGAGGTGACGGAAGCTAGGCAGAGATTAAGTGGAGCGAGATCAGGGGAGGAGGGAGAGGTATGATGAACCAGAAGAATATCGTCAGCGTAGATGTAGACGGAGATACCAAATTGCTGAATGAGCAAAGTAAGTGGGGCCAGAAAAATGTTGAAGAGCAACGGGGCAAGGATAGATCCCTGGGGGACACCACAGGTCGAGGGAAGAGGAAGAGAGGCAGAGGAGCCAGAGTGAACAGAAAAAGTGCGGGAAGACAAAAAGGAACGAAACCACTGCAGGACGGTGCCGTGAGCACCGAAGTCAGACAGGCGGGTGAGAAGAGTGTGATGGCCGACCATGTCGAAAGCAGAAGAAAGGTCCAAAGACACCACAAGAGAAAAGTCACCACGGTCGTGAGCACGGTGGAGTTCACATTCCTGCTTGTTCCTGGAGATAGCATAGTTACTCACCTGTAACAGGTGATCTCCGGGAACAGCAGGAATTTGTTGTATCTCTCTATCTATCTCTTTTCCTTTCCCTCACTCTCTCTCTCTTTTTGTCTCAGCTCTAAAACTCAACTGGAGAGAGGCAGTTGGGAAAGGCGGGAAGGCAGCATGCAGGCGCTGTGGGATGCTCCCAAAAGCGTTCTAATTGGACGCTGGGGAGCATTCCCGCACAGGCTCCGTCGGTACCGACGATACCCATATGTGAGGACTAAATTCCTGCTGTTCCCGGAGATCACCTGTTACAGGTGAGTTACTATGCTTTATATGTAAACCGTATTGATCTTTGGAAATGTGGTATATAAAAAAATATTAAATAAATAAATGTTTTTCAGGGCCTCGGGCTTCTGCATAAAGTACTTTGTTAACAGAGAGGCAGGAGGAGACGGCACAGGAAATATCTTTATTGTAAGTATGATGTTTGCCACGGTTTGGCTTTTTAATAAAGTTTTCAAGGGGGGAGGTGTTCTCTGCACCCTTTCTCCTGGCCGCTGCCACCACCATCATGAGGGCCCTCGGCAAATTTTGCTAGGGGGGCCCCTCATTGAAAACTTTTGCCACTGGTTAAGACTGATGCCTTTGATTGGACCAACGTCCAAATGATGTTATGTATGATTTCAAAATATTGTGAAGTGCCCTGGTAGGGTAACTAAAAAAATCTGGAAATAGCCAATACAATAAGAGGATAGTTTTATAAGGGGTTACCTAGTTAAAGCACATCTTACAGTGCCTATGTTAAGCCTATTTTATAAAGACAACTTGTCCTTATAAAATATATGGATAAATGGCCTAACCAGGGGCAGCAGAACACCTTTTTGGTTGGAGAGGCCGAACAAACCAATCTCCAGCCCTTCCCTCAAGCTCTCAATTCCTGATGCTGTGTTGAGCAAATATTGGTGGGCCCCTGTGGCCCACCCCTGCCTATGGCCTAACGCATACCTACATTGCAGGTGTGGACATTAACCCCAGGCCTTGAGTTGGTGTAAATGTCCATGTCTATATATTTTTAAATATGCGCATAAATTATAGTGTCTTATGATCTGCATATGTACTTGCCAATTTTGCCCATGTTCCACCCAAACTCTATCCATGTGCACGCCCATCAGCAAAATATGTGCCTGGGTGCCAATGTACGTACTTATACGAAGTCTATATATTATAAGAGGTCATTCACGTGCCTTTGTTGCCACATATGCCCTGTGGAGCCATCAGGACTTCGTCCTTTGTTCACCATGTGAAAAGACTTCAAAGTTTTCTGTGGTATCATTGAATACTTCTTTTTTTTCCCTTCCCAGCAACTGACTCAGCTCCTTGTTGATTATGGTTCCCATTTCTATTTTCTTTTCCATGTACAGTATTTTTCATTTTTCTTTATTTTTCTCTTCAAAGTTTTGTTGGGCCTAATGCTCACTTGGGAACCATTGCCCAGTTTGATTTTCCCTCCCTTCTTTTTCCAGAAATGGTGAAGCCCCAGAATGGTTTCAAGAAATGCTCTAAGTGTTCGAGTACTATCTCTATCACCGATGAGCATAACTGGAGCCTTAAGTGTTTAGGCCCAGACCTTGATGCGGATTCCTGTCCCTCCTTTCGCCACATGACTTACAGAGGGAGGAAGAGCCAAGACAAATAGAAAGCTATTTATTTATTTAGCTGTGTTTTTATACCGTTTTTCACCGGGTCAAAGTGGTTTACAATAAATTAAAAGTTACAATAAAACATGAAGTGAATATACATATATTAACTATGGACAGATAACTTAGTTATATAAACTGGTTTGTACAAATAACTTAACTATTTACACTGGTTTGCATTTGATATGCTATGTGGGAGAGTGGGGTTAAGTTACAGCACCATAATGTTTGATGAATAGATGAGTTTTCAGATGATTCCTGAATGAGGAAAGGTCTTTGTTGCACCTGATAGTGGCAGGGAGAGTTCCAAAGGGTAGGTGCATACAATTCAAATGCTCTTATGCAGGCTTGCTGGGTGCTCTTAGTTTTCGAGTGAGGGATGATCAGGGTGTTGCTGATAAATTGGCAGCTGGCTCTGTTTGTTTTGAAGGGATGGAGAAGGCTGAGGAGGAGAGGCCAGATAGCGCTTTATGGGTCATCATCAATGTTTTGTACTTGATGCGACTGTTGAGGGGAAGCCAGTATTATTGCTTAAGGATGAGGGTTATGTGCTCTTGTTTAGGAGCTGCCAGAAGGATGCATGTGGCAGTATGTAGAGCTGTATGTAATGGGAGAATGGTTGATTGTGGGAGACATTGGTAGATGGAGTTACAGTAGTCGAAGGTTGGAAGGATAGCTGTTTGTAGTGCTGATCTAAAGTCGGAGGGGAGGGTGTCCAGTATTGGGCGGAGCTGTTGGAGGTTACGGATCTTGTAGAAGATTGAGTTCGCCGTTTTCTTCACCTGTTGTTTGAAGGAGAGGTTATGATCCAGAGTGATATCGAGGTATTTTATTTCTTGCTGTACTTTGATATGGGTGTTATTTAGGATTATAGGATTATGGGGGGGGGAGGGGGGTGAATGAACTGTCTTTAGTGATGAAAAGTCTCCTAGGAGTATGGTGATCTTGTTTGTCTTGGTGGTTCTAAGAGCGTGTTCCATGGATGCTGGTTAAGTCAGAAGCAGGGGAGGACGATGGCTGGTAGACGAGGCATAATGAGATGTGCTTAATTGAGATGGTGAGGGTGTCAGAGCCGCTTGAGTTGCTGAAGGCTTGGGTGCTGAAGTTGTGATGAAGCTTCAAGAGGATGAGTACTCCGCCTCCTTGACGATGGAGTCGAGGGCTGTGATGTAATTGGTAACCCTGGGGAGTGAGATGGTTTAGTAGGACTGAGTCTGTTTCTTGTGTCCAGGTTTCTGTTAGACAAAGGATGTCTAAGTTTTTGCTTGTAGTAAGGTCTCTGATTAGTTGGATCTTTCCAACAGACTCAACTCCTATGGTGCACTCCTCGGGGGTGTCGACACTTTCAAAATCATCCCATGCTTCCAGATCATCGTTGCCACTTAAAAGGGAAAGCATCGCTCGGAGTCACCAACCCATAAGATGAAGAAGACATCGACATCGGCTTCGAGGTCTCATTCATCGACCTCGAAGTCAGCATCAGCATCGGACACTGAGCGCCGGAATCGACGCCGACGCTCACCCCACTCCGATACAAATCATCTAGCTAAACAGCCCCAGTGAGAGGTCTCACCCTTCACAGCCTTACAGGGGCTTGGGGATGCCACCAAGGCTCAGTCCTTGGTGGAGCCCCCAATACCGGCATCAGGAGTTGTAGCTCAAGCCATAATGTCTGGAGCCACTCCTTCCCCAGTAACAACCCTCGATGAGCATGTCATGGCCATTGAGAGGAGCATTGCAGTGATCCTAGTGGCAGTGGCACCAATGCCATCGAGCACCATAGCCAGTACCAATACCTCTGGCACCAATAAGGGGCACCGACGGGACTATCAGTACAGTTTCACAGACGTCCCCTGCCTCGCAGCAGTCTATGGAGCAGCCAGTACCAAGGTCTTCTATACCGCCCTGCCCGATGCCCTCTACATCCAAGCAGCCTAGATCTTCAGAGCATTGGAGGTATTGAGGCTCAGAAAAAACTATTTTGATTTCCTGCCAGACTCCAATTCCGGCTCCAAAGTCTCCGAACAGAAATCCATCAATTCCAATTCACAACAGGACGTACCGACTGATCCACCGCCTCCCTATGAGCGATGGCAGTAACCGCCCGAAGACATGTCCTTCCAGGCCTTTATTAAGGATATGGTGGCTGTTCTGGAGGTTTCAGTGGCTACCAAAATGGAACCAAGGGCTGAAGAGCTGGATATCCTTCAATATCCATCGGCACCGAAGGAGGCTGCAACCCTCTTGGTGCATAACATTTTTAAAAATTTAATGACTTGAATGTGGGAGTCTCCCATGTCAATTCCTGTGGGTCAGTAAGAGACTTGGCACCCTTTACAGGGTTCCTCCCTCTCCTGGTTCAAAAGCCACAACTCCCTCACCATTCTATGGTGGTAGAGTCTGCCATGAGGAGAATTAAGAGCCAAAAGAACCACTCCTCGGTGCCTATTGGAAGAGAGGCAAGGACCCTCAATGCCTTTGGGAGGAAAGTTTTCCAGGCAACAATGTTAGCCTCTAGAATTGACTCCTACATGCTCTATATGGTTATGTTTCTTAGGGATGTCACGAGGGACTTGGTTGGGTTCAGCACCCTGCTGCCTTCTGATATACAGGCACCACATCAGGTCCTGGTCATGCATGCCCAAAACACATCAAAATTCTTGACAAGGGCAGTGTTTGATGCTTTTGAAGCCAACAGCAGGGCTGCTGCGGCTTGCATTGGTTCTAGGAGGACAGCCTAGCTTCAGGCATCTGACCTGGAACAATGGGTCCAGGATAAATTGATCAGCATCCCTGTAATGGAGAAAATCTGTTTGGCAGAAGTGAAGACAAAAGGCAGTCCAAGTCGTACCCCATGCCTGTCTCAACATGAGAGTGGGACAATGGACTCAGTCACAAAAGTGGAGACAGGCCACCTCTCCGATCTCGCCACCATTTCTCCTCAGATGAGAACATCCCTTCAATGATGGTGCATACCACAGAACCTCGTTGAAGGGTTACCTTTTCAAAAATCTGCATCGCAATGTACCCTGACCACTGATGCATCAAAGCACGATTGGGGGGCTCACCTCGACGGCTTCACAACACAAGGCCTGTGGTCGGCTTGGGAGATCCCCCTTCACATCAGTCTCCTGAAACTCAGGACAATCTTCAATGCCGTCTGCATCTTCTCTCCCCACCTGGTGGACTGCTCAGTCCTCATTCAGACAAACAACCAAGTGGCCAACAAACAGGGAGGAACAGGCTCTCGCCCCTTATGCAGCGAGGCGATACGCCTATGGAACTGGGCGATACACCTATGGAACTGGGCAATCCCTTGGTAATTTACCTTTATGCAGTATACCTTCCAGGACCAGATAACCAGTTAGTCGACAGGCTAGGTTGAATTCTCCATCCGCATGAGTGGAGGCAGTGAGGGATGCCGCTACTCGATCTCTTTGTAATTCCTTGCAATGCCCAGCTACTGCGCTTTTGAACCAGGATTCCATCTCCTCGCAGGGAAATCTTGGATGCTTTTCTCCTCCACTGGGGACAGGATCTGCTCTATGCTTTTCCTCCTCTCCCCCTCATTGCAAAAACACTATTCAAACTCCTGCCGAGAAGGGAACAGTGATCTTCATTGCTCCTTGCTGGCCCCTCACAACCTTGGTTTCTTCTGCTTTTTCAACTAGCTCAGACACCTCCCCTCAGGCTGGGTTGTGCGCCCAACCTCCTCTCTCAAGAGCAGGAGACCCTCCTGCACCCCAGCCTCCGAACACTTTGCTTGATGGTCTGACTGCTGAGCGCTTTGTCTTCTCACACTTAGGATTTCAAGAGGATGTTTTGCATGTTCTGCTATCTTCCAGGAAACATTCAACCAGATGGTCCTACTCTTTCAAGTGGCTCAGGATTTCACAGTGGTGTTCACAGAGAATACTAGATCCTTTCACATATCCAGTTCCGCTTTCCCTAATGTCACAACTAAATACAGAGACACTCTAACATTTACAGAGACACTCTAACAGTTTCTACATAACAGCACATTAACTATATGGAACAGCCATGAATCTATATAGGGAAACTGGTCCGGATGCTCCTTCACTACAATTTAGCCTCCGGACCCCATGCTCTAATCACAATTTACAGTGTAAATCTTCTAATCTCAATTCAAGGAATGCAATGTACAGTGTAAATTTTCTAATCTCACTTCTGGGAATACAATATACAATATAATCCAGGTAACAGGCAGAGTTTGGTTGCACAAAACACACAGGACCACAAAGGGAAAAAGAAAGAGGGAAAACAGAAAACAGAGACGTCTCAGCAGCGAATACTCATACACTCTCTTTCCTCAGTAGCAGCTGTTACAAATACACATTACACACACTCTCTCTAGCTGTAGCATAGGATTTAACTTTTACCATGAGGATAATAGTAATATGAGAAATATAGCTAGCTATTTTTCTAATGTCCACTAGATGGAGCTCCAGGATCACTAGCACAAAAGAAGCCCCCAACACTAGAAGCACATGGCAACACAAAAGAAGCCCCCAACTCTAGAAGCATATGGCAACACAAAAGAAGGCCCCCCAACACTAGAAGCACATGGCAGCACAAGCACATGGCAGCACAAAAGAAGCCCCCAACACTAGAAGCACATGGCAACACAAAAGAAGCCCCCAGCACTAGAAGCACATGGCAGCACAAAAGAAGCCCCAACACTAGAAGCACATGGCAACACAAAAGAAGCCCCCAAATATGCTTCATTAGAGACAGCGTGTGTAGGCTCTAAATAAATCGCCCCGATCATCGGAGAATTGCTATCAGCGCAATTATTAATAAACAGCTTGAAAGGCACACTTAAGGGGTCAAGTGCTAATGTTTTTGGTCATTTTACGAAGTTTTGGCAGCGCTTTAAAGTGCTTTAAGGTACCCGAGGTTACTGCGACCATTTTTGGCGCTTGCAAGTGCCCCCTCCCCCTCCCATTTTTCCCCACAGACTGGACGAGCAGTGGGCCCTTACTTGGACTGCTCGTGCGGGTGATCAAACCGCTACATGTTCACAGAGTTACCCCCCTTTTTCCCCACAGACTGGACGAGCAGTGGTTTCAGGGACTCTGGGGCCCTTACTTGGACTGCTCGTGCGGGTGATCAGGCCGCTACAGGTTCACAGAATTTACGAGAATTTCCAGATACAGAAATACAGAACTACCCAAACAGTAAAACAGTAAGGCAGTAGTACTCATCAGACCTCTGATCAGAGAGAGTTTGGATGCCAGTCTATCCAGCCGGTTTTCAATTGGGGGGTCAGCCGCAGGGACCGACTGACCAGACAAGTCAAGGTGTCCTTCTGGAGCACAAAGGGGCCCGGGGCGCCAAGGACCGTTAATCACCTGGAGGGGCCGGTCCCTGACTGGTGGAGGCCCGATGCTGCAAGAGCAGAAGTCTTCCCACCGTGGGTGTGATGAGAGAGGCTTTTTATTTAATTTAAAAAGGTCCCACCTGGGGTGCCAAATGTTGCAGCCAAGCAGCTGAAAATGCTCTCATTCTCTCACTCACCCACAGAAGGAAGCACACAGACAGGCTGGAATGCAAACAGGATCTTTTAATGTGCACACAGGCCCAGACAGAGAGCCGGTACCCTCCACAAAAATCTGAGCCCCGAAGGACGTCCTACATTGTCTTATATACAGTACATTTTCAAACTCATTCTACAATCTCATTCATCTCAGGTATTTCCTGTCCACCAATCAGCAGCCCCTGGGGAAGGTGCCTGGGTGACCTGTCCAAACCGGTATGCTCTGGTCTGCTGATTTCTGGGCAAGGGGGTATTGTGCTCAGGCCTGGAGGGGGGAAGGGTGCCTACTGAAACCTTTATGTCTTTTCTTAGCAAGCTGAACACTATGTAAAATCCTCATGGCTTGGGGGGAAGGGTTACCCACAGCTAAACCTCATGGCTGCCTCATTGCGATAGTGGAAGAATGTGGAAGTGCCTACAGTGAGGGAGGTGGTGGGTAAACTAGAACAGATTTGGGGATGGTATAAGATAGAAGCGTGTCAAAGGCATCAAGAGGGGAAATATAAAAAGGTATGGCAAAGGTATTAACGGTGGAGGGGGAGGGAGGGGAGGCTAGGGAGGAGAGGGGGCTGGAGGTCAGAAGGGGAGGGGGAGGGAGAAGTAGGGATGGGGGAGGGGAGGGGGACACTTGGGTATACTAGGGTAGAGATGGCGGAGTAGTAAGGCTGAAGGAATTTGAAGGGAAAAGTGTCTGATACATGTTAGGTATTTGAGAAATGTTATTTATACCGAAAGAGTAAGAAGTTATAACACTGGAGGCTGTTTAGTACAATGAAGAATGTTAATGTTCATATTATGTTTATGTTTATGTTTATTGAATTTGATATACCGCTGAGGAAAATACAGCACAGCGGTTTACATAGTAAAATTAAATTAGGAAAAGAAAAGGAAGTTACAATACAAGACAGGAAAGCAAAAGAGCAGAATCATACAACAGGACATGATGGGGAAGAGGGGAGGATAGAGAAGAGTGGATCACACAAAGGGATCGGGCAGGTCAAAGGCACGGGCAGTTAAAATATACAGTTAAATTACAGTTAAAATATACTAATGATGAAGGGGGTGGGGGATGGACTGGCTGATAATGTAATGTGCAGGAGGGGGTCAACGGTGCTAATCTCCAGGAACAAGCAGGAATAAGTCCTCACATATGGGTACGTCGGAACCGACGGAGCCTGCGCGGGAAAGCTCCCCAGCTTCCCAGAAAGGAAGCTTTTGGGGCCTCCCACTGCACATGCGCGCTGCCTTCCCGCCTTCCTGACCAGCTCTCCTCAGTTTCTCTTTTTCCGCGGAGCCAGCAGGTCGTGTTCCTGTCACCGCTGAAGAAATTATTGTTTTAGTTTGTTTCTTTAGACCGCGTACCTGCCTTCCCCATACCGAAACCGGTACCGCCGGTCTCTCTTTCTTTTCTTTTAAAAAACAAAACAAAAAAACTTTATCTTGCACAACTTGGTGACTTCGGTTAGGCCTCAGGCCTACACAAATTCTCCTCATGGAGAAACCAGCCCCTGGTTTTAAGAAGTGTACCAAGTGTAGTGCTGTTATTTCTGTCACAGACACCCATGAATGGTGTCTTAAATGTTTGGGACCTGACCACTCCATTCCGGACTGCCCATCCTGCTCCCAGATGTCTAAACGTGGTTTGCAGAACCGGGCCAACAAATTCCATGTGCTGTTTGCTTCAGATAATCCAGCATCACAGTCATCCAGGTCTTCCTCTCCGGATGGATCTCAGGTAACCAAACCTTCTTCGGGCAGGTCCTCAAAGAGCAAATCTCCTTCAAAGCATCGAGAGGCTCTCAATTTTGAATCTGAGGACTATGCCCCAGCCAAACAACCCCGGCGGGAAGCTCTGGCTTCCAAAGCACCATCTATGGGGTTACAGGTTGACATTGATGGCACGGCCTCGACCGATCACCTGTTAGACTGCTCTGGGGTACCGGCCCATGCCGGTACCGACATCCAGGCAGCAGTGGCGTCTATGGGCAATACTGTCCAGACCATGCAGCAGGCCGTTCTGGCTTTCATTAACGCTGCGACGCCCTCGGTACCGCACCTAGCGGTTCCGGTTCCGGTACTGTCTTCCATACCGGAACCGAGACCATCGTCTTCCAAACGCAGATCGGTTCCGCATGCCGGATCCGGGTTTTCACCCGATACCGATCCCATACCCGGTACGCCCGATGTCGATACCGATCGGTATGCGTATCGTGCGTTGGAAGCAAATAGAGGATACTCTGATTCTTCTGAGGATTTTGACTCCTCTGAGGACTCTGATGAGCTGTCTCTAGTTCTTCCTGAAGACCCTTCTTCCCCAAAGAGGAGAATGTCTCCACCGGAGGATTTGTCCTTTCAAGACTTCATTATAGAACTAGCTAAAGGACTTTAAAGAAACTGGATATTTTAGGATACCCTAAGGTTCCTAAAGAGGCAGTCACCCTGCCTATCCATGAAATCCTTCAAGAACACTTGATGGACTTATGGGAGGCTCCTCTAACGTTGTCTCCTTATTCTCCAGGACCAAGCAGGAAGTCAGTCCTCACTTATGGGTGACGTCGGCGCCGACGGAGCCCTCGCGGAGCAATTTTCCCCAGCTTTCAAAGAAAGCCTTTGGGAATTGCAGCGCGCATGCGCGGTCCTCTTCCCGCCCAAGGGTGCCATCTTAGCCAGTCTTCTTTTTTCCGCGGAGCCCTACAGACGTCCCCGTCTTGTCCCCGCGAAAAAGTCGATATTTCTTCGTTATTTTATTCTTTTTCCTTCGGTTCGACGCCGGTCTTTTTCCCGCCCGGACTCGCGACGCCAGTCACGAGTCCTCTTCCTTTTTTTCGGTTTTTCTGACTTAGTCAGCTTTCGTTTTCGTTTTTTTCCCTGGCAGCCCGGTCCTTTGACCTCGCAGGGGCCCTTTTTCCCCCGATGGCTGCCAGTGGTTTTAAGCGGTGTGGTCAGTGTGACCGAAATATGTCACTAACTGACACACACGACTTTTGCCTCCGCTGCCTGGGCCCAGATCATGAGGAACTGATCTGTGGGCCCTGCGGCAAAATGTCCTCCAAAGCGTTGAGAAGTCGGCGGCATCAGCGTGATAGGATCTTCGCTGACCCCAGCCGTACCCGGACCTCGTCGGAGGCCTCCGCGTCCAAAGGCTCCAGCTCGGACCGTCGCTGGAGTTCCTCCGACAGGGGTTCTCCCTCCGGGGACCATCATCGGAAGGTGAAACCCGCGAGGGCGGCGTCGGTGGACGCTCCTGGTTCCGCGAGGGCCAGGTCGCATAGCCCCGACAGCCGCCCCGGGTCCTTGGAGAAGGAGCACCTCACGAAGCGACCTCGCCTGGAGTCGGAGATGCCTGCTCGGGTAAGTCCTGTGGTCCTTCTGGACTCGCCTCCGCGACAGCCGACGTCGGGCCCGACGCCGTCGGGGCCCGAGTCGGGGGCTGCTGGGTCACCTGAGCTCGGACTCAGGTTGACGGCCTTGGAGAGCAGACTGTCTGCCTTCATGGACCAGCAGCGGGCACTGCTCGCTGGCCTCGCTGGCGCCGCTGCCCCGACCGCCGGGACGTCGACGTCCAAGTCGACCCCGGAGACCGAGCCGATCCTCGAGTCTATGCGAACTCGAGTCGATCCTCGGTCGAGGTCACCCTCGGCCTCCCGTTCGGGACCGAGGTCGCCGACGCCGACTCCCTCCGCGTCGGGGCGGCAGGCGCCGCGCCCTGCCCGGGCCGACCCCACCGAGTCCTCGTCGGAGTCGGTCTGGGAGTCTGAAGAGGAAGAGTCGCCTGATTCTTTCCGGACTCGGTGTGTCCCCTCGGACTCACCGGAGTCCGAGCCTCGGAAGCAGTCCCCCCCGGAGGATGCCCGGTTCTCGGACTTTGTCAGGGATATGGCCAAGGCTTTGGCCTTCCCTGCGGACCCCGAGGAGGAGCCTCGAGCCGAAGAGCTCGACGCCCTCCAGTATGACTCTCCCGCAAGGGAACACTTTACTGTGCCGGTTCCTCCTATGCTGGAACGACTACTCTTCCGCATGTGGGAGAGTCCGGCCTCCTTGCCGGTCCTGAGCAAGCGGGTCGATTCTATCTATCGAGTCCGCAAGAGCCCTGGCTTTCAAAAGGCACAGCTACCACACCATTCCATGGTAGTGGAATCGGCCATGCATCGTCTTAAGAGCCAGAAGATGCACTCCTCGGTGCCTCCTGGCAGGGAGGCCCGTAACCTGGATGGCCTTGGTAAGAAGTGTTTCCAGGGCTCTATGCTCGCATGTCGTGTCCAGACTTACCAGCTATACATGGGCATGTATCTCCGAGATCTGGCTAAAGAGCTAGCCGGATTCTCCGCTGGTTTGTCCGAGGAACCCTTGCAGAGGTTCCTGGCCTTGTCCACTGGCATTCGGGAATGCTCTAAGTTCATGTCCCGAGCAGCCTATGATGGCTTTGAAGCATCGGCTCGAGTAGCCGCAGCCGGCATCGGTGCCCGCCGACAGGCTTGGCTTCAGTCGTCAGACCTTGAGCCCTGGGTGCAGGACAAGTTGGTCGATGTCCCCTGCCGAGGTGAAAACCTCTTTGGCAAGCCCATGGCGGAAAAGGCTGCACAAATTGAGACTGAGACTCTCACCAGGACCAGGCTTTCTAGGAAGACCTCCGCCCCTTCCCAGAAAAGAAGGGCTCGGGGAAAAAGTCCTTTTACCCGAGGAAGGCGGCTGCCTACAAACAATACCCCCATTATCAGGCCCCTGCAGCTCCCCAACAGGGCCAGCAGGCCAAGGGACGGGGTAACGGGTCCCGTAGGCAGCAAGCCCCCAAGCCTGCACCACCAGCCCCTGCTCCGCAGGGTGGGGGTTTTTGACTCACTAAGCATAGCCTCTCCCCCCCCGCTGGTTCCTCCCAGCACCGGAGGCCGGCTGGTTCACTTCGCCCACAGGTGGTCCAGCATCACCGCAGATGCCTGGGTGCTTCAAGTCGTGCGAGACGGCTATCTTCTCCACTTCCACCAGGTCCCTCCCTCCTATTTTCCGGGAGAACCTCCGCGACCCCCTCTGCACAGGGACTTACTCCTTCAGGAGTTAGCAGGTCTTCTGCAGGAACAGGCGGTGGAACCGGTGCCACACCACCTGAGAGGTCAAGGCTTTTATTCCAGGTATTTTCTAATACCAAAGAGAACAGGGGGCCTCAGACCCATCCTGGACTTGCGCAACCTCAACAAGTTCCTTGTGCGGGAGAAGTTCAAAATGCTTACCCTTGGAATCCTTCTGCCCTACCTCCAGCAGGGAGATTGGCTATGCTCCTTGGATCTAAAGGATGCCTACACGCACATCCTCATCCACCCAAGCCACCGCCAATACCTAAGGTTTGTGGTGGCAGGAAATCATTACCAGTACAGAGTACTGCCCTTTGGCCTGTCCTCCGCACCGCGAGTCTTCACAAAATGTCTCGCGGTGGTGGCGGCCCATCTCCGGCTTCACGGCCTCTATGTCTTTCCATACCTCGACGACTGGCTCATCAGAGCGGCGTCCGCTCCGGGGGTCACCAGCGCCACGCACCGCACGGTGACTCTTCTGCAGTACTTGGGCTTTGTTATAAATTTCGCAAAGTCCACTTTGCTCCCCTCACAGGATCTCGAGTTCATCGGCGCAAGGCTACACACTCCTCAGGCACGAGCGTACCTACCGCTCGACAGGGCTCAACGGCTCATGGACCTAGCCGGCCGTTTTCGCAGCCAGCCTCTGGTCTCCGCCAGGCGCTTCCTGAGACTACTCGGTCATATGGCTTCCACCGTCCATGTGACCCCCAATGCCCGCCTGAATATGCGGCCTGCTCAATGGTGTCTCCGCCAGCAGTGGCGACAAGCCACAGGCGGCCTAGCAGACCTAGTGCGCGTCTCCGAGCCGCTGATCTCGTCTCTCCGGTGGTGGCTTCGGCAGCCGAACCTGATATTCGGTATGCCTTTCCAGTCACCTCAGCCGACCCGGGTGCTGACCACGGATGCATCCCTCCTGGGCTGGGGAGCACATTGCCAAGGGGCACGTACTCAGGGCCTCTGGACCACGTGGGAGTCTGCTCAGCAGATCAACTTCCTGGAGCTCAGGGCGATCCGCCTGGCTCTCAAGGCCTTCTCCCACCTGACTTCCCACCAGTCCGTCCTTGTCCAGACGGACAATCAAGTTGCCATGTTCTACGTGAACAAGCAGGGGGGCACGGGCTCCTTCCTCCTCTGCCGGGAGGCACAGAAGCTCTGCTCTTGGGCCGTCAGTCACGGCATTCTCCTCAAGGCAGTTTATCTCCCGGGCCAAGAAAATTGCCTGGCGGACAAACTCAGCAGGATCCTCCTGCCGCACGAGTGGCGTCTGGATCCCTTGGTAGTTCAGAAGCTCTTCCTAAAGTGGGGCCTCCCCACGGTGGATCTCTTTGCCAGTCCTCACAACCGGCAGCTTCCTCGCTTCTGCTCTCGTCAGCCACACCCCCTTCGGGTTGCGGCGGACGCTTTTCTAATTTCATGGTCGGGGAGCCTTCTGTACGCTTTCCTTCCCGTCCCGCTAGTCTCTCGGACTCTTTTCAAGGTTCTCCGAGACAAAGCCTTCATGATCCTGGTGGTCCCTCGCTGGCCCAGACAGCCGTGGTTTCCGCTCCTACTGCAATTAGCGGTGGAGGATCCATTCCCTCTGGGGGTACAACCGGATCTCCTCACTCAGGATCAGGGGTCTCTACTACACCCCAACCTCAGGTCTCTCAACCTCATGGCCTGGCTGCTGAGAGGGTAGTCCTTGCTCCCCTTCTCCTGCCGGCAGAGGTGGAGGAGGGCGTCTTGGCTTCGCGACGGCCTTCTACCCGCAAATGCTACGCCCTTAAATGGCGTCGCTTTGCCGTCTGGTGTACCCAACAGTCTCAGGATCCCTTCTCCTGCCCGGTGTCGGTGATCTTGCAGTACTTGCTACACCTCTCTAATCTGGGACTTAAGTCCAACTCCGTCAAAGTTCACCTCAGTGCTCTTTCGGCACATCATGTACCGGTGGACGGTAGACCTCTCTCCAGCGACCCTCTTGTAGCGAGGTTTCTCCGAGGTCTCCTTCTACTTAAACCACCTCTGCGCCCGCCAGCGCCTGACTGGGACCTGAATGTGGTTTTGCGGCGGATCACCTGTCCGCCTTTTGAACCTATGGCTACCTGTTCTCTCCGTTTTCTGTCTTGGAAAACACTGTTCTTGATAGCCCTCACTTCCGCTAGACGCGTAAGTGAATTGCAGGCCCTCGTGTCTGATCCCCCCTACACTCGGTTCTACAAAAATAGGGTAGTCCTACGGACTCACCCGAAGTTTCTTCCAAAAGTGGTCTCCCCTTTTCACATCAATCAGGAGGTGGTACTTCCAACCTTCTTTCCCAGACCACACTCCAGCCGAGCTGAAACGGTCCTCCATACCCTGGACTGTAGAAGGGCTTTGAACTTCTACCTTGACCGTACGCGGGAGCACCGTAAAGCTGCTCAGCTTTTTGTGTCTTTTGACCCCAATAAATTGGGGCTCCCGGTCTCCAAGCGTACTCTGTCCATCTGGGTTGCGGACTGTATCTCTTGGGCTTATGGGGCAGCCGGACTCTCCTTAGAAAGTCGAGTCACGGCTCATTGCGTTCGGGCAAAGGCTACGTCAGTGGCTTACCTCCGCTCTGTTCCGCTGGCAGACATCTGCCGGGCCGCTACTTGGTCTTCGAGCCAGACTTTTGCGGTCCATTACTGTCTCGAGAGGGAGTCCCGCAGGGACAGTGCTTTCGGACAGGCAGTCCTCCGTAATCTCTTTGAGGTCTAAGCAACTCCTACCCTCCATCCCGGATGTGGGCTACCGGTGGGTGATAATTCAGCGAAGATTCTTTCCTTCTGTGCTGCTGAGCTAGAGGGAGCTCATTTTTGTGCTTAGGGTCTCCGGTAGCCTTGAGCTTGGGAGTCCCATAAGTGAGGACTGACTTCCTGCTTGGTCCTGGAGAAAGCGTAGTTACTCACCTGTAACAGGTGTTCTCCAGGAGCAGCAGGAATCAGTCCTCACTACCCTCCCTCCTCCCCTTGGAGTTGCAATCGTCTGCTTATGTTCTTTTTGCAAATTTTTATGCTGTCTTTTTTAGCTATGTCATCTGACTGGCTAAGATGGCACCCTTGGGCGGGAAGAGGACCGCGCATGCGCGCTGCAATTCCCAAAGGCTTTCTTTGAAAGCTGGGGAAAATTGCTCCGCGAGGGCTCTGTCGGCGCCGACGTCACCCATAAGTGAGGACTGATTCCTGCTTTCTCGTAGGTTGGACACCATGTACCGGGTCCCTCCTTCTCCTGGTTTTCAAAAGACTCAGCTGCCTCACCATTCCATTGTGGTGAAGTCTGCGCTGAAAAAGATTAAGAGTACCAAAAGGCACTCTTCTACCCCTCCAGGGCGAGAATGTAAGACCCTAGACTCTTTTGGTAGGAAAATCTTCCAGGCTAGTATGCTTATAGCCAGGATTAATTCATACAGTCTGTATATGGGCATGTTTCTCAGAGAGCTTGCCCTAAAGGTACGGCTTTTTGCCCCCTTTATCCCTGAGGATAAAAAGGAGGAGTTCCTTTCTATAGTGAAACAGCTTCTAGATGTTTCTAAGTTCTCCAACAGAGCAGCCTTTGATTCCTTTGAAGGTGCCGGTAGAGCTTCGGGCATTGCCATTGCAGCCCGACGACTTGCTTGGCTCCAGGCCTCTGACCTAGAACCCTGGGTCCTGGATGGCTTATGGAATCTGCCCTGTACAGGTGAGAACTTATTTGGTAAAGACTGGCAAATTAAAGCCACTCAAATGGACGCAGAAAATGCCACCTTAGATAGACTTTCTAAGTCTACCTCTACTCCTGCCAAGAAAAAGTCTTTCAAGAGGCCTTACTACAAGAAGGCCAGATTTTCCACAAATACTGGCCAACAATCTTCTCAGCCTCGCTTTGCTGCTAAACGTCAGCAGCCTAAACAGGCAAGGTCAAAGCCTGCAGTGTCTGCCACTCCTCAGCAGGCTTAACCCCCTCAGGGGTTTTGACTTGCCCCTAGAGAACTTAACCTTTCTGGCTCAGAGCCCCTCACCATTCCCGGAAGGTTAGCTCACTTTGCTCTCAGATGGGAGCAAATTACATCAGAGCAATGGACCCTCTCTATCATCAGAGAGGGCTACAAACTTCATTTTTCCAACCTTCCTCCATATATCATGGTGAGGCACTTCAATTCTCCCCCATCTCTCCTGGGCCTGTTGGATCAGGAAGTCTCTTCTCTCCTTGCCCAAGGGGCAATAGAAGAGGTTCCTCTTTTTCAACAAGGGACAGGATTCTACTCCCCTTATTTTCTCATAACAAAGAAGACAGGGGGATTCAGACCTATCCTAGATCTGAGAGAATTGAACAAATTTCTGTACAAGGAGAAATTCAAAATGCTTTCTCTAGGCATTCTCCTTCCATACCTTCAGAGTCAGGATTGGCTTTGTTCTCTAGATCTCAAGGATGCGTACACATATATACTCATCCACCCATCCCACAGAAAATATCTAAGATTTCTGTTTCAGGGAAAACATTTCCAGTACAGAGTACTTCCCTTCGGTCTAGCCTCTGCTCCAAGAGTGTTCACCAAATGCATGGCAGTTGTTGCCGCATTTCTAAGAGGTCTGGGAATTTTTGTATTCCCATATCTGGACGACTGGCTCATCCGAGCTCCATCTCAGTCAGAGGCCCAGATTTCCCTGGACCGCACAAGGCACATTCTGCAGTATCTGGGACTGGTGGTAAACCTTCCCAAGTCTCAACTTATCCCTACTCAGTCTCTGGAATTCATAGGGGCCCAGTTGGACACCACCACTGCAAGGGCCTACCTACCTCAAGTCCGGGGCCAACGTCTGGTGTGCTTGGCCTCCCAAGCTCAGTCCAGCAGTCACTTGACAGCCAGAGAAATGCTGCGACTTCTGGGCCACATGGCCTCCACGGTACACGTGGTGCCCTATGCTCGTCTTCATATGAGAGCAGCTCAATGGACCTTGGCCACCCAGTGGACTCAGGCATCAGGAGCGCTCTCCGACCAAATACTCACCTCAAAGCGTCTGTTTTGGTCCCTCTAATGGTGGATGTCCACCAAGAATCTGTTGTTGGGGGCCCCCTTCCAACCTTTGTTGCCCCAAACAACCCTCACAACAGATGCCTCCCAAACAGGATGGGGAGCCCATCTTCAACACCTCTCCACTCAGGGTGCTTGGTCTCCACAAGAGATCACCCTTCACATCAACCTCCTGGAACTGCGAGCAATCTACTTTGCCCTCAAAGTCTTCCATACCCTCCTAGTCAACCTGACCGTCCTAGTCCATACAGACAATCAGGTGGCCATGTTCTACATAAACAAACAAGGAGGGACAGGCTCTCTGTCGCTTTGCAACGAAGCTCTCAGATTATGGGCCTTCGCCAGAGAGCATCAAATTCATCTTCTGGCAGTGTATCTTCCAGGGGTTCAAAACTCTTGGGCAGACAGACTCAGTCGAGTTCTGCTTCCACACGAATGGTCCCTACATATGGACCAGATAGACAGAATCTTTCAGGAATGGGGAACCCCGGACATAGACCTCTTTGCAAGTCCGTGGAATGCCAAACTTCCCCGGTTCTGTTCCAGGACTCCGTGTCAGAGAGCTCAGGCCAACGACGCCTTTCTCCTACATTGGGGTCAGGAATTCCTATATGCCTTTCCACCCATTCCTTTGATTCCCAAGACTCTGTTCAAACTCCAGACGGATAACGGATCGATGATCCTCATAGCTCCACGCTGGCCACGCCAAGTGTGGTTCCCTGTACTTCTGCATCTCTCCCAGGGACCCTCCCTGGACCTGGGAGCTGCGCCAGACCTTCTCTCTCAGGAGGAAGGGACTTTGTGGCACCCAAACCCCAAGTCCCTACACCTCAGAGCTTGGTTACTGAAGGCCTAAGCCTTCATGACTTCAATCTTTCTCAACCAGTGAAAGATATCCTTCATGCCTCTAGGAAACCCTCCACGAGGCGTTCCTATGCTTTCAAATGGAAACGCTTTTCCATTTGGTGTGCTCAACAGGGTCTTGACCCTCTAGCACTTCCTTTGAATTCTCTATTAGACTATCTCCTGCATCTTTCCAATGCAGGCCTTAAGACGAATTCAGTAAGAGTCCATTTGAGTGCTATTGCAGCATCTTTACAACCTATAAATGGACAACCTGTCTCCTCTCATCCTCTTATCTCACGGTTCATGAGAGGCCTGACTCTAACTAAACCTCCCATCCGGCCTCCTCCGGTAGCATGGGATTTGAACCTAGTTCTAGGTCAGCTTATGAAGCCACCTTTTGAACCGTTGATTTCTACCTCCTTGAAATTTCTTTCCTGGAAGGTCATTTTTCCTTATTGCAGTCACTTCGGCTCGCCGCATCAGTGAACTACAGGCCTTAGTGGCTCATCCACCTTATACCAGATTTCATCATGATAAGGTGGTCCTTAGGACGAATCCCCACTTTATGTCCAAAGTGGTCTCGCCTTTTCATCTTAATCAAGAGGTATATCTACCTGTCTTTTTTCCGGCTCCTCATGCATCCAGTGCAGAGAGGAACCTTCATACTTTAGATTGTAAAAGAGCTCTTGCCTTTTACCTCAACAGGACTCAGCCACATCGAAAGTCTTCCCAACTTTTTGTGGCTTTTGATCCTTCTCATTTGGGACTTCCAGTCTCCAAACGTACACTTTCCAATTGGATTGCTCAGTGTATTTCCTTTGCTTACCAGAGTAAAAACATTTCTCTGGAAGGCCATGTCACAGCTCACAATGTGAGAGCCATGGCCACTTCTATGGCTCATCTTCACTCTGTATCCATAGATCAGATCTGTCGAGCCGCCACCTGGGCCTCGGTTCATACCTTCACAGCCCATTACTGTTTGGACAAGGACTCCCGCCGGGATGCCTTGTTTGGTCAGGCTGTCCTCAAACACCTGTTCCATACTTGAACAACTCCTGCCCACCTTCCCAGGATGGATGCCTGAGATCCATACGAAGATGGCGAACCCTTGGAAGGGGATCTCCCAGGCATCTTAGCTAGGGAGTCCCCATATGTGAGGACTTATTCCTGCTTGTTCCTGGAGATAGCACAGTTACTTACCTGTAACAGGTGATCTCTGGGAACAGCAGGAATTAGTCCTCACAACCCACCCACCTCCCCTAGGAGTTGTATCTTCTATCTATCTTCCTTTCCTCTCTCTATTGTCTCGAACTGAGGAGAGCTGGTCAGGAAGGCGGGAAGGCAGCGCGCATGTGCAGTGGGAGGCCCCAAAAGCTTCCTTTCTGGGAAGCTGGGGAGCTTTCCCGCGCAGGCTCCGTCGGTTCCGACGTACCCATATGTGAGGACTAATTCCTGCTGTTCCCAGAGATCACCTGTTACAGGTAAGTAACTGTGCTTTATTTCAGTTAGCTCGATGCTGTTAGCCAGTATTTGAATGTCTGAAATGGGCAACACTGGATAAGGAATAGTATAACGGTGTAAGCTTAACTTGAAAAACGAATAAAAAATAAATTGCAAAAAAAAAAAAAAAGCACTCTTACCAACAGGTTTTGATATGCGGTAAGGTTCCTTGTGTTAAGGTGCCGTCGTTAAGGGAGCAGTGCCTTGTTCCCGTCCACTCCCTGCCCTTTGACCCCTTACTCTCCACCCATAGGGTGCTTTACGCTGCCGATCCTGTTAACGCACGCTAGCGGTGCATTAGCGCATCCTAATGGTGCAAGCGCCCCGTTAGCGCACGCTAACGGCACATTTGCTCCTTTAGCGCGGTTTAGTAAACATCTCCCAGTGACGTTACTGTTGCCAGCTACTGCAAAGCATACTGTGAACCATGATATCAATTCTACTTTCAGCATTGTAAAACCCCCCGGTGCCACTCAACCCTTTCTCCCTTAACACAGTCAAGAAAGACCCCTCCCTGTGTCCGCATAAACCCTACAGCAATCAAGCAAAACTCACCCTGAGCTAGCTCCCCTCCTTCCCAACAGTCAAGAAAGCCTCCTCCTACCCCATTGACACAGATTAATGCAAACATGTTTTAAGGAAAACACACTTTGGGGGTTATTTTGGAAGCCTTTTTTTTCAATTCCCATGTGAAAAATCTGGCATTTTCACATGGAAATGGCATCCACATGGAAATGGCGATTTCAGAAGGGCTAAATTTGCACATGAATGTCCTTAGTACATAGAAATTGCAAGGGGTGTGTATTGGAGGTTTGGTTAGGGAATGGGATGGGTGGATCAAAAATCTACATGTGTATTCTCCATTTCATGACTGTAATTGCCCATGTCAGGATTTACATCTGCCCCCTGCTATGTACAGGATTTTACAAAGTGTGCATTTCAACCAGCCCTTTACAGGATGGATTAAGGAGGTTATCCTTGTTAATCCCCCATTGTTTATTTCCACCTCCAAATTGAACTTAAATGAAGATTTCAGCAGTTAATTGGTGGTATTTATATGTATAGTTTTGCAAAATAACCAACATACACATGTAAGTGCTGAAATCCCAACTTCTACATGTAAGGGCCAGCATTTAACATATGGAAGTTTATTTATTTATTAAACAGGTTTTTTTATACCACTTTATCATTTCAGTCTAAGTTTACATTGTAACTTAAATTGGTAATGTACATTAAACAGGGAGATTGATAACTTGGATTTTTGTGAGCCAATGGAGGGTTAAGTGACTTGCCCAAGGCGTGCTATTTATTTATTTATTTAGCTGTATTTATATCCCGCTTTTCACCGGGTCAAAGCGGTCAATTGGGGATACATTTAACACGAGGGGATATGAGATACATATGCTAATACTTACAGGGCTTTATTGGGAATAAAGCCCTGGTCTCTTGGTTCCAAAGCTAGTACTCTAACCACTAGGTTACTCTTCCCCTCTTGATTTTGCCCACATACAGATTTCCAAAATTTATTTATTTATTTATTGAACAGTTTTATATACCGCCTTTCAGCAACATCAAAGTGGTTTATATCGAACAAAACAAGAGCATTACATTGTAACTTATTCAAACAGGTAACTTAACAGCGTACAAAGGAAAGGTAGGGTGTCATTAATGATTTACATGCTTGATTATAGGGTTACATTCTAAACATATTTACAAATTTACAATATTTACAAATTTATATTTGCCTATTCTCTTTTCTGGGTGTAACATGTTGCATTGTATATCACTGGAATTCTCTATGCGACGATTATTCGGATTGTTTGCTATAGACCAGGGGTCTCAAACACGCGGCCCGCGGGCCGCATGCAGCCCGCGAGACAACTTTGTGCGGCCCGCGACGGAGGAAAACAAAAAAAACCCCAAAACCCTGGCTTCTGCTGCTGCCGTTGCCGCCGTGGCAGCGGCAGAATCAATTGTCAAATTTAAAAAAAAAACTGACTTCTGCTGCTCAAGCAGCTGTCCTGCGGCCCCTTCCCCTCTGCCCGGAGATCCGACTCTGCTCTATCAGCGGCGTGCTTTTCAAGCCACGACGAGAGTATTCCCCTCTCGCGCGGCTTGAAAAGTGAATAGGCTTAAACCGCGCGAGAGGGGAATACTCTCGTCGCGGCTTGAAAAGCACGCCGCTGATAGAGCAGAGTCGGATCTCCAGGCAGAGGGGAAGGGGCCGCAGGACAGCTGATTTTGCTGCTTGAGCAGCAGAAGTCAGTTTTTTTTTAATTTGACAATTGATTCTGCCGCTGCCACGGCGGCAACGGCAGCAGCAGAAGCCAGGGTGTTGGGTTTTTTTTTTGTTTCCCTCCTTCGCTGGCCGGTAACGAGCTATGGAGGGGCTGACTGAAATGGGGTAATGGGGGTTAGGACTGGAAGTGGGCTATTGGCAGGGGGGGGGGGTTATGACTGGTAATGGGCTGGGGGGGGTTATAACTGGTAATGGGCAATGGTGGGGGCTAGGACTGGAAATGGGCAGATGGGGGTTAGGACAGGAACTGGGCTATTGGCAGGGGGGGGGGGTTATGACTGGTAATGGGCTATGGTGGGGGCTAGGACTGGAAATGGGCAGATGGGGGTTAGGACTGGAAGTGGGCTATCGGCCGGGGGGCGGGTTATGACTGGTAATGGGCTATGGTGGGGGCTAGGACTGGAAATGGGCAGATGGGGGTTAGGACTGGAAGTGGGCTATTGGCAGGGGGGGGTTATGACTGGTAATGGGCTATGGTGGGGGCTAGGACTGGAAATGGGCAGATGGGGGTTAGGACTGGAAGTGGGCTATCGGCAGGGGGGGGTTATGACTGGTAATGGGCTATGGTGGGGGCTAGGACTGGAAATGGGCAGATGGGGGTTAGGACTGGAAGTGGGCTGATTGGGGGGTTAGGACTGGTAATGGTCTATGAGGGGAGGTAAGACTGAAAATGGGGTGATGGGGGTAAGACTGGAAGTGCGCTATGGGGAGGTTAGGACTGGTAATGGGCTATGGGGGGTCTAGGACTGGTAATGGGCTGGGGGGGTTGCTAGGACTGGAAATGGGCTGAGTGGAAGGGGGGCTTGAACTGCAAATGGCTGATGGGGAGGGGGCTTGGAATGGAAATGGGCTGTGAGGGGAGGGAGCTAGGATTGGAAATGGGCTGATGGGGGGCTAGGATTGGAAATGGGCTGATGGTGAGGCTAGGATAGGACTGGAAATGGACTGATGCAGGGACTAGAAAGGAGCAGATGCTGGGTGGGGCTGGAACTAGAAGGGAGCTGATGTTGGGGGAGGATTAGAATGGGATGGAGCTGGGAAAGTGAAATGGAGAGGGGAAAAATATTTTGTCTGGAAGAGAAGACAAATCTACAATTGGCCAGGTATTGGGAGAGTAAGTGGGGATTGAGGATGGAGAGGTAAAATTTGAGTGGATGAAATAGGAATGAGGAAAGAGCAAAAGGAGAAAGATTAGTATGTTAAAGCAGATGTAGAGAGAGAGAATGGAAAAAAACTAGAAGAGAGAAGAAAGGACAAATGGACAGCAGACGATGGAGATAGCAGAAGACACGAAGAAACCAGAAGTGGCTGGAGCAATTGCAACTGAAAAAAAATGCACAAAAGGTAGAAAAATATCTCTTTATTTTGAATTTATTAACTGGAATATGTCAGCTCTGGGAAATGTGCATCATAAATGTCTGTGCTTTAGTACAAGAAATTAATTTATAGTTTTATTTCTACAGTGCTGAGGTATTCTGTGTAATTCCTATTTGACATTGCTACTTGTTCTCTTTTCCCAGTAGGTCATGTATTGTTCTCTGAAATGTATTGATTTAATATTTGCAGTGTTGCCTTTTGATAGGTAGGGTCTGGTGCTTTGTGAGTCCTGGTAGTGCTGTTATGATACGGGGGGTTTGCTATGGGTTCCAAATGGGCAGTGTTAGTAGTAGTTCCTAATGTGCCTGGCGGTTGGCACTGGATTATAGTAATATAGAAATTTTCTAGTCTTTCTTTATCCATGCACTCATTATGCAACATTATGCAAATATTTATGCAAATGAGGGCCCCTTATGCAAATGAGGCCCCGTGTCTTATGCGGCCCCCGGGTTACTTTACAAGTCCTCATTCGGCCCTCAAAGCAATTTGAGTTTGAGACCCCTGCTATAGACCTTGTGGAGTTCTCTCCTGGCTCCAAGTGTCAGCAAATGCATGTACATCCTGCACTATTTTAGAGCAGACTCCATATTTAGCGGAGCTTTCTAAAATACTGACTGAATTGTGTACATTACAACCTCAATGTCTCAATTCGGATGACCATGTACTATCTACAATGTGCCTTAAACTCACAAAATATAAAGGCTTCGAAAGAAAACAAAACAATATATTAAACATAAGTTCTTTGTCCACTATAAGAACAAATAAATAAGGAAGACAAGACTTCCAAAATTAGTTAGCACTATATAGTAATATATGTCAGGATCCTTTTTATTTCTATTTTACTTTTGTGCTCCATCTTTTCAATTTGAAAGAATTGGCCATTTAGCTTACAGCAGGTACAACAGAATTCATAAAACTTCAAATAACAACAGGATAAAATGTAAATCAAAACCAAATCAGTATATAATGAAACAATAATAGCAAAATTAATAAACATCCTAACATCTCACTGAACTCAGTCTCACCTCACCAGGGAATGGAAAAGGTACATCACCATATATAAATAATTATACCTTATATTCTTGGAACTTATGTGCCTTGTAAAACAAAAATGATTTTTCCTACTTTGTGCCTTTGGAAAAAATAAGTTACCAAACAATGTGCAATGATGTCAAGTGCAATAGACGAGCAAGGAAATTTTCCTGTCATTTGTATTTCTGTAGTCAAGTGATTAGCAGAGTAGAAAATGAGCTGTCTTGCAGTGCAGCCAGGTGTTCCTTCTAATAACAAAAGTGTTGTGAGTGGAACATGGAATAGCTCAGCACAATTACACAATGGTGACTTTTGTAAGAAAACTGTTGAAAGTCCCTGGAGCTTACTCTTTCCTCTAGTGTACCATTCCCAACCCTGCTACTTGTATCTTCTTCTCCTGTGAATAGTTTAGACAGTACCTTGTATTATATGTAGATTTTTTTTTGTCTCTAAAGCATCTGTTTGATGTTTGGGGATGATTGTTAGGTGATCTTAGCCATAGTGATAATGCTTTTGGGGGAGGCTCGGTCAGTTGGCCAGTTTATTTATTTAACTAGGCTTATATACCAGTCAAAGCAATGTACATTCAGGTACTATATATATTTTTTTCCCTTGTCCCTGAAGGGTTCACAATCTATGTTTTTGTACCTGAGGTAACGGAGGGTTAAGTGTCTTGCACAAGGCCATTGTCCACCTGTCTGTGCACATAGGTTTGTTTTCAATTGTTTTATAGAAACAGGCCATATGGTCTTTTTCTATTTCTATATCTAGTCTGCCCTTCCATATCAAACACTAAAGCCCCTTCTTTTCCTTTAGAGATCTTCTATGTTTGTCCCATGTTTTTTTTTAATTCAGATACTGTCCTCGTCTCTACTACCTCCACTGGGAGAGTATCCCATGCATCTGCCACTCTTTCCATAAAGAAGTATTTCCGCATATTCTTCCTGAGTCTATCCCCTTTCATCCTATGTCCCCTCGTAGCAGAGCTTGCTTTCAGTCGAAAGAGACTCTCCTCTTGTGCATTTATGCCATGGAGATATTTAAATAACTCTGTCATATCTCCTCTATCCCACTTTTCCTCTAACGTATACATATTAATATCTTTAAGTCTGTCCTCATATGCTTTATAACGAAGACAACTAACCATTTTAGTAGTGACCTTCTGCACCGACTCCATCCTGTTTATGTCCTTTTGAAGATGTGGTCTCCAGAATTGCACACAATGCGCCAAATGAGGTTGCACCAGAGACTTATACAGAGATACTATCACCTCCTTTTTTCTGCTGGCCATTCCTCTCCCTCTGCACCTAAGTATCCTTCTGGTTTTTGTTATTGCCTTTCTACCTGTCTAGCCACCTTAAGATTATCAGAAATAATCATGCCCAGATTCCACTCTTCTTTCGTGGACAGAATTACTTTGCCCCTACACTGTACTGCTCCCATGGGTTTTTGCACCCCCAAATGCATGACCCTGCATTTTTTAGCATTTAATCTCAGCTGCCAAATTCTTGACCATTCTTCAAGCTTAGCTAGATCTCTCCTCATGTTATCTACACCTTCTTGGATATCTATTCTACTGCAGATTTTGGTATCATCCGCAAAGAGGCAAACCTTACCCATGCTCAGAGGGATACCCTGGCAGTATCATTCTGCAAATGATACTGCCAGGTATCCCTCTGAGCATATCAAAAGTGACTTTGTGGCTCTGTGACAGAGGGTAAAGCAAATAGGGGCACAGGTGCTGTTCTCTTCAATCCTCCCTGTTGAGGGTAAAGGCTAAGGCAGAGAGGTTTGCATCCTGGAAATAAATACAGGGCTGCGTAGATGATGTCGTTGAGAGCATTTTAGCTTCCTGGACCATGGGATGCTGTTCCAAGGGTTGCAGAGCAGAGATGGTGTCCATCTGCCCAAGAAGGGTCGACGTATCTTCAGTAGCAGACTGGCTAACCTACTGAAGAGGGCTTTAACATAAGAACATAAGATATGCCATACTGGATCAGACCAAGGTCCATCAAGCCCAGTATCCTGTTTCCAGCAGTGGCCATTCTAGGTCATATGTACCTAGCAGCTTCCCCAAAAGACACAGGTTCCACAATGCTTGTACTGGGTCAAGCATTGATATCCTGGGTCCCTTCTTAATAATAGTTTATGGACCTTTCCTCCAGGAACTTGTCCAAACCTTTTTTTAAAACCAGTTACACTAATAGCCTCTACTACATCCTCCGGTAACAAATTCCAGAGTTTGATTACACGTTGAGTGAAAAAAAATATTTTATCTTATTAGTCTTAAATAGGTTACCCTGTAGCTTCATTGCATGTCCCCTACCTTTTTATATTCTGATGACTTAAACAATCGATCTAAGTTTACCCATTCCACTCTGTTCATTAATTTATAGACTTCTATCATATCTCCCCTCAGCCGTCTCTTTTCCAGGTTAAAGAGCCCTAACCTTTTTAGCCTTTCTTCATAGGAGTATCATTCCATCCCCTTTACCATTTTGGTGGCTCTTCTCTGAACCTTTTCTAATAACGCTATATCCTTTTTAAGATACGGCGACCAGAATTGCACACAATATTCAAGGTGCGGTCTCACCATGGACCGATAAAGAGGCATTATAATATCTTTTGTTTTATTTTCCATTTCTTTCCCTATGATACCTAGCATTCTATTTGCTCTCTTGGCCGCCGCTGCACACTGGGCCGAGGGTTTTAACATGTTATCCACAATGACGCCTAAATCTTTTTCCTGGGTGGTGGTTCCTAATGTGTAACCATAGTTTGGGTTGTTCTTCCCTAGGTGCATAACTTTGCACTTGTCCACATTAAATTTCATCTGCCATTTTGATGCCCAGTCTTCCAATTTATCAAGATCCTCTTGCAATTTTCCACAATCCTCTTGGGTTTTAACAACTTTAAATAGTTTTGGGTCATCTGCAAATTTGATAACCTCACTCGTTATTCCACTTTCCAGGTCATTTATGAATATGTCAAAAAGCAGCAGACCCAGCACAGATCCCTGGGATACACCACTATTCACCTTTCTCCATTGGGAAAATTGGCCATTTAGCCCTACCCTCTGCTTTCTATCTTTTAACCAGTTCCTGCTCCACAATAGTACACTGCCTCCTATCCCATGACTCTTTAGTTTTGCCAAAAGTCTCTGATGAGGGACCTTGTCAAAGGCTTTCTGAAAGTCCAGATACACTATATCAACCGACTCACCTTTGTCCACCTGTTTATTCACACCTTCAAAAAAACATAACAGATTAGTAAGACAAGATCTTCCCTGTCTAAAGCCATGTTGGCTGTCTCCCATTAGGCCATGACTATCTACATGCTGAGTAATTTTGTTCTTTATGATGGTTTCTACCATTTTTCTTGGTACTGATGTCAGGCTCACCGGTCTGTAGTTTCCTGCATCACCCCTGGAACCCTTTTTAAAAATTGGTGTTACATTGGCGATCCTCCAATCTTCAGGAATTAGAGATGATTTTAATGATAGTTCACAGATTACTAATAGCAGGTCTGCAATCTCATATTTCAGTTCTTTCAATACCCTTGGATGTATACCATCCGGCCCAGGTGATTTGCTACACTTTAGTTTATCTAATAGTTGTAATACATCTTCCCGATGTATTGATATTTCCTTCAATTCTTCCACACCTTTAAATACCACTTCAGTCATGGGTAACATCCCTACATCTTCCTCAGTAAAGACCGAAGCAAAGAATTCATTCAGTCTCTCCGCTATTTGTTGGGGAGGGGTGAAGAAAACTCTCAGGTAAGTGAAACATTAAATACTTTTATGGAAATGAGTAAAAGGGACAACATATGGAAAGGAGTGTGTATAAATGTCCGTAGCATGGGAAATAAGATCCCAGATATTGAGGTTTTATTTTTTTTTTAATTGTTTATTTAAATTTTCTCAAATGCAAGAAAAATACAAAAAATACTTACACACAATGAATAAGACATTCAAGAACAAATTTCATATCCATACAATACACATCAAGGAGAGAAAACTGCACAAAATCCCAAAAGGATTACAATACAAATAGAAGTAAATAAGAGTTAATTAAAACTCCAATCAAGGAGCCGAAATACACAAACCATCCCACCTAAACATCCTCCTGTCTGCCAACGCTCTCCTTATCAACAAGAAACTGATTAAGTGAAGCCACATCAACATAAACATAATCATGACCTTCATAAGTTACCAAACAACGGCAAGGGAACTTCAAAAAAAAGGAAGCCCCCAACGCAATCACTCGAGCTATAAGCTCAAGAAACTGTTTCCGGCGAGCCTGGGTAACCTTGCCCACATCAGGAAAAACCTGAAGTTTGTATCCACAAAATACCACATGTTTGTACTTGAAATAAGCGCGAATAATTCTCAATTTAAGTGATTCCGACCCGAAAGTCACCACCAAAGTACACCTCTTTGGGATGATATCAAGTGAATCTTGCAAAAACTCTGTAAGGTTAGGGCCGACCGAGTCAACCAAGAGAGAAACCTCCTTGGCCTGGTCAGAAGCCCCAACCTTAGGAAAAAAGGAATACATTTGTACAACTTCAACAGAGTCATCTAAATGCAAAATTTCAGACAAATATTTTCTTAATAAAATCTCAGGAGAAAGCAAGTGGGTGGATGGAAAATTTAAGAAAAGAAGGTTCCTAGCATGCTGGTGATTTTCCAAACATTCCAAACGATAAGAAATTGACGAAATATCTTTCAGATAGCCTAAATGGCTATCCTTATACGATTGGAGCTGGGAATCAACCAAGGTTAGAGACCCCACAATATTGGTCATTTGATCATCATCAGGGGAGAGAGCTGTCTGCTGTGGGAGCTGCCGCGGTTTACCTTGCACCGCGGAGCAAGTGGTTGTCTTGGAGTCCGGTGCCTGCTGTAACCAGCGCAGGCAGAGAGTGGCCGCCCTCGGGCGTGGAGGACCCCCCACGAGCCCTACAAAGCCCAGCTGAGGTGAGACCTGCTTGGGAGAGAGCTGTCTGCTGTGGGAGCTGCCGCGGTTTACCTTGCACCGCGGAGCAAGTGGTTGTCTTGGAGTCCGGTGCCTGCTGTAACCAGCGCAGGCAGAGAGTGGCCGCCCTCGGGCGTGGAGGACCCCCCACGAGCCCTACAAAGCCCAGCTGTGTTTTTCACGCGGCTGCGTGAACGCGGCCTGTGGGATCGCGTTCTAAGGGGCGCGTTACAAGGGGAATCCTCTGCTCCTTATGTGCTCCTTGGGTGCTTCTTGGAAGTTAGAAGCACTCGCAGTTCAGCCTGACTATGGGGAAACGCAAGGCTAAAGTAACAGCTCAGACATCTTCAGGAGAAAGAGGTAAGGTGTCTAGCCCCATGGACAGGCATGTAACTGCTCTTCCGCCTGCTAACCAGTCTCCGGACGGGGCGTCTTTGAGCCCAGATGTTCGGACACCACCTCCTTTCCCTCTGCCTGCCTCTTCGTCTACTCCTTTGAAGGTACTTTCATTAGTTACATCTCCGGTGTTAGTTCCTGTTAGCCCTGCTGCATCAACTATTGATTCTTTACCATCTAAAAGTGAGGTGACACTTTCTGATATTTGGTCAATGCTTTTGAATATTGAGACACGTCTTTCTTCTACTGTCACTTCTTTATGTCAGTTTACACATGATGTTGTTAAAAAAGTAAATGTAATTGATGACCAGATATTGAGGTTTTAATGGGAGAGGCTGACTTGGATTTAGTAGCTGTAACAGAGACATGGTTCACGGACAACCATGACTCATTTGTAACTATATCAGGCTATACTTTATTCAGAAAGAACAGGGTAGGAAGAAGGGGAAAAGTGGCACTATATATAAAAAATAATATTAAAGCTATGGAAATACAGGCTTTAAAAGGGAGAGTTGAGGCACTGTGGGTTAAATTAGAAAGAGGGAAAGAGAAATCTATTCACATTGGCGTCATGTACAGACCTCCCTCCCAGGGAGAAGAGGTGGGCGGAGAGTTATTTGAAGACATACACAGCATTGCCAGGAAAGGGGAAATGCTACTGATAGGGGATTTCAATATGTCAGATGTTGATTGGCACATCCCTGATGCAGTATCATCTAAAAGTAAGGAGATCCTGCATTCTCTATAGGGAGAACTATTCATGCAACTGGTAACAGAACCTATATGTGAAGGGGCCATACTGGACTTGGTGCTTACCAATGGTGAAAGTGTTTCTGATGTTATAGTGGGAGATCATTTCACATCCAGTGATCACCAGATGGTGTGGTTCAGTATTAGGACAAGGGGTGATAAAATCCATTCAAAAGCGAAGGTCTTAAACGTTAGGAAAACTAGCTTTGCCAAGATGGACCAATACCTCAGGGAGTCATTAACAGGATGGGAATAGCTGGGGGATATAGAAAAACGGGCAAAACTGAAAGGGGATATTTTAAGGGCAACCAATCTGTTTGTTAAAATGGTAAATAAAGGTAAAAGGAAAAGGAGACTGCTATGGATTTTGAAAGAAATATCTGAAAAGGTGAAGAAAAAGAGGGAGGTCTTCATGAAATACAAGAAATCATAGAGAGAGGAAGACAGGCATCTATATTTGGAAAAACTTAGAGAAGCTAGCAAAGTAGTCAAGAAAGCAAAGATTAAAAAAGAGGAGGAAATAGCCAATGCAATAAAATGGGGGGATAAGACATTTTTCTGGTATATTAGTGAGAAGAGGAAGGGCAAAAGTGGTATTGTCAGACTCAAGGTGAAGGGGAGGAATATGTAAAAGCTGATGAGGATAAGGTGGAATTGCTTAACAAATATTTCTGTTCTGTGTTTATAGATGTGAAGAACCAGGAGCAGGACCTCAGAAAACACCCACAAACAGGAACAGAAGCGAGGGGCATCTTGAATAATTTTCAGAGGACTGTGTTCTTGAGGAACTGGCTAAACTTAAAGTAAACAAAGCAATGGGGCCAGATGGGATACACCCGAGAATACTGAGGGAGCTTGGGGACGGTCTAGCAGCTCCACTAACTGACCTTTTCAATGCCTCGTTGGAGTCGGGAGTGGTGCCAGAGGACTGGAGAGAGGCACTTACACAAAAGTGGAAGTCAGGATGTGATTGAAAACTACAGGCCAGTTAGTTTAACCTTAGTGGTGAGTAAATTATTGGAAAAGCTACTGAAAGAGAAAATAGTGAGGTTTCTGGAATCCAATGGATTAACGGATCTGAGGCAGCATGGATTCACCAGAGGCATGTCTTGTCAGACAAATCTGATTGATTTCTTTGACTGGGCGACTAGGAAGTTGGACCAAGGCAGAGCCCTTGATGTGGTGTATTTAGATTTCAGTAAAGCCTTTGACACTGTTCTGCACAGGCGACTTATAAACAAACTGAGCACCATAGGGATAGACCCTAAAGTTACTGCTTGGGTTAGAAATTGGTTGAGTGGGAGGCGACAAAGGGTACAGATAAATAGAACTCACTCTGAGGAGAAGGAGGTTACCAGTGTTGTGCCCCAGGGATCTATCCTTGGTCTGATTCTTTTTAACATCTTTGTTAGTGATATTGTGGAAGGGCTATCGGGTAAGGTTTGCCTCTTTGCAGATGATACCAAAATCTGCAATAGAGTAGACACCCAGGAACACTGTTCCCTCTAAGCTGTGTGCGTGCGCGCGCGCGCGCATACACCTCGCCGAGTGAGCGCACATACTTTACAACAGAGCGCACAAAAATTATGGTTCTGATAGAAAACAACACAGACATCTTAAAATTTAAAAGTTGTGATTGTAATTACTAGAAATTTCCTGCTTCATTTAGTAATCGTCTATTTTCATTTAGTTTTATTAAAATCAATGTGGTGTACATACTATATTCTGACATGTAGTCAAATTTTAAAGTATATAACTCCGAGTGTCGTTCTGTGGCGCACAAAAATTTAACCTTCCTTCAAAAGCTGCACAGCTGATATGTTATGCGCACACAGCCTACAGAAAATTAGAGGGAACATTGCCCAGGAAGGTGTAGATAACATGAGGAGGGGTCTAGCTAAGCTTGAAAAATGGTCTACAATTTGGCAGCTGAGTTTTAATTTTAAAAAATGCAAGGTCATGCATTTGGACTGCAGCAATCTAAGGGAGTGATATAGTATAGGGGGTGAAGTACTTCTGTCCACAAAAGAAGAGCAGGACCTAGGCATGATTGTGTCTGATTATCTTAAAGTAGTTAAACAGGTAGAAAAGGTGATGGCAAAAGCTAGAATAATGCTTGGGTGCATAGGGAAAGGAATGGCCAGCAGAAGAAAGGAGGTGATAGTGCCTCTGTGTAAGTCTTTGGTGCGACCTCATTTGGAGTATGGTGTGCAGTTCTGGTGACCGCACCTCCAAAAGGATATAAAGAGGTTGGAGTCGGTACAGAGTGTGGCTACTAAAATGGTTAGTAGTCTTCGTTATAAAACATATGAAGACAGACTTAAGGATCTTAATATATATACTTAGGAGGAAAGTTGGGATAGAGGTGATATGACAGAGACATTAAAATACCTCTGTGGCATAAATTCACAGGAAGAGAGCCTCTTTCGATTAAAAGCAACCTCTGCTATGAAGGGACATACAGTAGGATAAGGATGAAAGGGGATAGACTCAGGAGTAATATGCAGAAATATTTCTTTATGGAAAGATTGTTAGATGCGTGGAATAGTCTCCCAGTGGAGGTGGTAGAGATGAGGACAGTATCTGAATTCAAAAAAGCATGGGACAAACACAGAGGATCTCTAAAGTAAAAAAGGGGACTGTTGTAGTGGTTGATATGGAAGGGCAGACTAGATAGGTCTTGTGGCTTCTGTGAGCTAACATTCCCTTTCTCAGGGTCATAGCAAAAGATGACAAATTACCGGAAAATATAAGGGAATCATGAAAAGCATTATAATAAGATTGTGAAGAGAAAGGGGATGGGTGTGATTGATCAAAATGATCAGAAGGTGATGGAAAGTTTTGTGATTTATAGTGATACCATTTTTCTCAGTTTCAACATTTTTGGATTATTTTGAATTTACTTTTTTCCCCAATCATAAGGTCATCAATGCAGTGATCCAGTCCTGAAAAGTGCTCCTCCAATTAGGAGTTGCTTTGTTCTTCAATGTGATTTGTGTTCACATTGCTTTGTCTGTGTTCACATTGTCTTTAACTTTTGGTCTATTTCACAAATATGGTATAATTCTTCATATTTCTTGCACTAATAGTATATATTGCTAAAAGAGGAACACAAAGGGGCATGTTTACTAAGCTGTGCTAGCTGTTAATCTAGGCTTGAGTAAGCTGCAAGAACAGTGTGCACACTAAACAGCACGAGGTTAATTCTGTGCTATCTGCTTAGCATGTGACAGTGAAGGAACTGGATGGGATAGGAGAGGAGCACAGGCATGTCTGCACATCATGGTTAGCACAGGGGGTTGACAACCCGAGTTTGCCATCAATGTTGCAGTTAGCACGAGCGCACTAAACACCACCTCAATGGATGGCATTTAGAGTATCCACATTGCTGCCGGCATGCATTAGGGTCAAAATCAGTGCAGTATCTTCTGAGGCCATGTTGTACACACCCCAACAGGTGGCACACAATGTTTGAATGTACCATGCATTGATTCTACCCTAAAAATGTGATACCTGCAAATTCCTAGTGCATTTTAGTAAGCATATTCCAAATAATATCTCCTAATCTTTCCGATGTGGATGACTGTGGGTCTTGTGATATGTGCTAGCATAGTTTGCAGTGTAGTATATTGCAGGGATTTGTACTATTCTCTTCTTTCTGGGTTTCTTTTAGATGTTTACTTTTTCCTAATTATTGCTTCAGACAAGGTGGTTGCCAGAAGGTCAATACCAGTGAAGCAGACAATATTTCTTTCAGCAATCCATCCTCCAGGAGTAGTGTATGTACATCTTTTATGATTTTTCTTGTGTTTGCCAGTTCTGGTTGCATGTTACTACAAAGGATTCTCCTTCTGTGGTTTTCTTTTCTTTGTACTTCAGTAGCTTTGCCCTGAGTGTTTTAAGTTAAGAAGTAATCTTTCTGGAGATAATTCTGGGATTCTAGTCTTTTGTTTGAAGGATTCAGTCAGAACTTTGAGGTATTTGCACCTGTCTTTTGGGTCAGCCCATAAACGGTAACACTGTGTGATTTGGCTCTATAGAGAACCTTTCTGTATGTGAAGGGTGGAAGCTGGAACTGTGGAAGCCGGAACTGTGAAAGTAGTTGCACCTGTCAGTCAGATTTCTGTATGCAGATGTTTGTAGAGGGCCACTGTTGACAGAAACTGTAGTATCCACAAAACTAATGTTTTCTTTTTTTTTTTTTAATTTTTAACTTTTTATTGACAACAAATCCAGCACACATCCAAGCACTTATAGCAGAGCAAAATAACAATAACTTCTGAACAAGAGATGCCTAACATCAGCCAGAGCAAACCCCCAGCTTCTGCCGGCAAGAAGGTATGCAAAATCAACCTAATACAAGCACAGTTCCCTTTTCACCGTCCATCCCTGAACCCCAATTCCCCACCATGTAAATTCCACCTTAGGCAATCTCGTGCTCTTCACCCCCTCCACCAACGGACTTGTTAATTTTTTAAAAATTACATGGGTATCCCCCCAGTGAGGGTACCGTTACCCTACCCGCCTTTCTCCCCCCCCCCCCCTCCCCAGCCGGTAGCCACCACCTACCCTTCATACCTCCTCCCCAGCAAATCACCCCAAACCCACCCAGGTCCCGGCCTCCTTCCAGCCTCCCCCCCATTTACCCCCCACCCCCCCTCCCCATTACTACCCGCCCACCCGCCAAGCCCCCCTCCCTTAATCCCCCCTATCCATTCCTATCCCCCCACCCTCCCCTCCCCCCATCCCTCCCCCCACCCCCAGAACACGTTCCAATGCCCCCCACCTTTCTTCAAACCCACCCAAACGCTGCCTACGTGCTGCCGTTAACTTTTCCATAAGAACTATAGCCCTAAGTCGTCCTTCAAACTGCACCACCGAGGGCATCTCCCTTTGTTTCCAGGCGGCAGCAATCTCACATCGGGCTGCACACAGACAAGCCAACACCATCTTACTCCCTCGCCCTCTCCCCCCCTCCCCCCAGAAAGACAACAACAAAATAGTGGGCACCAGGTCCATCCCAACCCCTAATTTCTCCTGAATCCACCCTGTGAGCCACCGCCAATATTTCTTGGCCTTCTCACAGCTCCACCAGATGTGCCAAAAAGTCCCTATCTCCCCACAGCCCCTCCAACATAGGGGAGAAACCTCCTTATATATTTGATGTAAGCGCTGAGGTGTGTAATACCAACGCAGCAGAACTTTATAACTATTTTCTCTGGTCCTACTGGAACTCATGCCAAAAAACTAATGTTTTCAATCTGTTTTGAATCAGATTGAAGGACAGAATATATTAAAACAGATGTGAAAATGTTTCAGAGTCTCTTCCCACTTAGTCCAAATCATAAAATGTCATATCTGAAAAATATATATCAGAGGCTTTCAACCCCATCCTTGGGAGACACATTAAGCCAGTCTGCTTTTCAGGAAATCTACAATGAATATACATGAGATAAATTTGTATACAGTGGAGGCAGTGTATGCAAACAGATACTGTATCATGGTGGAAAGCCTGAAAACCCAACTGGTTTGTGGCCTTTGAGAATCAAATTTGGTGACACCTGTTCAAGCCACTAGTTCACACCTCTACCAAGGGGGTCATTTTAGAAGCTCTGTTCATGATTTCCAATTCTGAAAAAGCCCATTCAGATGTGGAAATCACATGGAAATCCACCGAGTCATTTTAGAAAGGGCCAAATTTACACATGCTCAGCACAATTAGATCCAGATCACATGGGAGCATGGTGGAGATGTGCCCATGGTGTTTCTACAAATATAAATATGTGTGCTTGATTTTAGAATGTCTGAAATCACTGGAGGACACATTCAAGGATATATCTGCTCCCAGGCACAAATAGGTATGAAAAAAGTGCTTATTTTGGCAATCTAATTCCACCAATACTTTTCGCTATTTGAAAAAAAAATGGCAAGTAAATAAAGCAACTTTTTTCCTGACTTCCACATTGCTGCACATCTCAGCTGCCAAAATGGTAGGCTGTGATGTGTATGTGGCATGGGATACACATGTCTATTCTGAGATACCATTGCATGCACATCTATATTGTCTAAACCGCCGCTGTCCTTATCAGACACGGGCAGGTTTCTAAAATCAGGTGACATCTTGCATGTGTCCAGCACATTATTCAGCATGTCCCCGTTTCTTTATGTTTTGATAGAGATGTTTATCTTTTAGGATGGAGACAAGCACTTACCTATACCCACTTTCATTGATCCTTCACACATGGAATTTCGGATGTTTTGACTTGGACGTCCTAGATTTTACCTACATGACCTTTCTAAAATGTGCTTTCACATCTAGATCTGCAATTTATTTAGGTGTCTTAGTTAAGTGCCCATTATTGAGGATGAGGATTTAGTGCCCTAGCTTGTTTCCCCTACCCTAATTCCTCCCACCCCATAAATGATGCACGACCTTTACGTTGATCAAAAAGCAACAGTTTGAATGGAACAAGGAGAAACAGAATGGTTTAAAATAATGAAAAGTGTATGGCAAGGCTGCATACTTTCCCCCTACCTGTTTAATTTATATGCTGAACAAATCATCAGAGAAGCAGGACTGTATGATGACAACCGAGGTATGAAGATTGGTGAAAGACTAGAAACATAGAAATATGACGGCAGAAAAAGATCACATGGCCTATCTAGTCTGCCCTTCCATATCAACCACTACAACAGTCCCCTTTTTCCCTTTAGAGATCCTCTATGTTTGTCCGATGTTTTTTTTAATTTAGATACTGTCCTTATCACAACCACCTCCACTGGGAGACTATTCCACGCATCTACCATTCTTTCCGTAAAGAAATATTTCTACATATTACTCCTGAGTCTATCCCCTTTCACCTTCATCCTATGTCCCCTTGTAGCAGAGCTTGCTTTCAATCGAAAGAGGCTCTCCTCTTGTGCATTTATGCCATGGAGGTATATAAATGTCTCAATCATATCATCTCTGTCCCACCTTTCCTCTAAAGTATACATATTAACATCCTTAAGTCTGTCCTCATATGCTTTATAACGAAGAACACTAACCATTTTAGTACCAACTCCAACCTGTTTATATCTTTTTGAAGGCGTGGTCTCCAGAATTGCACATAATATTCCAAATGAGGTTGCACCAAACACTTATACAGAAGCACAATCACCTCTTTTCTTCTGCTGGCCTTTCCTCTCCCTATGCACCCAAGTATCCTTCTAGCTTTCAAAGACACCTTTTCTACCTGTTTAGTTACTTTAAGATCATCAGACAAAATCACACTTAGGTCCCGCTCTTCTTTTGTGGACAAAAGTAATTCTCCCCATACTGTATTGCTCGCTTGGATTGCTGCAGCCCAAATCATGACCTTGCATTTTTTAACATTAAATCTCAGCTGCCAAATTCTAGACCATTCTTCAAGCTTAGCTAGATCCCTCCTCATGTTATCTACACTTTCCTGGGTGTCTATCCTATTGCAGATTTTGGTATCATCCGCAAAGAGGCAAACCATACCCAGCAGCCCTTCCGCAATATCACTAACAAAGATGTTAAAAAGAATCGGACCAATGACAGATCCCTGGGGCACACCACTGGTAACCTTCTTCTCCTCAGAGTAAGCTCCATTTACCTATACCCTATGTTGCCTTCCACTTAACCAATTCCTAACCCAAGCAGTAACTTTAGGATCCATCCCTAGGATGCTCAGTTTGTTTATAAGTCATCTGTGCAGAACAGTGTCAAAAGCTTTACTGAAATCTAAATACAAGACATGCCTCTGGTGAATCCACGCTGCCTCAGATCCGGTAATCCATTGGACTCCAGAAACCTTACTATTTTCTCTTTCAGCAGCTTTTCCAATAATTTACTCACCACTGAGGTTAAACTAACTGGCCTGTAGTTTTCAACCACATCCTTACTTCCACTTTTGTGTAAAGGGACCACATGTGCCTCTCTCCAGTCCTCTGGCACCACTCCCGACTCCAATGAGGCATTGAAAAGGTCAGTCAGTAGAGCTATTATAATTTCACCAAGTTCCCTCAGTGTTCTCGGGTGTATCGCATCTGGTCCCATCACTTTGTCGACTAATCAACAAACTTCACTATGCTGATGATACCACAATACTGGCTGAAAGTGATGATGATCCAAAACATCTGCTTCTCAAGATCAAGGAACATAGTCTTAAAATGGGCCTGCACCTTAATGTAAAGAAGACAAAGATCCTGACAACTAGCAAAATCAATAAGTTCATAATTTATGGTGAAACTGAAATAGTTGACAACTTTAACCTGCTTGGATCAATAATCAATAAAGAAATGACAAGCAGTCAAGAAATCCGACAATGCATTTCTCTTGGCAGAATGACTATGAAGGACCTAGACAAGATTCTAAGAGCAGAGATGTCTCTCTCCATACAAAGATTTGACTCGTCCAAGCCATGATATTTTCAATAATGGTATATAGATGTGAAAGTTGAACAATGAAAAAGGTAGGCAGGAAGAAAATCAATGCCTTTGCATTATGGTGCTGACAAAAAATACTGTGTATACCATGGACTGCCCGAAGAACAAACCAGCCAGTACTAGAGGACATCAAACCAAAGCTTTCTTTAGAAGCTCAGATGACAAGACTTTGATTTTCATACTTTGGACATATCACGCAAAGAGAGAGATCATTAGAGAAACACATCGGGCCCAATATTCGAAAGGTATTAACACAGTTTGCCGTGTAAATGCCTTAAACATGGATATTCAGCAGCACCTACATGGTCCCCTATGCGTCCCGATGCTATCCAGTTAACATCGGGGCATGCTGGGGGCATTCCAGGGATAATGATCTGCGGCTAAAACTAGGCCAGCTTTTGGCTTGCCTAGTTTTAGCTGTTGATGCTAATAGGGTAGTAGTCCAATATCGCCGCTACCCGGTTAGGTTCTGTGGTGGTTTTCTCTGGGCGCCAAAATCTGATATTCAATGTCATTGCCATAGCATTGACTATCCGAGGTTAGGGGTGAGCTGGCAGAGCTATGTGCCATAGTGGCGCATAGCCTGCCTACTTGAATATCATGCCCATCATGCTTAGCAAAGTTGAAGGTCATTGCAAAAAAGGAAGACCAGCAATAAGATGGATCGAAACAATAACAGCAGCTATAGATGCCACTCTTATCAACAGTGAGCCCCTTGACTGAAGACCAAACACAGTTTAGGACAACTATCCAGAGGGTCGCCATGAGTCGATACTGACTTGATGACACTTAACAACAACAAAGTGCCATTGAAATAAATCATAGCAATTCTCTGGACAGTTCTTTATACAGCACTCAGTTTTCTGTGATGTGCTTGATTGTTGCTAAGGTGGTGTTCATCACTGTTATTGAGTCATAAGAACATAAGATATGCCATACTGGATCAGACCAAGCCTGGCATCTGGTTTCCAATAGCGGCCAATACAAGTCATAAGTACCTGTTAGGTCCCAAAAAGGCGCACAGATTCCAGACTGCTTACCCAGGGGTAAGCGGTGGATTTCTGCAGGCCACACTAATAATGGTTTGTGGACTTTTCTTCCAGGAACTTGTCCAAACCTTTTTTAATCTCAGCGATACTAACAGCTTTTACTACATCCTCTGGCAATGAATTCCAGAGTTTGATTAGGCATTGAGTGGAAAAATAACTTCTCTGATTGGTCTTAAACATGCTACATTGTACTGTAGCTTCATTGAATGTCCCCTAGTCTTTCTAGTTTTTGAAGTAATAAACAGCTAATCTATGTTTTCCTGTAGCCTAGTGGTTAGAGCAGCTGCCTAATACCCAGAAAATCAAGTGTTTGATTCTCACTGGCCTCCTTGTGACCTTGGGCAAGTCACTTTACTCTCCATTGCCTTGGAAGAAAAGGCCTGGCAATCTGCTTCCAGTGGTACATTGCCAAGAAAACCCAGAAGCAGCTGGGTTGCCAGGAGTCAGCACTAACTTGATTGCACTAAAATTAAAAAAAAAATTATACTGTATCTCCCCTCAGCCATCCTTTTTTCCAAACTTAAGCCTTTCCTCGATCCATCTGGCTACTGGTCTTTCTCTTTTATGTCTTCACAGGCATAATATCCTTTTCCAGTGAATCTTCTTATGATATGTTCAAAATATGAATATCAAAGTTTAGCCATTTGAGTCTTTATGGAGCATTTTGGTTGTATTTATCCAAAATCAACTGATTGATCTTTTTTTCTGCCCATGGTGCTCATAGTACTCTTCTCCAAAATATTTTGCCTTCTTTCTTCACTGTCCAGCTTTTACAGCCATATGATGGGATTGAACAAAATCCAAAGATTTAACATGTCATATCTTTGTGTTTAATGAAACATACTGTATAGTATTTGTCTGTGAGCATCTTGTCCATGTTTTTCATAGCCATCTTCTCAAGTGTATTTCTTTGGCAAATTTCTTGACTGCTCTTTGCTTGACTGGCAGCTATTGATTCAAGTAAGCTAAAACATTCCACTATTTCAGTTTCTTCTCCATTGATTGTGAAATTGCTGATACTTTCAATAGTCAAAATCTTTATTTTTTTTCATACTGTATTCAAGGGTAACTCCATCTGTAGACTGTGATCTTTAATCTTCAAATTAAGTACATAAGATCTTCTTCCTTTTCTGCAAACAACATTGTGTCATCTGCATATCATAGCTAAGTCTTCCACTGATCTTTGTCCCTTTTTCTTCTTCATATGTACCTGATTCTCTGATGATCTGTTCAGCATAAAGATTGAAAATATATGGAGAAAATATGCATCCTTGTCAAACATCTTTGCTAATGCTCTATTATTCTGCTTCTCCCTGTTCTTGTCAGACTGTTGCTTTTTATCAACAAATAGTTTGTGCGTGAGAACAATAAGGTGTTCTGATATTTCCATTTCTCATAGACCACACTATCAAAGGTCTTGCTGAGACTGATAAAACACATATAGAGTCCTTTCTGATATTTATCTTTTACAAACTCCATTTCACTTCTGCAATACTATCTATGGTACTTCGTCTTTTCCTGTACATTGGGTAATTCTCTTTCCAAGTATGGTTGTAGTCTCTATTGATTGATCTTTGTGAGTATTTGGCTTGCATGTGAAATCAAAACAATCATTCCATTATTTCCACAATCATTTGGATCATCTTTCTTTAGCAGTGGTATATATACTGATCTCTTCAAATTGATCAGCTATGTTGTTGTTTTCCAAATCTGTTGGCATAGTGAGAACTTTAATGCATTCTTCTGTCTGTAGGAACAATTGAATTGAATATCATCAACTCCTGGAGCTGTATTCTTTGATAATGTAGATGGAGCTGCTCAAACGTTTTCTTCCAAAATCATTGTTTTTTGAGCATAGGGTATCTCTTCAAATGACTCTTAATTATCTTGATCTTTTTGATATATTGTAGTGATTCTGTATATTCCCTCCATGCTGTACTTGCTTGGGGGGATTTTTTCAGTTTCTTTTAGCTAGATACCATGTGCATCTTTCAGCATTCCAATTTGTGGACATAACTATCTCTCTTATCTTGATTAATGCAGTTCCTCTAATATTTTCAGTCCCCATTTCATTTGAATATGTTGTCATGGAGAGGGATATTAGAAAGGATGTGCAAGTGCAATCTGTGATGCCTAAGCCAGAACATTTGAAAAAATAGCAGACATATCCTGGCGCAGACATGATTTCACAAATGTGGAGATGCCTGATATGGGCATCTGCCGAGGTGTGTAAATAAACTTGCCCAGAACAGTATTTCAGATCCTAGATGTCTAGGAATAGCCTAACGAATAGTGTAGTGGGCTAATAACAGGGAAACCAGGCTTCTAATTCTCCTGCTGGTATCATTGAAGTTGTGTTGAATACTGGGGATGATGGAGTGTTACACCCTCTGGATGTTTTTCAGCCAAAATGAACATATTTCAGGTGCCGGAAACAGGTCTAAATTTAAGGATATGTTTACTAAAGGGCAATAAGGGAGCAAAGGTGCCATTAATGGGCATTATCAATGCCTGTGAGTGGTTAATGTCGCGGAATGTGCCAATAATGCTGGATTAATGTACGGAAGCCGGATCCATAGCGTTAAGGTGAAAGGAGGTAAAGAGTTGGTGTTAATGGGGCAGAGAGTGGGTGGGAATAACATGTGCTCCCTTAACGCTGGGTTGTGTTACCGTGCGTTAGAGCTCCCAGCACTGGGAACCCTAACACCATCTGAAAGCTCACTGTAAGGGCAATTTCTAAAGGGAGAGAACCTATTTCAAAGTATACAATGTGCTCCACTCACCGGGGATCCCAAATCAGTGATAGTAGTGCTCCATTGGCAGCAATAGCATGGTGCCCATTAAGAAAGGGCACAATGTTGTTGGTGCCAAATGGCCAAAGGAGGTATCATGTGGGTGAAGCAGTGGGGTTTGATGGTCCACTAGGCAGACAGGTCTGCCGCCTAGGGTGTATATCTGTGATGCCTGGTAGGATTCCACTGTGACAGTGGCAGTACACATACATATTGCCACAGTCAAGAAGACATTGCACCACACCCACAGCCACCATGCTGCCATGTCAGCATTGTGTGAGGGTAGGGGTGGTGGTTGCAGTGGCTGCGACCTGCTGCAGATGAAATCTGCGTCACGGTCCTTTGTGTCAGTTGCAACGCTGTAGTTGCCACTGTAAGTGGGACGGAAAGCATGTCAGCAGCATCTACAATGGAGCACACAGTGATTTCTCCCTCCCAAGGTCTAAGGCAGCAGCATGAATACCTAATCCCCCTGTGGAGGGGGGACAGGAATGGCATGTGTGCCTAGCTGCATATATGCAACCTCAATAAGGCCACCTGCAGCATTGCAGTGACGGCAGGAAGGAGGGATCAGTTGGCATGCTGTCCACCCTGAGCAATGGACCCCGACACCTGGGTATTTTTCCAAGTGAATGGGCTGGCCCTGGAATCAGGATGCCCCCCACCTGCACATATTGAATGGATATGTGCATGTGGTGAGAAAAATATGCCACTGTGGTAGGAATACCATGAAATATGATAATAGCTCATATCAGAGGGAAAATACCCAACCTGCCCCCTCACCAGCCAAATGATGACCATAATCTGTGCATGACCCGGTAACCCCTCCATAATTAAGTACTCAGTCAGCGACAATCATTTGAGCCACATCTAGCTATAGTGGTCTGGAAAATATGAGATTTGTCCTTGACTGCCCCTCAAGCACACACCAGGAAATGGGTACACTGGTCAATCAGCTAGAACACCCATGGTCTGGAATATGTAAGGACATGTATTATGGCCTGCCCTTGTGGCTTGCACAGATCCCATATGGAAGATATTAATGTCAGTTGCACCAGCAGCATAGCAAGGCAGTGCAAAATACAGACCTAACAAGATGTCTCTCACCCACACCTGCCGAACATGCCTGGTCAGACAAATATGGCACAGATCCTGCAGGTATCTAAGCAGACATAGGAATACCCCAACATATGTCCTCCTACATCCTGATAATGACCACATATATACCCATGGAATGATGAACTTGTACAGCTGCTCTGTGACTCCAAGCACATGGTTAGTCTGTGTATGAAAAAGGTTCACAGGTTCAAGCCCAGCCTGCAAATTAGGCATGGGATGTCCAGTTTTGTTAACTTTACCCTTCGTTTCCAGAACTGTATCAGCATATGCACTCTGCTGCTACACTGAGAAGCTGCACCACCCACGCCTGGATGGCAGAGCACACTAATAGAACCGGCACACTGAGCAGGCATTGACAGCACCCATGCACTGCAGAGCATGGTAATAGTGCCTGACAATGGTGTTGACAATGGTGGAGCAACAAAGGAGGCCTAAGGGACAGGTAAGAATGCCAAGCTACTCCACCTTTGGACAGCAAATAGGAACAGAAGCGAGGGACATCTTGAACAATTTTCAAAAGACTGTGTTCGTGAGAAACTAGCTCAACTTAAAGTAGACAAAGCGATGGGACCGGATGGGATACACCCTAGAATACTGAGGGAACTTGGGGACGTTCTAGCAACTCCACTGACTGACCTTTTCAATGCCTCGTTGGAGTCGGGAGTGGTGCCAAAGGACTGGAGAGAGGCTCATGTGGTGCCTTTACACAAAAGCGGAAGTAAGGATGTGGTTGAAAACTACAGGCCGGTTAGTTTAACTTCGGTGATGAGTAAATTATTGGAAACGCTGCTGAAAGAGAAAATAGTGAGGTTTCTGGAGTCCGGCGGATTACAGGATCCGAGGCAGCATGGATTCACCAGAGGCAGGTCTTGTCAGACAAATCTGATTGATTTCTTTGACTGGGTGACCAGGGAGTTGGACCGAGGGAGAGCTCTATATGTGGTGTATTTAGATTTCAGTAAAGCCTTTGACACTGTTCCTCACAGGCGACTTATAAACAAACTGAGCACCCTAGGGATGGACCCTAAAGTTACTTCTTGGGTTAGAAATTGGTTGGGTGGGAGGCGACAAAGAGTACAAGTAAATGGAGCTCACTCTGAGGAGAAGGATGTTACCAGTGGTGTGCCCCAGGGATCTGTCCTTGGTCCGATTCTTTTTAACATCTTTGTTAGTGATATAGCGGAAGGGCTGTCGGGTAAGGTTTGCCTCTTTGCGGATGATACCAAAATCTGCAATAGAGTAGACACCCAGGAAGGTGTAGATAACATGAGGAGGGATCTAGCTAAGCTTGAAGAATGGTCTAGAATTTGGCAGCTGGGATTTAATGTTAAAAAATGTAAGGTCATGCATTTGGGCTGCAGCAATCCAAGGGAGCAATACAGTATAGGAGGTGAAGTACTTTTGTCCACTAAAGAAGAGCGGGACCTAGGCGTGGTTGTGTCTGATGATCTTAAAGTAGCTAAACAGGTAGAAAAGGCGACGGCAAAAGCTAGAAGGATGCTTGGGTGCATACGGAGAGGAATGGCTAGCAGAAAAAAGGAGGTGATAATGCCTCTGTATAAGTCTTTGGTGCGACCTCATTTGGAGTATGGTGTGCAATTCTGGAGACCGCACCTTCAAAAGGATGTGAACAGGATGGAGTCGGTGCAGAGGGCTGCTACTAAAATGATTAATGGGCTTCATTATAAAGCATATGAGGACAGACTTAAGTATCTTAATATGTACACCTTAGAGGAAAGGCGGGATAGAGGTGATATGATTGAGATGTTTAAATACCTCCGTGGCATAAATGTTCAGGGAGAGAGCCTCTTTCAATTGAAAGCAAGTTCTGCTACGAGGGGACATGGGATGAGGGTGAAGGGAGATAGATTCAGGAGTGATATGCGGAAATATTTCTTTACGGAAAGAGTAGTGGATCCGTGGAATAGTCTCCCAGTGGAGGTGGTGGAGATGAGGACAGCAACTGAATTCAAAAAAGCATGGGACCAACACAGAGGATCTCTAAAGGTAAAAAGTGGACTGTTGTAGTTGTTGTTATGGAAGGACAGACTAGATGGGCCTTGTGGTCTTTTTCTGTCGTCATGTTTCTATGTTTCTATGTGTGGCTGTGTGTGTCTCCAGAGAAGTCTGAGCTTCAGCAATGCCCTGTGCATGCCTGTGGTGCCCAGGCCTCATGGCTATGTATATAACATGCTGCAGGTCAGTTATACAGCAATTCCATTGGCTGTGAAGTTGTAATGCATTCCCAGTTACACCATTGTCAAAGGCCCATCCCCATAACATTCCCCTACCCTTACCTCCCAACATGACACTGATGTGCAGCTCCCAAGTCACTTGCTGATTTGACCGGAGTGAGAAGGAGGGACACATGTACATGATGCAACCCTCACCTTTGACTGAGCCTCCAGGCCTCAGGAGACACCAATTTGCACAGGTGAGAGGCCTGATCAATACCAACTGCCATAACAGCTGAACATAACATAAGATATGCCATACTGGGTCAGACCAAGGTCTATCAAGCCCAGTATCCTGTTTCCAACAGTGGCCAATCTAGGTCATACGTACCTAGCAGTTTCCCCAAAAGACACAGGTTCCGCAATGCTTGTACTGGGTCAAGCATTGATATCCTGGGTCCCTTCTTAATAATGGTTTATGGACCTTTCCTCCAGGAACTTGTCCAAACCTTTTTTAAACCCAGCTACACTAACAGCCTTTACTACATCCTCCGGTAACAAATTCCAGAGTTTGATTACACGTTGAGTGAAAAAATATTTTCTTTTATTAGTCTTAAATAGTTTACCCTGTAGCTTCATTGCATGTCCCCTAGTCTTTCTATATTCTGATAACGTAAACAATCGATCTACGTTTACCCTTTCCACTCCGTTCATTAATTTATAGACTTCTATCATATCTCCCCTCAGCTGTCTCTTTTCAAGGTTAAAGAGTCCTAACCTTTTTAGCCTTTCTTCATAAGAGTATCCTTCCATCCCCTTTACCATTTTGGTGGCTCTTCTCCGGTTCCACCATTACATGACCTGATGCTATCTGTGTAGATGGGGGTGTGTTATCAGTGTTTTGGGGCAGCGTGGAGGTGGCACCCTTTGCTAACTGATCAGCAGAGATATTGAACCGCTGCCTGGCTAGCGACCCACGGGTAGATAGGTGTGGGAAAACCTCAACTATCTATACCCATGGGAGCTTACTGGGCAATGCTTCAATATTGCCACTGCCCAGTTTGCTTCCGTGCCATACAGCACATTGTAACAGATCCAGATATTCAATTCCAGTGGCCGGATATGGCCCCACATTGAATATCTGGGGTTAAAGTTCAACGGTAATAACTATGCGTCTTAGACGCACATAGTCATCGCAACTCAATATCGGGCCCAATAGCTTTAATCTCTGTTGCTGTAGCCATGGCAACTGTGTCAGCCCACCTGATGCAACTGCAGCCTATAGGGAAATAGGCTCAGGAGGAAGGCTGGCATCTGTGAATATAAAAATCATTCACTCAGTTGATGACAAAGGAAGGAATCTGCGATTTACGTGCATGCACATTGCTCTTGTCCTATGCTGCAGTCGCAGAGTGCAATCCGGGGACCCTTTGCTCTATGCAGTGTATGCGCAGATAGGCAGATCTGTATCATGCAAATTTGCACAAAGTGCACACCATCTCAACACTGCCTACTGATCATTGGCCAAAGCATTCAGCAGTACATTACCCATCACCCCAAATGAGAGTCCAAATGCACTTGTGTGCCTGATTGTGACTGTGGAACACTGACCTATGAATGGTTCATGCATAATTCCAGCTGCCGATATGTGGCACAGGATGTCATGTTTTTCTCTGCATCACCTGCCACCATATGGGAAGGCAGTGCTTGGAGGATAATGCTGGGGTGGGAGTAGTGGTGGGGGGAACAGTACCATACATGTTTCAACTGTGCTCATCGTAGGTGGAATTGCCTGCCAAAGCCTACATTCACATGGCCAGAAGCTATGTGGGCCTACTCGTTGTCTGCATTTATTACATCAGAGGTCCTGTATGACAGCCTCACTGGCTCCCCATGGGCACTGAGTCTGACAGTCACAAGGATGTTGTTAGAGTACAAAGATGCAGGAATGGTGGCGTATTGCCAGCAACTATTCCAATATCCAACCCCATGTCCAACCTGCCATGCTACCATGCATTCTTGTGGGGGTGGAGGGGGAAGAGCTATGCATCTGCAGCATGGGAAAGTGCATGAGTTGCACTGGCCAGTTTTTCATTGTCCATGCCTAGGACGTTACCTTATATGGGAGTACAAGCATGCCACAATGTTCACTTCTCACTGACAAAAGCAGTTTGTGGGGACATCGTATACAGTATGTGTGTCTCGGGCCCATTTTCTACTGTGTTTCACATTGCATAAGATGTCCCCAAGTCCAAATTAAAAGGGTACATAAGAAGGAGCAGAGGACTGTGGGTATTATCTAAAATAGAGTGATTTGTATAGGATGTATATGAGTCTGAGGTAGGGTCAATGGCTGAGCCATCTTAGCATGAGTCTTCCATGGGCATGGCCTGGTTACACACATCTGTTCATGCTGAGAGACCACTCTTACTCTGACCGAGCTATGACCATGTCACAGCTATGTATCCACATGGTGCTATATAGAATCAAGCTGAAGTGATATGGGTGTTGTTTTTTTTTAATATAGTCCAATCACTGGACAGGCTGCTGGGTGTTCATGCTGTTTGTACAAAGCCAATGTGTTCATGGTTGCTATATGCACATGTAATATGTGGTGATTAGCAGACTTGGCACAGATGCTATGTGAGTGGCTGACACAGCCCAGTGTTGCCCAGTATATCCAAACTGCCTGTGTTTGATTTAGTTCATTGGAATTCCCTGAGAGTGAGACTAGAAGCTGTTCTTGGGCTGGTAGCTATGGTCTTGGCAAGCCCATCTGCTTGGTGTCAGCATCTTCCCCTCCCCTTCCTGTTTAGACAACCCTCACTGTATTCGGTTTCCTTGAAAATAGCTGCTGCAGTGTTAGGGACTGACGTTAAATGTTATAGGTGAGTTCCTGGCCAACAGGAGAAGAACACAGGGCCTAGTTAAGACAGGCCACTCCGGCATGCTGCAATTGTGCGGAATACTAAGTGACTGTCAACACACACTGCAGACAATACCTGTAGCAACTGGCTATGATAGAGATCTGCTTCAGAACCTGGAGAATCCATCTACTGCAGTGCTTGCTCTGAGGGCCAAGTAATATGTGCCCTCCCTCACATTAAAGGTGACTCTGAAACAGGTCAGTTGCACTTTGGCAGCTGTTATGTGTAGGAAGCAGACAATGTCCCTCCATATTACAGAGCTGATGTGATGGAACCCTGCATGCGACTGTTGTTTGGCATTGGAGGTACAGTGGAGTGATGGGCATCTTGATCTCATATGTGGCTTGAGCTTTGGACAAGAGATGTATTCTGCAGCTATGTGTCTGTAATGCAGCTACAGTACTGTGTGTCCAGTACATTATGCACTTCATGTGTGCTGCTGTAGGAAGGCCATAATTGTGGTGTACTGCTGTCTCAAAATGTGCCAGCCATGTTTTTTCATGTCCTGGGTTTCACCCAATGCAGGCTGGGACTTGCAGTCTCTTTGACTCTAAACATTGTTTTGCAGAAAGGTGTGGAGGGGTAGCCTAATGGTTAGATCACTGGCTCAGTAAGTGACAGACCAGGATCTGAATCCCACTTGTTCTCTTTGTGGCTGTTGGTAACTCACTTCAATGTACTGCCAGAAACTGTCTGGGGTCTGCATTGGCTGGAGGGCACACTTTCTTATGTGTTCTGATAGTACGTTTGGTATGGAAACATGCCCATCTAACAGCTTGACTTTATTGGCTCTGCTGTAGCCCATTGCAAAGGGTCAGACATGTTCACCTTGTTGATATATGACACACGAGTTATACATGATTGGATTATTTCATCATAACTGTGACTGAACATCTTTGGCTCCATCACATATATGCAGTACATGCAGGCACATCCCACTCCTGGGATGGCCACCTGCAGGGATCATCACACATCTCTACTTGCTCTGTATGATCAGTATAAGAGACACTTGTCCAGTTGTTATATGCACATGTATCAGGAGGATTGTATGGTGGTTAGAAGTGTGGGACTGCTGTCACACCCAAATAGCTAGTTCTAGGGCTTCCCAGTGGATCAGCTACAATTTTTTCACACACACTACAACTGCATTTGTATGGTCACATCAGGTATATCAGGGCAGCAAGGCCAACCACATTCTCATCGACCGCCATCCATCCTTTAGCCCATTCATCAGCATATGCCCATGATGTACAGCCATGTATTCTCCAGCCAGCTGCTACACCATGACCCACACAGGGATATTTTAATCCTTAGGATGTATCACTCACATCTCTCCTGTGCATGATCCACATATCACCACTCCTGCTCAGTCATCCTTTTGCTGCCCATATTGTGGCGATGCTGGCTCCGCCAGGGGACACTTATTCCCAATCCTATGCCACACACTATTACAGCAGATTATGTGGGCACCCCTCATTGATATAGTAAAGATGCCTCCTACATGCTCACCCCAATTATTGACTGACACATAGGATACATATGGATCTGACATGTCCATCGGCGCCTACCTTTCCTTCCATCCATCACCTAAAATGTGAGTTTCACAAGGGCTCCCTTATCCTGTGTTAAGGTGCCTGCCATTTTCAGGCATTCTGAACGCCTGGTGTCCTGTTAGCGCCCAATAAGTGGAGCCAAGCACCCATACCGCCAGAATGCCTACTCCCCGCCCTGGCCTTTACCGCACACTAACACCCTTACCTCTGCCATTAATGCTGGCTAACCGGTGCACCCTTAATGCTCTTTAGTAAACGTACCCCTTAGATATGATATTGTACATCCAGGACATTCCTGATATCAGGCGGAGACATCCATGTTCTTGGAATGCCCCAGCCATGCCTCCACCATGCCCCCATTCAGATTTGGACATCCACAGTCCAGGCTTCTAAAATGACTCTGGAGAACTCTCTATGCTTTGGATGTCTCTAACCTGTTTTTGGATGTCCAAAGCATGAATAGGGATTCCAAAATCACCTCCATATTATTTTCCTTGTCTGTCATATATCAAGTTATTAGATCTTTTTGTCCTCTGGCTTTGACTTTTTTCATCTTTGAGCAATTTTCCAGAGGGTTTTTTTGTCATCCATTTTTGTTTCTTTACTTTGTGTAATGACATTTCACCTAAAACGTCATAAGGTCTTTGATCTCATCCCATAGCATTTCTGGTACTCTCTCTTTCAAATCCAAAGCAGTGAACTGATATGTTAAGTTGTCTTTGAATTCTGTTTTCTAGTTTGTATTTTGCCCTGCAGTTGTCTGACTCATTTTTATTCAGCTTTATCTTGTATACAAATAGTTGGTGATTTGTGTCACAATCTGCTCTGGATCCTGTCTTTTTTGATAGTATTGCACTTCTCAATCTCTGGCTTCTGCCAATATAGTTACTTTGAATCTTAAGCACACCATTGGTTAATATATATATATTTTTTAGTGCCATCAAGTCAATGTTGACTCATAGTGACCCAGCTACCTCTGGGTTTTCTTGGCAATGTATCACTGGAAGTAGATTGCCAGCCTTTTCTTCTGAGGCAATGGAGGGTAAAGTGACTTACCCAAAGTCACAAGGAGTGCCAGTGGGAATCAAACCCTAGATCTTCTGGGTACTAGGCAGTTGCTCTAGCCACTAGACTACTCCTCACTCAGTATAATTTATGTTGCTTGAAAAAGGTGTTGGATCAACTTGTTTAGCTTGCAAAATTCTATCAAATGTTCTCCAGCTTCATTTCACTTTCTAAGGCCATGTTTTCCAACCTCTATACCCTTTTGTTTGTCTCCAACGTTTGCATTCCAGTCACTCATTACTATTAGTGCATCTTGCTAGCTTGTCCCATTGATTTTAGCTTGAACTCACTCATAATATGTCCTCTGAGTCAGTCTGGAGCAATGAAATTAAACAAAAAGCTCAAGCATGTTTACAATAGAGCCACTCAGCAAAAGCGCCTCAATTATGCAACTTCTGTAAATCTTCTTGTTGATATACTTCTCCCCTAGGCTAAAATGTTAAAATTGGTAAAGTTCAAAAATAATTCACGTGGTATACAGATAGTGACTCATTTCCAAAAAGAACTTCAATGGTCCACACTAAGGCCCATGCTAAGGGCCACATCTAAGGGTTCTTTGGCTCGATCCTTAGGAGAGGACACACCAGACGGTGACCCGCCTACAGATCTTGGTTTAGCAGATCTATCCCCCGATGCCAATGCTCCTCCATGGGAGGAAGAAGGGCAGACAGTATGTACTGAGGGTAGGAATCAGGTTGCAGAATATTCCAGGAACTAGTCTTGCAGATGGTTTGTAGTTGTAGAAAAGTTATGGATGAATTACCTATAATAGTTGGCAAAGCCCAATAAACACTGAAGAGCCTCGAGGCCCACAGGACCACTCGAAAGCAGTAGCAACATTACTAGGGTCTATCTCAAGTTATGTATCCCAAAAAACACACTTGTTTCTGCTCAAAAACACTTCTCCAGTTAGTAAGCTCTACAATCCTTCCTCTCCCTTAGAGTTCCTCTGTACTTGTCCTATGCTTTCTTGAATTCAGATATTGGTCCTTGTCTTTACCACCTATGCTGTGAGGATGTTCCATGCACCTTTTTTTTTCCATAAAGAAATATTTCTTTGGATTACTCCCGAGTCTGTCCCCTTTCACCTTCACCCTATAGGTTCTTGTTGCAATGCTTCCTTTCAATTGAAAGAGGCCTGCCTCCCAGGCAGTTATACCATGGGGGTATTTAAATATGTCTATCATATCTCCCTTCTCCCACCCTTCTTCCAAAGTATGCATATTGAGATCTTTATGCCTGTCCCCAAATGCCTTATAATGAAGATAACTGACCAATTTTGTAGCTGCCCTCTGCACCAATGTCATCCTGTTTATCTTTTTCAAGGTGCAGTCTCCACAATTGCACACAGTACTCCAAATAAAGTCTCACTAGAGACTTATACAGATGCAGTATCACTTTCTATTTCTTGCTAGCCATTCCTTTTCTTCTGGCTTTTGCTGTCATCTTTTCTACTAGCTTGGTCAAATTAGGATCATGAGATGAGATCATCACTAGGTCCTACTTTTCTTTTGTGCACAGAAGTACTTCACCCCCATATTGGTCTGTTCACTTGAGTTACTGCAGCCCAAATGCAGGATCCTACTTTTTCAGGCTTAAATTTCAGCTGCCAAATTCTAATCTATACTTCAAGCTTCGCTAGATCTCTTCTCATGTTATCTACATCTTTCAGGGTATCTACCCTATTGCAGATTTTTTTTTATCATCCACAAAGGGGTAAACCTTACCCAACAGCCCTTCCTCAATATCATGTATAAAAATGTTAAAAAGAACCAAACCAAGGACTGATCCTTCTGGCATACCACTGGAGCATCCTCCTCCTCAGAGTGAACTCCATTTACAACTATTCTTTGTTACCTCCCATTCTAATGAAGTCAGTCACTTTAAAATCCATCGGAAGGGCACTCAGTTTATTTATATGTTGCCTATGTGAAACTGTGTCAAAGGCCTTGTCATCACATCTAACATTCTCTCTCAATCCAACTAGCTGGTTACCCAGTCAAAGAAATTAATCATATTCATCTGACAAGACTTACTTCTAGCAATACTATGCTGCTTCAGATCCTTCAATCCACTGGGTTCCAGAAACTGCACTATCCATAATTTTAGCAAACTATGGACTGTAGTTTCCAATCTCCTCTTTATTTTCACTTTTGTACAGAGGGACCACATCCACCCTTCTCCAGTCCTCTGGGACCATTCTTGACTCTAAAGAAGCATTGTACAGGTCAAACTGTGGAGTTGTCAGAAATTCCCTAATTTGCTTCAGTACTCTCAAATGTACTGTATCCCTTCCATCCCCATTGCTCTATCTACTTGTAGTTTAGCTAGCTCCTCACAAGCACAATCTTCTGAAAATCATTTAAGATCTGCTTCGCTTCCATTCTTATTTGTATTTATTTTCTAAAATCTCACTCCTGGCCCTTCATCTGTGAACATAGAACAGAAATATTCATTAAGCAATCTTGCTTTATCCTCATCTGCTTTTACATATTTTTCTCCTTCACCCTTGAGTCTGACGATACTACTTTTGCACTTTCTTCTGGTACTAACATATCTAAAAAAGATCTTATCTTTGCATTTTACTGCATTTACATTTTTTTTCAATTTGCATTTTTGCTTTCCTGGCTATATTCCCAGTTTCTCTTAGCTTTTCTAAATATCATTGCTTGTTTTCTCTTTCTGTGATCTCTTGTACTTTGATGAAGGCAAACCTCTTTTTCTTTATCTTTCAGCTATTTTTTCAAGAATCATAGCAGCCTCCTTTTCCTGTTACTTTTACTTTCTTTCCTAAGCAAAATACTTCTTTCCTTAAAATGTTCCCTTTCAGTTTTTCTCACTGCTTTTCTACATCTCTCAGATATTCATATCCAGCTAACATCTCTTTGAGGTATTCCCTCAAAGTTAGATTTCCTGAAGTCTTAGATCTTTGCTTTTTAATGAACCATCTCCACCCATGTCCTAATACTGAACCACACTGTTCAGTGATTAATGGATGCAAGACAACCACCCACTATAACATCAGAAATACTCTTCCTATTTGTAAGCACCAGGGTCCAATATGGCCCTATCTCACATGAATTCCATTAGTAGTTGCAGAAATATCCCTGTAGAGAATCAAGAATCTCCCTACTTCTAGTTGACTCTGCAGCAGGGATGACTCAGTCACCATCCAGTTAAAACTACCTCAGTAGCACTTCTTCTTTTATAGCAATATTGTGAATGTCTTTAATTAAATCTCTGCCCATGAAGGAAGTCTCTATATCATACCAAAGTAAATAGATGTTCCATTCCCTCTTTACAGATTAACCCTCAGTGCCTCTTCCTTACCTCATAAGCCCTGCAATTATATTGATTTAATATTATTTTTAATATATGCTTCCTCTCCTTATGCCTTTTTTCTTATCCTGTCCTTCCTGAATCGATTATAAACTGAGAAATAACTTTTCAGACATATTTTTGATATGTGGATAAATCATGAGAGAAGATCAAGATATCATCAAGGTAGACTATCACATATTGCAAAAAAAAAGATCTTGGAAGATAGCATTGAGAAAAGCTTGGAAGATGGCCAGGGCATTACAAAATCCAAAGGGCATCACAGTGTTCTCATAAGAGTCATCTCTTATATTGAACACAGTCTTCCACTCATCACTTAGAGGTATGTTTACTAAACAGCACTAACATCGTAGCGGCGATGTTATCGCGCGATAGGTAAAGTTATCGCACGATAATGGCGCATTACCATGTGATAACGTCACGTATCACGCGATAACGTCTCCAGCGGCGTTAAGGTGCACAGAGGGTGGAATAAGGCTCCCCAGAGGGCGGAGATAAGGGGTCAATGGGCGGAGAGTGGGCAGGGAGAGGCTCCAGGCACACTAAGGCTGTGAAATCAGGGTCTGAAAATTAACGCCGGTGAAAACCTTAAGTTAGAGGCACATTTGCAGGAGAGAGGCTGCAAATGGGGTACAGGGGGCTGAAGGCGGGGCATGCAGTGGGACAGCTGGGGCACAGGGTGGACTAGACAGATGCCTAGGTGGCACATAGGAATGCAGAAACTGAAAATCAGCAAGACAACAACTGACCAAGGTCAAACATGCCCACGAGTGTGTGTCCCACAGTGTCCCAGGGGACAGTACCCAGCAGGTACCCCAAAGGGCACATAACATGGACAGGCGGTGCCAGGGGGAAGCGCGGATGTCTATGTAGGCACCCCTACCCCAGATACAACACCATGGCAGCCACCCAATGGCACACTGGATGGCCTGGGACTGCGCACCACCAGAACATGTTATCCAAGTTGTTACTCCTGTTCTATGTGAAGCCAAGCAGTTTGTTATGGTCATTTTGTTGTATGTAAACCGCGCTGACAATAGTGCGGTATATAAGAAATTGTAATAAATAATAAATAAAATAAATAAACCACCGGCATAAGGGCATGTCAGCATGGTGGCGGAGGGGTGCTGGTGTTGGAGGGTCAGTGGCACCTGCCCACAGCACACCAAGGCCAAGTCCTGTTCAGGTGGGTGGCATGCAGTGCAACAGACAAGGGCTGTCTGATGAACAGTAATGGTATCCCCAGGGAATGACCTGCCTCTGTGGCAACAGTTTGGTGCAGTACACACAGTCAGTGTGTTCAGGGGCAGAAGGTCACAGGTTCAAGTCCCAGCTGTGGCTCCTGCAGACCATGTCCCCATATTTTACCCTACAGCACACATACACCATAAACATGTGCAGTCCCTAGAGCAGAGGTTCCCAACTGCAGTCCTGGAGGGCCAAACACCATTCAGGGGTTCATGCTGTCCCTAATAAATATGCATGAGATGCATTGCTGTGCAGTGCCCCCATTGAATGCAAATGTATCTCATGCATATTTATTAGGGACAGCCTGAAAACCTGAATAGTGTTAGGCCCTCCAGGACCAGAGTTGGGAACCACTGCCTTAGAGTATCAGCTAACAGGGGCACAAACACCCACACCCACAGGCTCCACTATCCAAAGCCTCATGAAGAGTCAGGCTGTTGAGCTCTGCGCAGAGCAGCAGCTACCAATACTAGCACCTGCATACCTTAACAGGACTGGTGTGGCGGCCAAGGCTGACAACCACCGCTATCTTTGCACAATGCTGAAATAGGTGTGGGAGTGTGTATATGTCTATCCAGTGTTTTGTGGCTGCCTACACCTTACTAAGCCCCCAATGCTTGCACTGTTTCTAGTGTTAGCCTGCCAATGTGCATAATGAGGAGCAAGGTATTGTGGGTATGTCCCGGACACGGCGGTCTGGACAGGATGCACCTGCACAGGGCATAGGGCAATGGCTGGGACATTGTAGTGCCCAACCACCACCTGCACAGACAGGGTGGCCAAGGCATGTCATGCTGGGAGGTCACTCACCCTGACTGAGCAGTGACCATGGCATGGCTAGGTTCCCTCATAGTGCTGGGCAGTGTTTCTGTCAAGTGATATCTATGAGTTCCCTTTTTTGGGGCCTAATTACTGACATACTTGCTTGGTGTGTGTGTGTTTACATACCACTTTTGGGGGTACACAGTTTCTCCAGGGACATGCACTATGTACTAGCTAGCAGACTGTCTGCAGTTAGCATGTGTATGGCTGGAACACCTTGCAGAGTGCAGTGGGTGGAGACTGACTGTGCTCTCTGCTGGTGAATGTTGGATTGTGGTGGGGAGCAGCTGTGCTTTTTCCAGGCTTACTGCCAGTGCCCTATGAAATATGTACAGTTCTGTATTGACTGCCCTGGAGGGTGCCTATTCCCCAGAAGGACTGGGGTGGTGGTCCCCTCTACTGCCTCCGATGTAGAGTGTGGATCTGTTGGTGGGAGATCCTGTCCCCCACCCTGACCCAGAGAGGGCGGGTTGGGTGGTTCTACATAAACCGCTTTTGGGTCGACACAACACCCTTCTCCTATAACATGTGAGCATGGTAGCCACACAGGTTATGCACTATTCTGAGTGCATCATAGTCCACAAGGACTAGACATGACAGGGAAATACAGATGGACACAGGTGTATTATAGGTGTGTCTGCAAGGACTACCTGTCACACACTAGCATTGATGGGGACCTGCAGCACAGCCTATCTCAGCCAAGCCAGGTGCTGCGGACCTGGTGCTGGGCACCCCACCTCACCCTCAGGGTGAGCACAGGAACCGCACAATGTCAGGGTCTGTAGCTACTCTGTGCCAGTAACACACACGGTCAGTTCCCCCTACCAGGCCGAGGTGCTGTGGAGGCGCATGTCCCATCTTGTGATCAGATGTAGACTGCTGATCTGCATGTGCAGTGCATCATGGGTACGGGTGAGTATACCCTATCCTGGTAACCACAGCAGACAGTTTGTGTGGTGACCTGCAGTCTTTCTGTAGTCAGCCAGCACTGTGTTAGAAGCTATAGAGGTGTAGCCCACTGGTTACTACAGTGACTATGGAGAGAGAGGTCATGGGTTCATTCCCATTGTGGTGTTCCTTATTAAGGCTCTCTGAGGGGTTTCCTTTTAATTTACATCAGTGCTGCCAGCAAAACCACCCTCACAGTGCCGTAACCTTAAGATGCCTCATAAGGCGCTCTATAAAGCACCCTGTAGGGCACATTATAAGGTGCCTTGGCGGACAGGGCACTTTATAATGTGCCATATGGGGCGCCTTATAGGTCGCCTTAGGTTACGGCACTGTGAGGGTGTTTTTGCTGGCAGCACTGATTCAAATTAAAAGGAAATCCCTCAGACATCCTTATTAAGTAACACCACCATGGGATTGAACTCCTGACTTCTGCCTCCACAATCTTTGTCATAACCAGTGGGCTACATCTCCATAGCTTCTAGCATAGCGCTGGCATGGACTTAAGGTTACCGCGCATTAATGAGCCAAGGCGCCCTCTATCGCGCGATACAGATTCTTGCTACCTTGCCGCCGGATGCCCACTACCTTATATGGCATTCTTCACATTAACGCTGCAACTAGCGCCGGTAGCATTAAGACAGTTTAGTAAACATACCCCTTAGTCTGATCTGAGATTATGGGCCCCACAGAGATGCAACTTGGTGAAAATCTTTGTATTTTGGACTCTTTTAAACAGTTTGGAGATCAATGGTTGGGATATCTGTTCTTAACTATAATTATATGTTGGCCTCAATGAAAGGCCTGAAAAACTGCAAATTCCTTTTCTACAAAAAAGAACCCCTCTCTCCAGTGGGGTACTTAGAATGATGGATAAAGTGCCGTAAGCTGACATAACCTTGATTTATGATCCAGAGAGTGGATATGTGTGACCATGAGGAGGCATCATCCCAGGCACTAGCTCAATAGCACAATCATATTCTGGATGTCTGGGCAGAGTGTCAGCTTGTTTTTTTCTCTGAAATTATTGGCAAACGAGTAGTGTTGTACTGGAAGGACTGAAGGCACCACATTGGCAGAGATTAAAAATACTGGATCCACAGATCTAGGATCTAGAATACAATAGTTGAAACAGGAAACTATCTGTCCCTGTCATCAGTCAATAAGGAGGTAATGTTCGTGAAGCCACCATAACCTCAGCAGGATAGTGTAGTAGCTGATAAGAATGCAATAAATAATACCCGGAGTCAGGCAAAGATTCAAGCCGGTTTAATGTGCACAGACTCAGATTGCAGTAGCATTCAAAATGGTCTGAGCACAGAGCTCAGAAAAATGACAGTTTATATACTTTTCTTCTCCAGTCTAATACAGGCAAAACTCCTCATTGGCCACAGTGGCCCACTTACTCTCATCCAATAGACATCTCTGACTGGGCCCAGGACTCGCTCCCCCTGCTTGGGTCTTACTAGCCACGGGTCAGCAACTAGACATAACACTAAACATAATACTTTTACTAAAGTATACAGTATATTTCGCTATTCTTGCAAGGTCAGTTAGCCACAAAGATAGTGGAAGGCATATCAGAAGCATTCTTAACAAAAGCAAAACAAAGCGAGGCCAAACATAGCAAGGTTAAGACATATCTCTAGCCTTGGCTCAAAACACTAAACAATCTTCATAATGCTAGACAAAATATTCTTACATTGTTCAGTTTCTCTGCTATATTTTCATCCTAATTACGAGGTCAGTGCACAATCAGCAAAGATACAGTGGCGCGGCATTCTACTGAAAGAGACATCTGACTTACCTAAACAATAAACAGTACCAAGGTTTAATTCTCTTATCTCCAGGAGAGCAGAACATGTTATCAAACCAGAATAGAACAGTATTTCTTTCTAACAGCTAACAGCATTCTGCAATTTTCCAAAATCAGCAATAACATTTTAAAGCAGGAAAAAGGGCTTCAGACCTAGCTCTGCTACATGCTAGGCCATCACCTATCACATTCCCTCCTTTTGATTATTCTCACCCGCAAGTGAGGAAGGGTGAGAATCTAATCACACAAATAGCAAAAATACTTCCGACCATAGTAGAGGGATCACTGTGTGGTATAGGGTAATAATTCCATGAGACTAATATATGTGCCGCTGCCTTGCGGTCAATAGTACTATCGATAATAGAGTTCAGCATGTGCAAGCATAAGGGCAGGAAACAGGGGATACATATGCAAATAGCCACAATCAATAATACATTTGATACAAGTATCTTTGTCAAATCATATAGCATGCCTAGTGTATAAGCGGAGGGGCAGGAGACATAGGAGGAACAAATGACATATATACTGTTCATCATAGCAATAGGCCTGTTATCATGACCCACAAAAATAAGAACCATTCCTATTAATAGCAGCACCTGTATCAGAGGTCGGTAGCAGTACATGTCAAAAAGGTAAGTAGCACATGTTTGAAAATTAGCAACACATGTACTAAAGTCCAAAAAATCTGGGTTCTGAGAGCTGGCGAGTAGCAATCAAAAGGGCTCCATTCTCATTGTTCCATCGCAGTTCCCATAACAGGAGAGGAAAGATTCTGGCGGGGGTTGAGACAAGTCCGGGTATTCCCTGTTGTGCAAATACTAGGTTTGCAGGCTGCACAGGGAAGTAGGGCAAGAGTCAATTCAAAGCACCCCAAGGCTGCCGCCAGAACGAAGCAAGAATAAGAATTCATAAGGGGCATAGTCTCTGGAAAATTGGTGGGACTGTCGGCATCCACAACAGGTAGCAGACGTAGCGTTGATTGTAGGTCCTCAAGCTTCTGCCATACGTAGACCTACCAGCTTTGTGGCAGGAGTAGGACTGTAGATTCCAAAGTATCACTGTCCTCTGGGATGTCTTAGGTTCTTAAAATATCATAGTACAGTCTCTCAGGCTATTATTGCCTCCTTAGAGCAGTTCACTTTTTAGGAGATCAAAACAGTTTTTTTCTTTTTCTTTTTTTTTTTTCGGAGCATTTGAACACAGTCTCGTAGAAGACTCAATTTCTTAACACAACACAGTCTATTTCTGATGATTTCAGCTTTCTCCAGATGCGAGGCTTACCTTCGGATAAACAAACAGTCTTGAAATAGTGCAGTTTCTGAGGGACCAATAAGTCTTAGGTCCGTGGCTGTTGTCGTAGAGTGAAGCGCAATGGAGTCTCAGGATCATTTATGGAAGTCCACGACCAAGTTCAGAAGTGGCTGCTGGAATGCAAAACTGGAGGACGTCTGTTCCCTTGACGTCCAGGAGCAAGTTGGTAAAGTTCTTACGATGACGGATCTTTTCTTTGCAGTGTGAGTGGCAATGGTGCTGCAAGATTGGCGATCGAAGTCCAGGGACGACTCTCAGGAACTGTGGCTGGTTTCACTCGACTTTGGTGGATCCAGGAGTCGATCTCGGCCACTTTAACTGCTGTTGGGGTTGATAACAGGATGACATATGGCCCTTTCCAATACGGCGCCAGTGGTGTCTTCTTCTACTCTGTCACCCACATCGAGGCTTGAAAGGATGCAGGGGCTTGGATGGGCTGGTCTCGTACTCACGCATGAAGACCCTGCAAAACAGAACTTAAAACCAATAGTGCTTATCTAGTAATTTCAGATACTATCTGTCACACATCTCCTTTTACTCTCTATACAATAGGCTACAGAATCTCAGTATCTCAAAAGGGGAAACTCCTAAAGACTTAGCAGGGGCTAAGTATATCCTATGAAGGGCTATAGGAAGAACCTGGGGCCAGGGCTGAGGGCTTAACTACTAGATCAAGGGTCACCACTGCATATTTAACACAACTATGTCCATTACTTCCAAGCAATCATGGTCAGGAGGGCCTGGACCGACGGGCAATTAGGGTGGCTGGGTTTAGAGTTTGGCTGACACTTAATTGCAAGTTAGGATTCTCACATAGCATACTTTGATATTTTAACATTCGGGCATTAGTGAGCCATTGGCTTCCTTTATGTTCCATCAGGGTTAAAACAGAGTGTGGTACAGTAACTTGAAGAAGGTTTTGTCCTAAGGTGAGCTTATCTGCTTCACTCACTAAGAGGGCTGTGGCTGCTACAGCTCTCAGGCAAGGTGGCCAGCCTTTGGCAACAGGATCCAATTGTTTCATCAGGTAGGCCACAGGTCGCTGCCAAGACCCAAGAGGCTGGGTCAAGACTCCCAATGCGTTTCCACTTGATTCATGGACATACAGACGAAATGGTTTCTGCACATCTGGTAGTCCCAAAGCTGGGGATGACATCATGCTGTTTTCAGTGATTTGAATGCTTTATCTTGTTCTGAGCCCCATTCCAGGGGAGATCGTTCCATTACTTGTGTGACTTGGTACAAGGGTTTTGCCATGAGCGCAAAATTTGGTATCCATATGCGGCAGTAGCCTGCAGCTCCCAAGAAAGCTCGCACCTGTTTCCTAGTAGTGGGGGTTGGGATGCGGCATACTGCTTCTTTTCGCTCAAGTCCTAATTTCCGGGTTCCTTTGGACAGGTGGAACCCTAAGTATTTCACTTCTGTCTGGCACAGCTGCGCCTTGGCTCTGGAAACCTTGTATCCAGCTTCATTCAAAAGGTGCAGGAGGTCACTTGTAGCTTGTATACAATCAGATTTGTTGTTGGTGGCTATGAGCAAATCATCTACATTTTGGAGCAAAATTCTTTTTTCCGGAGTTACAGAGTAGCTTGACAGATCTTGACTGAGGGCTGCACTGAAGATAGTGGGTGAGTTCTTAAATCCTTGTGGCAATCGAGTCCAAGTAAGTTGCCCTCGCCGTCCTGTGGTAGGGTTTTCCCATTCAAATGCAAACAAAAGCTGACTGGCCTCTGTCAGGCGTATACAGAAAAAAAGGCATCTTTTAAGTCCAAAACAGTAAAGTGAGTGGCTTCTGCTGGAATCAGTCCTAGGAGGGTGTAAGAATTTGGTACTAACTGGATGTCTGGTTTCAACTGCACAGTTCACTCGACGTAGATCCTGCACTGGGCGGTAGTCACCTGTCCCAGGCTTCTTGATTGGGAGAAGGGAGGTGTTCCAGGGTGACTGGCATTCTCTGAGAAGTCCATACTGCAATAATTTCTTCAAATGGCGGTGAATGCCTTCAATTGCTGGTCTCGGGAGGGGATACTGACGCACATGCACTGGTTCTGCTCCTGGCTTAAGGGTAACAAGTACAGGAGCTATATTCTTTGCTAGGCCAGATGGATTATTCTCTGCCCGTACTCCAGGTGGGGCTGCAATGCTGGTAAGTATACAGGAACTTGCTGGCCTGATTGGAGATGCACTATAGAACTCTTCTTCTCGGGGAACAGTCAGCACTATCAATCCAGCTCCTTCGATTAGGAAAACTTCCTCCACATCATTCAACTAAAGTATCAGCAAGAAGAACTGCTCTCTTCTCCATCTTACATTCACTTTCTCTGTCACATTATCTCCACAATTCACAGACATTCTGAACAACTTAATCGTGCTGTATTCATGCCCGCAAATCCATCCCGTTTCTGCAAGTTCTGTTTTATATCTCCCTGGGACTGACTTGACAGAAACTGCATTTACCAGGCGCAAATTCTCCTGGGCTGCTGGATTTCATGGGGCATATAGTGAGGGCTGCCTGCACTATTTGGATTCCACTTCATGTTCTCGGGCGCTGACTGTGGGTGACTCTGAACTGGTAAAACAAATCCCTGCCTGCAGTGTCAGCGGTGGACTGTAGCCCCCACATGTGCTTGTCAACAGACAGAGGAACAATCTAGATAGAGTCCTTACAATAGAAAACTACACTTTTGCAACATGTTATAATAACAAATCCTAACAGAAAGAACTATAGTTCATAACATGAAGACTACATAGCTGTTACGTATAACTGGAATAAAATTACTTGGCAAAAAACTAACTGCCAGCCGTAATCAGCTTGGCTTTACAAAAGAAATTCTTTCAATTTTACAGTTTTTAGGAAGCAGAGATTCAAAAAGACATTCATTCTGGATGCTTTTTCCATAAAGCGGGTGGACATCTAAAATACATATACACATTTTCCTTCCTAGTTCGTAGGCTTCGTAGGGCAAAGGGAAAATACAAGCATCCTTTCATATTGAAACCTGAGCCCTACAAGATTTCTGCTCACTTGATCTGCACAGGAATTCGAATAGGAATGTAACCCTTTCCATGCTAAGTACAATACTATCGAGATCCAAAATCCTGACTAAACATTCTTATTAAATGATATATAATACATGACCATAGCAGAAGGCACATCACTATTACAAAATATTGAATAAAAACAGGTATAATTCCTTAAAATAAGCACCCATTAGCCCAGCAGCAGAACGTTGAAAACATGCCTTCATAGGGTTAAAACATTCCTCTGCACAAACACGCCTCTTGTGCTGCAGCTGAATGAGAGAGACAGCTTCTTGCTTTTACAGTGACTCTTCTTAACTATACTTTTACTATTTCATATGCGGTAAAGTGTCACAAATTACCCAACGGAATATAATCCTACCCTTATACTAGAAGGGAAACTCGTGGTTTCAACAGATAACAAAGACAAACTCCCAACGCTTCCTCCTTTTCACAAGCACTCTTCACACAGACAAACATGCTAGCATTTTCCAAATTCCAAATTCCCGGGCTGACTGACAAACCAGAATTACTGAAACCGAAAGGGCTGATGGTTTCGCCCCGCGCACTACTTGCAGGGGTACTAGGATCGCCCGTGGAAGTTGATCAGACTTCCTTTGCCTCTTACTGTACCAGAAGTGTCTCGAGACTTTCCCAAAGCTATCTGACTAAGAACCAGAAAAATCAATACTCACCGGATTCAGTAGCTAATGCGCTGCGCAACCAATCCCTCCTTGGGTTGAATCCTGGACCCCCCTCGGGTTCGAGGTGTTGGCCGGCCAGAAGCAGCAACCTGTGGAGGCAAGGAGGAGTCCCCTCCGATACAAAAGGACCAGGGGCGCCAGAGACCCTCCTGCGGTCAGTCAGGCTCAGCTCCAGCCGGACCAAACCTGTGAGGCGAGATGTCGGGGCATATTCACTTGCATACCATCCCCCACTCGCACATTCCCGGCCAATGCACCAGAAATATGTAGTAGCTGATAAGAATGCAATAAATAATACCCGGAGTCAGGCAAAGATTCAAGCAGGTTTAATGTGCACAGACTCAGATTGCAGTAGCATTCAAAATGGTCTGAGCACAGAGCTCAGAAAAATGACAGTTTATATACTTTTCTTCTCCAGTCTAATACAGGCAAAACTCCTCATTGGCCACAGTGGCCCACTTACTCTCATCCAATAGACATCTCTGACCGGGCCCAGGACTCGCTCCCCCTGCTTGGGTCTTACTAGCCACGGGTCAGCAACTAGACATAACACTAAACATAATACTTTTACTAAAGTATACAGTATATTTCGCTATTCTTGCAAGGTCAGTTAGCCACAAAGATAGTGGAAGGCATATCAGAAGCATTCTTAACAAAAGCAAAACAAAGCGAGGCCAAACATAGCAAGGTTAAGACGTATCTCTAGCCTTGGCTCAAAACACTAAATAATCTTCATAATGCTAGACAAAATATTCTTACACTGTTCAGTTTCTCTGCTATATTTTCATCCTAATTACGAGGTCAGTGCACAATCAGCAAAGATACAGTGGCGCGGCATTCTACTGAAAGAGACATCTGACTTACCTAAACAATAAACAGTACCAAGGTTTAATTCTCTTATCTCCAGGAGAGCAGAACATGTTATCAAACCAGAATAGAACAGTATTTCTTTCTAACAGCTAACAGCATTCTGCAATTTTCCAAAATCAGCAATAACATTTTAAAGCAGGAAAAAGGGCTTCAGACGTAGCTCTGCTACATGCTAGGCCATCGCCTATCACATTAGTGCAGGCTAGTGTATCAATGACCTATTGCAAAATAATCTTCAAGTGGCAGTTGCCCACTGATAAGTTAAAATCCAAGGTAACGTCTTGCACATTTATGGTTTATGGTTTATTAACACTTGACTAACCGCCCTTAGCCAGGCATACTGAGCGGCTTACTATTAAACAAACACATCAACATAAAGCAAGAATAAGAAAAGAACTCCATAATATGACAGGAAAGTCACAGCCCAGGGTTTTACTGTAAACTGTTACAATGGAAAAAGGTGGGAAGTTCAGAGATATTCTATGCAATCAGACATAATCATGACATAGTTTCCAGCAGCCCCTGAATAGATGAGGACCAATATTTTCACACAGTGTATCATTTCAGGATGACAGAGTTGGAGAGACATTGAGCTATATGGTTCAAAGGATTCATATTCAAAGGGTGCCCTGGTATGGTCTCAGGGCCAGCTTACACTTGTGGACACGTGACACAGCTAAATGACACTGACCTGCAAAATAAAGAGGCAGGCCCTGCCTCTTTCTTCAGTCTTTTTCTGTGGAGGACAATATAAGTCCCACTAGGATCACATCCATAGGTTTGTCTGCATGTAAAAGGCAAAAAGCTGAGCAGAGGTAGAAATGGTGTTCCAGGAGAGCAGCTGGAGCTCAAATTGATGTTCCTGGATATGTGTATCAAGGCATAAGCATAAGGATAGAAGTGTCACCAATTCCAGGGGCAGGTCTTGACAGGTCAACACATTCTTGATCCAGTCAGAGAAGCCATTCCAGAAAGTTGCCACTAAGGCCTCCTTATTCCAACCTGTCTGCTAAGACAATGTGGAACTCCACTGGATATTGTCTGTAAATACAGGCCCCCTGTTTCATCTGGGGAAGGGCAGAGGATGAAGAAACTAGGTGTAATGGGTCATCAGAAACTCTCTTAAAAGCATGAATAAAGACATCATAGTTCATGACAGTTGGATCCTGTCTTTACCAGAGTGGAGAGACCCAAGACAATGCCTCCCCAGTCAACAATGAAATAATGTAGACTGCCCTAGATTTGTGGTCAGGGAAATACGTGAACTGTAGCATGAATACAGTGGAACACTGATTCAGGAATCCTTGGTAGACTTTAGGGTCTCCAGAAAAGTTCAAGAGGGTCTCAACCCTAGGTTCTTTATAAAGCAGAATTGTCATTACCTCTACTCCTCCCTGTTTCCTTGGCTTGCAACTCTGGGTTCATTTTTTACTTCTTCCTCTGCCGCTCCACACACATCCAACTCATAGCTAAAACCTGTTTCTTTTTCTATAACATCAGCAAAATTTGCCCCTTCCTTTCTGATTGCACTACTAAAACACGTATCCACTCTTTGATCACCTCCCTTCCGGACTATTGCAACCTCCTCCTTGCTGGTCTCCCTCTTAATTATCTCTCTCCCCTTCAATCTATTCAAAATTCAGCTGTGCAGCTAATCTTCCACCAGTCTCACTATCTTCATATAACCCCTCTTCTCAAGTTGCTTCATTGGTTCCCAATCCGTTTCCATATCGTTCAAACTTCTACTGAACTATAAGTGTATTCATTCTGCTACTTCTCACTACTTTTCCTCTCTTATGCCTCCCTACACCCCTTCTCGGTAACTCCGCTCTTCTGGCAGATTGCTTCTATCTGTGCCCTTCTCTTCCACTGCCAACTCCAGACTTTGATCTTTCCACCTTGCTGCTCCTTATCCTTGGAACAAACTACCTGAGTCAATATGTCAGGCTTCATCTCTGGCCCTTTTCAAATCCAGGCTAAAAACTCACCTCTTCAAGGCTGCTTTTGGATCCTGATACCTGTAGTCTCATGCTCTTCAGGTATGTGTTTCCATACCATTCCCCTAGACATATCCTAGTTCCCAGCTGTTATGTTATCTGTCTTGATTAGACTGCAAGCTCTGATGAGCAGGGACCATCTCTTACATGTCTGTGTACAACACTGTACACCTTGTAGCACTATACAAATGATCAGTAGTAGTAGTAATATCTTTGGCACTAGACCTGCACAAGTAGGTTCTGCAAACCCTGCTTCTGTGGGTTGGATAGTCTGGCCCTCCTCTTCAGGCTACACTTTCTACTACCTTAGATGCTGATCCAGCTGCTAACTTAATTCTTCCAGGATTTTCCCTTTCACAGATAGGACCATAACTAGCTTAGTGGGGCTCATACTGGCTAAAGCTTGATGTGACAGCTCTTGTCAGTAGGAAAGATCCAAGAATAATGAGTGGGCAAGGTCCATAGCTAGAATGGAGTCTTCTGCCTGCAAAAGCCACCTTCTCTTCAGTTTGAGTCCTCCATGGCTGGTTGCCACCAGGTCTTTGCTGCCTGAAACCAGTACCCAAGGTGAGAACCAGGATAGAAGAGCTCTGAAGAAGAGAGGAAACAAGCACAGGGCACCCACCAAGGAGGAGCAACGCAGGAATAAAGCCAGAGCTCAAAGAAACTGTTGCAGGATATAGGAATGTCCAACAAGGCAAATCATTGACTTCCAGTTCTCTACTGTATCCATTACAAAATTCTCTGTCTTGCTTATAAGGCCCTTTATGATGAAACTCCTGAATACAGTATCTTGCAGCTCTCATAGTTCCTTACATCCCACCTCATTGTCTGCAGTCACTGCATGGAAATCCCCTGGTCTTATCTCCACCCACAAAGACACAATTCAAATCGACCAGGAATTCAGCTTTTTTATTTACTTCACCATCTCTCTGGAACAACCTTCCCTCAGTCTTCTGTCTTGAGTAAAACTTACAGAAATTTAAAACCTTTTTAAAAACTCATTTATTTCAGCAGGCATTTGGACTTGAGGTAGATTAAGTAAAATTTTAAGTGGTACCAATCAGCTGTATTCCGCCTTCCCTCCTGCTCTTTTTTTGTACTTTTATGTGTTTAAGGTACTCTTTTTATGTTTGTAAATGTTCTTTGTCTGGTCAATTTCTTTTAGATTGCTTCATTCCTATTTTCAATGGAGTTTGTTTCTACCTCTCTATTTTTCTGTTTTAGTAATTTTTTGTAAACTGCTTTGTATGTTTCGCCAACAAAGGGTGGTTGTGACAGGGCATACGTCCCATCACACTTCCAAGGGAACAGAGGCAAGCCCCGTAACAGAGAAAGGCAAGCCAAGGGGCCTTCTTGGCGAGCATTCTCTAGGCAGAATCACCTGCCTTGGATCCCCGAGCTTTGACCCATTCCGAAGGTAGTAGAGGATCCTTTCCCAGAGATAGGGGAGAATACCTCAGAGATGGAGGTAGAGGTGGGTGACCTTCAGCAAAGGATGGAACAGGAATCAATGGCCGATGCCTCTGAGATGGAGTATAACTCCCCTTATAGATTCACCCCAAGAGGAGGAGATGGAGACTTTACTTTCTGGGATCGCTTCTCTGATTGGAAGCTGGAGAAAGGCTTGTACTCACTTCATCCAAAGATGAGGTAGCAGAAAGCTACATACCAAGAAAGGACCCTTGTGGGTGGATGTAGCCAGTAACAAAGCTACGAGGGTAGTGACCAGCTGGCCAGAGGGACTAGTTAAGTAAAACCCATGGGTCAGGCTTGTGATTTGGTTAGACAAAGGACTATAAGTGAGAATTAGATAGCTGGATTCAATAGAGCCACCCATTCGGTGGATGGTTAATTACGGGTAGAACCCACATACTGTCATTTACATACAAGGGGACCTGGGACAAATAGTAAGCGAGTCCCTTCCTCCTGGAAAAGACATAAGGGAGGTTAGAGAGGACAATAAGAGATAGATGAGGACATCCAGAGGGGACTATCACATTGAACACTTAAAGGAGGCAAAGAACCTTTGATTGTTGTCTGTTTGCTTCCTCATCCTGAATAACATAGTAAGCGAAAAGGGGTACTCCAGGCATTTTAGGCCCACAAGAGGAATGTCCCTGCAGGTTTTGTCTCTTATGAATGGGCTGCTGATGTGCTAGATGTCTGGATGAGGATTACTGGAGGATTTGGACTGGCTTGCTTGAGGCTGTGGTGAGCTATCAGAAGACACTAACTGCCCTACCTGGGGCAACAGTAAGTAATAGTGATATATCAAATATAATAAATAGGGTTCAAAGTGAATCAGGGAGTCGAGCACAAAGTACACCAAGGAGTAGACCAAGCTCAGTCAAAGAGGTCTAGCTAGAGCAGAGTTTATATACATATTCCAAACAGTAATAAGATGACCTTTGAAAGGAAGTATCAGGCATAGGGCAAGCTAAGACAGCAAGCCAGATAAGTGGAACCTACTGAGACCTGCTGTTTGGAGGTCAGAGGATCATCTGGGAAATGAGCCACCTGAACCTCATAGCAAATTATCTAGCTTCAAGTGACTCTTCTCATTCCTGACCGTCTCATTTAATCTCATCCCATACTTCAAATATTCCACATGCCAATGATGAGTACATCTTTGCAGCATCAGATTCTGCTTTTTTGCACAGCTACCTCAGCAGTTAGATGACCCAAAGGCTTTGCTCAAGCCACAAAACAAGTATCAGCATTAAATGAGTTTTAGAGCTTACTCAGCCTTGCTCCTGCCACCAAGAAAAAATTGTCTCATTTAACTTTAAATTTTGTCTTCAACTTTCATTCAAGTTTCTTGCATACTTCTTCTATAATAAACTTCTCAATTTCTCATAATTTTGACACCAAATAAACCCTTTTACAGCTCTTCGACACAGGCACTCATCCTGGCATATCTTACCCAATCAGTCTTCTCAAGCCATAACTGAAGTTTCTGCACCAGTATTATATCTTCAGTGTAAAAGTGTTCTTCCACCTAGCTCCATTTGAAAATAGTCCCCTTTTTCTAGCTTCATTTCAACTCACACAGCACTCTTTTAGTGATGCAAAGCCTTTAACAGACCTTTACACATAAAAGTAATTTTATGATCCATTTTTTAAAAATTTGCCTAGTATCTGTAGGATTTATTTAAACCAGGGGGTATGTTTACTAAAGAGCAATAAGGGAGCAAGTGTGCCGTTAATGTGTGTTATCAGCGTCCGAGAGAGGTTAAAGCCATAGAAAGCACTGATAATGCTGGATTAACGATTGGAAGTGGGGCCCACAGCATTAAGGAAAAGGAGGTGGACAGTGTGCATTAATGGGGTGAAAGGTGGGCAGGGATAGCATTTGCTCCCTCAATGCCAGGTTGTGTTACTGTATGTTAGAGCTCCAGCCTGGGAACCCTAACATCAGCTGAAACCTCACGGAAAGGGCTCTTTCTGAGGGAAGAGAGCCTATTTCAATGTATACAATGTGGTTCTCCCACAGGCATTCCCAAAATTGTGATAGTAGTGCTCCATTGGCAGCAACAGCACGGTGCCCTATGAATGAAGGGCACAATGTTGTTGGTGCCAAACTGGCAAAGGAGTGAGTGAGGCAGTGGGGCTGCCTTGTCCACTAGACTGACAAGGCTTCTGCCTAGCATGTACATCTGTGATGTTCGATAGGACTCCACTGTGACAGTGGCAGAACACATACATGCTGCTACAATCAGAAAGATGTTGCACAACCCCCACTGCCACCATGCTGCCATGCAAACATTGTATGAGGGTGGGGGTGGCAGTTGCAATGACTGCAGCCTGACGCAGACAAAATCTGTGTCCTAGCCCTGTGTGTCAGTTGCAACGCTGCACTTGCCACTGTCAGCGGGATGGTAAGCGTGTCAGCAGCAGGTACAGTGAAGCACATGGTGATCATTCCCCCCGAGGTCTAAGGCAGCAGCATGCGTGCTCACATCCTGCCATGGAGGGGGGCAGGAGCAGCATGATGTGTCTAGCTACATGTGTACAACTTCTATAAGGCCACCTTCAACACTGAAGCAGTGGCTGTGCCATGATTACAGGGAGGAAGGGATCAGCCAGCATGCTGTCCACCCTGATTATTGGACCCTGCCACCTAGTTAGTTGTCTTGGTGGATGGGCTGGCTCTGGGATCAGGATGCCCCCCACCCACACATCTTGAGTGGATATATGCAGTTGGGGGGAAAGATTTGCCACTGAGGTTGGCAGATTAGGCAATATCATAACACCCCAATTCAAAGGAAAAATAACCACACTCAGTTGCCAAATGATGACCAGGACTTGCATGTGAATCAATGACCCTTTCATGAGCAACATTCATGTAGGCATCACATCCATCTGTGCCACATAGGAGGTCCAAGCTATGTAGTGTGGCCTGTCAACCATGGGATCATTCCAGGAGTGGCCCACAAGCACACCCCATGAAATGGTTACGTTGGTCACTCTGCTAGGTCACCCAATGTCTTGCATGTGTGTTCATGTATCATGCCCTGCCCATCTGGCAGGACATATCCCATATGTAAGACATGAACGTCAGTTCTATCAGCAGCACATCAATGCAGTTCCACATATAAACCTAACAAGATGGCCCTCTCCCACAGCAGCCTGTCATACCGTGTCAGACAAGTTTTGCAGGGAAACTGCAGAGATCCAAGCAGATGTAGGTATACCCAAACCCATGCTCGCATGCATCCAGACATTGGCCACAGATATGCTCACAATGAAGCAACATTGCTGCTTTGTGGCTCCAAACACAGGGCCAGTGTGTGTATGAGTGAGAAAGGTCATAGGTTCAAGACCAACCTGTGGGTAAGTAATGGTATGTCCAGGTGTGTTAACTTTATCCCACCCTCCAAGAAATGGATCAGCATGAACAACCTCAGCATTTCTGCCAGCAGGAGTCTGCACACTCAGCAACCAAAAGTAAGAAGCTGCACCACTCATGGCTGGATGGCAGAGGACTCTAATAGCACCAGCACACTGAGCGAACATTGATAGCATCTAAGTATAGCAGAGCGCGCTAATAGTGACTGCACACTGGGCAGGCGCTGACAATGGTGGAGCATCAAAGGAGACCTAAGGGGCAGGTAGGAATGCTAATCCGCACCACTTTTGGACAGCAAGGCCGTGGTTGTGTGTCTATTTATGTCTCCAGAGTTGTGTGACTCTCAGCAATGCACTGTGCACACATGTAGTGGCCAGGCTTTACCGCTGTGCATACAACATGCTGTAGTTCAGCTATACAGCAACCCCACATACTGTGAGACACCAGTGACAAGCAGAAGGTTAGTTCCCAGTAAGTTGTTGCAACCTGTGGCTGTAACGCCTTAATGCATTCCTAGTTACACCATCGATAAGGTTCATCACCACAGCATTCCCCTGTACTTACATCCCAACATGACACTGTTGTACAGCTCCCATGTGTGTGTGTTGCAACCCTCACCTCTGACAGCCTCCAGACCTCAAGACATACCAGTGTGCACAGGTGAGAGGCCAGATTAATGCCGCCATAACAGCTGTATCCATGGCAAGAGTATACACCCACCTGACACAGGTGCAGCCTATAGGGAACTAGGCTCAGGGGGAGGGAAGACTTCTGTGAATGTTCAATCCATTCACACAGTTGGTGACACAGGAGGAATCTGTGATTTACTTGCATGCACGTTAGCCAGTGTATGCACATACAGGGAGGTACGTATCAGTCTAATGATCATTGGCAAAAGCATTCAGCAGTACATTACCTATTACTCCTGCTGAAAATCCAAATGCAACAATGTGCGTAATTGGGACAGTGCGACACTCACATATGAATGGTGTGTGCACACTTCCAGCTGCCGAAATTGAAATGTGGCTCAGGATGTCATGTTGGTCTCTGCATCGCCTGTCATCATATAAGAAGGCAGTGCCTGGAGGTGAATGTTGGGATGGAGGTAGGGGTGCGGGGAACAGTACTATACATATTTAGCATGTGCCCTTCATAGGCGGCATTGCTGTCTAAAGCCTATGTTCACATGACCAGAAGCAATGCCAGCCTACTCAGTGTCTGCATGTGTTACATCAGAGGGCCTGCATGACAGCCTCAATGGCTACCCGTAGGCATTGAGTGTGACAGTCACAAGAGGCAGAGTATGGTGGGGTCTGTGGCATTGAGTGTGACAGTCACAAGAGGCAGAGTATGGTGGGGTCTGTGTTGCCAACACCTGATCCAACATCCAACTCCATGTCCACCCTGCCATGATTCCACACGCTTTGGGGGGGGGGAGGGGAGCAATGTGTCTGCAGCATGGGAGAGTGCATGTGATGCACTGGCCAGTTTTGCAGTGTCCATAACTAGTGAAATGATCTTTTATGGGAGTACAATAATGGCAGTATGTTCAATCCTCACTACCAAAAGCTGTTTGTGGGGGAACACTGTAGTGGGGTATATGAGGGACATAGGCCACTGTGAGCCCACATGAACTCACAATCTGTCTCTGGCCCACTTTCCACAGTGCCTTGCAAAATATAAGCAGTCCCCAGGTTTAGTTTGAAACGGTATATAATGAGGAGCAGAGGATTGTGGGTATTGCCTGAACTAGAGCAGTTTGCACAGGATGTTTATGAGCCGGAGGTAGCTTCAATGGCTGAGTCATCTTAGTGTTGGTCGGCCACAGACATGGCATGAGTGCACACATCATTTCATGCTGAAAGGTTACACTCACTCTGACCAAACTGTGACCATGTCACAGCTATTTATCCACATTGTGCTATATAGGGTCAAGCTGCAGTAATATAAGTAGTTATTTTCTTGGTAGTCTAACTAGTGGGTAGGCTACTGAGTGTCTATGGTCACTATATGTACATGTAGTATATAATGACTAATAGGCTACACACAGATGATATGTGAGAAGTTGATACAGCCCAGTGTTGTCCAATGCATGCAGACTGCCTGTGATTGCTCTAGGTGACCTGTGTCCCCAGAGTATGAGCTGGGCAGCTGTTCTTGGGCTAATATATATGGTCCTGGTCAGCCCATCGCTTGGTGTCAGCACTCTCCCTTCTTGCCTAGACAACACTCACTGCATTTGGGTTCATTTGAAACAGCTGCAGCAACCTTGGGGACTGACATGAGATGTTATTGAAGAGTATCTAACCAATAGAAACAGGACACAAGGTCTAGTTAAAACAGGGCCCTCCAGCATGCTGTAATCGTTCAGACAACCAAGTAACTAGCATCACACACTGCAAACAATACAGATCTGCTCTAGAACCTGGCAAATCCATCTATTGCAGAGCTTGCTCTGGGGATCAGGTGATGTGTACCCTTCCACACATTCAGGGTAATTGCTAAAACAGGTCATTTTCACATATTTATTTATTTAGACAGATTTGTATACCACCTTATCCTACAATCAAAGTGGTCACATCACATTGAAGGGTTACATTTAACACTTAACAACATTGTACATTATATATTATACATGAGGGTACTTAACAACATTATACACTGAAATTATAGGTTTAGTTGAGGTGGATATTGAGATGGTGGAGGTAGTTGCATTACTGTTTGGGTGGAGTTTGTTGGTTATCTGTTTGTTCATAGGTTTCTGTGAAGAGCAGGGTTTTGAGGGCCTATATAGTAGCTGTTATGTGCAGGAAGCATACGATCACTGCATATTACAGAGCTGATGTGATAGATCACTGCATTCTCCATTTGGTGATCAGTTGCATAAAGCAGCTCAGATTATGCGGTGCATCAGGGGTAATGGAGGGGCTAACCAATACCAGCACCCAGAGCACCATTTGTAGCCATAGTGGTGACTGTGATCACTGGGGCATTGCCCAGTTCCTGCTTGTTGTCTTTGAATGGTGAGAGACGTGCGCATGGCCACCTGCGGAGGACAGAATGGTCTGCAAAGGACTGCATGGGTCACGAATGTGGTTTGCTTTTGGTGTATGTGCAGGTGTACCTATCTTGCAGTGTGCAGCAGGTCACAAGAGACTGCATGCCCTGCACATGTGCTGCCTCTGGGGTTAGTGCCACACTGTGGCACAGCAGACCCTTGCATACGACTGTGGTTTGCCGTTGGGGATACAGTGGGGGGACAGGCATTTTGACCTCACATGTGCCTTGGCCTTTGGACAAGAGAGGTATTCTGTAGCTGTGTGTCTGTTATTCAGCTACTGTACTGCATGTGCACCACTGTAGGCAGGCCCTAGGTGTGATGTATCACTGTCTCAGATTGTGTCAGGTACGTTGTTTCATGTCCTAGATTTCATCCATTGCAGGCAGGCACCTGCATTCTCTTTGATTCTAGATAGTGTTGCTTACAAAGGTGTGGAGGTATAGCCTAATGGTTAGAACACTGGCTCAGTAAATAACAGACCAGCATTTGAATCCCACTTGTTCTGTTTGTGGCTGTTGGATACTCATTTCATTTAATGCCAGGAACAGTCTGGGGTCTGCATTGACTAGAGGACACACATTCTTATGCTTTTTTATGTGTACCGACAGCACATTGGGTCTGCAAATATGCACATTGAAATCATCCCCATCTGATGAATGACTTTATTGGCTCTGCTGTAGCCCATTGCAAAGGATCAAACCCTGCAGATGTATGGTACCCAAGTTGCACATTTTTGGACTATTTCATCATAACTGTGACTGAACATCTTTGGCTCCATCACATCACCCCTGGGATGACCACCTGCAGGGATCATCACACTTCCTTACTTGCTCCATATGGCCAGTATGAGCGACTCTTATCCAGTTGTTGTATGCACATGTATCAGGAGGGTTGTATGGTGGTTAGAAGGCTAGGACAGCTTTGATACCCACCTAACTGGTATTGGGGCTTCCCCGTGGCACTGCTTAAATTTTTTTATGCACACTACTGCATTTGTGTGGTCATGTCGGGTACATTGGGGCTGCAAGATCATACCACAGTCTTATCTACCGCCATCCATCCTTCAGCTCATCCATCAGCATATTCTCCTGCCAGCTGCTACACCATGGCCCACACAAGGACAGTTTAATAATTTGGATGTATCACTCACACCTCTCCTGTGAATGATCTGCACGTCACCATTACTGTTTGGTCATCCTTTTGATGCCCACATAGTAGTGATGCTGGCTTTGCCAGAGGACACTTATTCTCATTCCTATGCCACACACTGACATTACAGCATATTACGTGGGCACCCCTCATTGATACAGTAGATCAGTCTCCCACATGCTCACCCCACTTACTGACTGCCACATAGGATGCCCATGGATTTGTCAGGTCCATCAGCTCCTACCTTTCCTTCCATCCATCAACTTAAATGTGAATTTTGCCGGGATTCCTTTATCCTGCATTAAGGTGACTGCCATTTTCAGGCATTAAGGTACACGCTTGTCACCTTAACGCTCAATGTCCTGTTAGCACCCGATAAGTGGAGCCAAGCACCCTTAATGCCGGCATGTCTACTGCCTGCCCCAGCCTTTACCGCACAAAAACACCCTTTTTGCTGCCGTTACCACTGGCTAACAGGTGCACCCTTAATGCTTTTTAGTAAACATACCCCTATGTCAGGCTTTTAGTCGTCTATCAGCTCTTCCCATGCTTTCTACAGTCTCAGCTGTTTCCTGCCTCCCTCCACAGCTAGCAACACCCTACATGTGGACAATAGCCCATGTACAAACTATAAACACCTCCACAAGCAAATACACACTAGAATGTAATAAATTTTACTTTTATTACATGTTTATTTCTTCTTTAACACTTGTTTGGCACTTTATTTTTTTTAGTGTTGTAGTCACTCATTTTTATTTATTTTCATTTTTAGCCTCTTTTCTTTAATTTTTCGCAGACAAGGTTTGGGCTTCTCTCCCCGACCCAATCTGGGTCAAAATAAAGCTTTTCTGTGCCTTTGTTTTATTTAATTGTACTTTTTTTTCTTTCTTGGGCTTCCTTCTCTCTTGCAACAGCCCACCTCCTTGGGAGTCTATTCCCGCACATGTGTGCCGATTATGCATGCGCATTTACTTCTGGGTTCAGGCCAGGACCTTAAAACTTTAGGGCCTGATATTCAATTGGGCAGGGCCCAGCCTGCCGATCCCCAAACCCCAGATATTCACTTCCGCAGCAACGGAAGTGAATATCTGGGTCTGTCCGTGTTTCCCAGACGCCGCCGAATCTAATCGTGCAGCATCAATATTGGATGCTACATGGTTAGCCTTGGCAGCTATAAGATAGGCGAGAGTTTTACTCACCTATCTTATAGGCGCCGAGTACTAACTGTGCAGCTTCCAATATCGGTGCTGCACAGTTGGTGCCAGTCCCCACCTCCGCTCCACCCCTGAACACCCCCAGGCTAGCATCGGGGCACATAGGGGACTTAGTCGGCGATATTCGACGGCACTATCTGTCGAATATCCGGTTAGCAGGCATTTACGCTGTTAACTGTGTAACTGCCTTCTGAATATCGGACCCTTTAAAGACTAATGTGGCCAGGTTCTGGGGCAGTACGGGGAGCCTCACACTCACCTCCCTGCAACTACCCGATGCCCCCAGAGTCATTTCTGGGTCTCCAGGTGGCATCACCATGATTGTCAAATATAACAAGGTTCTAAAGTGAAACAAGACAAAACCAAAACTTAATTATAATTTTTTGTCAGATGCACTGTCAAAGGAACAGGAGATGGAAACTCTACCACCCTCCCCCAACAGCAGCGAGCCCTTTTTAATCAAAATACATTTTTTAAAATGGCTACTTAGCTCAAAAAGATAGCGCTGGTGAATTCCACACATGGCAAAGATGCAAATGAATCCTGTACATGATGTGACACTTTTCAGGACATAAAAGGACTCCTCCACAATGCTTTTCCTGGCACAGGGTCAAGCTGATGACCTGAAACGTGCCACATCGTGTACAGGATTCATTTGCATCTTTGCTCTGTGTAGAATTCACCAGCGCTGTCGTTTTGAGCTGAGTAGCCATTTTAAAAAATGTATTTTGATTAAAAAGGACTCACTGCTGTGGGGGAGGGGGAGGGGAGTTTCCATCTCCTCTTCCTTTGACAGTGCACCCGACAAAAAATTATAATTAAGTTTTGGCTTCATCTTGTCTCTCTTTGGGACCTTGTTATATTTGATGTCTGAGTTTGGTCTTCAAGATATAGGAAGAATTTATTTGATCACAATGATTGTGGCAGCTATGCCCTCAGCAGCTTTCCTGATGCCACAGGAGACCTGGGCAGCCAGCAAACAGACTATCCCTGCCTCCCTGCAGCACAAATTGGTCCAGCTCTACCACTATTTAAAAAATATATGTGGCCAGCACAGGTACATTTAATTTTTATTTCTACCATTAAAATACAAGAGAGAAATGAAAAAGAAAAAGAGAGGATAGAGTGGTGCAGGTATGGAGGAGAAGACAGGGAAATCCATGGCAATAATGATAACTCAAATGCCTTCTGAAAAAGGTGAGTTTTCAGGGCTGACTTAAAGGTCTTATAGATGGGTTTTTGATGGAGATCTGATGCTAAGCCATTCTATTGATATAGTGCATAGAAGTAAATGCTGAGATCTGGTTAAGTTATATCTTGTTCGAAGATAAAGATGATTTGCATGAATGTTGTGAAGACTACGGAGGGGGGGCATGAGGAATGAGTAGGGAGGACAAGTAAGACAGGACTCCAGTGTATAAAGTTTTGTGGATGAGATTTGGAATCTTGAACTGTATGTGAAAAGAAATGGGCAACCAATGATATTGAATCCACAGAGAATTGATGTGATCGAACTTAGATGCATGTGTGATCAGTCTGATGGAAGTATTTTGTTATACAGCTGAGAAAGCAGAACAAAAGTGCAAAATAAGGGGCAGAGAGGTAAGAGAACACACTAACAGTGACAAATAAATAAGTGCAGACAAATAAAACTCACAGCAAATTCACTCACAGGAGCTAAAATTCACCTCTCAAGCAGAGCACTATGAGGGCACTGCTCTTCCCAGAGCACAGAGAGGCAAACAGAGAGCTAGGCACACCTGGGAGACAGGAAGAGGGGCTGGACAATACCTCAGCAGGGGGGAGGGGTTAATCACTCAGGTAGACCAAGAGCAGAGAGACAGGGAACAAATATGACTAAACTTAAGATCAGAGTGGTGAGTGCAGGGGGACTGAGGAAGGAACAAATGTGCCAGATTTGTTGCATGGTGTGAAATGATTTCTTTATGACAAAACTATGATCATGGAAGGAGAGGCAGGAGTCTAGAGTGACACCAAGGGATATGTTTACTAAACTGCGGTAAAGTCACTGGCAGTTAAGGGCAGCGCTAAGGTTCCCGAAGCCATATAAGATATGGGCAAGTGGGGGCAGTCCAGCGTAAAGGGAGCTATGGGCCATGTAACGCACAGAACAGGGCTTCCTGACCATTTAACTCGCAGTAACGGCACATCTCACTTTAAGGTGACAAGCGTTAAGGTGCCCAAGGGGTTTAAGGCACTTCATCTTAAGGCACCTGAGTTTAAGGCACCCTGAGGGGCTAAGGCACCTGAGGTTAAAGTGCCCTGAGGGGCTAATGCGCATGAAGTTAAGGTGCCCTGAGGGTTTTAAGGTGCCTGAGGTTAAAGCGCTCTAAGCGGTTAAGGCATATGAAGTTAAGGCGCCCTGAGGTTTTAAGGCACCTGAGGTTAAAGTGCCCTGGAGGGTTAAGACGCATGAAATTAAGACGCCCTGAGGGTGTTAAGGCACCTGAGGTTAAAGTGCCCTGAGGGCTTAAGACGCATGAAGTTAAGGTGCCCTAAGGGATTTAAGCACCTGAACATATGATAGCCAAGGATTTTAAGGTACTTCAAGTTGACAAGCATGAATCTAAAGACAAGAAAACGGCTGTAACCCTAACGCTGGATAGTGCACCACGGAAAATCAATGTAAGGTGATGGAAGGAACGACAGGTGGGAGCCGATGGACCTGCCATATTAGTGGGCACCCTATGTGGTGGCCAGTTAGGTGGATGAGCATGTGGGTGGCAGCTGTACCGAAGCACATGGTGGTGCCAATGTAAAGTGCTGCAATGTCAGTGTGTGGCATAGGATAGGGAAGACATGTCCCCCAGCCGAGCCAGAAGCGGCAGGATGTTTGCAGCCACAGGAGCACAGAGTGGGAGTGGTGACATGAATATCAGGCACAGGAGAGCCCTGACTATCACAGGCATGAAAATAACCTGAGTAATACATATTCACAAAAAGAGCAAGTAGGAATCAAACCCCTCTCTTCTGCCTATGGGAACATTGCACTAACAAGTTTGCTCCACCTCCTGAGCCTGCAATGTCTGGAATTGAAGAGCCTTCAGGTCTCAGCCTAAACTGTCTGCTGTGTGTGCTGGTATAGGTTAACCCATTCCAGGACCCATGATGCACTGAATACACAGAACAGCACTCTGCAGATGATCACCAAACGGAGAATGGACAGATACATCATTTCAGCTCAGTACGATGCACTGACAGTGTGTACTGCAATCACATAACATCTACAAATTGTACTATTGCGCAGTTTCAGCGGTCACACTGAGGGTGAGGATGGCCGCCCAGCACCTGGTCCCCAGGACTAGCAATGCTAGAGATAGTGTTTGTTGCTTGTACTGCAGATTCCCATTGCTGCTAGTGTTAGGCAGCTATTGTGTGTTCACCTAGTCATCTTACTGCACTAGTCGTATCTGGCACTGTGACCTGCTCCTGTTGGAGAGTGATCCTCCTAGCACAGTGTATGTTAATGCCCAGTGTTAAACAGCTGATACCATCTATAGTGGAGGCATCTAGGCTTGCAGGGGGGTTGTTACTAGAGGCCTACCATTATCCATGGGGGGGCTTAGGGCTGAAACATTTCCTCTCCCACCCACCTAGGTCTAGCAATCACCCACAGCAAGCGAAGTCAGACTGCACTTGCTGCCCAGCACTGGGTTTCCAGCCGTGCACATATCAACTGTGGATGGTCTATTGGTTAGTACACATTGCACGTGCACAGAACCACCATGGACACCCAGCAGTTGGTCAAACAAGCAACCAAATCACCAGAAACAGACACTATAAAGCACTATGTGGATACATAGCCGTGCCATGGTCAGGGTGAGAGTGCTCTCTCAGCAGGACATGCTGTGGCCACCCAGGCCATGCACGTAGCAGATGGGCACTACAGCATCTCAGCCATTGATCTTACCTCCGATGGAAAACCCATCCTGGCCAATCCACCCTGTTTCAGGCCATACCCACAATACTTTGCTCCTTATCATGCACATTTGCAGATTAACGCTGAAAACAGCTTAGGCACTGTGAGGCTCAGTGAGGTGGAGAAAGTCACAAAACAATGGATAGACATACACACATACACACTTATATTGCCATGCTTTGCAAAAATGGGGATGGTTGGCATTCCTGCCTGCCACCTTGGTCTCAATATCAGCTCAAGCAATGTTAATGTGTGCTTCTTGTGCAGCAGCTAGTAGTGTGCTCTGATGTTAACACCCGCTTAGTGTGCTGGTGCTGTCAGTTTGACTCCATCCAGCTGAGGATAATGGAGCCTGTCTGTGTGGCTGATGGGTGTTTGTGCCCTTGCTGGCCGATTCGTTGGGGGTTGCACATGTTGGTGGTGTTCCTGCACTGTGGGCTAAAGTTTAGCCACAAGCACATGCAATGCATAATCCACAACCCAGACCCGTGGCCCTCCACTCATATACACACCAACTGTGCACATGGAACCACAGTGCTACCATATGATTACAACACTCCCTGGGGCTGACATACTTTGCATCAGACAAACTTTAGCACATGTTGCATTGTGCACTGTGCACAGACCAGGGCACGGCTTTGGTCTGCTGCAGGCGGGTGCCACTGCCCCCTCTGCCAACACCCTATACCAGGCTGACATGCCCGTGTGCTGTCCGTGTTGGTGGTGTGCATTCCCAGCTCATCCAAAATGTGGGTTGGCAGGTGCTTAGTGTGCAAGGTCCAGATTGGGGGGGGGGGGCAAGGCATACATGGATGGTCACACATCACCCCTACAACCATCTGCCTCTGCAGGGACCCCATCACCGTCTGCCAATGTTATGACTCTTCAACCTGTGGAAGAGATGGCTGAGGGGTGTTATATTAGATGTCTAGAAAATATTGCCTGGAGTGGATTGGGTAAACATAGATCGACTGTTTATGCCATCAAACTGTAGTAGGACTAGAGGACATGCAATGCGGTTTCAGTGTAAGCCATTGAGGACTACTGGGAGTGAATGGTTTCTCACTCAATGCATATTCAAACTCTCTAATTTATTTCCGGAAGATGTTGTAAAGGCTGTTAGTGTAGCTGGGTTTCAGAAATGTTTGGACAGGTTCTTGGGACATGGTCCATAAACCTTTATTAATGAGGGGCCCAGAATATCCCCTGCTTGCCCAGTACATGCACTGTGGATCCTGTGTGTCTTTTGTGGAAACTGCTAGGTACCTGTGACCTAGATTGGCCACTGTTGGACACAGAATACTGGGCATGATGGGCCTTGGTCTGACACAGTCTGGCATGTTTGCAAGTCTTATGTTCTTATGTACCACCTAGGCAACTGCCTTGTCTGCCCTGTGCACCAGTGCCACTCACTGCATGACCCAAATGCACCCTCCTTTGCCGCATTTGCACCATCAACATAGTGCCCTTTCATACTTGGGCAGTATGCTGTTGCTGCTAATGGAGCAGTACTATCACTTTCTTGGGATCACCTGTCTGTGCAGCACATTGCAGACGTTTAAATAGGCTCTCTCCCATTCAAAATGCACCCTTACCGACAGGTTTTGATATGCGTTAAGGTTCCTGATGTTAAGGTGCTGGCGTTAAGGGACCGCGCCTTGTTCCTGCCCAGTCCCCGCACATTGACCCCTACTCTCCACCTACTCTCCGCCCATAGGGCGCCTTACACCTCCGGTACCATTAACGCGTGCTAAGGTGACATTTAGGTTGCGCTAAGGGTGCAAGTGCACCATTAGCATGCGTTAATGGCACACTTGCTCCTTTACTGCCATTTAGTAAACATACCCCCAAGATATCTGAGCAAAGTGGTTAATGTTAGGGAAACAGCTTCTAGTACTGGAGCAATAGAAAGAGTCGCAGAAGAGCCAATGAACCAAATGGCTACGGTCTTTTGAGTATTAAGCTTGAGTAAGTTGATCTTTAACCAAACCATAACTATAACCCTTACAAGAAAAGGGTAAGGAAGTGTCTTATAATTACTTTTTAGCATATTCATAAATGACCTGGAAATAGGAATAACAAGTGAGGTGATCAAATTTGCGGATGACACAAAATAAATCAAAGTTGTTAAAACATAAGAGGATTATGAAAATTTGCAAGAGGACCTTGATAAATTGGAAGACTGGACATTCAAATGGCAGATGAAGTTTAATGTGGACAAGTGCAAAGTTATGCACCTACGAAAAAACAACCCAAACTATGGTTACACGATGTGAGGTTCCATATTAGGAACCACCACCCAAGAAAAAGATTTAGGTGTCATCCTGGATAATAGATTGAAACTCTCTGTCCAGTGTGCAGTGGCGGCCAAGAAAGCAAATAGAATGTTAGGAATCATAAGGAAAGGAATAGAGAATAAAACCAAGGATATTATAATGCCTCTGTATAGTTCCATGGTGCGACCACACCTTGAATATTGTGTGCAATTCTGGTCGCCACATCTTAAAAAAGGATATAGTAGAATTAGAAAAAGTACAGAGAAGTGCCACCAAAATGGTAAAGGGGATGGAAGGATACCCCTATGAGGAAAGGCTTAAAAGGTTAGGGCTCTTCAACTTGAAAAAGAGACTGCTGAGGGGAGATATGAAAGAAATCTATAAATTAATGAATGGAGTTGATTGGGAAAAAGTAGATTGGTTGTTTATACCATCAAAAAGTAGAAAGACTAGGGGACACACAATGAAGCTACAATGTAACCCATTTAAGGCTAAAAATAGAAATTATTTTTTCACTCAATGCCTAATCAAACTCTGCAATTTGTTACTGGAGAATGTAGTAAAAGCTATTAGTGTAGCTGGATTTAAAAAAGGTTTGGACAAGTTCCAGGAGGAAAGGTCCATAAACCATTATTAAAGAGGACACGGATAACCACTGCTTACCCTAGGACAAATATTGTGGAACCTGTTCTTTTTGGGAACTTGCCAGGTACTTGTGACCTGAATTGGCCACTGTTGGAAACAGGATACTGGGTTTGATGGACCTTGGTCTGACCCAGTATGGCATTTCTTATGTTCTTATGTAAAGCAAGTAGCATAGTACACAGAAGGAACATTTCAACTTCTGCTCTATTCTGCTCCACTTTCTTTGATAATTGGAAAAGACTGCCTCACTTTCCACACACATCTTTGCCCTTCCATTGGATGGATGTGGCTGATATTTGGCCTGAATGGTGTCATATTGACAATACAATCTGCTACCAAATTTCAGAAAAATCCATCCATGGAGCCAGGGCTCATGCTACCTGCCCTGTGCAAACAATTACTATGTTGTACACCCCCCCCCCTCCTGATTCTAATGAATTGAATGGGCGCAACTCGAGTCAACATCTTGTGTCCCCCCACTGCTAACCCTTTGGCGACTCTAAGGTGTTAATTGTATTGCAGATAAGTGGTTTAAATTCATTTTAAATGCATTTATAAAATTGAAAAACATTCTGTGCAGCCGATGAAAGAAAATATTAGGGGCTTTGAAGCACAGGATGAGGTGCAGCAGGCTATATGCTGCGCTGTTATAAGTTATGCCATGCCCCCGTTGCTGAGGCTTCTTAACACCGCCTGTTGAGTGCCATTGGGTTTTTTGTTTCTAGTTAGTTTAGAAACAATGTGTGTTTGACTAACACTCATTCATTGTTTATAGCCTAGGGTTCATGAGCTATTACTTTGTAACTCTATTTTTGTTTATATTGTTGATATGAAAGTTACATGGAGTTGATTTGATTAGTTCTGGGAAATATGCATCGCTAACATCTCTGTGAAATTAATTTATAGTTTTATTTCTCCAGTGTTGTACATTCCAAGTTTGGCTTTTGGGGTTCCCAGTTTAATTATTGTCTTCATATTTCTAAATTGTGATCCCTTGTTCTATGTTTGGTGATGGTCTATGTTTTGCATGTGTAACTGATCTGCAATATTCCATTCATGTAGTTTCTATGTGACAGTCCCACTTGTTCTCTTTCCTCAGTAAGAGATTTATTGGTATTCTCTGAGTTATACTGGTTTAATATTTGCATTGTTTTTATAGATAGGGTTTGGTGCTTTGTGAGTCCTGGTAGTGCTGTTATGATATGGCGGGTTTGCTATGGGTTCTAAATTGGCAGGGTTTATAGTACTTCCTAATGTGCCTGGCAGTTGGCACTGGAGTATAGTAATGTAGAAATCTGGTAATCTTTCTTTATCCTCACTCATGCAAATGGTATTCAGACACTCATTAAGAGGCATGTATAAAAGTTAATGCGTATTCACAAATGTTAATGTGTGCTAAGTGCAGCAACACTCGTTTATTTCTATTGGCACAGTGGCACTTAACGCACATTAATATTTAGTAAACATGCCCCCAAGTCATTGCCAGGAGAAAAGAGAGACTTGTGAAGGGCTCCTTTGAAAGCCACCTAAAATTTTAGTTGGCAACATATACATTTTAAAATAAAATAAATTAAATGTATGCAAATTAGGTCATGTGGACATGCAAATGAGGCCCCGCAATGAGTCTCTGCGCATGGCCCTGCACCACCCTTGGGCCGACCCTGATTGGAAGGGTCCCAGATTTCTGGTGGGTGAATATGGGATACTTGCTTTTCATAATACCAGTAGAAAGCAAGCAGTTATTTTTTTATTGGGTGGGGAGGGGGTGGAATTGCTTATTGTTGTCCACTGGATCCTCCCCATAGAAACTTGCTGTAATCTACTCTTAAAATAAACCTAAAAGAACATTCTTTAAATATTATTACAATAAAATGTTTTGAACTGAACACATAGGCCATAGAGCTTGTGGATATGCCCTGCATTCAGGAGAGTAAATAATGCACAAGAAAAAGTCAAATCAGCCAACAAAATCCAGCTGTTCTCAACATATAAATTTTAATGTGGGAGACACATCCAGGTCAGTGATTTTAAACTAGGCCCAGGATATTTTGCACTGAGAAGTTATTAATATTCTCTATCTGATAATAAAATTGTTTTCAACTTCTGGTGTCTCTGGCTTTATTGGCCTTATTCTCTGGCCAGTTTGTCTCTATTTTTCATTCTCTTGTCTCTGTTCCCTTTTAATTTTCTTTCTCTTAAGCTGGTGTCCTTTTTCCTTTCTTTTTCATTTTCTCATGCTTCTTTGTTTTTTTCCTTCAAGTGGATACTTTAATATGTTTTCTTCCTCCTTTCTTTCTGCTGTTTTTACTGCTTCTTTCCTTTCTTCTCTTCCCTCTTCTTTCCTCCTCATTTTCTTAGCAGCTCACCTTTCCCCATTCCTCCTCTTTCCTGTCTTATTTGTCTTATGCTTTTTCTTCCATTCTGCATCCTCCATCCCCATTTCTTTCCTACAATATTTTCTTCCTAGATTTCTGTCTCATCCTCCAAATTCTCTCTTTCTCTCTTACCCTTATCACCAGCTCTCCCTCTCCCTCCCCCTAATCATGGGTCCATTTTCTCTCCTCATTCAATAAGAAGTCCCTGTACCTATCCCTTGCCCTCCATACTTATTTCTTTCTCTTATCCTTCCTCTTCCCCCTGGCTCCATACCCCCATACCCAGTCCTCAGTATGTCCCCCCTCTCTTCTTCCTGCATCTCTTCCACCAATCCCAAGTCCTCTTTCTCTCTTCTTCATTCCCACTTCCCTATTTCTCTCTCTCTCTCTCTCTCTCTGTGTTTCTCTCTGTTTCACATCTCCAGTTCTATTTCCTTCTCTTTAATCTAAATAAGCCCTCTTCATATTAACCCTCCCACTCCTAGCAGGCTTTGCCCACATTTCCTCCCCCTCTTTAACACCCAGAAATCTCTCCTCACATCTCCCCATCCCTGGAAGACTCTTTCAGTGCTCCTATATTCTCCTTCCACCCTCCCATCCCTGGTAGATTCTACTTGCATTCTCATCACCCCTGGAAGGATCTCCTTATATCTTTTTACCACTCTGGAAAATCTCACCAGATCTGCCATCCAGGGCAGGATCAACCCTTTGGGGGGCCATAGGTAAACAAGTGGATTGGCCTCCATTATAATATGAATATATTTTAAAACTACCACAAACAAGGCAGAAGAGGAAGCAGCATATAAGAAGCACTGCTCGCTGACTTTTCCTGCCTGGAAGAACATGCCCTGGAGATAGGAAAAATAGACAGACCTTTCTGGAAAACATAGCCCTGTCCACCCCTCCCTTCCATACTCTTCTTTCTGCCATTTATTTTTTTAAGTGCTATCAATCAGTGTTGACTCCTAGTGACCCAGCAGCCCCTGGGTTTTCTTGACAAGGTAAGACTGGAAGTAGATTGCCAGGCCTTTTTTTCCAAGGCAATGGAGGGTACAGTGACTTGCCCAAGGTCACAAGGAGTGCCAGTGGGAATAAAGCCCTGATCTCTTGGGTACTAGGCTGTTGTTCTAACCACTAGGCTACTCCTTAATTCATTGGAGAAAGAGAAATTGCATATTTGAGAGGATCCCTCCTAAACATTTGGGCCCTAAGCATATATCTAATTTGATTATGTCTTAATCCTGCCTTGCTGCCATCCCTGGAAGACTTGTCCATGTTTTTCCTCTTCCTCTTGAAAACTGTCTCTGCTTTCCTATCCTCAAAGCTTTGTGAAACTATTTGACCATCACCTGTGCAGGTAGTAGGTTCTACAAGAACAAAATGAGATCTCTTGGTCACTTTGGGAGTCACATAAAGCAGCAGAACTATGTTGACCTTTAGTAGAAGGAGCAACATGCAGAAGACAATTGTCACAACATATCTGAAGGATTTAGTGGCACCCACAGCCTGTCCCTACTGCTATGATTCACCCTCTTAATTGACTGACCAATGGGGAGTTGGGTGACCATGCTGTAGAAAGCACACAGAAGCAGGCAATACAAATGAGAAGAGAAGAAAAGCACAGACACCAGATGATAAATGCATTGGAGAAATTTATTGATATAATATAACATATAGCCACATTCTCCAATGAGATACTTGACCACGTTTCAGTAATCAGCTTGCATCAGATATCATACAAATTAGTCTCAATGTCCTTTGTAGGTATTTCAACAAGGCAAAACAATAGTACTCTTCACACAATTATAGATGTTAGTGTTCCACAGCAAACAAGATCTCTCGCCGACAGAGCTCACCCAAATAACTGAAAGTGCTGTTATTTGGGAGAGCCCTTTTGGCAAGAGACTTTGGGGTATGTTTACTAAGGTGCGGTAATGTCACCGTCGATAAGTGCCACGCTAATGTTACGGATGCTCATATAAAGAAGTGGGCGGTGCGGCGTTAAGGCAAGCATGGACCGTTAACGCGTGGTACAGGGTGCCCTGGCCATTAATGTGCAGTATAGGGCGCCTTGAACAATTACCACGCGTAAACGTCACAGCCGAAGGGAAGCAGCAGCACGTCCAAAGGGGTTGCAATCAAATGCGCGCAGATAGTAGAAGACGCGCTGAGGGATGTGCAGACATGGTGCCATATGAAGAATGGAGCCGTAGGTGTAAGGCCGTAGACCAGACAGCTGATATCGCAGTCTGTAATGGGGATGTGAGCCACAGATAAACATATGCACACACACCATGAAATGGTGTGCAGTGAAAACAGCATGCAGAAGACTAAACAAATTAAACGGAAAGGGCGTCAGGGATCTGTCTGAAGGGCCAGCTGTGTGAATGGTGTGTGTACAAGGGCAAAATGGGCAAGAGATCCAAAAAGGAATATGAGAAGATTGAACCGGTACACTGAAAGACCAAACACAACTCCCTAACACCAATACCAAACCACTGAGCCAACTGCCCACCCAGACAGCCCAAATAAAGGGACCATATATAACAGCTAATATGTGATGGATAGGCTGCATGGAAGGGACACTGCAGTGCACAGTGAAGAAAAGGAAGGGTGAGTGGAGAAGTGACAAAGCCGGAGCCATTGTGTGGTAAGGTTAACAGAACACAAGAAAAGAAAAGGAAACAAACATGTGGGAATCAAACCCACAACCTATAGTGGCTCAATATACGTCTGTAACCACGATCCCAAACAACCACAACATGCACAAAGCAAATATGTTCCACCAAAGGGAATGTGTGTATGGAAACCCGTAGCACCCTGTGAGGTGGCAGACGGATGTCACACAGACAGCTGCCACCGTTCACGGATGTGAACTTAGGTGGGCAATGTACATCTGCAGTATACCACTAAATACTACATACTGAATACGCTCTGCTTTTTCTCTCACTTGGTTTGCAGCTTGTCGTGCTGTGAGGGCTTGCGTGCATCAGTGATGCTGAGAGCTAAACTATCGGTAGTTTAACTACTGGCAGGGTCTCCCAAGATGGACAGGTCTCAGCTGAGGTGCCAGACGAAGACAAACCACCCATCTGGGCAGCAGCAGAATGGGATAGTGTTGACGGCGGAGGATCACATTTCTGTGACAACGGCAACAACACCAAACTTAAACTGCGCGGAAGGAAGGCCCGGCAATCTACTTCTGTATCTTGCCATGAAAACCCAATGGATAGTTACAACAAAACAAATTGTGCTATGGTGCTGGAAGATGAGACTCCCAGGTCGGAAGGCACTCAACTAGCTACTGGGGAAGAGCTGAAGACTTTTCAGAGTAAAGCCAGCATTTATGATGTGGTTGGATCAAAGCCCTCGGGAAGTCTGACTGCTGATGTAGCTGCGCATGAAATGAGAGTCAGAAGCTGTAAAGATGTCTTACACATTGGAACATGGAACGTACGAAGCATGAACCAAGGGAAGTTGGAGGTGGTCAAGAATGAAATGGAACGTGTACAACTTGATCTGTTGGGTGTCAGCGAACTGAAATGGACTGGCATCGGGCACTTTGCATCAGATGATCACATGGTCTACTATGCTGGAAATGAAAGACAAAGAAGAAATGGTGTTGCATTTATAATAAAGAAGAAACTTGCAAGAACTGTAATGAAATACAATGCAGTCAGCGAACGCTTAATCTCTATTCGTCTACGAGGATTGCCTATCAACACAACTATAATTCAAGTATATGCCCCAACAACAGCTGCAGAAGAGAATGAAATTGAAGAGTTCTATGAACAAGTACAAGCTGAAATTGACAGAACATGCAAACAGGATATCCTTATAGTCATGGGTGACTGGAACGCAAAAGTTGGCAACAAAGAAGAAGGCAAAGTAGTTGGAAAATATGGACTTGGCAACAGAAATGAAGCTGGAGAAAGATTGATAGAATTCTGCAAGACCAATGATCTATTCATCTCAAACACCTTCTTCCAGCAACACAAGCGACGACTGTACACATGGACTTCACCCAATGGATTGTATAAAAATCAAATTGACTACATCTGTGGAAGTCAACGATGGAAAAGCTCTGTAACATCAACAAAGACAAAACCTGGAGCTGACGGTGGTACAGATCATCAACTACTAGTATGCAAACTCAAGCTAAAGTTGAAAAAGAGCAAACCACTCATGAATGCACCAAAATATGACCTTGAGAATATACCACTGGAATTTAAAGACTGCCTGCAAAATCGATTTGCTGCTTTAGATACAAATGACAGAGCTCCGGAAGAGTTATGGAATGACATCAAGAAGGTTGTGCTGGAAGAAAGCGAGAAGTCTCTACAAAAGGTGAAAAAGCAAAAACGGCCAAAATGGATGACGGAAGAAACTCTGAAAATTGCCCAGAAACGCAGAGAAGCTAAAGCCAAAGGAGAAAGAAAGACAATCGCAGAACTCAACAGAGATTTCCAACGTGCAGCAAGACAGGACAAGGAAAAGTACTACAATGACACTTGCAAGGAAATAGAAGCAGAAACTATTAGAGGAAGAACAAGATCGGCTTTCCTAAAGCTGCGAGAGTTAAAGAAAAAGTTCCAGCCTCGAATTGGAATGTTACAAGATGCTCAAGGTTCTATGTTGAATGATGCTGAGAAGATCAAGAAAAGGTGGAAGGAATATACAGAGTTTTTATATGATAAAGATCAAGTGGACCAACAGCCGTTTCAACCTATACCTTATGATCAGGAACCATTGGTGATGAAAGAAGAAGTTGAAGCAGCATTGAAAGCCTTATCAAAGAACAAAGCACCAGGCATTGATAGCATTCCCATAGAAGTATTGCAGCAATCTGATGCAGCTGTTACCATACTTACAAGGCTCTGCCAAGAAATATGGAAGACAACATCATGGCCAACTGACTGGAAAAGATCTGTGTTTATACCAATACTAAAGAAAGGTGATCCAACTGACTGTGGAAATTATCGCACAATCGCTCTGATCCCACATGCCAGCAAGATTCTACTGAAGATTATTCAAAAGAGACTACAGCCATACCTAGAACAAGAACTACCTGAAGTGCAAGCAGGGTTCAGGAAAGGGCGAGGAACGAGAGACATCATTGCGGATGTGAGATGGATCCTTGAAAAGACTAAAGAATACCAAAAGGATATCTATTTGTGCTTTATCGACTATAGCAAGGCTTTTGACTGTGTAAACCATGAGAAACTCTGGGCCACATTAAGAAGCATGGGTATACCAGAACACCTGATCGTTCTCTTGCGTAATCTGTACATTGATCAAGAAGCAACAGTTCGAACGGAACAAGGAGAAACAGAATGGTTTAAAATAAGCAAAGGTGTAAGACAAGGCTGCATACTTTCCCCCTACCTGTTTAATTTATATGCAGAACAAATCATCAGAGAAGCAGGACTGTATGAAGACAACAGAGGTGTGAAGATTGGTGGAAGACTCATCAACAACCTTCGCTATGCTGATGATACCACATTACTGGCTGAAAGCGAAGATGATCTGAAACATTTGCTTCTCACAATCAAAGAACATAGTCTCAAAATGGGCCTGCACCTTAATGTAAAGAAGACAAAGATCATGACAACTGGTATAATCAACAGGTTCATCGTTGAAGGAGAAGAAATTGAAATTGTGAACAACTTTAACCTACTTGGATCAACTATCAATAAAGAAGCAACAAGCAGTCAAGAAATCAGACGACGCATTGCTCTTGGCAGAATGGCTATGAAAGACCTAGATAAGATTCTCAAGAGCAGAGATGTGTCTCTCCATACAAAGATTCGACTTGTTCAAGCCATGGTATTTTCAATAACATCATATGGATGTGAAAGCTGGACAGTGAAAAAGACAGACAGGAAGAAAATTGATGCCTTTGAATTATGGTGCTGGCGGCGAATACTGTGTATACCATGGACTGCCCGAAGAACAAACAAGTCGGTACTAGAGGAGATCAAACCTAAGCTTTCTTTAGAAGCTCAGATGACAAGACTTCGACTTTCATACTTCGGACACATCATGCGAAGAGAGAGATCATTAGAGAAAGACATCATGCTTGGCAAGATAGAAGGTCAACGCAAAAGAGGAAGGCCAGCAATGAGATGGATCGCTACAATAACAGCAGCTACGGGTACCAGTCTGTCGTCAATGAGCCGCCTGACTGAAGACCGAACACAATTTAGGATAGCTATCCAGAGGGTCGCCATGAGTCGACTCCGACTCGACGGCACTTAACAACAACAATAGTGTGAACGTTGGTTTTCATGACCGCGCCACCATTTTGTCTGCTGTGTTTTCAGCGGGGCCTCATGACGCCGAATGGTTGTGTATGCGTAGTAACACTTTTTACTATGCATGCTGCATCATGACACACCCGTAGCACGCATAATAACACATGTGACATTCTTTTCACACGTGTTATTGTGTGCGCTGCACGTCTGTGGCATTGCACCATGCGTAGCACCACAGTACTGCGTCTTGACGTAATGTGCATACTACAGAAGAAAGGATGAGGCACCTTACTACCTGTTCATTGTCTTTCCTTCTTGCTCTCCCCAGTTTTAGGGCTATATCTAGTGTTCTGCCTTACAGCTCACGCCTGTCAACCTGATGCATCTTATAGTACCTTAACCAAAGGTGCCTTAGGTTGTGGATGTCATGGGGGAGGGTTAGCCAGATCTGGACCTGTTGCTAGGGCACTGACAGACCAACAGTAGTACTGGAAGCCTCCGCTGCCTCAAACCATGGTCTGACATTCACCAGCAGCAGGCACAGTCAGACTGTACCTGCTGCACCCCGCCAGGCGTTGCAGCCATGCACATACAAACTGCAGACAGTCCATTAGCCAGTCTATATTGCATGTTCACAGAGGAACTATGCGCACTCAGACCTGGGTTGTATGGCATAGACACCCGGCAGGTACCTCAGTGATTGGGCCCCCAGAAAAGAGGGCACACATATATCACTTAAGACAAATGCTATGTAACACTATGTGGGTACATAGCCGTGCCATGGTCACTGCTCGGTCAGAGTGAGAGTGTCCTCCCAGCAAGACATTCTGTGGCCACCTTGTCCATGCAGGTGGTGGTTGGGCACTACAATGTCCCAGCCATTGCCCTACCACCACTGCAGTCGCATTCTGCCTGATCCACCCTCTCTGGGCAATAACCAGTTGAAGGACCGGTTCCATGTGCAGGGTGCCTGCATGCTGAAGCTCTGAGGAAACAAGTGGAGGAACTCAGAGAGGAGGTGGCAAGGCTGAGGAGCATTCAAGACAGTGAGAAGTACATTGATGAGATGCTTCTTGCAGCAACCAAGCTCTCTAGCACAGGAGAAGATGGGTGCCAACAGAATGTCGATGGTTGGACACAAGTCACCAGGGCCTACAAAATCACCAATCCAACTTCTCCAGCCCTTGAACTGAAGAACCATTATGCAGCCCTGGAAGTGGAGGAGGTGAAAGCATCCATGGAAAGGGAAGAAACAGAGCTCAAGTACCCCAAAGTTGCAGAATCAATGACCAGAAGGAAACGAAGGGTAGTGGTGGTTGGAGACTCTCCTCTGAGGGGTACTGAGGCGTCCATCTGCCGACCAGACTTGATGTTCAGAGAGGTATGCTGTCTGCCTGGTGCCAAAATCCAAGATGTTACGGAGAGTTTGCCGAGACTCATCAAGCCCACTGACTATTACCCAATGTTGCTAATCCATGTTGGAACAAATGATACTGCCAGGTATACCTCGGAACGTATCAAAAGTGACTTAATGGCTCTGGGACAGAGGGTGAAGCAGTTAGGTGCACAGGTGGTGTTCTCTTCAATCCTCCCTGTTGAGGGTAAAGGCCAAGGCAGAGAGGCTTGCATCCTGGAGATGAATGCATGGCTGCGTGAATGGTGTCATCGAGAGCGTTTTGGTTTCCTAGATCATGGGATGCTGTTCCAAGGGTTGCAGAGCAGAGATGGCATCCATCTGTCCAAGAAAGGTCAACGCATCTTCGGTAGTAGACTGGCTAATCTACTGAAGAGGGCTTTAAACTAGATTCGTTGGGGATGGGTGAAGAAAGCCCCCAGGTAAGTGAAAGCCCCCAGGTAGGTGATAAATTAAATACCTTTATGGAAATGGATAACAGGGGTAACATATGGAAAGCAGTGTGTATAAATGCCCGTAGCATGGGAAATAAGATCCCTGATGTTGAAGCTTTGGTGGGAGTGGCTGACTTGGATTTAGTGGCAGTTACAGAAATATGGTTCACAGAAAACCATGATTGGGATGTAACTATACCTGGCTATAATTTATTCAGAAAGGACAGGGTAGGAAGAAGGGGAGGAGGAGTGGCACTATATGTAAAAAATAATATTAAAGCTTTGGAATTACAGAGCTTAAAAGGGAGAGAGGAGGCATTGTGGGTTAAACTAGAAAAAGGGAAAGAGAAATCTATTTGCATTGGTGTGATATACAGACCTCCCTCACAAGAGGAAGAGGTAGACAGAGAGTTAATTGAAGACATACGCAGCATTGCTAGGAAAGGGGAAGTGCTACTGATAGGAGATTTCAATATGCCAGATGTTGATTGGCACATTCCTCCTGCAGTATCATCTAGAAGTAAGGAGATCCTGGATTCTCTACAGGGAGAACTATTCAGGCAATTGGTAACAGACCCCACACGTGAAGGGGCCATACTGGACTTGGTGCTTACCACTGGTGAAAGTGTTTCTGATGTTGTAGTGGGAGATCATTTTGCATCCAGTGATCACCAGATGGTGTGGTTCAGTATTAGGACTAGGGCTGTTAGAATCCATTCAAAGGTGAGGATCCTAGACTTTAAGAAGACTAACTTTGCGAAGATGGGCCAATACCTCAGGGAGTCGTTAGTGGGATGGGAACAGCTGGGGGATGTAGAAAAATAGTGGGCAAAACTGAAAGGGGATATTTTAAGGGCAACCAACCTTTTTGTTAAAATGGTAAATAAAGGTAAAAGGAAAAGGAGACCGCTATGGTTTTCGAAAGAAGTAGCTGAAAAAGTGAAGAAAAATAGGGAGGCCTTCATGAAATACAAGAGATCACAGAGAGAGGAAGACAGGCATCTGTATTTGGAAAAACTTAGAGAAGCTAGCAAAGTAGTCAAGAAGGCAAAGATTCAAAAGGAGGAGGAAATAGCCAATGCAATAAAATGGGGGGGTAAGACATTTTTCAGATATATTAGTGAGAAGAGGAAGGGCAAAAGTGGTATTGTCAGACTCAAGGGTGCAGGGGAGGAATATGTAGAAGCTGATAAGGATAAAGTGGAATTGCTTAACAAATATTTTTGTTCTGTGTTTACAGATGAAGAACCAGGAGCAGGACCTCAGAAAACACCCACAAATAGGAACAGAAGCGAGGGACATCTTGAACAATTTTCAGAAGACTGTGTTCGTGAGAAACTAGCTCAACTTAAAGTAGACAAAGCGATGTGACCGGATGGGATACACCCTAGAATACTGAGGGAACTTGGGGACGTTCTAGCAACTCCACTGACTGACTTTTTCAATGCCTCGTTGGAGTCTGGAGTGGTGCCAAAGGACTGGAGAGAGGCTCATGTGGTGCTTTACACAAAAGCGGAAGTAAGGATGTGGTTGAAAACTAGAGGCCGGTTAGTTTAACTTCGGTGGTGAGTAAATTATTGGAAACGCTGCTGAAAGAGAAAATAGTGAGGTTTCTGGAGTCCAGTGGATTTCAGGATACAAGGCAGCATGGATTCACCAGAGGCAGGTCTTTTCAGACAAATCTGATTGATTTCTTTGACTGGGTGACCAGGGAGTTGGACCGAGGGAGAGCTCTAGATGTGGTGTATTTAGATTTCAGTAAAGCCTTTGACACTGTTCCTCACAGGCGACTTATAAACAAACTGAGCACCCTAGGGATGGACCCTAAATTTACTGTTTGGGTTAGAAATTGGTTGGGTGGGAGGCGACAAAGAGTACAAGTAAATGGAGCTCACTCTGAGGAGAAGGATGTTACCAGTGGTGTGCCCCAGGGATCTGTCCTTGGTCCGATTCTTTTTAACATCTTTGTTAGTGATATAGCGGAAGGGCTGTCGGGTAAGGTTTGCCTCTTTGCGGATGATACCAAAATCTGCAATAGAGTAGACACCCAGGAAGGTGTAGATAACATGAGGAGGGATCTTGCTAAGCTTGAAGAATGGTCTAGAATTTGGCAGCTGGGATTTAATGTTAAAAAATGTAAGGTCATGCATTTGGGCTGCAGCAATCCAAGGAAGCAATATAGTATAGGGGTGAAGTACTTTTGTCCACTAAAGAAGACAGGGACCTAGGCGTGGTTGTGTCTGATGATCTTAAAGTAGCTAAACAGGTAGAAAAGGCGACAGCAAAACCTAGAAGAATGCTTGGGTGCATATGGAGAGGAATGGCTAGCAGAAAAAAGGAGGTGATAATGCCTCTCTATAAGTCTTTGGTGCGACCTCATTTGGAGTATAGTGTGCAATTCTGGAGACCGCACCTTCAAAAGGACGTGAACAGGATGGAGTCAGTGCAGAGGGTGGCTACTAAAATGATTAGTGGTCTTCATTATAAAGCATATGAGGACAGACTTAAGGATTTTAATATGTACACCTTAGAGGAAAGGCGGGATAGAGGTGATATGATTGAAATGTTTAAATACCTCCGTGGCATAAATGTTCAGGGAGAGAGTCTCTTTCAATTGAAAGCACGTTCTGCTACGAGGGGACATGGAATGAGTGTGAAGGGAGATAGATTCAGGAGTGATATGCGGAAATATTTCTTTACGGAAAGAGTAGTGGATCCGTGGAATAGTCTCCCAGTGGAGGTGGTAGAGATGAGGACAGTAACTGAATTCAAAAAAGCATGGGACAAACACAGAGGATCTCTAAAGGTAAAAAGGGGACTGTTGTTGTTGTTGATATGGAAGGACAGACTAGATAGGCCATGTGGTCTTTTTCTGTCATCATATTTCTATGTTTCTATACCCACAATGAGAACAAGAGATATGGATGAACACAAGTGCCTTTATTGGATCCCCTACGCGTTTCGGCCGAAGCCTTCCTCAGGGGGATATACTTAAACATAAAAACATATGTAAGAATAGTAAAAAGAAATAATTAATAAATGTGGGTAAAAACAAGATAAAACAGGCATGTAACAATAATCACATCGATATAAATAAAAAGTATAAATAAAGCTTAAAATATTTGCAATGGACAACAATGTAGAGTATGCATTAAATAAAAACAATGTAAACAATAATTGTGAGCACTAGATTTAAACACTAGATTAAAACATTAAAATCTAAGACGTAGGGCAGACAAACACCCTCGTAAAACATTTACTTACAAGGCACAGCTGGAAAAGATTCAAGTATTGTTCAAAATGGCCTGTAGATTCGTCACTTTGTTACAATACAACAATAAAAAGGAAATAAAAGTAAAAAGATAAAACTGAGTAATGACACTATAAGACATATACATTACATAGAATAAAAAATTGTGCTAAGAAGTGCCTCTAAAAAGAATGTGATAGCAAATACCATAGAGGTGAATTGGATCAATGACATAAAACCAGATGAGTGGAAAAAATGAATGAACTTTGTGCTAAAACATGTATACTTCTTAAATTAAAAAACTGTGTTGTGTTAAAAAATAAGAAGTAAAAAACTATTAATCTACCAGCTATTACCTGTACTTGACCAAATTGCTGTATGAGAAACACTGTATAATAAGAACGGAAAACTATTAATCCAGATACCACAAACACGGTCAATATAACAGTGTTATAATCCTAAGCTGAAAATACATCTATCTAACATTGTAAGAATAATAAGAAATCCCCACGTATCTAAAAGAGTCTAAAAAATTAAAAGAATCGTCTCCTAGACACCCGAAGAGCTAATGTGCTTGCTAAACATCCTTTAAGCATTAAGCAGAGAAACTAAATCTCCGGAGCTGTTTGTAACTAAAAAGCCGCTGCTAAATGGTATTATAAAATAATGTTGTGAGGAATATATTATGCTCAGCTACTTAAAAACACGGAACTAAAATGATGATACCTAGACAGTTACACTAAAAAACGTAATTAAAAGAACGTTATGAAAAGAACAACCATGCTCGTAGAAAAGACGCCAACTTTCGCGCCAAAATCATACTAAGGTAGAGTTGTACCAAAACCAAGTAACGAAAAGATGATGCACCTTCTACAGCTCACCTCAAAAAGAGAGAAGAAACCGCTTTTCCTGGACCAAAGTGTTGCCACAATTCCAAAGGAACTGACGTGCCGGAACAAAAATTTAAATACCAAAAGAGGGGGGCGTGGTGGATGTGATGACGGAATACCCGACTTTAAAATCAAGGTTTGCAAAAATTGAAAAATGTTTACTAAAAGGAAAATTTTGATGAAACCTCATAATGGATAATACTACCTGTTGCTATTAAAACACATAAATATATAAATATGAAACAAATAAATAAATAAATAAGATGTATTTAAGATACCACCAGGGGGCTGTTGTACTTTATTGCCGGACTAGGAACTAATTATGTCTGAATAAAATATAATAAATTATATTAAAATAAATTATATTAAAACACCACCAGGAAACTGATACATTTTGTTACCAAATGTAAATTAAAAAACCGTGACGTAAAATGGAGGAGCAACAAAGCATCATAGAGTAACTAATTGTAGATAAAAACACTGTATAAGGATTGTGGCACGAATTGTTTCATAACCAACCGCATAAAAAAAAAAATCATTATTCCCCTTCTTGGGCTTGCGCATAACATATGTGAATGTGCCAAACCTATTGAGTTATAAGTGTCACCATAAGGAATCTGTACTGTGAAAAGGCGCCGTGTTTTGAACCTAAAAACAACAAAAGCTCCACTGTGGTGTTAAAAACCCAATCTTCACTATAAAGGCGCCGTGTTTTTATCAACAACATCAAGGCTATACTATTTAAAAAGTATATCAATGGACAAATGATGCTTCATAAGAACACACCATATATCGACAGCATACTCTTCCCAACCAACCATGTGGGTGCTCCGTTAAAAAAACAAAAACCATCAATAAAGGTGCATAATAAGGAGGGGCATAATGACAAAGGACTTGATACAAAGGACATGATTGTTCAATGTAAACCGCACTGATGCAGAATAGCGCGGTATATAAGAGAATGTAAATAAATAAATAAAATAAATAAAAATATTGTGTGTATATGAATAAGTAATACTACATAAAGACTCACCATGTAACAACAGTATGCGATTTCCAAGCCATCCGTGTGGATGCTTTGTTTACGGACTGGCATAATAAGAGACTAAAAACTTAAAAAACGTAATGAAGACATAATAAATATTAAATATAAACATATATGGCGTGCATAAGAAACAAACGTATTCTACAGTAAAAAATCGCAAGTCATATTAAGAGGGCAGTCTAAACAATGACGAATCATTCACAAAAGTGAACTAGTCATAAAAATACTGTCAAATCTACTTCCTGGTTTAAACCATTGGGTGCCAGGCTGTTAAATTCATAAATAAATCTTTGTTCCAATCTTAGCAGGACTTTGTCAAAGTCACCACCTCTCCAACTTGGAACCACTGTTTTAACAACCAAATACTTCAAATCCTGAATAGTATGTTGTTTCTCTAACCAGTCTGCCACTAACGGACTATCCTCTACTTTCCTCTGCAAACAACTTCTGTGCTCTATGATCCGAGTGCGGACCTGACGTTTGGTCTTTCCTATATATATTAAATTGCACGGACATATTATTAAATAGATGGCCTTTTCTGTTTTACAATTTGAAAAGTGATTTATATAAAACTTACGCTGTGTAACCGGGTGAATGTAAACTTGCTTAACTGTAAGGGTATGAGTACACACGGAACAATTACCACAAGGGTAATGTCCTTGGATTTTAGGTGGTGGTTTATAATGAGAGAGAGCAGAGGGAACCAGTGTGTTAGCCAAATTAGAATTGCATTTGTAGGCCACCATAATTCTTTTAGAGGCCAAGTTAGAAACGCCAGCCAAAAGATACCATTCCTGTCTTAATATATTAGAGATCTCCTTTGAATACTGGGAGAAAGTGAGAGAACAAACAATTTTGTCCACCTTCTGACGTTCCTTTTTATGTAAAAGATTTCTACGTTCTGTTGTGCAGGCTCTAAAAAATGCTTTTTTAATGCATCTCTTAGGGTACCCTCGTTTTAAAAATCTCTGACGCAAGTCAGCTGCATGTTTCTCAAAATCAGATTCATTAGTGCATAACCTTCTTACCCTTAAAAATTGGCTAATTGGCAAATTGTTTTTTAGGGAAGCGTTGTGATAACTGTCATATCGTAGAAGAGTGTTGCGATCTGTCGGCTTACGATATAACTCTGTAATGAAACCATCAACACCCTTCCTGATATTTAAATCTAAATACGCAATGCTTTCCATGCTGAAGTTGCCCTCAAACTGCAAATTAGGGTCCAAACTGTTGATCCATTCAAAAAATTCTTGTAGCAAAGTTTCAGAGCCGTCCCATATTATTAAAATGTCATCAATGTACCTTTTCCATAGGTTAATATGCTTCTTAAAAGGGTGCACCTTCAAAAATTTGTTCTCAAAATCAGTGACATATAGGTTAGCTACGTCTGGGGCCATGGGTGACCCCATAGCCACTCCCTTAATCTGTTTGTAGAATATTCCTCTAAAGCAGAAATAATTCTCTGTCATAGCTAGAGAGGCTAATTGCGTAAGGTGAAAGGTCGGAATGCGTACCGGCTGTGGCCTGCGGATCAGCGTATTAGCTAACACTTCAATGGCTGCTTTTTGAGGGATATTCGTATAGAGGGAAACTATATCTAAAGTAACCAGCACTAACTTGTCATGATAACCAGAGAACTTATCTAAAATGTTAACAACATTAGTGGAGTCCTGTATATAGGAATCTGCTTCTGAAACAAAAGGTCTAAGAGAAAAATCCATGAATTTGGAAATAGGTTCTTGCCTCACTGTGTTCCTGTTGGAATAGCAAGAGCATCCTGCTCTCTTTGTGTCTATACCCACAATACCTTGCTCCTCAGTATGCAGATTTGCAGGCTGGCGCTGGCAACAGTTTACGTTTTGTGGGCCCACTGCAGAGTAAGACGCCACACCGCAATGGATGGACATGCACTCGCCCACTCCTATTACAGCATTGTGCAAAGATAGGGGTGGTTGGCAAACCTGACTACCACACTGGTCCTGATCACAGTGCAGGCATTGCTATGGGGTGCAAGAGCTAATTGTGGGCTCTGCTGATGACTGCTGCTCGAAGCTGGTGCAAACAGCCTGACTCTCTATGAAGCTTTGGATAGTGGGGCTTGTGTGTGTGGATGTTTGTACTCCTGTTGGCTGATGCTTTTGGGATTGCACATGTTGATGTAGTATCTGCAAAGTAGGGATGTGCATTGCAGGATCCACAGCTGGGATGTGAACCTGTGACCCTCTGTGCCAAGACACACTGGCTACATATACTGCACCACACTGTTGCCACAGAGGTAGTGCAGTCTCTGGGGCTACATTTGCTCTTTCTTAGACAGACCTTATTTATTGCACTGCACATGGCACACTGGGGCAGGTCATGTCCTTGGTCCAATGCAGGCAGGTGCCGCTGCCACCGCCATGCTGACATGCCCATATACTCTTGGTGCTGGTTGTGTGCAGTCCCAGGCCATCCAACTCTGCAGGTAGGCGGGTGCCTAGGTTCAGGGTCTGGGGTGCGGTGGCATACATGGACATCCACATATCCCCCCATCACCACCTGCCACTGTTCTGTCACTTCCACATGGGGATGAGATGGCTGTGGGGTGTGCAGTGTGTGATCTGGCAACAATTGGCTAGGGTGGACCTAGTTGATTGATTGTGTTCTTCCAGCAGACTGTGGTCAGGCTGGGGCATGCAATGCGGGTCCGGTGTCTCCATTATGGACTACTGGGTGTTTACATATTTCACCCAATGTGTGATCACACCCTGTACTGCCTTACCAGGGGCTGTGATAATGGGTGTTCATTTTGCTGGGTTTACGGACAGTTTGGGACTTATCCTGGGGAAGGTCCATAGACCCTTGTTAGAGTGGTCCCCAGATGTGAACTGCTTGCCCCATTACTGCTTGCTCCATTCAAATTACTGCTTGCCCCATTCAAATCCCACTAGAGGACAACAACCTTGGGCCGGAAGGACTGGGGTTTGTAGTCCCACAGGTGCTCCTTGTGGTCTTGGGCAAGCCACTTGACCCTCTATTGCCCATGTTCCCTGTAAGTATTAGTGTATGTGTCTCATATCCCCTTTTGTTAAATGTATCCCCCAATTGTGTTGTGACCACTTTGATTGAAGAATAAGGTGGTATACAAAACTGTCTAAATAAATAAATAAATTACGGGCATTGGGGTTCCTGTGTGATGTTTGGGGTACCTGCTGGGTACGTGTCCCCTGGATGGGACACTGTGGTACACAGAGTACTGGGCATTGTGACCTTGCTCAGACACTGTCATGCTGATTTCCGGTTTCTGTGTTCCTATGTGCCACCTAGGCAACAGCCTAGTCCACCCTGTGCCCCAGTTGCCACCACTGCATGTCCCGCTGCAGCCCCCTATGTCCCATTTGCACCATCACCATAGTGGCCTTTCATACTTGGGCACTATGCTGTTGCTGCAAAAGGAGCACTACTCGTATCTCTTTTTCTTGGGCTCCCTGCCTGTGCTGTACATTGTTGACACTGAAATGGTTTCTCCTGCAAATGTGCATCTACCAACAGGTTTTCACTCGCGGTAATGTACGGGCCTTCATGCTCCAGCATTAGTGTAGCAGGAGCCTCTTCCCGCCCATTTACCCCTTCTTTCCGCCTTCTCTCTGCCCTCTGTGACAGTTACCGCTTCCGGTGATGTTAACGCGTGATAACGTTACATCGGGTACATTAACTCGCGTTAACGTTACTGATGCTACCTTACCGCCCCTTAGTAAACATACCCCTTTTTTTGCTATTGAAGATATGCAGTGGGCATGCATATTTAATTGCTCCCAATGTAAAAACCTGTGCTGAAACTTAGCGCAGTTTTTACCCTTCTCAGTGCTGGATCTTTATGCTATCTTCGAGCCAGTGAAAAGATGCAGCGGGAAGAAAATGGATCATCTGAGGTGAAGTTTGACACTTCACCTCATATGACCAAGGCCCAGACCCCCTAATTGCATGCCTGCTGGCATTGGTGGACCAGTGGCTCCAAACCTCCTAAAAAATGTCCCTGGTGGCCCAGCGGCCCCTATCCTCCATTCCACAAACCCGACAAAAGTAACATTGAAGGTCTGTGCCTTGGTCACCTCAGATGACCTTTTTTGAAAGCATGCCAACACATGTACAATGTATAGGTGCTGCTAATGCAGACCCCTCTGTGCATATATCTGGCTTGCTCTCCTTGTTTAGTGCAGACATTTTGTGCGGAGCTTATTTGCTTGTCATTTACTCACAGCATCGCTGAGCCAAAAGTCTGCATTAAACTTGTGTTTGGGTTTCTGCATTGAGCTGGCTGTGGGACAGGAAGACATGCTATACTCCTGCTGCTTCCCCTCTGCTTGTTCCAGTAGCAACTTCTACTACCCTACCACACTAGCCTGCACTTAGCTATGCAACCTGCCACCTTTCCACTGTCACCCCCTAGATTTGTCATCCCATGAAAATGCACTGTTTACACATCCAGTACTACCAGCCCTGCACTGAGAAGGCCCCAGAATCATACATACAAAATACAGATTGAGGAACAGAGGCACCCTAAACTATAGGTGTTCTCTTATAAAATGGAAGGTTTATGATAACTTACACCATACTGTAAGTTGTAAAATAACTAAAAAAGCTCATAGGGGAAAGCCAATAGTCACCCAAGAGCACATGGTTTGTAACAATATATCCTTGGAGGATACTAGCAAAAGATTGAAGTTAGGGCATATCAACAGAGAGGTTCCAATAAAGGCCGGAGCTCCACCACCACCCACGTGAGCGCCAGGCCCAATCGCAGCAGCATCCCGGCAGATTTAAATCCGGTGCCGATCGGGCGCGCGGCCTCTGTTCCTGCACTCCGGCCCCTGCAAGAAGCTCTCCCAGTCGGGGATAGAGTGGGCCGGAGCTCCACCACCACCCACGTGAGCGCCAGGCCCAATCGCAGCAGCATCCCGGCAGATTTAAATCCGGTGCCAATCGGGCGCGCGCGCGGCCTCTGTTCCTGCACTCCGGCCCCTGCAAGAAGCTCTCCCAGTCGGGGATAGAGTGGGCCGGAGCTCCACCACCACCCACGTGAGCGCCAGGCCCAATCGCAGCAGCATCCCGGCAGATTTAAATCCGGTGCCGATCGGGCGCGCGGCCTCTGTTCCTGCACTCCGGCCCCTGCAAGAAGCTCTCCCAGTCGGGGATAGAGTGGGCCGGAGCTCCACCACCACCCACGTGAGCGCCAGGCCCAATCGCAGCAGCATCCCGGCAGATTTAAATCCGGTGCCGATCGGGCGCGCGGCCTCTGTTCCTGCACTCCGGCCCCTGCAAGAAGCTCTCCCAGTCGGGGATAGAGTGGGCCGGAGCTCCACCACCACCCACGTGAGCGCCAGGCCCAATCGCAGCAGCATCCCGGCAGATTTAAATCCGGTGCCGATCAGGCGCGCGGCCTCTGTTCCTGCACTCCGGCCCCTGCAAGAAGCTCTCCCAGTCGGGGATAGAGTGGGCCGGAGCTCCACCACCACCCACGTGAGCGCCAGGCCCAATCGCAGCAGCATCCCGGCAGATTTAAATCCGGTGCCGATCGGGCGCGCGGCCTCTGTTCCTGCACTCCGGCCCCTGCAAGAAGCTCTGCCAGTCGGGGATAGAGTGGGCCGGAGCTCCACCACCACCCACGTGAGCGCCAGGCCCAATCGCAGCAGCATCCCGGCAGATTTAAATCCGGTGCCGATCGGGCGCGCCCGTGCCTGGCGGGCCCGCGCCTGAGGGCCTCGCCAGAGGGCCCTTTGGCGTGGCCCTTAGGCGGGGCACGGCAGGCACCCACAGCCCATATGCTCAGTGACTTTAACGTTCCTGCTCTCTCTCACTACCTCAAGTAAGATTATATAGCCCACTGTATATACTGCTAAGTAGCCTTATCTCTGAAGCCTCTCATGTAATTGTATACTACTGAATAACCATCTCTCCTAAGTAGTGTGTATACTGCTATTTAGCCTTATTTCTGAAACCTCTCGTGTAATTGTATACTAATTGAATAATTGTATACTAATTGAATAACCACACCTCTCAGAAATTTTCTCACATAATTTATATCCCACTGAACAGCCTTGTCTCCAAAACTTAGTTCAGAGATAGATATATATCTGAAATCTTTCATATCCCACTGCATACTACTGAATAGCCATACCTCAAAAATACTCTCTTATTGATATTTTTGACTCCATCTATATGCATTTTGCCTGCCTCACTCCTCTAAAATAGAACACAATTTCCAGCTGTGTTCACCCTCCCCTCCTCACACATCCAAAATAGTGCAAAATAGTGCAAAATATTGCACAATCTCCCTTTAACAACTTCCAGTAGTCAGTGACACCCACCAACGCAGCATAGACTCACCACCATCACCTTAACATCAAATCCGACACCAGTTCTACAACATTCAAAAACAACACGGAAATGGCCCCACCTATCACGGGCCATAATGAGCGGCCTCCTTATCTTCTCTTGGCTGATCGTCGAGTCCTTAGCCCTATTCCACACTACCAATCAAATTCCAATTCTCCAGCACCATGCCAAAACGTGGACAAATTATTCTTATCCTCACCACCTAAAGAACAATCACACACGTCAATCATATTTATTACACATAGCCCTCCAACATGCCAAGCAAACGAAACCAGAGAAACCCACTCCACTTCTTAACTGCGCCCTTATAAATGCGAGATCAATTCGTAATAAATGGCCAGTTGTCACTGACTTAATTGCTTCCCACAACCTGGATATTCTTTTGGTAACTGAAACTTGGTTATCTGACGTAGATAATGTAATCCTCAACCAATTACTACCCAACAACTTCACAATCCACTCCCGTCATAGAGAAATCAAAAGAGGAGGAGGGGCCCTTATTTTGACCAAAACTGATTTGCATTTTCATACAACAGACTCCTCCAGCACCAACAACCTTGATATCTTATCCATTGCAAATGACCAATGCGCCATCAACCTTTTATATAGAGCACCCTCATCCTCAACTGATGATCTCTCCAACATTCTCGACCTAGCAGCCAACACTCGCAACCCCAACCTATCAAACTGGATACTAGGAGATTTCAACCTCCCATCACTTCACTCCAGTCATGCCACTGCCCTTCTAGAAGCGATCAATGATCTGGGCTACAGACAAATTATCACCGAACCCACCCACACTAAAGGGAACATACTTGACATGATTTTTGCCCCCCTGTCAGCACAAGAACCAAATGAAGAACTTGTGACATCTCTCACCTCTGTACCATGGGTCAGATCACAAGCTAATCAATTTCATCATACCTATCAACAACAGTTCACTACACAATAATGAATCTCCAAGCAACTCAACAAACACTGCTTCTCGAAACTTCAAAGCCTTCAATAAAGATCTCATACTGGCAGAAACTCTTCCTCTATTCAACAATGCAACTCTCAACCTAGACAATTTAATCTCCTCATGGAATAAGTCTCTTAGTTCCATTGCGCAAAATCCTACCAAGAACAATATCGCAAAGAAAAAAAAACACTCTCCATGGTTCTCACCTGAACTGCGTGTCTCCCGGTCACATTTACGGAAACTAGAGAAAAGATGGAAGCGGTCCCACTCCACTGAAGACCAGTCAGCATACAAAACTCACCTTGCAATCTACAGAGAAGCCATCCTAACAAACATGAAACAATACCATACCGACACTCTCAAAAGATCACTAAACAAACCACGTGACCTTTTCGAACTAGTTAAATCATTCTCTAAGGAACCATCCCCATGTCAACCTAAAGAGATCCACCCACAAGAGTATGCCAACCATTTACAATCCAAGCTACTTCAAACTGATAAAATTACCACGTTCATAGCACAAGACATCCCTAGTCCAACTTCCCTTTCTAAGTTCTCCACACCATCCAAGAAACTTGTGGAAGATACTATTGCAGCCCTCAATACCACGACTGCACAAACTGACCCCTGCCCCGCATATTGGATTAAAAATTTACGAACAGAACTCAGCCCACTGATCACAAAAATGATGAACTTATCATTCACAACTGGATCCTTCCCTGCAGCACTCAAGCAAACATCCATCAGACCGCTCCTGAAGAACCCTAAACTTGACCCAAGCAAAGTTGAATCCTACAGACCCATAGCCAGTATACCTCTCTTAGCCAAAATAATCGAAAAGGAAGCACAAAGGCAACTTCAAGACCACATAGATTCAACCTCCCCACTAGACCATCGTCAACATGGATTCAGGGAATACCATGGCGTCGAAACACTACTTACCTCCCTCTTCAATAAAATCGTCACAGGTATCGACAACATCCGTCAAGGTTTCGCTCTCATCTTCATAGACATCGCTGCAGCCTTTGACTCTGTACACCATGGTCTGCTAGTAGAACGACTAAAAGAAAAGGGCATAAATGGCATCGCCCTCGATTGGTGCAGGTCATACCTTGAAGACAGATGGCAACATGTAAAATCAGGATCAGGATCTTCCGAACCCTTCCATCAACAACAGGGCGTCCCACAAGGATCTTCCCTATCTTCTCTTTTATTTAACATTTACATGCAACCCATTTTCAACATAATCGGATCATTCAAGGTCGACTGTCTAATTTACGCTGATGACATCCTCCTCTTCATGCCATTCTTCACAGAGCAAATGGACCTTTCACCACTGATTGAATGTTTCAACGCAGTCTCCGAATGGCTTCTGTCCCAAAATCTTAGGATACAACACAAAAAGACTGAGGTGCTATTCATCACCAGAGACCAGAGTTTCTGCCCTCCACCTCATATAAAGGTCAATGAGGCTGAGCTCCAAACCAAATCAACAATTCGGTACTTAGGAGTCACCCTCGATCAACATTTAGATATGAAAACCCATATATCCAACATAGTCAGAGCCATTTATTTCAAATCCGGTCCCTTAGACACCTGCAATCCCTTCTAAACCCTGAAGACTTCCGGACAATATACCATCCCTGATCTTACCACACTTTGACTTCGCCAACGCTATTCTTCAAGGTCTCCCTCAATCAACACTCAACCCGTTGCAACTTGCCATGAATGCCGCAGCCAGAGTCTTAGTGGGGAGCAGCAAGATGCAACCATATAACGCCTATCCTAATACAGCTGCATTGGCTCCCCATTCAAGGAAGGCTTATATTCAAATCTTTGTTACTCACTTTCAAATCCATCCATGGCATCACCTCCCCTTCATTAACCGATATCATCCAACCCATTCCTCCCAACAGAACAAGGAGATCCCTATCTACAAATGCACTACTAATCCCAAAGGCTTCAACAAAGTACACAACCGCAACATCTAACAGGGCATTCAGTATCTATGCCCCAAAATGTTGGAACGCATTACCACCAGGCATCCGTGCAATTACTGACCTAACACAATTCAGAAAGGCTCTCAAATTCCATTTATTTACACAGTACTACCAGATTAACCTAACCCCTACCTAATTGCCTCTCCTCTTACCTCCTCAAGATAACATCTCAACCCTACTGCACACATGTAACACCCTAAATTCTCAGCAATCAATCTCATTGTACATATGTAAGTAGTTCAGTTTGCATCCCCCGCGTTATCCAAGTTGTTACTCCTGTTCTCTGTAAAGCAAAACATGTTATCCAAGTTGTTACTCCTGTTCTATGTGAAGCCAAACAGTTTGTTATGGTCATTTTGTTGTATGTAAACCGCGCTGACAATAGTGCGGTATATAAGAAATTGTAATAAATAAAATAAATAATAAATAAATTAAAAAAAAAGTAACCCAAATGCCCTTAAGTACAGAGCAGACAGAGCTTAAAGATTCCAAATTACCCCTGCCTACCAATAACCAGATTAATATGAATAAAATACAACCTCTAAAATGCTTGTACGCAAATGCTAGAAGTCTGGAAAATAAGATGGGAAAGTTAGAATGTATAGCAGTAAATGAGAGGTTAGATATGGAGGAAGGAGGACAACCAGTGGGACACTGTGATACTTGGGTACAAACTATGGGGTATGTTTACTAAGCAGTCTTAACGTGCATCCAGCGATAGTGTGCAGGATGCCATAAAAGGAGTGGATGTTCCGGTCTAAACGTAGCAAACCGGGATTATCGCGCGATAATGAGCGCTGCGCACATTATTGGGCGGTGGATTGACCTATGCATGTTAACGCGCATTAACCTTAAGTAGGCGTGCTGACATGCAAACAGAGCAGCAGAGGTGTAGCACAATGGCTAATACACTGACTGATGGTACAGGGGTCATAAGTTCAATCCCCCAGTATGCCTAACGAATAAGGCTGGCTGAGGCATTACCCTTTACATTTAAGCAGTGCTTTGTGAGGCATTTTAGTTTTATTTTAATTAGTGCTGCCAGAAAACACACCTTCACAGTGCCGTAACCTAAGGTGCCGCATAAGGCGCCCTATAAGGCACTCCAGAGGGCACATTATAAAGTGCACTGTCCACCAAGGCACCCTATAATGTCCCCTATAAGACGCCTTATAAGGCGCTTTATAGGGTGCCTTATAATGTGCTTTATAAGGCACTTTATGGGGCACCTTATGAGGCACCTTAAGGTTACAGCACTAATTTACATTAAAAATAGACAATGCCTTGGACAGCCCTATCAAATAACACCATTGTGGGATCAAACCCATGACCGCTGGCTCCACAGGCAGTGAAGTAACCAGTAGGCTACATCTCTATTGCTACTAACAAATCCCTGGCTGGCTACAGAGGGACTGCAGGTCACCACACAAACTGTCTGCTGTGGTTACTAGGATAGGGTTAACCCACCCGTAACCATGATGCACTGCACATGCAGATCAGCAGTCTAGAGATGATCACAAGATGGGGTATGCACCCCCACAGCACCTCGACCTGGTAGGGGGAACTGACTGTGTGTGTTACTGGCACAGTGTAGCTACAGACCGTCACATTGTGCGGGTACTGTGCTCACCCTGAGGGTGAGGTGGGGCGTCAAGCACCAGGTCCGCAGCACCTGGCTTAGCTGAACTGGCTATGCTGCAGGTCACCATCAGTGCCAGTGTATGATAGGTAGTCCTTGCAGACACACCTAGGATACACCTGTGTCCATCTGTATTTCCCAGTCAAGTCTAGCCCTTGTGGACTATGATGCACCCAGAATAGTGCATATCCTGTGTGGGTGCCATGGTCACATGATTTAAGTGACAGGGGTGTGGTGTTTGGACCCATAGGCGGATTATGTAGTACCATCCAACCTGCCCTCTGGGGCTCAGGATCTCCCACCAACAGATCCACATTCTATATCCCTGCAATGGTGGCAGTAGAGCGGACCATCAACCCCAGTCCTGCTGGGGAACAGACACCCTACAGGGCAGATCTGTACGCATCCATAAAGCAATAGCAGACAGACAGTAGGCCTGGAAATGTTCAGCTGCCCCCGCCCCTCACCCCCCCCCACCCCCCCACCCCCACCACCCCCCCACCCCCACTCTCTGACATTCTCCAGCCACTGCACCCTACAAGGTGTTCTAGCCATACACATACTAACTGCAGACAGTCTGCTAGCTAGTCCCTGTTCCTGGAAGAGATGTGAGCACACCCACCAAGCAGATAAGTCAGTGATTAGGCCCCAGAAAAGAGAACCCATATGTATCACTTGAAAGAAATGCAACATGGCACTATGGGGGAACCTAGCAATGCCGTGGTCACTGCTCAGTCAGGGTGAGAGTGACCTCCCAGCAGGACATGCTGTGGCCACCCTGTCCATGCAGGTGGTGGCTGGGCACTATAATGTCCCAGCCATTGCCCTATGCCCTGTGCAGATGCATCCTGCCCAGGCCGCCCTGTCCAGGCTATACCCACAGTACCTTGCTCCTCATTATGCACATTGGCAGGCTAACACTGGCAACAGTGCAGGCAGTGTGGGCTGAGTAAGGTGTTGGCAGCCACCACACACTGGATAGACACACACTCCCACACCTATGCCAGCATTGTGCAACTATAGAGGCTTTTGGCAGCCCTGGCCACCGCACCAGTCCTGGGCACAGTGCAGGCATGGCTGTGGTACGCAATACTGTTGGGGTCACTTCCCGGGGTGGTGAACACTGTCAGACACCAGACCTGAAACACACTCCACAGACATCAGAGAGGTTGGTATGATACAGCTCAATGAGCAGATTGTGCTTAACTTAGGAATTGCTATCTGCCAGTAATCATAGCAACCTTTTGATATATGTGTACCGTATTCCCAGGTTTAGGGTGGCATTGTTAAGGTATGCAAGTGCTAGTATTGGGAGATGCATGCAGGGCCCAACATTCTGCCTCTCCAGGTGGCTTTGGATAATGGAGCCTGTGGGTGCAGGTGTTTCTGCCCCTGTTGGCCGCTGCTCTAGGGCAGAGGTTCCCAACTCCAGTCCTGGTGGGCCAAACACTGTTCGGGTTTTCATGCTGTCCCTAATGAATATGCATGAATACATCTGCACACTATGGGGGCGGCGCATAGAAATGCAGCACAGGCATCTTTATTAGAGACAGCATTTATTTATTTATTTATTTGGTATACATTTGTAAGCCGCCACTTCCAGCGATCAGCAGCGGACCAATGGTGTAAAATACAAGGGAGTAAATTAATATAATCAGAATAAAAGATACAATATGATTTGCGGGAGGGTTACACCACAGTGACATAGAAATTACAAATATACATTACATTTTGATCAACTAGGTTTGAGCAACAAATAAGCAAATAAATATACATTTGATTGAATTCAGATTATAAATATACATTTGATTAAATAAGATATGTTAAAAATGGAACCTGAATGGTGTTTGGCCCTCCAGGACTGCATTTGAGAGACTCTGCTCTAGGTAATGCACATGTTTATGGTGTCTGTAGGGTAAAATATAGGTGTTCTGTGCTCTGTAGGGTAAAATATAGGTGTTTAAGGCATGTTTATGTTATCTGCAATAAAGGTTCCGTCTTTATTACCATGGTTTAGTAGTGGGTAAAATATGGGGACTGGGTTGGCAGGAACCACAGCTGGGACTTGAACCTGTGATCTTCTGCTCCTGAACATACTAGCTGTGTGTACTGCACCACACTGTTGCCACAGGGACATTTCATTCCCTGGGATACCATTTCATTCCCTGGGATACCATGACTGTTTGTCAGACAGAGCCTGTCTGTTGCAGTGCACGGCACCCACCTAAACAGGGCTAGGCCACGGTCTGCTGTGGGCAGCAGCCACTGCCCGCTCCACCACCAGTACCCCTCCGCCACCATGCTGACATGCCCTTCTGCTGGTGGTGCGCAGTCTCAGGCCATCCATTGTGCTGGTAGGCGGCTGCCTATGGTGCGGGTTCTGGGGTAGGGGTGCCTGCATAGATGTCCACGCTTCCCCCCAGCACCGCCTGCCAATGTTCTGTGCCCTTGGGGGTACCTGCTGGGTACTATCCCCTGTGACACTGTGGGAAACACACTCGTGCCCATGTTGGGTCCTCATCAGTTGCTGTCTGGCTGCTCTACTGTTTCAGCATTCCTATGGGCCACTTAGGCATCACCCTAGTCCGCACTGTGGCCCAGCTGTACCACAGCATGTGTTGCCTGCAGCCCTCTGTATCCCCTTTTCCAGCATCTGTCCAGTTGCCCGTTTTGACATGCCCACCCTGCTGTTGTGGAACATGTGCATGCCATAGGAAACCTGTCCAATAACAAGGGAAAACCCTGATCAGCGCTATTTCACTGTGGGATCATTCACCTTGTATGGGGACAGAGCATAGACCCTTCCAAAATTAATATCTTTTTTTTTAGCTTTCTCGGTAGTGTTTTTTGCTATTTACCATTAATATCACTATTGGCCAGCTTGGTTATATTTTTTTTACATTTTGTTCAGGTCCTTTTCAATGTTTATTTGTCCTTTTGTTCCGTGCACATGTATCACACTTATCACTTTTTTGTAGGTTTCCCTGGCTTTGCTGTACATTGCTGACATAAATGGTTTCTCGTCCCTTTAAATCTGCTCTAACGCCAGGGTTTCACTGGCGTTAGTTTTCAGCCCCGGAATCCACAGCGTTAGTGTGCAAGGAGCCTCTCCCCCCCCACTCTCCACTCATTGACCCTCTCTCTCCGCCCCTGAGGAGCCTTCCTCCGCCCTCCGGGAGCCTTTCTCCGCCTTCAGCGCTTGTTTGCGCCGCTGCACGCGTTATCGCGCGCTAAGGTACCTTTGCGCCCGGTAAAGCGCCATTATCACATGATAACATGCCTTATCACCCGATAACGTGACAGCAGCGCAAATAGCGCCCTTTAGTAAACATACCCCTATATCGTAATGAGAGAGCAGATCAAATTGGTGGAGGGGTTGCAAAGGATTAAAGTTTTGCAGGAAACAAAATACACTGTAGAATTTCTATAGATTGAAATTCCATGTAAAAAGGGGAAGGGGAAAACAATGGCAGTGGGGGTATACTGTTGATTGCCTGGCCAGGATGAACAAATGGATGATGAAATGCTCAAAGAAATCGGGGAAGATAACAAAAGTTACAGCACAGTAATAATAATGGGTGATTTCAATTACCCTAGTATCGACTGGGTCAGTGTCAAGACAGGACATACTAGGAAAATAAAATTTCTAGATGAAATAAATGACTGCTTCTTGGAGCAGCTGGTTCATGAACCAAAAAGAGGGGAAGCCATTTTGGACCTAGTCCTTAGTGGAACACAAGATCTGGTGCAAGAGATAAGGTTGTTGGGGCCACTTGGCAACAGTGATCATAGCATGATCGCATTTGATTTCATAAATGGAGGAAAGACGGCAAAAGAAATCCACAGTACTACCTTTTAACGTTCAAAAGGGGGACTATGATGAGGAAAATAGTTAAGAAAAAACTAAAAAGAGCAGTTGGAAAGGTTAAAGATTTACATCAAGCACGGGTGTTGTTTAAAAATGCTATCTTGGAAGCCCAGATCAGTTGTATTCCACGCTTTAAGAAAAGTAGAAGGAAGTCCAAAAAACTGCCAGCATGGTTTAAAGGTGAGGTCAGAGAGGCTGTTGTTGCCAAAAAAGCATCTTTCAGGAAATGGAAAAAGGAGCCAAATGACGAAAACTGGAAACAACACAAGCACTGGCAAATTAGATGCAAGGCATTGATAAGGCAGGCAGAGAGAATTTTAGAAGAAGCTTGCTGTGGAAGCAAAAACATATAATAAAGACATTTTCAAGTATATTTGTAGCAAAAAACCTGTGAGAGAATCAGTTGGACCATTAGATGATAGAGGGGTAAAAGGGGCGCTAAGTGAAAACAAGGCAATAGCGGAGAGACTGAATGGATTCTTTGCTTCAGACTTTACTGAGGAAGATGTAGGGATGTTACCCATGACTGAAAGAAGAGGAAGAAGAATTGAAAGAAATATCGATACACCGGGAAGATGTATTACAACTATTTGATAAACTGAAGAGTAGCAAATCACATAGACCAGATGATATACATCCAAGGGTGTTGAAAGAACTAAAATATGAGATCGCAGACCTACTATTAGTAAACTGTGAACTATCATTAAAATCATCTGTAATACCTGAAGACTGGAGGGTGGCCAATGTAATGCCAATTTTTAAAAAGGGTTCCAGGGGTGATTCGGGAACTACAGACCAGTGAGCCTGACATCAGTACTGGGAAAAATGGTAGAAACCATTATAAAGAACAAAATTACTGAACATGTAGATAGTCATGGCTTAATGGGAGATAGCCAACATGGCTTTAGCCAAGGTAGGTCTTGTCTTACTAAGCTGTTATGTTTTTTTGAAGGTGTGAATAAAAAGGTAGACAAAGGTGAGTTGGTTGATATAGTGTATCTGGATTTTCAGAAAGCCTTTGACAAGGTCCCTCATGAGAGACTTTTGGTGAAATTAAAAAGTCATGGTATAGGAGATAGTGTACTATAGTGGATCAGTAACTGGTTAAAAGATAGAAAGCAGAGAGTAGGGCTAAATGGCCAATTTTCCCAATGGAGAGAAGTGAATAGTGGAGTACTCCAGTGATCTGTGCTTGGTCCGCTGCTTTTTATCATATTCGTAAATGACCTGGAAATGGGAATAACGAGTGAGGCAAACAAATTTGTAGATGACTCAAAATTATTCAAAGTTATTGAAACTCAAAAGGATTGTGAAAAATTGCAAGACTTAATTGCAGAACACGAGAAGCACCAATAGTGGAACACTGTTTAGAACAGTGCCACAAATTTGAAGAGCTACGGTGTTTCTGTATAGATCAGATCCTCACAGTCAAAAATGGGCAATCAAGAGAGCAGGTTCTATTGATCTGTGAACAACAATGGATCTATAACTTGCAATCTGTAATCCCAGGAGGTTTAAACGCCCAAATAGATTGGGGAGTCTGTGTTTGAAGTATGCAGGTTGAAATATCAATGGATAAACAAAGACAGCGTGGCCTTAATTAACCATAGATAGATCACGGAATAATCAACGGCTAATCATTATGAGAGAGACACAATGATGAAAAATATACAGGTGAAAGCAACAACCTGATTAAAGGTACATTTAAATTTTGAAGATTGCTGCTAGTCCACATGTGCGGCGTTGTTAGGAACCCGACAAGTTTGGAGAAAGAAGGATAAACCAGACGTTGGCAGCATATAAACTACAATTACAATTGAGGTAACCCTTAAATAAAAATTACAAATATATGCTTTATTATACATTGCAAAGTAGATCAATAGTATATTTAGAAAATTTGTAAAGACGTGATTAACTAATAAGATTTTATTTGTTTCACCATCAGTGCTTAAAAAAAGAAAAAAAAACCTGAAGAAACTCAATGTAGTGAAACGCAGATAAGGTGCCGAGGCATGGCGTTGGGGAATTCATACAGAACATAAAAGTTAAGCACTTTTTCATGTTTAATATACTTTTGGATATAAAGGTTGCATTGAAAGGAAGGTCATTGATGCAAAATGGCACATAATATATAGACATGACAAAAGTCTGAAGTATAGTGCCTATAAGAGTCTGAGATCTCCTTTTCTTTAATTTATTTGAATATATCCAACAAAGAATAGTTTGAGAGAATGAATTATTTTCATGGTGATTGAAATATTATAAAATCACGATCTTAGAGATACAAATAGAGTGTGGATCATTACCAAATAGACAAACATTCCCACTCTGAGAGCAGACCATTTAACCCGGCGGTCTTAACATGCCTGATCCCAATGCCAAGATTACCTCTAACTGTCTGGACATAATGTTAGTGCCCGATCTGTCAAAATTTCTCTGGAGAAGCCTATCTCACAAAAAATTCCAACAGTTCCTATATTATCTGACCTGCAGTAACTTTCTGCAGGGGAGTTGCCCATGGATAGCGGGTAGCATATTCAACAAGTACTAAGAGGTACTGGTAACTTCATACTCCTATCTAATGGACCCACATGGCCATGGCCATTCGATCCAGGGGTTGTTCGACCCCTAGGATCCGAATCAGGGATGTTTTATTGGGCTGTTTTTTTAATTTTTTCATTGGTACATGGGGCATGCCTGACAGAACTTAGTCACCTCATGATATAGGTTAGGCCAGAAGAGCCGTTGTGTAAGGTGTGTAATAACCCCCTGCTCCCCTAGATGTCCTGCCAAGGGATGACTGTGGGCCAAGATCAATAGGGTCTCCTGGAATATTTTGGGCACCATGAGCTGGGCTTGCTCTCCTTTCTTTTCCCGGAATGTAATCCGATATAAGAGATTATTCCTCTTCCTAAAGAGAGGATAACTCTCATTTCCCTTCTTAGAGCCTGCTCTTCCGCCTTACCCCAGGCTTCCTGCAAGGAAGCATATTTTGCTTGCTCTTCAGAAAAATTATTGAACTTGGAGAGCACCTCCTCCCCAAGATCCTCAACTTCCCCTGGCGGAATCAACTTTTCCGCCCTCCGCTGAGCCCTGCTTTTTCTAATCTTTCTCCCTCTCTCTACCACATCTGGGGTTGCAAAGAGGAACAACTCCTAGAGTCTGGGGACAGATGTTTCCTCCAGGATATAGTCTCAGGAACTGGTGGCTACTAAAGCAGAGCGGAAGCTGTTGAGTCTAATAGCTACTCCCAATATCGGCCTAGGATTAATGGCACTGGGAGCCCCTTCACAATGGTGATTCCTAGTAGTTGTTGTTTGTGGTCCCAGGTGATTTTTATCTAGTAAGCGGGGCCATTCTATATGTCCCCGTGGACTCACCTCACAAGTATGGGGCCTAGGTATCTACCTGCCTCTTACCGACCCCTAGGCTCCATGCCAGATCTCGAGATATCAGAGACTGATTATTCCCAGTATCTATGAGAGCTTCCAGGTCCATCCCACCAATCCAGATCCCTTTTTTAAGGGGTTCACTCCAGCTTCCCGGGTCCCCCGTGAGTCCTACACCAGAGAAGGAACATTCCCCTTTTGGACACTCCTGTTAGAAATGGCCCGGTTCCCCACACACAAAGCATTGTGGCTCTCTTCAGGACTCCTGAGTGGGTTTCTTTCCTGTGGGGTCCTTAGGGTTATCCCAACTACCCTTTGGCCTAGGGGATCCTTTTTTCTCAGGAATTCCATGGGGTATCTCCTTTCTCCCTTCCCTGGGTCTCGGGGTCTTTGGGATTCAGCATTGAGAAAGTTCTCAGCAAGGCCTATGGCCTCAGTTATGGACATGGGCCCCTGCCTGGATACCGATGCCCGTACTTCCTTTGGCAAAATACAGAGAAATTGTTCTAGCACTATCTTCTTTATTATGGTAAGTCCAGAGTTCTTATCGGGTTCCAGCCACCTGATGGCCAAATCAGTAAATCTGTGGGCCACAGCCCTAGGCCTTTCTCCTGGGAGAAATTCAGTGGCCCAGAAATGCTTTTGATAGTTCTCTGGGGATAGCCCCAACTGGTCTTGGTTTGCTGCTTTTACCTCATAATAGTCCGCCTGGGCTTCCCCCATAAGCAGTCCGCCTGGGCTTCCACCTGGGCTTCCTCCATAAGCATCAGTGGTTAAACACATGGTCCACTGGTCCACGTGTTGTAGCTAGCCTTCCAAAAGTCAGAATGTATGCTTCGGAATCATCCCCAGGACCCATTTTTGCTAAGATGAGGTTCCGGGTCCTCTCCAGTCCTCCTGTTGCAATACATCCCTCAATTGGGCCTACCTCAGGTTTCAGTGTCCTTGCTGATCCGATCATCCCGTCAGTGAATTTCTTAAACTTCTGAGTCTGTACCTCTAGTAGCTGGAAGGGTAGCTGGTTAAGTTATGTCTGTCTTTCCAGGATCTGGATGATCCATCGCCTAATGCTGGAGTCGAGTCTGCTCCACCATCCAATGAACCAGTTCCTTCGAAGCCATGGCTATAAAGTAAACAGAGAGAAAACAACCCAAGTGCAGGTTTTTAGGAGAGTACACCCACTCTCCTTTACTCAGACCAACTGTACTACCCCATCCTGTACCCTAGATACTCATACCTTCTGGGCAGGTGGTCTCAGCATTGTTAACCCATTGACCTTGCTGGAACAGACCCCTCCTCTGGCTCCTACATGTGTTTTTCTTTCAAGGGATCAACAGTTCCACTCCTAACACCATTTTTGACCCAGACCCAGACCCACTATACTTTTCCTCAAAGAAGAACCCAAGCACTACCCATCAGTGCACTGGCCCCCAGTAGGGAGGTCTCTCTTTGGGGTTCCCCTGCACATTAGGGTGAGTGATCCAATAGTCGCAAAGTCCATGTTTGGTGGGATTGCTTCCCTTCACTGGGGTGTGCCCTCCCCCTCTGAGGCAACTGTCCCCTCCCCTGGTCCAAAGTATCCCTAACCAGGGTCCTTCGTAACAACACAAAATATGAATGATATGCAATATGTAGGAAATGCAAATTATGTCTTCCCAACATCCTTTAGTTTAGACAAACATGCACGTCTAATATCACAGTAAATTCCTCCCCTTTAAGTCTCCGGTTCAGCCGGGGTGCATCCCAGGTATGGAATTACCTGGACGCTCCGCCACTTCCCATGTAGCTGTTTGTTGCTGCTACTACCACCCCAGGTCTTGCGGGTTATCCACTGGCAGAATGTCCATGGGTATCTCCTTAAAGTTTAGTCCTACCTCAATACATTCTGAGTACTCTGGTTCCTCTGGGATGCCTCTGAATCTCAAATTGCTTTTGCAGCTGTGATTTTCTAAATCTTCAAGCTTATTGGCAGGATGGGTATTTGATTGCTGCAGTTCCTCCATATGTTTCTCTATGGTTGAGATACAGTTGGCATTGTCCTCTGTACACAACTTACTTTCATCCACTTACCAGCCCTGCTCATTTAAGTCAGCCTCGAAATCAGAGCTCAGTTTAGTGATCTCCACTCTCACTATAGCCAAACTTCTTTTAATGCCTAAAAAATATTATTTTAGTTCTGCATACGTTGGCTGAGAGAGATTTTTCAAGGTAAACTCCACCTCTGGATCATCTTGAACTGGAGGATTTTGTGTCCAAGAGGCAGTCGCTATATTGCAGGGTTCACAATATGCTAGTATAGGACCTGGGTAGGCAAGCTCCTGTAAATCAGGAATTTTCTTCTTGGAAGTCATTCATCGGTAAGCTCAAGTGTTCATGCATCAAAAAGCACTAACTGGGAGTCACTTGTTGAGTAGTGTAGAGGAATAGCTGCGATTTGGTTCAGCAGGTCCATAGAGCTAATGGCTTATTTAGCCATACTACATGATGATGTCACTGTCTCCTTCCTTATGGATATTTTACAAAGCTTTGTATCTCTTGTGGATGTCTCCTTCCTCCCTAGATGATCTATGCACAATTGGGCTTTAAGTGTAGGGCCAACTCAACCATTAGGCAAGACTACGAGATGTTGTCTTGGGCAGCAGCTTCTGAGAGCATCAAAGATTAGCATTCGTCAAAGTTTCCTTGTATAGAAACATAGAAACATGACGACAGAGTGCCTCTGTCTTTTTGTAGTTTATAGAAACATAGAAAAATGATGACAGAAAAAGACCACATGGCCTATCTAGTCTGTGCTTCCATATCAACAACTACAACAGTCCCCTTTTTTTTCCTATAGAGATCCTCTGTGTTTGTCCCATGCTTTTTTGAATTCAGATACTGTCCTCATCTCTACCACCTCCACTGGGAGACTATTCCACGGATCCACCACTCATTCCGTAAAGAAATATTTCCGCATATCACTCCTGAATCAATCCCCTTTCACCTTCATCCCATGTCCTCTCTTAGCAGAGCTTGCTTTCAATCGAAAGAGGCTCTCCTCCTGTGCATTTATGCCACGGAGGGATTTAAATGTCTCAATCATATCATCTCTATCCCGCCTTTCCTCTAAGGTGTACATATTAAGATCCTTAAGTTTGTCCTCATATGCTTTATAATAAAGACCACTAACTATTTTAGTAGCCACCCTCTGTACTGACTCCATCCTGTTTATATTCTTTTGAAGGTGCGGTCTCCAGAATTGCACACAAAACGCCAAATGAGGTCGCACCAAAGACTTATATAGAGGCACTATCACCTCCTTTCTTCTGCTGGCCATTCCTCTCCCTATGCACCCAAGCATCCTTCTAGCTTTTGCTGTTACCTTTTCTACCTGTTTGTATCTGATGATTTTAAAGTAGCTAATCACACCTAGGTCCCGCTCTTCTTCAGTGGACAAAAGTACTTCACCCCTATACCAGGGGTGGGCAATTCCGGTCCTGAAGGACCGCAGACCAGTCAGGTTTTCATGATGTCCCTAATGAATATTCATGAGATCTATTTGCATCCACTGCCTTACATTGTATGGAAATAGGTCCATGAATATTCATTAGGGACATCATGAGAACCTGACTGGTCTGCGGCCCTCCAGGTCCGGAACTGCCCACCCCTGCCCTATACTATATCGCTCCCTTGGATTGCTGCAGCCCAAATGCATGACCTTGCATTTTTTAACATTAAATATCAGCTGCCAAATTCTAGACCATTCTTCAAGCTTAGCTAGATACCTCCTCATGTTATCTACACCTTCCTGGGTATCTATTTTATTTATTTATTTAAGTCTCTTATATACCGCGCTATTATAATCAGTGCGGTTTACAATTGAACAAAACATAAAACAATGCAGCAGGTCACATTGAGTTTACATTGAACAGGGGTAGTAAACTTGGAAGAACCGGGAAAACTATATACAAATTAAGGACATTGCAAGTTTTGGTATCATCCGCAAAGAGTCAGACCTTACCAGACAGCCCTTCCACTATATCACTAACAAAAATGTTAAAAAGAATCGGACCAAGGACAGATCCCTGAGGCATACCACTGGTAACCTCCTCCTCAGAGTGAGCTCCATTTACCTGTACCCTTTGTCGCCTCCCACTCAACCAATCTCCAACTCAAGCAGTAACTTTAGGGTCCATCCCTAGGGTGATCAGTTTGTTTATAAGTCGCCTGTGAGGAACGGTGTCAAAGGCTTTACTGAACTCTAAATACATCACATCTAGTGCTCTCCTACGGTCCAACTCCCTGGTAACCCAGTAAAAGAAATCAATCAGATTTGGCTGACAAGACCTGCCTCTGATGAATCCATGCTGCCTCAGATACTGTAATCTGCTGGACTCCAGAAACCTCACTATTTTCTCTTTCAGCAGCGTTTCCAATAATTTACTCACCACCGAAGTTAAACTATCTGGCCTGTAGTTTTCAACCACATCCTTACTTCCGCTTTTGTGTAAAGGGACCACATGAGCCTCTCTCCAGTCCTTTGGCACCACTCCTGACTCCAACGAGGCATTGAAAAAGTCTGTCAGTGGAGCTGCTAGAACGTCCCCAAGTTCTCTCAGTATTCTAGGGTGTATCCCATCTGGTCCCATCCACTTGTTTACTTTACGTTTAGCTAGTTTTTCACGAACACAGTCTTCTGAAAATTGTTCAAGATGTCCCTCGCTTCTGTTCCTGTATGTGGGTGTTTTCTGAGGTCCTGCTCCTGGTTCTTCATCTGTGAACACAGAACAGAAATATTTGTTAAGCAATTCCGCTTTATCCTCATCAGCTTCTACATATTCCTCCCCTTCACCCTTGTGTCTGACAATACCACTTTTGCCCTCACTAACACATCTGAAAAATGTCTTATCCCCCCATTTTATTGCATTAGCTATTTCCTCCTCTTTTTGAATCTTTGCTTTCCTGACTACTTTGCTAGTTTCTCTAAGTTTAAAAAAAAAAAAGATCCCTGTCTTCCTCTCTCTGTGATCTCTTGTATTTCATGAAGACCTCCCTCTTTTTCTTCACCATTTCAGCTACTTCTTTTGAAAACCATAGCGGTCTCCTTTTCCTTGTACCTTTATTTACCAGTTTAACAAAAAGGTTGGTTGCCCTTAAAATATCCCCTTTCAGTTTTGCCCACTGTATTTCAACATCCCCCAGCTGTTCCCATCCCACTAATGACTCCCTGAGGTATTGGCCCATCTTGGCAAAGTTAGTTTTCCTAAAGTCCAAGACCCTTGCTTTTGAATGGATTCGAACAGCCCTAGTCCTAATACTGAACCACACCATCTGGTGATCACTGGATACAAAGTGATCTCCCACTATAACATCAGAAACACTTTCACCATTGGTAATGTGATGGGGCTGAAGCCACTGAAAGCAAAAACTTAGAAAAAAACACTGTTCCTTACAAAGCAGCTAACGTGCAGAAGATGCAGTTCCCTTGCAGAGCAGCTAGAGGGAGCAGGCATGAACCTACAGAGGCTGAGCTAACACACCCGGGTACTGATTGTGCAGGAGCTAATCAGCTCCACCTGAGGGGTAGCCCGGGAAACTCAAAAGTAAAAGGCCTTTATAAGCAGAGGGCCAACTCAGAAGAGGAGGGAGAGGAAGGAACCTCGGAAGGGAGCTCAGAGGAGAGCTCAGAAAGAGAGAGAGAAAGGAGCAGACCCAAAAGAGCTGGAGGGAGAGACAGACTGGAAATAGATCCGCTTGGAAGAAATCCCAAAGGCATAGAGCTCAGAAGGAGAGAGCCCATCGGGAGAGAGGCCTCCGCTCACCAGGAGGGTCTGAAACAGGATTAAAAGGTACTGGGAGAAAAAGCCCTGACAGGAGATTGACTTATACTAAGATGCCAAGAAGCCTGGATTCTTTACAGGGTCTTCCCAAGCTGCAGAGAGGACAGACACTATCCAGGAGGCTTCCAGAGGGAGTCTGCAAAGGAGACCGTGGCCAGAGAGCGGTGCCTGAGTGGGCAAGTAAGAGACACCCTGACTTCACGAAGCCAAGGTACGGTGACTATTTTTTCCAAAAGAAAGGCCCAGCTCCTAGAACATCTTTAAAACCAGATAACCAGTCTGAGAGAAAAGGAAGCGGGCAGGAGTTCTTTAAGCCATCACGTAGGGGCATAGGGACAAACCCTGCTATTTACCTGAAAGCCCTAGAACAACCTAGCTGGAAGCTAGGGAGAAGAAGTACGGACTTTCAAACCACAGCAGCCAGGGAAAGGTCAAGTACAGAGGGAGGCACAAATGAACCAGAGCCCATGCAGGTAGAGCCTGTGGACTCAGTTACATTGTCCCAGGAAGAAGTAATGGACTGCTTGGTTTGTGTCGCAGGGGGTTTTGAGTCACTCCCCGAGCTGTAACTTATTTAGACAAGTTCTGATATTGTTTTTGTTCATGTTGAGCGAAAAAGAAAAGGTTCACTGATTTTACTTTGCTCCGAAGTTTGGAAAATCCTGTGTTTTTGCAAGAAGCTGTGAAGTATGTAACAGTTCACTTGTTTAACTATGCTTTGGTAAAAACCCTGACAAAGAAGGAGAACACTTTATTTTCTGTTACCTAGCGAACCTCAGTGCTTGAAAGGGGAAATAAAAGCCTTATTTACCCTCCATTCTGGTCTACACAACTTATTCCTATAAGGAGGAGGACTACAAAGACCAGGGTGCACCTGGCCTCAAAGAGTCTTTTACCTCTATAAATAATAAATATGCTCAACCTGCCCTTGCAGCCACTGACCACCAGGGGGGGTTGATGACAGTAAGCACCAAGTCCAGTATGACCCCTTCACGTGTGGGTTCTGTTACCACTTGCCTGAATAGATCTCCCTGTAGAGAATCCAGGATCTCCTTACACCTCATAATCCCTTCTAGATAAGAACATAAGAAAAGTCATGCTGGATCAGACCATGGTCTATTAAACTCAGCATTCAAACTAACAGTGGCTATTTTGGATCATAAGTACTCAGCAGATCTCAAAAGGTAGATCTGTTTTTCATAGTTCATTGCCAGGGATGGGCAATGGTTCTCTCAAGTCTACCTGGCTAATAATTTTTTATGGACTTTATCTCCAGAAACTTGTCCAAACCTCTTTTGAATCCTGCTATGATGGTCATTTTGACCACTCCTTTTAGCAACACATTTCCCAGCTTAATTATGTGCTGCATGAAAAAAAAATTCTATGATTTGTTGGAATCTGCAGATCCTCTGTGTTGTTCCGCAGATTAAACAGTTCTGTCAAACAACAATTTTATTTAGGATGGATTCTCTATGAATGGCTTTGTGATCCTCCTATTCTCTGAGACAAACTCTGATACCTAAAACCCAATGCTTTGGTGCAGCTCTGTCTTTTCACTGATTCTTGGTTGTACTTGTTCTTGCCTTGGACTTCTTGATCTCTACTGGACTCTATTGGATAAATACTGGATGGTCAATCTCTCCTTCATTCTCATTTGTTAATACTAATAGGGCATTCTGTACACTCTCCTCTTTTCTTTATCAAATGGCTGACACCAGGTTAGTACCAATTACAGACCCGGCCCGATCAGCGACGAGGAAGGGTGTAGGCAGCTATGCTCCTCCCTGCTCCCCACCGCATGGCCAATCAGGCCGCAGTACCACCAGCAGCAGACTTTTAAATTGCAACCGCTCCAAGGCGCGAGAGCCTCAGACCCGGCCCGATTGGTGACGAGGAAGGGAGCAGGCAGCTATGCTCCTCCATGCTCCCCACCGCATGGCCAATCAGGCCGCAGTACCACAGGCAGCAGACTTTTAAATTGCAACCGCTCCAAGGCGCGCCCGTGTCTGACAGGCATGGCACTGTGGAATGGTCACGTTTCCCCTCCTCCTCCCCACTCCTGAATCTCCATCGATGATCACACCTGATCAGAGGCAAATGAACCACAATAATCATCAGCTTGTAAGCATCCTCTAATTGTAACCCTTAATGTAATGTAATATACGCCATGATGCCCAGCCTGCCTGTAATATAACTCTTGATGTTATGTAATGTACCTTTGATGTTGTAATCTAACCCATGATGCCTGCTCGGAATGTATTTATTTATACTGTGTGTATAGTAAACTGCGCAGTAGTACTGGTAGTTGTAATGGGAGATAGCCAACCTGGTTTTGCCCTAACTAGATTATTTTTCTGTGTATTGTCTGTTGTCTCAATTAGATTGTAAGCTCTGAAGAGCAGGGACTGTCACTCTTTATATGTCTGTACAGCGCTGAGTATGAGGTAGTGCTTTATAAATGTTAAATAGATAGATAAAAGGTTTTTTTACTAATGTGCAGTCATTTTTGCACTTAGCGTGCGCTAGGTGCAAAAACGAACACACTTAAGGGCAAAGGTTGTGTGTGCTCAGGAGCATGGTCAGCAAATGCCCTGCTGGTAGAACACAGGGTACCAATCAAACACATGGCCAATGTTAAATGCTATTGGCAGATAGTAAGGATACACCAGCACTATTTGCTGATAAATTTAACAAGGACCCTAGCACTGAAAAAAATTATAAAATGCCATCGTTGCCAAACTTTCAAGATCTCACCGTGGTATACCCAACCTCTCATCACAGCCCTAACCCTCCAAACTAAGTACCCTCCCATTATAGCCCTGACCTCCCCCAAATCGAGAATACCTCCTTGGATCCATGCCCCAACCCCCTAAACCAATTATGTCCTGTCATCACAATCCTCACTCCCCAAACCAAGTGCACTCCCTAAGCCTAAGCCTCAACCCCACTGAACCAGTTATACCCTCTATCATAGCTCTGACCCATCTGAACCAAGTACACACCCCTGCTCTATGCCCCAACCACCCCTCTTGAACCAGTTACACCCTATCATCATAGCCCTGACTCCCCAAGCCAAATACACCCATATCACAGTTCCATAAGGATCAGACCCTAACTCTCTACCCCAACCCCCTCTGGGACTTACCTAAGGTTATGCCCAATAATCTAGTAGATAGTGTGGGAGTGATCACTTTCTGCTTCTGGAATAGAAATGACAGTTATGATCCCTAGTAGGGGTCAATCTGCCAAATAAGGGCAATCACTTTTTATTTGGCAGATCGATCCCTAGCGGTTGTACCATGAGTTGTATCACTAGGGAGTCATAGCCATCATTTTAAACTCGGGTAGGATATTTATAGCATGGCTGTTCTTAGAAGGCATTAGCCATTAACTCTGGCCTATGTCAAATTAGTGTATGCTAAAACCTGTGCTATTAGTGCACTTTAGTAAACAGGCCCCTAACTGTTTTGTCACTGATTTAATATGTTTGCTTATTTTTAATATGTATTGATATTCCACTGTTCCTTGCCTAGGATTATAGAAAATATATGTTATAAATTCACAAATAAATAAATAGATAAATAATACAAAACTCCTCTATTGTCACAAAAGACTAGTATGAGGTTTTCAGATCATTTCTTTTAAAAAATTACTGCTGGCCAAAAAAAAAGAAGAGAAAAGATGAATGAAAAGACTTCAAACTCATCATCTTCTCCAGTTTCTACAAGCGCATGTAACAATTGTATATCCTCACACGGGAAGGGGCCAAACTGGACCTGGTGCACACAGATGGGGAGAGTGTTTCTGAACTGTAGTGGGTAATCATCTCAAAGAATAGTGTGGTTCAGTATTAGGACAAGGGCGGAGATGTTTCATTCAAAAGTGGATTCTAGACTTTAGGAAAACTAATTTTGCCAAGATTGGAAAGACCTCAAGGAATCATTAGCTGGATTGGAACAGCTAGGGGATAAACAATTGACAAAACTGAAAGGGGATATTTTAAGGGCAACATTTCTTTTTGTTAGAAAAGTAAATAAATATAAGAGAAAAAGGAAAGACTTTGCTGAAAGGTAAAAAGAAGTTCACCCTCATAAATACATGAGATCACAGAAAGAGGAAGATAATCAACAATATGTGGGAACTAAAAGAAGCTGAGAATATAGTCGGGAAAGCAAAGATGCAAATAGAGAAAAATAGCCTATGTAGTAAATTAAGTTAGTAACAGGAGGAAGTGCAAAAGTGGGAGGAATATGTAGAAACTGATGAGGTTAAAACTGAATTGCTTAACAAATATCTGTTCGTGTTGACTGATGAAGGGCCTGGAGTTCGTGTTGACTGATGAAGGGCCAGAAAACAAACACAAATAGGAACAGAAGTGACGGAAATCTTGAATGATTCTCAGAAGATTGTTTGTGAAGCGCTACCTAAACTAAAAGTATACAAAGTAATGGTGCCAGATGGGGTACATCCGAGAATAATTGAAGGAACTTGGGGTAGTTCTTGCAGCTCCACTGACTGACCTTTTCAGTACTTTTTTAGAGTCAGGAGTGGTCACAGAAGCTAAAGTAAGGAGGAGGTTGGGAAGTAAAGACCAATTAGTCTGACTTCTGTGCTGAGTATATTAATGGAACACTGTTAAAACAGAGGATATTGAAGTTTCTGGAATATAGTGGATTGCAGGATCCAAGGCAGTATGGTTTTACTAGAGCCAGGTCTTGTCAGATGAATCTGATTAATTTCTTTGACTGGGTGACCAGAGATTTGGACCGAGGGAGAGCTCTAGATGTGACATGTTTAGATTTCAGAAAAGCCTTTGATATGGTTCCACACCGGCAACTTATAAATATTTTGAGTGCCCAAAGGATGGACCCTAAAGAGACCAACTGAGTTAGAACCAGGTTGAGTGGAAGGCGACAAAGGGTACTGGTAAGTGTAGTTCATTCTGAGATAAGAGTGCTACCAGTAGTGTGCCGCAGCTTGAAGAATGGTTGAGAATTTGGCAGTTGAGATTTAATGCTAAAAAATGCAGGGTCATGCATTTGGGCTGCAAAAATCCCAAGAGGCAGTATAGTATAGGGGATGAAGTACAAAAAGAAAAGCAGGACCTGGAAGCGATTGTTTCTGATAATCTTAAGGATGCTAAACAGGAAGAAAAGGTGATGGTGAAAGCCAGAAGGATGCTTGGGTGCATATTGGAGAGGAATGACCAGCAGGAAGAAGGAGGTGATAAAGTGTAGTTACTCACCTGTAACAGGTGATCTCCGGGAACAGCAGGAATTTAGTCTTCACATATGGGTATCGTCGGTACCGACGGAGCCTGCACGGGAACGCTCCCCGGCGTCCAATAGGAACGCTTTTGGGAGCATCCCTCAGCACATGCACGCTGCCTTCTCGCCTTTCCAACTGTCCCTCTTCAGTTAAGTTTGTAGCTGAGTGAAAGGATAGAGGGAGAGAGGAAAGAGACAGAGAGATAGAGAGACAACTCCTAGTGGAGGTGGGTGGGTTGTGAAGACTAAATTCCTGCTGTTCCTGGAGATCACCTGTTACAGGTGAGTAACTACGCTATCTCCAGGAACAAGCAGGAATGTAGTCTTCACATATGGGGATGCCCTAGCCGAAGATGCCAGGGAGATAGCCCCAGGAAGTTGCCCCCTATAGTGAGGTGGGCCATGCTTCCTCCCATGGATCTCTGGCATCCTACCAGGGTTGGTGGGTAGGAGTTGAATTAAGTCTGAAAGACATGTTGAAGAACAGCCTGGCCAAAGAAGGCTTCCCGACGGGAGGCTTTATCTAGGCAATAGTGGGCTGTGAAGGTGAGCACCGAAGCTCAGGTGGCTGCTCGACAGATATCATCGATAGGCACAGAGTGAAGGTTAGCCATAGAGGCTACCATGGCTCTCACATTATGCACTCTGACATGGCCTTGAAGAGGAAGACTCTTACTCTCATAAGTAAAGGATATGCATTGTGCAGTCCATTTAGATAGGGTTCTTTTGGAGACTGGAAGTCCCAAATGACCAGAATCAAAAGCAACAAAAAGTTGAGAAGACTTTCTATGTTACTTTGTTCTTTGTAGGTAAAAAGCTAAGGCTCTTTTACAGTCCAAAGTATGAAGTTTCCTTTCTACATTAGAGGCATGAGGCCTCGGAAAGAATACAGGAAGGTAAACCAATTGATTTAAATGAAAAGGTGAAACCACCTTTGGCATGAAATGTGGATGAGTTCTGAGAACAACCTTATCATGGTGAAACCTTGTATAAGGGAGATCAGCCACTAAAGCTTGCAATTCACTAATGCGACGTGCGGAGGTGATTGCAATTAGGAAGACGACCTTCCAGGATAAAAACATTAGGGTTGTAGTGGCTAAAGGTTCAAAGGGCGGTTTCATGAGCTGTCCGAGAACTAGATTTAAATCCCATGCCGCCGGTGGTGGCCTGATGGGAGGCTTTGTTAATAGAAGACCTCTCATAAATCTTGCTATGAGTGGATGAGAGGAAATTGGCTGTCCATTTAGAGGCTTATAGGAAGCTGCAATTGCACTAAGATGGACTCTTACTGAATTTGTTTTTAGACCAGAATTTGATAAATGATTTAGATACTCTAGTACGATTCCAAAGGTATCACAAGGGGGTTTAAGCCCTTTTGAGAACACCATATAGTAAAACGTTTCCACTTAAAGGCATAAGAACGTCTTGTGGAAGGTTTTCTAGAAGCCTGAAGGATATCCTTTACCTGTTGGGACAGGTTAAGATCCTGCAGGTCGAGGCTTTCAGCAACCAGGCCCTGAGATGCAGGGACTGGGGATTCGGGTGCCATAGCATCCCATTCTCTTGGGAGAGAAGGTCTGGAGCACACCCTAACTCCAGAGGTGCAGCTTGAGAGAGATGTAGAAGCAGGGGATACCACGTCTGTCGTGGCCACCGTGGCACAATGAGGATCATATGACTTCTGTCTCTCTAAAGCTTGAGAAGTGTTTGGGGGATGAGGGGAATGCGTGCAAAGGCATAGAGGAAGTCCTGACCCCAGTGAAGGAGGAAGGCATCTCTTGCCTGAGAATTGTGAGCCGGCATTCTGGAACAGAACCGGGGAAGTTTGGCATTCAGTGGATTTGCAAAGAGGTCTATGTCTGGGGTTCCCCAGATTTGAAATATCTTCGTCACCTGGTCTAGGTGGAGAGACCATTCATGAGGCAGCAATATTCGGCCGAGTTTGTCTACCCAAAGGTTTTGAATGCCTGGAAGATATACCATGAGAAGGTGAATTTGATGCTCTCTGGCGTGGGCCCATAGTTGTAAAGCTTCGTTGCATAACGACAGAGAGCCTGTTCCGCCCTTCTTGTTCACCTAGAACATGGCTACTTGATTGTCCGTTTGGACTAGGACTGTCTTGTAGCTGAGCTGGGCATGGAATATTCGAAGAGCTAGATAGATTGCTCTGAGTTCTAGGAGGTTTATGTGAAGACAAGCCTCCTGTGGAGTCCAGGTACCCTGGGTGGAGAGATGGTGCAGGTGTGCTCCCCATCCCACCTCTGATGCATCTGTTGTTAGGGTGGCCTGGAATGGAGGTTGTTGGAAAGGAGATCCCACTAAAAGATTCTCCAGTGATTGCCACCATTGGAGTGACAAGATCAGTCGTAAGTTTGATATCTTGTCCGACAGACGTCCTGTGGCCTGTGTCCACTGTATGGATAGGATCCACTGGGCTGCTCACATGTGGAGGCGAGCATAGAGAACTACATGAACTGTGGATGCCATATGTCACAGTAATTGCAGCAGTTCTCGAGCAGTTAGGGAGGACTTTCCTGCTGCTTGAGAAGCTAGTTGCACTATGTGAAGACAGCGTGGCTGTGGGAGGAAAGCCCTTGACTGTCTGATATCTAAACAAGTTCCTATGAACTCCAGGGTCTGAGAAGGAACAAGTTGGGATTTTGGGAAGTTTATGACCAATCCCAAGTATTGGAGGATTCGCATTGTGCGAGACAGTGCAGAGCTGGCTTCTGCAACCGTTGGGGGCTCAAATGAGCCAGTCATCCAAGTAAGGGAAGACAAATATCCCTAGGGTTTGCAGGAATGCAGCTACTACTGTCATGCATTTCATGAATACTTTTGGTGCCGAAGCCAGACCAAAAGGAAGAACCCTGTATTGGAGGTGTTTTCCCTTTAAAAGGAATCGTAAGAATTTCCTGTGATCTGGATGGATCAGAATATGGGTATATGCATCCTTTAGATCTAGAGAGCAAAGCCAATCCTGACTTTGAAGGTATGGCAGAAGAGTTCCCAGAGAAATCATTTTGAACTTTTCTCGGAACAGATATTTGTTCAATTCTCTGAGGTCTAGAATGGGTCTGTGTCCTCCTGTTTTCTTTGGAATAAGAAAATAGGGTGAGTAGAACTCTGTACCCTGTTGGGGAATGGGTTCTTTCTCTATTGCTTCCTGAGCAAGGAGTATTGAGACCTCTTGATCCAGTAGATTGTCTGGAGATGTTTGGGAATTGAACTGTCTTATGATTGTAGGAGTGGGCATGCTGTGAAAATGAAGCGTGTACCCCTCCCCTACAATGGACAGAGTGCAATTTTCTGCTGTTATTTGGTGCCATCTGTTGACAAAATGACACAACCTGCCTGAAATGCTTAGGGGTTCTGGACCCTTCAGAGGCAGGAAAGCTAAGCTCTCTAGGAAGAAATCATAGCCCTTGAGGGGGCTGAGTCTGTGGAGATGGTTGAGCTCTCGGGCCTTTTGGCTTCTTTAATTGTCTGGATTGTTGCTGTTGTCCCTTTTGGGCAACTTGACCCTGAGCTTGCCCTTGCTGGGTATAGGATGGATAAAACTTCCTCTTTTTGCTGAAAAAGGTTTTTTTATAGGGTTTCTTTTTGGCTTGAGTGGCTGTAGATTTTGACAATCTGTCTAAAGTGAGATTGTCTGTCAGTATCTATCTCATTAGCCTTCTCCTGCCAATTCTTGCCAAAGAGGTTTTCTCCTGTGCAAGGAATGTTTCCTAATTTGTCCTGTACCCAAATCTCCAAGTCTGATGCCTGAAGCCAGGCAATCCGACATGCACCAATGGCAATAGCAGAAGTTCTGCTGATGCATTCAAAGCAGTCAAAGGCTGCACGATTTACAAACTTGGAAACGTCTTGAGCATGCTTAACAAGAGTAAGGAAGTCTTGTTGTTTGTCATCAGGGAGAAGGGGGCTCATAAGCTCCAAGTCTCCTATGACTTCTTTGAGGAACATTCCCATATATAAAATATATGAGCTGATCCTAGCTGAAAGTATGGAAGCCTGAAATGTTCGACGCCCAAAGGTGTCAAGAGTCCTACATTCATGACCTGGAGGATTGAATGCATGTCTTTTTGCACTTTTCATCCTACGCATGGCTGATTCCACTACCATTGAATGGTGTGGCAGCTGAGTCCTTTGAAAACCAGGACATGGTAGAACTTGATACATGGTATCGAGTCTCCTAGAATGAGGAGATGCGGTCAGAGGTGTTTCCCACATTCTGAGCATCAAATCATGAAGAATTTCATGAATGGGCAGGGTAGCTGCCTCTTTGGGAGCCTTAGGGTATTGGAGTATTTCCAATTCCTTTGCTCTAGGTTCTTTTTTGAAAGCTACTGTGATTGATAGGCCTCAATCCACATCACAAATAAAATCCTAAAAAGACATGTCCTCAGGAGGAGACATTCTGTGTTGAGGAGAAGAGAAGCCTTCTGGAAGAAGTACTCTGATACCGACAGAGTTATCCAAGTCATCGGAATCGGAAGATTCGAAGCATCTCTGATTTCGATGTTCATGCAAAGCACTGTATCGGAATCGATTGAAGTCGGCACCGAGTTGATCCGGTACCGATCTGTCGATGTCCGAAAAAGTCAGCATGGGCAGAATTCCCACCAGGGCCGGTACCGTCGGTGCTGGTACCAGTATTGGTACCAGTGCTGGTACCAGTATTGGTACCAGTGCTGGTACCGGCATCGGTATCGGTGTCAGTACCGGTGCCCGTTGAATTGTCGGTTGCGGTGTCAATGGTACCACAGCTGTAAGGAGAGCTGCAAGACTGTGTTCGATAGCGAGGAATCTCTGGTCTATCGACGCTGCCGATGCTTGGGTGTCAGTACCGGTAGAAGCGGCCGGAACCCCTGAGCATGGCACCAGTAGTTCTGCCGAGGTCGAAGCCTTGAGAACATCCTGGAGCCCCGTTAGTGCTTTGGAGGCCGAAGCCTCCCGCCGGGGCTGTTTTGCCGGTATAGTTTCCTTGAGGGCAATGCCAATGGCTTCTCAATGCTTAGAAGGAGATCTACCCTTTGAGGACCGGCTCTTATATTTAGTTACCTGAGATCCATGGGAGGAAGAAGAGGCTCTGGAAGACATCGATGCAATGGACTTTGCATCTGAGGAAAAGAGGGTACCGAGCTTTGCAGCCCAGTTCTGTCTTCCTCTTTTAGTCATCCCCATACAAGAGGAACACTCCGATGGAGAATGGTCAGGGCCTAAACATTTGAGACACCAGTCATGGGTGTCGGTGATGGAAATGGTACTGCCACACTTAGGGGTATGTTTACTAAACTGCGGTAAACTGCGGTAGGTTCCACGGTTAAGGTACAGATGCCCATATAAAGGTGTGGGCGGTGCATCTTTACAGCAAGCCGTATCAGCTAATGCATGTTACAAGGCACCTTAGACTAACGTGCGTTACAAGGCGCCTTATAAGGCACATTACAAGGCGCCTTATAAGTCGCCTTGTAAGGTGGCTTATAAGGTGCCCTGTAAGGTGCCCTGTAAGGTGCCTTGTAAGGCGCCTTGTAAGGTGAATTATAAGGTGCCTTGTAAGGTGCCCCATAAGGCGCCCTATAGGGCTCCTTAGGCTAAGTGCCGTATTAGGCACCCCTGGACAAGGCACTGTAGAAGGCACCCTGGGCTATGGAACCTTAGGTTAAGGTGGCCTAACAACGTTACGGTGCCCTAGGTTAGTGTGCCCTAAGGGCTGCAAGGTGCTGCAGGATGACATGCATGACCTGTAAGGAACAAAGACAGATGTAGCCCTAACACTAGACAGAGCACTCAGGAAAGGCAATGAACAGGTGAGTGAAGGAGAGCGAGCTGTGAGCTGCTGGACCCGCCATATCTGCAGCCATCCGATGTGGCTGCCAGTACTGATGACAAACATGGTGGGGCAACTGTACCACAGCACAGGGTTTTGGCAATGTAAAGTACTGGAAAGACAGTTGGAGGCAGATGATGGGAATACGTGTCCCCCAGTGGAGGCGGTGGTGGCAGGATAGCTACAATGATGGGTGGGCAGAGGAGTGGTGGTGCCATGCAGATTAGGCACAGGTGAGGCAAGCACGATGAGGCACAATGCAGGAAACGGTAGCAATGCAGGACATGGGGTGGCAGCCTGCAGAGGCTGACAGGACTCTACACAGCTGACAGATGCAGATAGACGGACCGAGGGAATGTTGGCAATTGTGGCGAGGGTATTATGGGCTGGCAGCACAGATCTGCAAAAATATGACTGTTACAGGCATGCACACTATTTGAGTAAGACAGGCATGAGAGGAGGAAACAATGAGGAACTGAACCCATGAACACTGCCGAGAATGGCATTGTATTAACCAGTAGGCTATACCTCCGTGGTGTATGTCACAGCAATGGCTGGGTACAGAAGGACTGCAGGTCACCGCACATACTGTCTGCTCTGAGTGCCAGGATAACGTAACCCCACCAGTACCCATGATGCAATGCACATGCTGAATAGCTGTCTACAGCTGATCACCAAATGGGGTCTGCACCTCTCTGGTACCTCAGCTTGGAAAGACGAACTGACAGTGTGTGATACTGGCACAGAGTAGCTACAGACCATGCCATTGTGCAGGTTCTGTGTTCACTCTGAGGGATAGGATGGGTGCCCAGCACTAGGTCCGCAGTACATGTGATGCTAGAGATACGTCCCCATCACTACCAGTGTATGACAGGTGTTCCTTGCAGTGCAGCTGAAGGTAATTTGGTGTCCATCTGTATCCTGCAGTCACATGTGGCCCTCTGGGACCAGACACCACCCAGATTAGTGTGTACTCTGTGTTAGGGTCTGGCTGACATGGGCACCTTTTTTCAGGGCAGAGGGGTTTCTAGACTTGCATGAGGTTTGTGTAGCAGTGCATTTATAGGTCACAGTGGTTATGCACTACGTACCCCAAAGGGCCCACATCACCCTGTTTGTAGGTAAGGGCCAGGTGCCCCAGCCCCTGTGAAGCAACCTCCATCCTGCTGGTATAAGACAGCCCTCCAGGGTTGGTGGACCAGAGCCATACCTGTAACTGGGGCAGTGGCAGACCAGCAGCAATGTTGGGGCTAGGTCTGGAAAACCCTAACTGCCTCACACCATTGTCTGCCAGTCACCAGCAAACAGCACAGTCAGACTGCACCTTATAGTTGTTCCAACCATGTGCAGTCTAACTATACACAGTCCACTAGCCAGTCCATAGCGCATGCTCACAAAGCATGGACTAAGTGCACCAAGCAGCCATCTCAGTGATTAAAGCCCCAGCACTGGGAACACGAAAGTATCAATGGAGATAGATAGTGTAGAGCGCTATGTGGGAACCTAGACATGCCATGGTCACTGCTCGGTTAGAGTGAGTGCCCTCCCAGCATGACATGCTGTGGCCACCCTGTCCATGCAGGCAGTAGTTGGGCACTACAGTGTCCCAGCCATTGCCCCACACCCTGTGAAGATGCATCCTGGCCAATCCGCCCTGTCTGGGCCATACCCACAATACCTTGCTCCTCATTATGCACATATTCAGGCTAACGCTGGTAACAGTGGGACATCTTGGGCCCAGAGAGGGGTGGGCAGCCACAGAACAATGGATAGACATACACACACACACACACTCCTATTGCAGCATTGTGCAAAGATGGGGTGGTTGGCAACCATGCCCACCACACTGGTCCTGATCACAGTGCTGACATTGCTAAACTGTGCAGGAGGTAGTAATAGTGCTCTGGTGATAACTGCAGCTCAATGCTGGGGCCGATAGCCTGACTCTCCATGCATCTTTGGATTGTGGAGCTTGTGTGAGTAGGTGTTTGTACCCCTGTTCGCTTTGGGCTTTGCACATTTTGCTGTTGTATCTGCATTGTAGGGTAAAATATGGGGGCATGCTCTGCAGGAACCACAGCTGGGACTTGAACCTGTGACCAATGTTCCCTCTAATTTTCTGTAGGCTGTGTGCGCATAAAATATCAGCTGTGCAGCTTTTGAAGGAAGGTTAAATTTTTGTGCGCCACATAACGACACTCGGTGTTTTATACTTTAAAATTTGACTACACATCAGAATACAGTATGTACACCACATTGATTTTAATCAAATTAAATGAAAATAGACAATTACTAAATGAAGCAGAAAATTTCTAGTAATTACAATCACAAATGCGATATTATTTCAGTAAATTTTTATTGAAAGTCATTGTTATTTCATATAAATAATTTATGTATGGAAGAAGAGAATGAGCTTACTATTAACAGTTCATTCTCAAAATTTTTCTCTTCGATCTTTCAAATTTAACTAGTCTGAATACATTTTATCAAGGTCTACTGATCCGCCATCTTGAAGATGACTCTTAACATGCATTAGCATTTGCAAATGTTCTAACTGTAAGCGATTCCTTATTTTGGTTTTTAAACTGTTCATCAAGCTGAAACCACGCACACAATCTGCACTAGAAGCCAAAAATGTTCCACCAATATCCATCAGTTTCACTAGATCTGCAAAGTGAGCATTCTGAAACGCCGAAGTCACCATATCCGGAAAACTGTTTATCAGTTTGCTTTTGATTTTTTCTGCGACTAAGAACTTGAAGTCATTGCACTGCTGAATAACAATATGTTCCTCCATAAGAAATTGTTTGTACTTTAAGCAGAGTGATCGGACGTTTTCATTTCCAAATTCACATTGAGAAACTTCCGCTTCCTTACTTTGGCTTGCGACATACATGAGTAGTTGAATTGTAATCTGTAATTCGAATTGCATTATTACTTTTTTTATTACATTGAAAACTGAAAGAAGTTAATTTTTAAAATGTCGAAACCAATAGCGAGGAGAGGTACAAAACGTAAGAGAACAGTCAGAGCTTTTAAGCCTGAATGGCTTGAAGAAATTGTTGAAACGGAGACGCCGAAATCTCGGGATAAAACGTGTATTCAACTGCGTGAAGTATTTACTTACGAAGAGGATGATGGAGTAGTCTGTTTATACTGCCGAGATGCAAAAACCATCGGAGAGTTTTCGAGTGGCAAATTTTGGGATGATGTGTGGAAACTGGACTTTTTGAAACAACATCTGTCTAGTAAGTCTCATACTGAAAGTGTTAAGAAACTTAGAGCTAAAAATCCAAATTTAAGAGGAGGATTATTTAACTTGTTGCTTGAGAGCACCGCTGAAAAAAGAGAAAAGGCAAATTAGTAATGAACGGAGCGTTCTACACCAGAAGAAATTAAAATTCTAATTGATAGTGTTATGCTGTCTGTTCAGATGAATATTTCCATGCTCTCTGTTTAATGCGCCAAGTTTAAGACCAAAGATCTTATATCCTGAAGGTCTATAAGATTGCACTAGAAAATATTGTAGAACTTGTGAAAACCATAAATACACAACAACTTTTAAATTTTAAGACGTCTGTGTTTTCTATTAGAATCAGAGCCGTAATTTTTGTGCACTCTGTTGTAAAGTATGTGCGCTCGCTTGGCGAGGTATGTGCGTGTGCACACACACAGCTTAGAGAGAACAGTGGTCTCAAGGTGGAGAGGTGCAAGAAGATGATGACCTCAAAGTCACTGTCAGGGGCGCCAGACAAACGTGAATTCTCCTGCGCTCGGTCTCTCCGCCCTCCCCGGCATTCCCAAGAGTTGGACAAGGAGCGGCCTCGAAAGGTACCTTGTACAGACATGGAGGCCTCCAGCGATGGCGCCTGGTCTCCAGAGGGTCATCCCAGTGAGGACCTCCTCTCCTCGTCCATGCCCGACCCAATAATCCCAGTGTCGGCGGCGCAGGGACCCATGTTCACGTGGGAGTCCTGCATGCTGGCACTAGAGCGTAGCATTTCTGCCTTCTTAGCTGCCCAGCAGGCGCTCATGCCTAGCATGGCTTGGTTGCGCCTTGAGACCTCAGTTCCCTCAAGAGGGGTATCTGAACCCGCCCTGCAAACCCCCCGAGAGCCGTGGGCCTTGTGAGGGTCCTAGGCATTGGTCTCGCTTGCCTTTCCATTCCTCGGGAGCGAGATCCTCCAAGGCCTCTGGTTCCAAGCGGGCCTCAGCCTCTGGACAGGGCGACCAGCCCGAATCAGATTCCTTCTCGGACCTATCAGGCTGGGAGTCGGATGGGGACACCTCCCCGGAGACCCATGCCCACCGGGACCTCCCCTCTGCCCACGTCTCAGAGGCGCTCACTGCCCAAGGACACATCCTTTCTGGTGTTGGTATGGGACATGGCACGAGCTCTCAACCTTGCAACATAGGCTGAGGAGGACCCGTGGGCTGAGGAGCTCGACATCTTACAGTACGAGTCCCCGCCTCAGGAATCTCTCACTGTCCCGGTTCTTCCCATCCTATCCAGGCTGCTCATCCGCATGTGGGAGGCACCTGCTTCCGTTCCCATTGTGAGCAAATGCCTCAACACCATTTATAGGGTCCAGCACGGCCCGGGGTTCCGAAAGACCCAACTTCTGCACACCTCCATGGTGGTGAAATCGGCAATGCGGAAACAAAAGAGCCCACAGTCACACTCTTCATTCCCACCAGGCAGGGAGTCTAGAGCCCTCAATGCCCTTGGGCACAAAGCCTATCAAGGGTCCATGCTCACATGCTGTATTCAGGCTTACCAATTGTATATAGGCATGTTCCTGTGTGACCTTGCCATGGAGCTCAGTGGTTTCTCCACAGGTCTCGGGGGTGAGCCCCTCAGGTTCCAAACTCTCCTCAAGTCTGTCGCAGAGTGCTCGAAGTACCTCTTCAGTGTCACGTATGATGGATTTGAGTCCTCTGCCCGAGTGGCGGCGGCTGGCATCAGGGCCTAGCATCAAGTGTGGCTCCAGTCCTCTGACCTGGAGCAGTGAGTCCAGGAGAAACTCCTAGACGTCCCCTGTCTAGGCAAACAACTGTTTGGCAAGCCCATCGATGACAAAGATACCGAAATAGAGACAGTTCGTGACTCGGACCTGCCTCTCGTGTAAGACCTCTTCTCTCCCATGGAAGAAGCAGCAAACTAAGAAACCGTTCTTCCAGAGGAAGGGGCTTCCCTACCGGGGATACCCGCCCTACCCGCCCACCCCTGCACCGGCCTCCAGCACACAGGGGAAGGGTGGAGTGCATGGCCACCGCAAGCCTAAAAGGCCCAAGGCACAACCCCCAGCGCCACCCCAACCCACTCAAGGTTTTTGACACCAATGGCATCAATGTTCCCTCTAATTTTCTGTAGGCTGTGTGTGCATAAAATATCAGCTGTGCAGCTTTTGAAGGAAGGTTAAATTTTTGTGCGCCACATAATGACACTCGGCGTTATATTCTTTAAAATTTGACTACACGTTAGAATACTGTATGTACACTACATTGATTGCACTAGAAAATATTGTAGAACTTGTGAAAACCATAAATACACAACAACTTTTCAACTTTAAGAACGTCTGTGTTGTTTTCTATCAGAATCAGAACCGTAATTTTTGTGCGCTCTGTTGTAAAGTATGTGCGCTCACTTGGCGAGGTGTGTGCGCGCGCACACGCGCACAGCTTAGAGGGAACAGTGCCTGTGACCCTCTGCTTCTGGACACACTAGCTGGGTGTGCTGCACCACACTTTCATGGTAGTCCCTGGGACTACCTGTACTTTTCCTCAGCCAGACCTTTTATGTTGCACTGTACACCACGTACTGGTACAGGGCATGGCCTAGGTCCACTGCAGGCAGGTGCCACTGCCTCCTCCAGCAGGGGCACCCCCCGCCATGCTGACATGACCATATGCTGTCGGTGCTGGTAGTGTGCAGTCCCAGGCCATCCATTGTGTGGGTAGGTGGTCGCCTAGGGAGCGGGGTCTGGGGCAGGGGCATACATGAGCATCCTCACCTCCCCCCCCATCACCGCTTACCAATAGTATGTCTCTTCCGCTTGGAGGAGGGTTGGCTGGGGGGATATTAGGTCAGTGCCCTGTAGACTGTTAGCTCGGGTGGACCAGGTAGATGTAGGTGGATTGTGTTTGGCTTTTGTCAGCTGCTGTCATGCTGATATCCGGTTTCTATGTTCCTGTGTGCCACCTAGGCACCCACCTAGTCCACCCTGTGCCCCAGCTGCCCCCGCTACATGTCCCGCCTGCAGCCCCCTATGTCCCACTTCCACCATCGCCATAGTGGCCTTTCATACTTGGGCACTATGCTTTTGCTGGAAATGGAGCACTACTATCACGTTTCTTGGGCTCCCTGCCTATGCTGTACATTGCTGACACTGAAATGGTTTCTCTCTCCTGCAAATGTGCATCTAACGGCGGGTTTTCATTCGTGGTAGGAGTCAACCCTTCAGTTTAGCGCGTTAGTGTGCAGGGAGCCTCTCCCCACCTACTCCCCGCCCATAGACCCCTTTTCTCCGCCCTCTCTCCACCCTCTGCGGTGTTTACCGTGGCCAGGAATGTTAACGATCATTAGGTAACGTTAACGCGCGTTAACGTTACATACCACACATTAACATTACCTAATGATCATTAATGTTACCTAAAGCGCGGTCTGTAACATTACCGCAGTTTAGTAAACATACCCCTTAGTACATTTTTTAAAACCACTAGTTGGCTTTTCCATTTTTCAGGAAAATGGGGCCTAATGCCCAAAATGGTGCCTAGCACCAAAAGGAAAACATTTCTGAAGAGAAACACTTCAGAAGTATTTTTTTATTTGAAAAGAAGAAAAGAGAACCGGCGGTACCGGTAGGCGTCGAGCGAAGGCAGGCGCGACCACAAGAAAAACAAGTTTATAGAAGAAAGTTTCTGCAGTGACAGGGTATGTGACCTGTCGGCTCCGCGGAAAATGAAGAACTGAAGAGGAACAGTTGGAAAGGCGGGAAGGCAGTGCACATGTGCTGAGGGATGCTCCCAAAAGCTTTCCTATTGGACGCTGGGGAGCATTCCCGCGCATGCTCTGTCGGTACCGACGATACCCATATGTGAAGACTACATTCCTGTTTGTTCCTGGAGATTGCCATTGTATATGTGTCTGTGAGTCCTTATTTGGAGTACTGTGTGCAATTTTAGAAACTGAGCCTTCAAAAGGATACTAACAGGATGGTGTCAGTACAGAGGGTGGCTATTAAAATGGACAGTGGTATTCTTCATAAAGAGTATAGGGACAGACTTAAAAATCTCAATATGTATATGTTGGAAGAAAGGCGGGAGATAGATATGTTTAAATAGCTGTGTGGTAAAAATGCATAGCAAAGAGTCTCTTTGAGTTAAAGTGACGCTCTGGAATGAGGGGGGCATAGGATGAAGGTGAAAGGAAATAGACTCAGGAGTAATCTGAGGAAATATTTTTTTATGGAATGAGTAGTGAATGCATGGAATGTCTCCCAGTGGAGGCAGTAGAGTTGAGGACTATATCTGAATTCCAGAAAGCATGGGACAAACACAGAGGATCTCTAATGGAAAACAAGGGATTGTAGAGCTTAGTAGTTGGTATGGATAGGCAGACTGGATAGACTGTATGGTCTTTATTTGCTATCGATTTTATTTTTCTATCTTTTTCCTTTCTGGCTGTCTCCCTCCTTCCAGATGACTCCAGGGGATTCTACGTCATTCCATTGGAATGATTCATTCAAACACCTTCCTGTGGGAGGTGCCTTCAAGAAGTGGTTCAGTCCCTTTTTGCCTCCTCTATTCAACCACATAAGAATTCAGTGGGTTCTTACACATCATAAAAGGCTGCATTGACCAATCAGGTTGGATGGCATTGTCTTTTCTGTTGAATAAACATCTTATATGAAATTGTATATCACCTATTGTAGGTGTTTAAATCATTACTCCTGTGTTTGCATGTTAGTGAGCATAGTAGATTTATGCAGTACTGTATGGGTTTGCACACAGGCCATTTTTCATTTTGTTTCAGGTATTTTTCCCAAATTTCATTCAGTTTGATCTGTGTTTGTTTTCATTTAATTAAGTTTCATTTTTAACATCTCATTTGCAAATATTGTGCAACACAAAAAAAAACAAAATAAGAACAAATTTCATTTGTTTGGTTCATTTTGATATAAAAAAGCTATTTTGTTACATTTTTCATTTATTTTCAAAATGTAGGCGCAAACTCTACTATGTGGTATATGTCTATTACAGGCTAACTCTTGAATATAAATGCCAAGGTGAAATATCACAGGAGATACAAAATAGATTTTTCTTTGAGTTTGTAATAACAAAGCAAAACCTAAACAGGTTTTTCAAATAACTTTAAGATTAAAAACAAAGAGCTCAGTCCTTTAATTTGACACACCATTCTTGTTCTTGGAACTCAGGTTTATAAAAATTGCTCATCTGTTCAGTCACAGGCCATTTCATTTTGGAAGCATCATTGCCAGTTGGTTACAGCAATTAGCATTCCCTGTATTGTAACTACCTCCCCTAAGCTATGCTAAGCAGGGATCCACTTTTGCATGAAAACATAAGCAGAGATGTGCAAATGAGTCTGGCTACCAGTCTTATAGACAGAAGCCATAGCTACAGCTTCTTGGCTCAGGATGCCTTATATGCCCACCTGCAGGTCTTATTTACTGATTATTAATGATAAGAATTGTAAGCAGCTGTGAAAGGCACAGCATGGCAACTTTAAGCCTCGACTCTAGTTCTTGAGTGACATCTGACTTGTTTTTAGCATTTCTTGGGTACTACAATATATTCAGTTGAGAGCGAGGGTAAGGTAGATTTATTTGTTGGCCACCTCGTCATAACTATATGTGTTTTGGAAAAATATTGTCTGATATGTAAGAAAGTATATAGAAAATATTTTGGAAAATGATTTCCCATAGGGGGTACAGCCTGACTGATCATGGATTATAATGCTTGAAGCTAAGGGCATTACTGAGAGCTAGATGGCATATTTCCATTCCAAAGAACATTCTTTATTTAATATAACCTGGAAAAACGGAAGTAAATATGTTTTATGAAACCCTAAGCAATCATTTTAAATATGAGGGACAAATGTATTCAGGACGGCCTGCATTGGTGGAAAGTATGTGCATGCTTTTCACTCTTGTTAAATATTCAAAGCAAACGCATGGATGTACTTTTGCCTTGCAAATTACTCCAGGAAAACAATGCACGCACATTTAAGTCTGCCATTCATTGCACAATTTTTTGACATAAGGTAGGAGCGTAAGTGGAAACCCTGCGCTCAGGAATGCTTCCTCAACCTGTAGGTAATATTACATATATGCAGGCTATAGGGGGTTATTTTACAAGCCCTTTTCATCTTCTGCATGTGTATAATCAGGCATATACACCTGTAACTCAATCCATGAGTAAATGACCATTTTAGAAATGTTCCAATTTACATGTGGCTTTCCCTTGTAAGTGCAAGTTTAGAAGATGTGTGCCTGGGGTCTGGTCTGGGCATGACCTGGGCGAAGCAAATATCTATAAATGCATTCCCCCATTTCATATGGAGAATGCACATGAAAGCCCCAAATTCACCACATTTGGGTTTATACTTACTTCCTGACGCATGTAGGCTTTTAAAAAGTATGTGTTTCAGTTAACCCTTTACAAGAGGGATAAGGGGATATCCTCCTTAGTCCCATCCCCCCCCCTCGATTTATTTCCCCTTCTAAACTGAAGTGAGTTCACAATAGCATCTTCTGTAGTTAAGTAGCAGCGACTACACATCTAAGTTTGCAAAATGACTCACATGCACACACAAGCTGTGAAAGTTTATTTATTTATTTATCAGGTTTTTTATACCATCTTTCTACAAGTCAAAGACTGTTTACAAGTAACTCGGTGTAGTAACATAAAATGGTTCAAACAGAAGTGCATGGTACATTGAATATAATGAATACATTGTAACTAATGGTATTAACAAACTCTCAAATAAGTAGCCGAACTATGTGCATGTTGTGATACAGCAATGAATTGCTTAGAGTTCAAGGTGAATGTTTAGTGCGTGGCGATGTTGTGCTGGTTAAGTGTCGTTTGTTACTAGGCCATAGTATTCTCTGAATAGGAAGGTTTTCAGAGATTTTCTGAAGTCCTGTAGGAGTTGAATGTCTCTTATTTGTGGTGGAAGTGAGTTCCATAGTGCTGGGGCATATAGCGAGAAGGCCCTGTTTTTGGTCCTTTGGCTGCGTTTTGTTTTTTCTGCTGGGATATCTAGCATGTTAGGCATGCCCTATCTTATGGGTTTATTGCAGCTGCGAGTTGATATTAAGGTATGCAGAGTGAGAGCTGAGGCATTGTGAATGTTTTTGTGTGTGTAGATAAGGACCTTATATTTGATTCTTTGTGATACTGGCAGCCAGTAAAGTTGCTTGAGGAGTGGTGTAATGTGGGAATGGTGAGCTTGTCCCAGGATAATCCTTGCAGTGGTCTTCTACACTACCTGCAGTGGATATAGTGAGTTCTTTGGAATGCCTTGATATATTGTGTTGCCATAGTCGAGCAACGGTGTTATCACGGCCTGGCATATGGCTCAGAAGTCGGCTGATGACGTAAATGCCATCACTTACACATTTATGTTACCAGGTTCCCTCCATTTGATTTTTTCCAAATGTAAATTTTAAAATGGCACCTCCTACTATACACGGATGTCAATCCACGTGCATTCTAGAACTTCCTTTTATTTATTTTAGACAGAGCTCCATGTTTAGCAGACCGTTTTTAAAATACCGTCAGAATTCAGTACGTCTTGATCTCAACTTCTCAATTCTGATCTGCATGTACTACCTAAAATGTGCCTTTATATGCACATAATTTTACTCATACTTGTAAATCCCAATCTCCAGGAACAAGCAGGAATCTAGTCATCACATATGGGTATCGTCGGTACCGACGGAGCCTGCGCGGGAACGCTCCCCAACGTCCAATCAGAAACCTTTTGGGAGCATCCCACAGCGCCTGCGTGCTGCCTTCCCGCCTTTCCCAACTGCCTCTCTCCAGTTCTTCTTTTTCCGCGGAGCCAGCAGGTCGTGTTCCTGTCACCGCAGAAGAATTTCCTTATTTCTTTTTGTGGTCGCGTCTGCCTTCCCCGACGCTCTACCGGTACCGCTGGTATTTCTTTTCTTTAAAAAAATTAATTTTTCCATTCTTTTACTTTCTTCAGGTGCACCTGTCTTTTTGGGCCTTAAGGCCCAAAAATTTCCTTAATATGGAAAAACCTGCTTCAGGTTTTAAAAAGTGCACAAAATGTGGCGGTACCATTTCCGTCACCGACACCCATGAATGGTGTTTAAAATGTTTAGGTCCTGACCACTCCATCACAGACTGTGTGTCCTGTGCTATGATGTCTAAAAGGGGTCGACAGAACCGAGCTGCTAAGCTCAGTACCCTGTTTCCCTCTGATGCAGCTTCGGTGGCATCAACATCTTCCAGGGCTTCTTCTTCTTCCCGTGGATCTCAGGTAACTAAACATAGGTCTAGCCGGTCCTCAAAGGGTAGATCTCCTTCTAAGCATCGAGATGCCTCTGGCGTTGCCCTCGAGGATTCTGCACCGGCAAAATTACCCCGGCGGGAGGCTTTGGCTTCCAAAGCACCATCATCGGGGTTCCAGGATGTTCTCGATGGCTCGGCCTCGACAGATCTCCTGGTGCCATGCTCTGGGGTACCGGCAGTTTCCACCTGTACCGATTTCCAGGCATTGGCAGCATCTATGGACCAGAGAATTCTGTCCATAGAATGCAGTCTAGCGGCTTTCCTTGTGGCATCGACGCCCTTGGTATCGCGACAGACAACTCCACCGGTACCGGCACTGGCATCGGTATCGGTATCGCAACCGGTACCGATAGCATCAACATCGGCATCGATGCCTGCTATGCCGGTACCCTGTCCTTCGATGCCCGCCGGTACCGATTCCCTGGTACCGGTTATTCCCGATACCGATTTTGCTCGGTACGGGTATCGGGCTCTGCAAGAGCATCCAGACAGGCGATACTTCGATTCCTCAGAAGAATCTGAGGATTCTGAAAGTTCTGTCGATGCAGCGATGATGCTTCCACAGGAGTCCTCCTCCCCTAAACGCAGGATGTCTCCTCCAGAGGACATGTCTTTCCAAGACTTCATCCGAGAGGTGGCTCTGGGCCTGTCCATCACTGTGACCCCTGAAACAGAGCCAAGGGCCAAGGAGTTGGATAATTTACAGTATCCCAGAACTCCTAAGGAGGTAGCTACCCTACCCATTCATGAGATTCTATATGATCTCATGTTGAGGATGTGGGAAACACCACTTACCACCTCTCCTCATTTTCGTAGGTTAGATACTATGTATCGTGTCCCTCCTTGTCCTGGTTTCCATAAAACTCAGCTTCCCCACCACTCCATTGTGGTGGAATCTGCTATGAGAAGGATTAGAAGTGCAAAAAGACATGCCTCTAATCCTCCAGGACGTTAATGCAGAACTCTGGATGCTTTTGGACGTAGAGTCTTTCAAGCTTCCATGCTTGCTGCAAAGAATCAGTTCCTATAGTCTCTACATGGGAATGTTCCTAAAGGAAGTTACTGATCATCTACAGACTTTAAGTCCTTTCATCTCTGAGGATAAAAGGCAGGAGTTTCTCACTTGGCTCAAACATGCCCAAGATGTCTCTAAATTCTCCAACCGTGCAGCCTTCGACTGCTTTGAATGTATATGCAGGGTCTCAGCTATTGCCATCGGTGCACGTAGAATTGCTTGGCTCCAAGCATCTGATTTAGAGCTCTGGGTATAGGATAAATTGGGAAATATCCCTTGTACTGGTGAGAACCTGTTTGGTAAAGATTGGCAAGAAAAAGCTAATGAGATGGATGCTGAAAATTCCACTTTGGATAGACTATCCAAGTCTACTGCTGATCCTGTTAGGAAAAAGTTGTTCAAGAAAACACCTTTTTCTTAGAAGAAGAGATTTTATCCTGCTTATGCTCAGCAGGCATCTTCTGCAGGTCAGTTTTCAACCAAACGTCAGCAACCACCCAAACAGAAGAAAGCAAAGGCTGCTAGGCCTCAACCGGCTCAGCAGCCTCAGCCTCCTCAGGGCCTTTGACTTTCTGCTAGAGAACTTAGCCTTTCTGGCTCTGGAAGGACCAGAACCGTCCACCATTCCAGGAAGGTTATGCCATTTTGCTCCCAGATGGGGGCAAATAACAGCAGAGCGTTGGACACTCTCCATCATAAGAGAGGGGTACAAACTTCATTTTTCAAGCATGCCCCCTCCCACAATAGTGAAGCAGTTCAATTCTCTGACCTCTCTCATCGACCTGTTAGGTCAGGAGGTTACCATCCTTCTTGCCCAAGGGGCAATAGAAGAAGTGCCTCTTCATCAACAGGGCACAGGGTTCTATTCCCCTTATTTTCTTATCCCAAAGAAATCAGGGGGATACAGACCTATCTTAGATCTCAGAGAATTGAACAAATTCCTAGTCAAGGAGAAATTCAAAATGATTTCTCTCGGAACTCTACTTCCATACCTTCAGAGTCAGGATTGGCTTTGTTCTCTAGATCTCAAGGATGCGTACACCCATGTTCTCATCCATCCAACCCACAGAAGGTTTCTTTGGTTCCTGTTTCAAGGAAAGCACTACCAATACAGGGTGCTTCGTTTTGGTCTGGCCTCTGCACCAAGGGTGTTCATGAAATGCATGGCTGTGGTAGCAGCATTTCTACGCACTCTGGGAATATTCGTCTTCCCTTACTTGGACGACTGGCTCATTCGAGCTCCAACACAGTCAGAGGCCAGGACTTCTCTATCCTGCACAATGCGTATCCTTCAGTATTTAGGGCTGGTCATAAACATCCCAAAATCCAGTCTAACTCCTACTCAATCTCTAGAGTTCATAGGAGCCCTGCTGGATACCACAAAGACAAGGGCCTACCTTCCCCAAGCCCGTTGCCTTCGCTTGGTGCAGTTAGCTTCTCAAGCAGCCCTAAAGCCCTTTTTAACTGCTCGAGAAATGTCGCAGTTGCCAGGCCACATGGCATCCACCGTGCATGTGGTACCATATGCTCGCCTTCACATGAGGGCAGCTCAGTGGACTTTATGCACCCAATGGACCCAGGCATCAGGTTGCCTGTCAGATAGAATAGCAAACACAAGTCGTCTCATTTTGTCTCTCCAATGGTGGAAGTCCACTCAAAACCTGTTGCTGGGATCCCCCTTTCAGCAACCTCTGCCACAAGCAACTTTTACAACAGGTGCTTCTCCAATGGGTTGGGGAGCTCATCTGCAAGACCTCTCCACCCAGGGCACTTGGACTCCACAAGAGAGTTGTCTACATATCAATCTCTTGGAGCTCAGAGCAATCTTCCTTGCTCTGCAAGTGTTCCACACCCTGCTCAGCTACAAGACAGTCCTTATCCATACGGACAATCAAGTAGCCATGTTCTATGTGAACAAGCAGGGGGGAACAGGCTCTCTGTCGCTTTGCAACGAAGCTCTGCGACTGTGGGCCCTCGCCAGAGAGCATCACATCCATCTTCTGGCAGTGTATTTTCCAGGCGTTCAAAATTCTTGGGCAGACAGACTCAGTCGAGTTCTCCTTCCACATGAGTGGTCTCTCCATGCAGACCAGGTGGCCAAGATTTTTCAACTTTAGGGAACCCCGGACATAGACCTCTTTGCAAGTCCGTGGAATGCCAAACTTCCCCGGTTCTGTTCCAGAACTCCGGCTCAGGGAGCTCAGGCCAAGGATGCTTTCCTCCTTCACTGGGGTCAAGACTTCCTGTATGCCTTTCCACCCATTCCCCTAATTCCCAAAACCCTCTTCAAGCTTCAGAGAGACAGAGGCCACATGATTCTCATAGCACCACATTGGCCATGGCAAGTGTGGTACCCTCTGCTTCTAGATCTCTCTCAAGCTCCCTCCCTGGAGTTAGGGTCTGCTCCAGATCTCCTATCTCAGGAGAACGAAATGTTATGGCATCCCAATCCCCAGTCCCTGCATCTCAGGGCTTGGTTGCTGAAGGCCTAGATCTCCAGGATCTTCATCTTTCTCAGCAAGTGAAAGATGTTCTTTATGCTTCTAGGAAACCTTCCACTAGACGTTCTTATGCTTTCAAGTGGAAAAGGTTCACTGTTTGGTGTTCAGAAAAGGGTCTTAACCCCCTTTCTATACCTCTAGAATCTTTACTGGAGTATCTCCTCCATTTGTCTAATGCAGGCCTTAAGACAAATTCAGTAAGAGTCCATTTTAGTGCTATTGCAGCTTCTCTTAAACCTCTAAATGGACAACCTATTTCCTCTCATCCTCTTATAGCAAGATTCATGAGAGGCCTCCTTCTAACTAAGCTTCCCATTAGACCACCTCCAGTGGCTTGGGACTTGAATCTGGTTCTTCGGCAGCTCATGAAGCCACCTTTCAAACCCTTAGCTACCACCTCCTTGAAATTTCTTTCTTGGAAGCTTATCTTTCTCATTGCAATCACATCAGCATGCCGCATTAGTGAATTGCAAGCACTAGTAGCTAATCCACCTTATACAAGGTTTCATCATGACAAGGTAGTCCTTAGGACTCATCCACACTTTATGCCTAAGGTGGTCTCGCATTTTCACCTCAGCCAGGAGGTCTACCTACCTGTCTTTTTTCCAGGACCTCATGCATCAAGTGCAGAGAGGAATCTTCATACCCTGGACTTTTTATTTACAGAGGACACAGCAACATAGAAAATCTTCTCAGCTCTTTGTTGCTTTTGACCCTTCTCATTTGGGACTGCCAGTCTCAAAGAGAACACTATCCAACTGGATTTCTCAGTGTATTTCTTTCACCTATCAGAGTAAGAACCTTTCTCTGGAGGGCCATGTCACAGCTCACAATGTGAGAACCATGGCAGCCTCAATGGCTCATCTGAACTCTGTGTCTATTGACGACATCTGTCGAGCAGCCACTTGGGCCTCGGTTCATACCTTCACAGCCCATTACTGCTTGGACAAGGACTCCCGCCGGGATGCCTTGTTTGGTCAGGCTGTTCTCAAACACCTGTTCCATACTTAATCAACTCCTACCCACCATCCCTGATAGGATGCCAGAGATCTATGGGGGGACGTGGAGCCCTTCTCAGGGACACACAACTTCTGGGGTTTCTCCCTGGCACCAAAAGCTAGGGAGTCCCCATATGTGATGACTAGATTCCTGCTTGTTCCTGGAGATAGCATAGTTACTCACCTGTAACAGGTGATCTCCGGGAACAGCAGGAATTTAGTCCTCACAACCCACCCACCTTCCCTAGGAGTTGTATCTCTCTATCTCTCTCTTTCCTTTCCCTCTCTCTCTCTTTGTCTCAGCTTTAAAACTCAACTGGAGAGAGGCAGTTGGGAAAGGCGGGAAGGTAGCACGCAGATGCTGTGGGATGCTCCCAAAAGCTTTCTGATTGGATGCTGGGGAGCGTTCCCGCGCAGGCTCCGTCGGTACCGACGATACCCATATGTGAGGACTAAATTCCTGCTGTTCCCGGAGATCACCTGTTACAGGTGAGTAACTATGCTTTTCTGGGGGTAAAGCACAGCTTTACCTATGGAAATGGTATTGAAAATTACCCCTTGGTGGCAAACAGGATTTATTCTTGTGTCCAGGAATGCATCATAATGAAACAAAAATAATAGGGTTGAGAGCAATTTCAATATAGATGTATCATTTATTTCACGTTTATTATTCGCCAGCTTTATTTAAGACATTTACACCTGCTCCTGAGCAAACATAAATGTCCTTGATTTCACTTTTGCAGTTTGATGGGGTGATTTGGTAAAGACACATAAAAACACAGTGTCCAAGTGCCAACTGGGATGTCCAAGCCTGAATATCCATAAAATCGGCATGCACGTCCAAGTTTGGACGTGCTTTCACAAACATGGATGTGCCCAATTTGGACGTCTGCAGAGACATCTACAAAGACATCCTTGGTATAGTATTTAATACAGGGGACGTCTACGAGACATGCAGCAATGGTGCAGACTCAAAACAAGTTTCCCAAACACACACAACATAGCATTGCCATTATGAAGAATACTGAGGATAGTGTAGTACCAACTTCTCGACACACTCCAGAAGTTTGAGTGACGAAACAAGCATTTTTCCAATGCCTATTCATGCCTGCATCAGGTCTAAGTTTGGACGCAGGCACAGATGTCCTCAAGGGTTCTAAGATTGATCGAGGATGTCTATGTCTGCTGCTCTACCCCAGACACATGGAGACATCTAAAAGCCCATTTTCAAAATTGCTCCAGGGACGTCTCTGTAATTTGGGCATCCATGTGCACGTTTGAAGACTCAAAATCATATCTAATTAATTTAAAATAACCCCCTTAGGCACCTATGTGGCTTCAAAAAATAAGCTTGAATTAATACCCACTTAGCTTTCACACATAGGAGGCCTATTTTAAACTTACCCTCTGATTGTCTAAAGTCCAGGAGGAGGATGTTTTGACTATTTGGGGTGTCAATTCCTGAGAAGAACATGCTTGCAGAGGATATGCATTCACTTGAAACAAAAGAGGAAATAGTGAAAGTTCCTATTTCATTTCATTTAGAAACCTGTTTACTAAAGTGTGCTGAGAAATGAGCTCTGGCCCATGGTAACTGATACTTCATGCTTAAAAAGCCAGCATGCTAAAATCTCCAAGCTGATTTCTTAGCACGATATGAGAAAGAAACTGGGTTGGTTATGGGTATGGACAGTGCTTGCAGTTAGTGCTTTTTTGCATTAACAATAGATTCCCAGAGGACAAAAGTCGTCGCTCTCCTTGATGTCAGTGTAGCCAAAAACCGTTGTATTTAGGGGTTTAATGTGCACGTGGAGGGTAATTTTATAAACTCCTGCGTAGTTAACACGCTTTTTTCTGTGCATCACTAGTACCTACTTTATAAAGTCAAGTACACGCGTACTTTATAAAATAGGGACTTAAGTGGTCAAAAATGCACATGAAATCGAAGAGGTATGTTTACTAAAAGGCATTAAGGGAGCAGGGGATATCAAGCGATAATGTTAGCATTAAGGGTGTTTGCGTATGATAAATGCTTGAGGCAGATAGTAGGCATTCTGGCAGTAAAGGCGCAAGGGCCTGCTTAGCATGCACTAACAGGACACAGGGTGCACCTTAATGCCTGAAAATTGCAGTCACGGTAACGAATCCCCCAGCGAATGTCAATGGAAACATGATAGATGGAAGGACTGGTGAGAGCTGATGGACCTGACAGATCCATGGGCATCCCATGTGGCAGGCAATAAGTGGGATGAGCACATGGTATGCAGCTGGACTGAGACAGTGAGGGGTACCCAGAAAAAATTATGTAATGTCAGTGTGTGGCATAGGATGGGGAAGACATGTCCCCCTGCAGAGCAGGAATCACCATGATGTATGCAGCAAAAGGATGACAAAGTCAGAGAGTGAAGTGCAGATCAATCACAGGAGAGGCGTGAGCGATACATTGGAATGAGGAAAATGTTCCTGTGTGGGCCATGGTGTAGCAGCTGACAGGAGAATACATGTCTGTACATATCCGGCAGAGGCTAATAGATGGGCTGAAGGAAGGATGGCGGTAGATGAGAGTGTTGTATGGGTTTGCATCACCAATGCAGTTGAAGTATGTGGGAATAAAGGGGTATGTTTACTAAACTGCGGTAAAGTTACCAGTGGTAAGTGCAGCTTGAAGGTACCTGAAGCCATATAAGGCAGTGTGGGCAGGTAGGGGGCGTTCCGGCATAAAGGGAGCAATGGGCTATTTAATGTGTGTTAAAGGGCACCTTGGCTGTTTAACATGCGTTAAAGGGTGCCTTGGCCCTTTAACGCACTTTAACACTAGAAGCCCCAAAAGGCATTTTACCTAGAAACCCCAAAGTGCGTCAATAGACGCATTATCACGACGACTGCATTTAGCATGAAATGCAGATGTGAATTAATGTGAAGTTACTTATTTGTTAAATACGTGCAGAATATGACGTCATTACATGACGTCATCATGTGTTTATTGTTTGTAATGTTGGAGTAAAACTGTAAACAGTGATTGAGATGTGTCACCCAGTGGGAACATGAATTTATATCTAGAAGCCCCAAAGTATGTCAATTGACACATCCAAAACAATTGAGTGTGTCAATTGATGTACTTTGGGGCTTCTATGTATAAATTCATTTTCCCGCTAGGTGGTGCATCTGTCATTAATTTTCGATGCACATATTTGAACATCTTGACCTTGCTAACAAAGTCATGGAACATGACTGACATGGTTCTAGCAGTGGCGCTGGTATACAACTTCGAAGATGCATTTGCGTCAATTGACACACTTTGGGGCTTCTAGTGTTAACGGGACATTGTACTGTAAGGTGACAAACAGGCACGTTAAGGCTGACAAGGCACGCTAACTTAAGGCGCCTTAACGTAAGGTGCCTTAATTCAAGGCACCTTAAGGGCTGTAAGGTGCCACAACCTAAGGTGCCTTAAGTTAGTGTGCCTTAAAGCCCTTACTGCACCTTAAAGCCCTTAGGGCACCTTGAATTAAGGTGCCTTAACCTAGGCTTTAAGGTGCCTTAGGTCAAGGCACCTTATAAGGCACCTTAGGTCAAGGCACCTTATAAGGCACCTTAGGTTAAGGTGCCCTAAGAACGTTAAGGTGCCTTAAGTTAAGGTGCACTAAGGGCAGTAAGGTGCCCTAACGTAAGGTGCCCTAAGGGCTGTAAGGTGCTTCAAGTTGACAACCATGAACTGTAAGGCATAAAAACAGTTGTAACCCTAACACTGGATAGAGCACCAAGGAAAGGCAATGAACAAGTGATGGAAGGAAGGAGAGGTGGTAGCTGATGGACCTGCCATATCTGCGGGCATTCTATGTGGTAGCCGGTAAAGTGGACAAACATGTTGGAGGAAGCTGTACCGATGCACAGGGTGTTGGCAATGTAAAGTGCGTGCTGCAATGACAGTGGGTGGCAGAGGATGGGAATATGTGTCCCCCAGTGGTGGCAGAGGTGGCAGGATATATGTAATGATAGGAGGACAGAAGTAGTGGTGCCATGCAGATCAGGCACAGGCGAAGCAAGCACAAAGAGCCGCAATGCAGAAAAGGATACCAGTGCAGGACATGGGGTAGCAGCCTGCACAGGAAGACAGGACTCTACACAGCTGACAGAGGCAGATAGATGGGCTGAAGGATGGTTGGCAACTGAGGTGAAGGTGTTATGGGCTGGCAGCACAGATCTGCAGAGATATGACTGTTACAGACATGAAAATGATTTGAGTAGGACAGGCATAAAAAATGAGAACAAAGAGGAATTTAATCCATGACCCCTGCCTAGAGAGTCATTGTACTAACCAGTAGGCTACACCTCCACAGTTCTTTGCATAAGCAATGGCTGGATATAGAAAGACTGCAGATCACCGCACAAAATGTCTGCTGTATGTGCCAAGATAGGGTAACCCCACCAGTACCCATGATGCAGTGCACATGCAGAACAGCAGTCTACAGCTGATCATCAAATGGAGAATGTACCTCTCCAGCACCTCAGCTTGGTAAGAAGAACTGACAGTGTGGCCATCCTGTCCATGCAGGTGGTGGTCGGGCACTATGATGTCCCAACCATTGCCCTACCCCCGATGGAGATGCATTCTACCCAGTCCGCCCTGTCCGAGCCATACCCACAATACCTTGCTCCTCAGTATGCACATTTGCAGGCTAACACTGGAAACAGTGTACGCATTGTGGGCCCAGTGAGGAGAAAGAATCCACAAAACAATGGATAGATATACACACAAATCCATTCCTATTGCAGCATTGTGCAAAGATAGGGGTGGTTGGCAACCTTACCCACCACACTGGTCCCGATCACAGTGCAGGCATTGCTATGGTGTGCAGAAACTAGTAGTAGTGCTCTGGTGATAACTGCTGCTCCATGCCAGAGCCAACAGCCTGACCCTCCATGAAGCTTTGGATAGTGGAGTCTGTATGTGTGGGTGTCTGTACCCCTGTTGGCCGATGCTTTGGGGATTGTACATGTTGATATTGTATCTGCAATGTAGGGTAAAATGTAGGGACATGCTCTACAAGATCCACAGCTGGGACTTGAACCTGTGATACACAGCTCTAGGACACACTGGTTGTGTGTTCTGCACCACACTGTAACCATGAAAGTGCTGCAGTCCCTCCGGCTACCTTTGCTTTTCATCAGACAGACCTTGTCTGTTGCACTGCACACCACGCACTGGAACAAGGCATGGCCATCCAATGTACAGGTAGGTGGGTGCCTAGGGTGAGGGGTCTGGAGTGGGTAAGCACACATGGACATCAACACATCCCCCCCATCACCGCCTGCCAATGTTATGTCCCTTCCATATGGGGGAGAGATGACTGGGGGTGTCAGGTTTGTGATCTAGCAACTATTGGCTAGGGTGGACCTGGTAAACGTAAGTAGATTGTGTTATGCCAGCACACTATGGACAGGCTAGGGCATGCAATGTGGGTACAGTGTACCCAGTTTGGATTACTGAGTGTATACATGTTTCAGACAACGCGTGCTCACACCCTGCACTGCTTACCAGGGACTGTAGTAAAGGGTGTTTGTTTAGCTGGGTTTACAAACAGTTTGGGAGTTATCCTGGGGAAGGTACGTAGACCCTGGTTAGATGGTCCCCAGATGTGCGCTGCTTGCTCCATTACAAGCATTGTGGTTTCTGTGTGGGTTCATGCTGGGTACATGTCCCCTGGATGGTACAGCTGGGTACATGTCCCCTGGATGGGACACTATGGAACACAGACTACTGGGCATGTTTTATCTTGGTCAGACGCTGTCTTGCTGATTTCCAGTTTCTGTGTTCCTATGTGCCACCTAGGCAACAGCCTAGACACCCTGTGCTCAAGCTGCCCCCACTACATGTCCCACCTGCAGCCCCATTTGCACCAGCACCATAGTGCCCTTTCATACTTGGGCACTATGCTGTTGCTGCAAATGGAGCACTACTATCACGTTTCTTGGGCTCCCTGTCTGTGCTGTACATTGTTGACACTGAAGTGGTCTCTCTCTCCTGCAAAAGTGCATTTACCAACATGTTTTTACTGGCAGTAAAGTCCTGGCGTTAATGTTACAGCGTTAGTATAACAGGGGCTTCTCCCTGCCCACTCCCTGCCCATTGACCCCTTCTCTCCACCCTCTGGGGCATTTACCGCTGCCGGTAACATTACCGCACGTTAACGTTACATTAGGTAATGTTACGGCATGTTAACGTTACATTAGGTAATGTTACCACACATTAATGTTACCAATGCTATATTACTGCGCTTTAGTAAACATGTCCCAAAGTGTGTCTATGCCACAGGGAAGCCCCAATTCCAACTATGTGGGTCTCACCACTGTCTTGGGCCCCCAACCACCATATAACTCCCCAGACAAATGTGCATGTAGCAACTGCACAAGAGTCGCTCATACTGGCCATAATGAGCAAATAAGGACGTGTAATGATCCCTGCAAGTGGGCATCCTAGGGGTAGAATTTGGCTGCATATCATGCTGTACAGTCACAGTGAAGATGAAATAGTCGAATCATGTCTGTTATGTATGTGACATATGTTGGTATATAACATGTTGTCATAATACTGCCTCATCATTTCAGTCAACACAGTTCCCATTGTAGCCTAAACATAGTAATGCACATTAAAAACATGAACATGAAGATCCTGGATTATACCAAGGCAAGGGAAGTTATGTGACCTGCCCAAGGCCACAAGAAGTACAGGTTTTGCTATGATGGGTTCTGCAGAGCCAAAATGCCTCTGTAAAATGTTACCACCAGTCACACAAGGAGCGCAAGTGGGAATTGAACCCTGGGTCTCCAAACCAGTGAGCTAACCATTGGGCTACACCACCATTCAGATGTCATAAATTGGCAGGGTGAACATGTCTGACCCCTTGCAATGGGCAACAGCAGAGCCAAGAAAGTCATGCCCTCTGAATTGTAGAAACAGAAACAGCATGTGTGTAGACCCAATCGGCTATTGGAACACATAAAAAAGCTAAAAAATGTGAGCTTGCCAGTCAGAGTAGACCATGGACTGTTCCCTTGCAGCAAAATGAACTGTGAACATAACATAAGAACATAAGATATGCCATACTGGGTCAGACCAAGGTCCATCAAGCCCAGTATTCTGTTTCCAACAGTGGCCAATCTAGGTCATATGTACCTAGCAGTTTCTCCAAGAGACACAAGTTCCACAATGCTTGTACTGAGTCAAGCATTGATATCTTCGGTCACTTCTTAATAATGGTTTATGGACCTTTCCTCCAGGAACTTGTCCAAACCTTTTTTAAACCCAGCTACACTAACAGCATTTACTACATCCTCCGGTAACAAATTCCAGAGTTTGATTACACGTTGAGTGAAAAAATATTTTCTTTTATTAGTCTTAAATAGTTTACCCTGTAGCTTCATTGCATGTCCTCTAGTCTTTCTATATTCTGATAACGTAAACAATCGATCTACGTTTACCCGTTCTACTCCGTTCATTAATTTATAGACTTCTATCATATCTCCCCTCAGCCGTCTCTTTTCCAGGTTAAAGAGCCCTAACCTTTTTAGCCTTTCTTCATAGGAGTATCCTTCCATCCCCTTTACCATTTTGGTGGCTCTTCTCTGAACCTTTTCTAAAATCGCTATATCATTTTTAAGATACGGCGACCAGAATTGCACACAATATTCAAGGTGCGGTCTCACCATGGAACGATATAGAGGCAATATAATATCTTTTGTTTTATTTTCCATTCCTTTCCTTATCATACCTAGCATTCTATTTGCTCTCTTGGCCACCGCTGCACACTGGGCCGAGGGTTTTAACTTGGTATCCACAATGACGCCTAAATCTTTTTCCTGGGTGGTGGTTCCTAATGTGGAACCTTGCATCGTGTAACCATAGTTTGGGTTGTTCTTCCCTAGGTGCATAACCTTGCACTTGTCCACATTAAATTTCATCTGCCATTTTGATGCCCAGTCTTCCAATTTATCAAGATCCTCTTGCAATTTTTCACAATCCTCTTGGGTTTTAACAACTTTAAATAGTTTTGTGTTATCTGCAAATTTGATAACCTCACTCATTATTCCACTTTCCAGGTCATTTATGAATATGTCAAAAAGCAGCGGACCCAGCACAGATCCCTGGGGTACACCACTATTCACCTTTCTCCATTGGGAAAATTGGCCATTTAGCCCTACCCTCTGCTTTCTATCTTTTAACCAGTTCCTGATCCACAATAGTACACTGCCTCCTATCCCATAACTCTTTAGTTTTGCCAAAAGTCTCTGATGAGGGACCTTGTCAAAGGCTTTCTGAAAGTACAGATACACAATATCAACCGACTCACCTTTGTCCACCTGTTTATTCACTCCTTCAAAAAAACATAACAGATTAGTAAGACAAGATCTTCCTTGTCTAAAGCAATGTTGGCTGTCTCCCATTAGGTTGTGACTATCTACATGCTGAGTAATTTTATTCTTTATGATGGTTTCTACCATTTTTCCTGGTACTGACGTCAGGCTCACCGGTCTGTAGTTTCCCGGATCACCCCTGGAACCCTTTTTAAAAATTGGTGTTACATTGGCGATCCTCCAATCTTCAGGTATTAGAGATGATTTTAATGATAGTTCACAGATTACTGATAGCAGGTCTGCAATCTCATATTTCAGTTCTTTCAACACCCTTGGATGTATACCATCCGGCCCAGGTGATTTGCTACTCTTCAGTTTATCTAATAGTTGTAAGACATCTTCCCGATGTATCGATATTTCCTTCAATTCTTCCGCACCTTTAAATACCACTTCAGTCATGGGTAACATCCCTACATCTTCCTCAGTAAAGACCGAAGCAAAGAATTCATTCAGTCTCTCCGCTATCGCCTTGTCGCCTCTTAGTGCTCCTTTAACCCCTTTATCATCTAATGGACCAACTGACTCTCTCACAGGTTTTTTGCTACGAATGTACTTGAAAAGGTCTTTATTTCGCGTTTTTGCTTCCGCAGCAAGCTTCTTCTCAAATTCTCTCTTTGCCTGCCTTATCAATGCCTTGCATTTGACTTGCCAGTGCTTGTGCTGTTTCCAGGTTTCGTCGTTTGGCTCTTTTTTCCATTTCCTGAAATATGCTTTTTTGGCAACAACAGCCTCTCTGACCTCACCTTTAAACCATGCTGGCAGTTTTTTGGACTTCCTTCCACTTTTCTTAAAGCGTGGAATACAGCTGGCCTGGGCTTCCAAGATAGTATTTTTCAACAACACCCAAGCTTGATGTACGTCTTTAACCTTTGCAACTGCTCCTTTTAGTTTTTTCTTAACTGTTTTCCTCATTTTATCATAGTCTCCCTTTCGAAAGTTAAAAGGTAATACTGTGGATTTCCTTACTATCCCTCCTCCACTAATTAAATCAAAGGTGATCATGATATGATCACTATTGCCAAGTGGCCCCAACACCCTTATCTCTTGCACTAGATCTGGTGTTCCACTAAGGACTAGGTCTAATATGGTTTCCCCTCTGGTTGGTTCATGAACCAGCTGCTCCAAGAAGCAGTCATTTATTTCATCTAGGAACTTTATCTCCCTAGCATGTCCTGACGTGACACTGACCCAGTCGATACCAGGGTAATTGAAATCACCCATTATTATTACTGTGCTATAACTTTTGTTAGCTTCCTTGATTTCTTTGAGCATTTCATAATCCATTTGGTCATTCTGGCCAGGTGCTCGATAGTACACCCCCACTGCCATTGCCTTCCCCCTTTTATATGGAATTTCAATCCATATAGATTCTACAGCAGATTTTGTTTCCTGCAAAACTTTAATCCTTTCTGAGTCAATGCCCTCTCTAACATAGAGCGCAGCCCCTCCACCAATTTGATCAGCTCTATCATTACGATATAGTTTGTACCCAGGTATCACAGTGTCCCACTGGTTGTCCTCCTTCCACCATGTCTCTGATATTCCAATCATATCTAACCTTTCATTTAGTGCTATATATTCTAACTCTCCCATCTTATTCTTTAGACTTCTAGCATTTGCATACAAGTATTTTAGAGAATGTATTTTATTCATGTTAATTTGGCTATTGTTAGACATGGGTAAATTGGGATCTTTAAGCTCTGTCTGCTCCATACTTGAGGGCATTTGGGCTACTTTACTCTTTTGTGGAACCTCTCTGCTTTTGGTAGTATCCTTCAAGGATACATTCTTCCGAACCATCCGCTCTTGGGCGACTGTCGGCTTTCCCCTAATATCTAGTTTAAAAGCTGCTCTATCTCCTTTTTAAAGGTTAATGCCAGCAGCCTGGTTCCATCCCGGTTAAGGTGAAGCCCATCCCTTCGGAAGAGCCCCTCCTTTCCCCAGAATGTTCCCCGGTTCCTAACAAATCCGAAACCCTCATCTCTGCACCATTGTCTCATCCACGCATTGAGACTCCAGAGCTCTGCCTGCCTTTTGGGTCCTGTGCGTGGAACAGGAAGCATTTCGGAGAATGCTACCATGGAAGTTCTGGATTTCAACTTCCTACCTAAAAGCCTAAATTTTGCCTCCAGAACCTCCCTACCACATTTTCCTATGTCATTAGTACCGACATGTACCAAGACAGCAGACTCCTCCCCAGCACTATCTAAGACCTTATCTAGGTGGCCCGTGAGGTCCGCTACCTTCGCACCAGGCAGGCATGTTACCAGGCGATCCTCACGTCCACCAGCCACCCAGCTATCTACATGCCTAATGATCGAATCACCAACTATAACGGCTGTCCTAACCCTTCCCTCATGGGCACATGGCCCTGGAGAAACTTCCTCGGTGTGAGAGGGTTTTACATCACCTGGAGGACAGGTCCTAGTTACAGGATCACTTCCTGCCACACCAGGGTGATGCTCTCCTGTCACGTGACCTCTCTCCTCCATGGCAACAGGGGTGCTGCCAGACTGGAGGTGGGACTTCAGGACTATATCCCTGTAGGTCTCGTCTATGTACCTCTCTGTCTGTCTTATGTTTTCCAAGTCTGCTACTTTAGCCTCTAGAGAACGGACTTGTTCCCTGAGAGCAAAGAGCCATAGCCACAAAAACAGCCCCCAGGAATCAAACCCTCACTTATTGACTACTGAGCCAATATTCTAACCATTAGCCTATACCTCCACACTGTCCTGTACACCACTGCCTTGAATCCAAGAGATTGAGGATCCCTGCCTGCAATTGGTGAAAGGCAGGACATGAAACAACATGGCTGGCACAGTATGAGACAATGGCACACCATACGTAAGCCCTGCCTACAGCGGCCACATGTAATGCACATGAGATGCAGTGCTGTAACTGCTCAACAGACACATCTCATGTCCAAAGGCTGCAGGACACATCTCATGTCCAAAGGCCAGGGCACATGTGAGGTCAACATGCCCGTCCCTCCACTGGTCCCCCTCCGCCAAACAACACCCACATGCATTGATCCACTGTGCGGCAGTGTGGCACTTACCCCAGTGGCAGCACATGTACAGGGCATGCAGACCCTGTGACCTGCTACATATGTTTATGTTTATTGGATTTGATATACCTCTGAGGAAATAGGAAACATCAGAGCGGTTTACAAAGTAAAAATAGGCTTGGAAAGGAAAGGAAGTTACAATATGAGACAGGAAAGCGAAAGAGCAGAGTCATACAACAAGATAGGACATAAAGAAGGGGAGGGGAGTGGGTCACACAGAGGGATCTGGTAGGTCGAAGGCATGGGCAAAGAGGTGGGTCTTGAGGTTTTTCTTAAAAGTAGGGTGGTCAGATTCAAGACGGATAGAGGTAGGCAGGGAATTCCACAGGGCGGGGGCCAGGAAGAAAAATGCAGATGAGCGGGTGGACTGAAGTCGAGCAGAGGAGGGGGAGGGAAGGTGAAGGCGGTTGAGGTGGAAAGAACGGAGAGAGCGAGCAGGGGCGTGTAAATGGACCAGATTGGACAAGTACAAAGGTGTGCGGGTGTGAATGACTCGATGGAGAAGTACCAGGATTTTATAGTGGATACGGAATTTGATAGGTAACCAATGCAGATGGATAAGGAGAGGAGTAACGTGATCGCAGATGGAGGAGTGTGAGATTAAACGGGCTGCAGTGTTTTGAATAAGTTGGAGACGACGAAGGTGGACATTAGGGAGACCGGCTAGAACTGAGTTACAGAAGTCAAGACGGGACATAACGAGTGAGAGGAGGAGGAGAGTGGTGAGGGCTGAAGTAGAGAGGAAAGGTCTGATGGCCCGAATTTGGCGAAGATGAAAGAAGGAGAGTCGAGAGACGTGTGCAACATGATCAAGGAAAGTTAAGGCAGGGTCAAAGAGGACGCCGAGGTAGCGAAGGGAGGGGACTATGGGAACTGGTGAACCGGAGAAAGAGGGGGAAAGTGTGGGCGGGGAGGCATCCCGGGTGAACCACATGGCAAGGGTTTTGGTAAGATTGAGGTGTAAGCAGTGGGTAGTTAGCCAGTTGGCGACAGCGGTAAGACAGGTGTTGAGAGGAGAGAGGTCAGGTGAGAGGGGGGAGGTGTGATAGAGAAGGAGAAGATCATCAGCATAATAGAAGGCAGATATCCCGTGTTGTTGGACTAGGAGGGCAAGAGGTGTGAGAAAGATATTGAAGAGAAGAGGTGCTAGAACTGAGCCTTGGGGGACCCCACAGAGAAGAGGAATAGGCTCAGAAGCAGTAGAGGAGGAGGAGGGGGGAGAAGAGTGGACAGAGAAGGACCGGGAGTGAAGAAAGGAGTGAAACCAGTGAAGGACTGTGCTGCAAAGACAAGATGGCAAGATGGGTACACCTGCACACACACCCAACACAAACCACACTATTGACCCATGCGGTCCAGTGCAGACCATCTTAGCCACCCAGGGGGGGCATGCACACATTTCCCACCATCATAGAAGACAGGCAGGTACTGGACAATGGCCCAGTGATCACAGTCAGCAGCATGGCTGCAATTTCTGCCCTGTGTGCTGGTATAGGTTAGCCCCTTCATTACTCATGATGCACTTCACATGCAGAACTGCTTTCTGCAAATGATCACCATGGGCAAACGCTATGATCCATCACACAAGGTCATAATTATGCATGGACATTGTGTGCTTCTGGCACATAGCTGCAGATTGTGCTACTGACCGGTTTCAGGGGTCACCCTGACTGTGAGGGGTGGCACACCACCTGTTTCCCAAGGCCTGCACTGCAATAGCTGGATCCTCCAGGTCCAAGAGCAGGTCCACTGTATATCACTGCCAGTGTGCTGGAGGTATTGTCTATTGTGTGTGTGCTACTAGTCTCTTAGGTGTCTGCTAGAGTGCACTGCCATATGTGGTCCTTATGCCCTGCTCTTGTTGGCCAGGGACCGTCACATCATGTCTCACTGTAGTTCCCAAGGTTGCTGCAGCTGTTGCCACAAAGCCCAAATACTGTACTTTTTTTCAAGAGAAAGGAGGGATAAAGAGAAACAAAACAGTTGGCCCTGCACTGTAAACCAGTATCAGCCCTACCTCTTTGGATTCCCAATCTACTACAGCAACCACAGTCAGCCTGTATTTGTTGGCCACTACAGGGCTGTGGCAGCCATTTACATCTCAACTGTGCCCAATCTGCTAGCCCTCACACAGAGTGACCAGGTACACCCTGGCTTGGGATAAACAGCAAGGCCACCCAGGAGTCTGCACCATGATTGGGCTCCCAGGAAAGGGTGAGCGCCCACAAGCCATTATATGACACTATCTGAATACATAGCTATGAAATGGTCACAGTGAGTATGTCTTTTCAGCTTGAAATGCTATGGCACCCCGGCCACACATGTGGCAGATGGGCACGACAAAGTCACAGCCATTGACCATACCTCTGATTCATACACATCCTGGGAAAACAGCTCTGTTTCAGGCCATGCCCATAATCCTCTGTTTCTCATCATGCACATTTCCAGACTAATGCTGGGAACAGCTTCTGCAATGCGAGCCACAGAGGGACCCTAGAGAGACATACACATAGCCATCCATCACTGCACAAAAGTGGTGATGACTTGTATGCCTGCCTACCACTTCATTCTCCTTCTCTGCCCGAGCATTGTTGATGTGTACTCTCTGTACAGGTGCTATCAGCACACTTTGTACTGCTCACACATTCCTGCTCAGTGTGTCAATGCTATCAGCCTGCCCTTCTTTACAGCTGAAGGTTGTGGAGCCTGTCTGTGTGGCTGATTGGTGTGTGGACCATTGCTGGCCAAATTGTTGGGAGTTGCATATGCTGGGGCTATACCTGCCATATAGAGGAAGTTTACCCACAAGGATATAGAAGACATGATCTGCATCCAGATCTTGAACCTGCAACCACTGCTTATATACACACTTGATTACTGTGTTGAGCCACAGCACTGCCTTATTGGTTTAGCACTCCATGGTTGTAGATGTGGTTATTGTCATGGTGATTGCAGGCATGTGTAGGCATCTGCCCATGTCTGCTGAGATCTCTGCATGCCCTGTGTCATACCTGCCTGACAAGATGTGTTTGGCGGGTATGGTAGGGGGGCATGTTGTCCAGTCTGTATGGTGCAATGGCTGTTTACACTGTTGGGGCAACAGACATTCCTGCCTTACACATGGGATATGTCCACTCAGAGGGGCAGCCTATGCAACAGTACACACACATCACATGCCATGTCGGACATAGCAGAATGACATTGTTTCCACATACCTGGTGTGTGCTTCTGGTGCAGTCATGGCATGACCTCAAATCTTGCAGCCCAGTTTGGCTGATGTTGATGCACATGTGCCCCAGGTGACTGTTGATGACTGGGTCCTCGCATTTGGAGTGTGCCCCGGCCCACACAGTCTCGTGCTCTCAGATCACACCACAAAAACCTGTGTCTATCCCATAATTACCTCCCATCTTGCCACTGCTCCCTCCTCCCTGCTGGTTTCTTGAAGTCATCTCTCTCCCCTTCCATCTCTTTATGACTCTGCTGCACACCTGATCCTTTGCCAGCCCTTATACACTCATATATCCCCTCTGCTGATATCACCTCACTGGTTCCCCATCCATTTCCAGATCCACCTCACACATGCGATGGGTGCTAACCTATAAAAGCATCCCCTCTACTGCCCTTAAATAACCTTTACTCTCTCCCCTCTCACTACACCCCTTCCCATGGATTCCGCTCCTCTTCTAGCTACTCCTTCACTATGTCCTGTTCATCTACTGCCATCTCCAGACTCAGATCCTTTGGTCTTGCTGCTCCTTATACCTGGCACAAGCAGCCGCTATCTGTACGTCACATCTCATCTCTCTCCCTCTTCAAGTCCATGCAGACGGCATACATCCTTGGGACTGCTGTTGGATACTTACCTCTTCTTTCCCAGTGTTTCTGCTCCCTATTGTACCCTTCATTCTCTTGTATTGTACTCTGTCATCACTTGATTGTAAGTGAAGAAGTACTCTGCACCTCCCCTCACCTACAACGAGGCAGGGCTCTTGGGTATAACAGAAAACCACACACAAGGCAATGAGAAGGGTAATTGGTAAATCAGTAAATAATACACAACACACTTGTATTATAAAAACAAACCAAAGCTTTGGGAGAGCAAGCTAGGCCTCTGCCTGTGTTTACTCTGACATCATAGCTTTCGGCCACTTTATTTATATGTAAAGATTTGATTATACAGTATAATTCTCACGTTATTGTTCTATGTCAAACATCACGTATCCATAACATACATCTCTATATCTCTGCATCATAGGCAATCATGAGAAGACATACATATATTCCAAGACATAACTATGTAGGCATTAATTCTAATTAATTCTAATACTGACAGTTTGATATCTCTAACCCGGGACTGAGAGACTGGGAGACAACTTGCCCTTTTACTTATCTAATATAAACATAGACTAGTGTTTATATTATAGGAACCTTTCACCTAATTATCCTAGCAGAGTCTTTCAAGAATGTTACTGAGTAAAAAGCTCTGAATGGTATTAACTCTTTCTTAAGGCTAGTAAAATATTGTTGAGTGCCCTGGCAGTATACACAGCCCTGTACAGGCTAGCTTACTTTCAGTCCCTCCTCTGATTCTGTAAAGAATCATTTCAAAAGTAAGGCAACTTAGACATTGATATTAAAGAAGGATTGTAACTAGATTCTGGGTCTATCGGTAACATCATTTTAGGGGTCAGTGCCTCCACTGATTACTTACAGCAAGTAGATACAGAATCAGAGGAGGGACTGAAATTAAGCTAGCCTGTACAGGGCTGTGTATACTGCCAGGGCACTCAACAATATTTTACTAGCCCTAAGAAAGAGTTAATACCATTCAGAGCTTTTTACTCAGTAACATTCTTGAAAGACTCTGCTAGGATAATTAGGTGAAAGGTTCCTATAATATAAACATAGACTAGTGCAAGAGCCGCTGCGACCACTGCCACCATCCCACACCATGCTGACATGGCAGTATGGTGTCAGTGGGGATGGTGTGCAGTGCCGGCCCACCCACTGTACGGGTTAATTGGGCGCCTAGGTTGACAGGTCCGGATGGATGTGGCAGCAACACACATGCCCAGCAGCGCAGTCCCCCCACCCAACTGCTGTCCCTCCTCCCCAGCTGCCACTGATTCTGTCAGGAAGGGGAGGAGAATAGCCACACCAGCAGTATTTTGGTGGGCAACTGCATTTTGCAGCCCCCTTTAGTGATACCGCTGCTGCCACTGCCAGCCTATCCCTGTCAATGGAGGGGGGAGCAGGCTGGGGTCTTTGCCTAGGGTGCCAGGAACCCTCGGGCCACCCCTGTTTACGCATCACCTTTTCCGCAGCAGCAGCATGTCTGTGTGCCGCCACTATCTCTGTGGGGTCATGGTGGACATCCCAGATGTACCACCTGGGCAGCTTCCTGGTCAGCCTTGTGCACCAGCATCCCCCCATCACCCACATGCCACTCCTTTGCCCCATTTGCACCAACAATATAGTGCCCTTTCATACTTGGCCACTATGCTGTTGTTGCTAATGGAACACTACTATCACTGTCTTGGTTTCCCCTGAGTGTGCATTGCAGACATTGGAGTAGGCTCTCTCCCCTCAAAGTATACCCTTTCCTTGAGGTTTTGCTAGGTGTTAGGGTTCTCTGCGATGAGGGCTCTAACACGCGATTGCACAACCAGCGCTAAGAGAGCACCCGTTGTCAACGCCCACTCTGTGTCCACTCTCCAACCTGTTAACGCCTACTCTCCACCTCCTTTTCCCTTAACACTGTGGGACTCTGTAGTGCTTGTATTTGCAGCGTTATCGGCCCTTTCTGCAGTGTTAAGGGTGCAAGGGTGCCAATAACAGGTACCAGTAACGGGACACTTGCTCCTTTACCGCCTTTTAGTAAACATACCCCTAAGTGTGAACACTTATGCCAAACCTATAGCAGATGTAAATGCCTGTGCCTAGATTTTTCAAGAATGCATGTAAATTATAGTATTTTATAATTTACACTTGTAAATTTGCACTTTGCCCAAGCTCCACCCATGTGCACTCCCACAGTGAAAGTATGCTCAATCAGCCCAACAAATGCACTTACAGAATAATTATCACCTAAAGTACAGATATGTTTCCATTTGTTCATATAAGTCAGTGAAAATATGTGAGTTACATGCTTAAATAGCAAATAACATCCCATGACTCCTCGTAAAATTACCCCATAAGTGATTAATGCCCATTAAAAATTGTTAATGCTTAGAAAAGACTGTTATGCTTTAAATCACATGTTAAAAGGGATTTTATATCAATGGCAGGGCGGGGACAGGAAAGGAGTATCAAAGGGGTAGAGTTAACATACATTACTGTTACACATGCTAATGGCAAAGTAGGCTGTTATCACAGACATGTAGCTATGAGGGTCATTTTAAAAGGCTTAGTCATCAGAAGACGTGCCCGTTGAAATCATGGGCATGTCTCCGTAGCCATTCCACAAATGATGTTCGCAGACATCTCCAGGGCAGGGGCATTCAAGCAGGCACAGGGATGTGGTGGAGGCATGTCTGGGGAGTGGCAATGTACTTACATGTCCCCTTTTGATCTCAGAAACATCAGAGATGTCTGCAGGCACCTCAATGTTTATACCTGCTCCAGTAATGAATAGGCATCAGGAAAGTGCTTGTTTTCACCTTAAAACATCCAGAGAATTTATTTATTTAGACAGTTTTGTATACCACCTTATCCTTCAATCAAAGTGGTCACAACACAATTGGGGGATACATTTAACACAAGGTGATATGAGACACATACACTAATACTTGCAGGGAACATGGGCAATGGAGGGTTAAGTGGCTTGCCCAAGACCACAAGGAGCACCTGTGGGACTAGAAACCCCAGTCCTTTCGACCCAAGGTTGCTGTCCTCTAGTGGGATTTGAACAACTTCCCTTCAGTACCTTGCCCCAACCACTAGGCCACTCCTCCACTCCAATATAGAGAAGAAGTAGAATTAAGTGACTAGCCTTAGATTACAAAGGCCCATTGTATGATTTGAACCCTGACCACTCTGCTTTAAGCCACTACTTGGACCATTATGATATTAGACACCTTGGTGTTGAAATGCTATCCTGGGGACATCTATATACAGTAGATGTTTGATACAGGTACATATCAGGCACATCCACATTTCAGAAATTGTGTCTGAACTTGCACATGCCTGCTATTTTTTCAGACGTTCAGGCTTTGACTTCCCAGATTGCACTTGGACGTCCTATTGTGAAATGTGCCTCTATGCCTCTAGAGGCGTAGTTAACTGCTTCCCTGGTAACAGCTGCTGTACATACATGCAGGAACATCTGTTGACAACATACCTTCTTCCCCACATGACGACTATTTGTAAACATTATCACAGAGGATTTTGCCACTGATGCATATTACATTTTCTCATTCACTTACATTAGTGGCAAAACCTCACTGCAGTTTAGTAAATAGGTTCCTGAGATGCTTGAGGCATCTTAGCATAACATACAGTGGCCACCCAGGCAATGCACGTGGCAGAAAGGCACAATGGCATCTCAGCCAGTGACCCTACCATTGTGGCAGACACATCCAGGCCAATCTGCGCTGTTTCAGGTGATACCCACAATCCTCTGCTTGCCTTATTCACATTTTCCAAATAGGCTGGAAAAAACTTTGACAGTGCAAGCCAAAATGCAGTGCAGAAAGCCAAGGACAAAGGGGAGCCATACACACAAGCACTCTAATTGGTGTACTGAGCAAAAGTGGAGATGGTTGGCATTCCTGTCTCAATGTCAGCTCAAGGATTGATAATGTGTGCAGTGTTTGCACGTGCTATTAGCCTTCAACCAACTGTGGATATGGGAACCTGTCAGTGCTGCTGGTTGGTGTTTCTACCCTTGCTTGCCATCTCCTTGAGGGTTGCACATGCTGGAGCTGTACTTACATTATCAGCTAAACTTTGTCCACAGGAATATGCAATACAGAAACCCCAGCAGGGACCTGAACCTGTGACCATCACGTAGATATATGCACCAACTGTTGTGCTGCACCACAGTGCTGCCTTATGGGGATAGCAGCAGCTCTGGTTGCTGACATGCTTCTCTTCAGCTGACCTTTGGCACATGCTGCAATGCACATGGTGCACACGACCAGGACAAGGCTTCTGTCTGCTGAAGGCTGGTGCCACGTCCCACGCCACTACCAACACCCCACCATGCAGACATGTCCATGCATTGTCAGTGGTGGTGGTCGCAGTCCCAGCATGTTAAACATGTGGTTTGGCAGGCACCTTGGTCAAAAGGTCCGGATGGGGGGGGGGTGGCAGGGGCACTCATGGACGGCCATGCAGCCCCCCCACCAGCTGCCCATGCAGGGGCCCCATCATCACCTGCCACCGATATGTCTCGGGGGGAGGATGGCAGCCACTACTGTAGTATGTTCCCAAAGGTGCGGTCTTTCCGTGAGCAATAAACTATACAAAACTAAAATCATATGCTCAATTATATTAACTCGGGACAAAGAACTTTTATTTGCCCCTTTGTGGTTATTCTAAACCTTATGTCTTCTTTTCTATTGCTGTTGAAGGTCTCAGACTATTCTGGCACTTTATAACAGGTCTAATACCAGTGCCTATTAGCATCAATGCCGTTCAGCAAACTTTTTCAAGTGTCTATGGAAGCGGATGGAGTCTTTCTCTGAAATTATAACAAGCAAGCTTAAATCGTGACTCTGTTGAAGTGATCTTCAAAACTTCAACTATCACTTAGCTTATGTTAAGATGTTTCATTCAATATGCTCCTATCTCGCTCGTCATGAATCACGATTTAAGCTTGCTTGTTATAATTTCAGAGAAAGACACAATCCGCTTCCATAGACACTTGAAAAAGTTTGCTGAAGGTCATTGATGCTAATAGGTACTGGTATTAGACCTGTTATAAGTCTTAAAATAAAGTGCCAGAATAGTCTGAGACCTTCAACAGCAATAGAAAAGAAGACATAAGGTTTAGAATAACCACAAAGGGGCAAATAAAAGTTCTTTGTCCTGAGTTAATATAATTGAGCATTTGATTTTAGTTTTGTGTAGTATGTCCCCAGGCACCTGCATTTTCCAGCTACCTGGAGGGCTACAGCATCTGGCACTATTGGCCTCTTCCCCCATAGCTTGGTTTTGCTGGATATCTGTCTGGGGTGGCAGGACCCTTGGACCGCCCCATGTGGCACATTGCCTTTCCGCAGCATTAGCAGGACTGTGTGCTGCCACTGTCACTGTGGGATCATGACGGATATCACAGATGGTTCTGTGGATTGCAGAATACCCTTTGTGGAGAGGCTAAAAAGTTTGTAGTTCATCAACCTGGGGAAGAGACGACTGTGGGGAGATATGATAGAGGTCTATAGATTATTGACTGGAGTGGAACAGGTAAATGTAAGTCACTTTTTTATGTCATCAGACTGTGGACACACTAGGGGGCTCGCAGTGCTGCTACAGTGTAACCCATTTGATCTTCTAGGTGAAAATACTTTTTCAGTCAACGCATAATCAAACCCTGCAATCCATTACCGGAGGCTGTAGTAAAAGCTGTCAGTGTAGCTGGGTTTTAAAAGGTTTGGATGGTTCCTGGGTAACAGCCCATAAACCATTGCTAAACAGTATCTGAGCTATGCTCTGCTTGCCCCATTACAATTATTGGGGATCCTGTGTGTCTTTTGAGGAAACTGCTAGGAACTTGTGACCTAGATTTTGCACTGTTGGACACAGGATACTGGGCATGATGGACCTTGATCTAACACAGTTTGGCATATTTTGTAGTCTTATGTGCCTATGTGCCATCTAGGCAGCTGCTTGGTTCCACCTGTGCACCAACAGCCCCCACTGCATGACCCATGTGCCACCTCCTTTGCCCTCATTTGCACCATCAACATAGTGCCCTGTCATGCTTGGGCACTATGCTGTTGCTGCTAGTGAAGCACTACTATCACTGTTTTGGGGGTCCCCTCTCTTTGCATCACATTGCAGACGTTAAATAGGTTCTCTCTCCTCAAAAATTACTCTTTCTGACAGGTTTTGAATCGCGTTAGGGTTCCTGCCATTATGGTGTCTGTGTTAAGGGAGCAAGCCTTGCTCCTGCCCACTCCCTGCCCATTGACCCCCACTCTTTGCCCCGTGCACATCTTCTCTCCACCCACAGGGCACTTTACGTTACTGGTGCCGTTATCACCCACTAAAGTGCCTTTTTGCACGCTTTAAGTGTGCACCTACACAGTTAGAACCGCTAACAGCACACTTGCTCTTTTACCGCCGTTTAGTAAACATACCCCTTAGAGTCATGATCCCAGTGCTTTTCAGGCACAGTGATGTTATAGGGCGGCATTTTCAAAGGCATTTACATGGGTAACTGCTCAGTTTAGTCACAAGCCTCATTGGAGGTCCCTTTTTTGAGATATACTATCGGATTTTTCTGGACCTTGCTAGAGAAACATAGAAGCAGAGATGAAAATTTCTTCTATTGAAACCTGGTTTCTTGCAGTTAGGGGTATTATTTTTCTTTAAATTTCCTTGCAAGTGCTTAGTTAAATATAATTCTATTAATTAAATGTATCTGACCAAGTGTTATATTGTTTTAATGTAAACCGCGCTGATGACAAATAGTGCGGTATATAAGAAATGTTAAATAAATAAATAAATAAAATTATGTTTTCTTTCAACTTTCTGAAATATCTTCTTTCATTAATGCTGAGCACTGATTTGTTTCTTCTGTTTCTTTTGCTGTTCATTCTAAGACATGATGACGTTGTATAAATGTCTGTGCTAGGAAATACTCAGCTTGTCTTCTTTTTCTTTCCCCTCTTTTTAGGGATTTCTCTTCTATTTCCTATGCTGTGTTAAACCCCCCTCATTCTGTTATTGTGGGCTTGAAAGAATGTGTCACGTGGTTTATGGTCTTTATTTGTATTTCTTGCATTATTTGTTGCTTATTCTTTTTTCTGATATATTTTGAAAAATTTTATAAATACAAAATAAAAAAAAATAAGTCTCATTGGTGGACTGAGATTGTATTGCTTTGCTCATTAGTCTAGTAGGTTATATAACAAGATGCAGTCATTCTGATTAACTTAGCAATGGTGTAGCCATTTCTCATTGGTCCAACAAGAATGTGGCTTTTTTTATTGGTCCAGCAAGAATTTGGTTGTTATCTTGGGTCCTGCATCTAGGTACATGGTTATGTACTTTAGGTCATGCTTGTTTATGCATATTGTAGCTGGTCAGTTATTTTTGTGTCTCTGTGAAGTGGGTCTTTTATCATCTGTAATATTTGTAGCTTATCTGTTTATTCATGCAGGGCCTGATATTGTATTGGGCAAGCTATGCACCACTACGGCACATAGCTCTGCCCGCCGACCCTTAACACCAGATAGTCAATGCCGCAGCAGCGGCATTGAATATGTGGCGTCGCCACACATCCCCTGTAGCTGCCGAAGCTAACCAGGTAGCAGCGATATTGCACTGCTACTTGGTTAGCATGCGTGGCTAAAATTAGGTGAGCCTAAAGCTGGCCTAGCTTTAGCCAAAGATCGCTAACTGGCCTCTGCCTCCGCTCTGTTCCAGAACACCCCCAACATACCCCGATGCTAACTGCAGAGCATTGGAGCATATAGCTGGCTTTGAAGAGGATATTCAATGGCACTAACCATATAAGTGCCGTTGAATATCCCAGTTTAGGGCATTTACATGAATATTGGGCCCGCAGCGTCCTACTTGCCTGTAGGTGATGCAGATTGTTTTGGGCTTGCTGATGGACACACGAGTGAAGTGGCAGTTGTTTACTACTAAGTAGCAGTTGCAATTCTAAACAGTAGGTATGCACAGGCCAAAAAAACCTTCAGCTTGTCTTCATTTAAAATGAAGTTTTAGGAATCTTTGTTTTTTATCTTATTTTGTGCATATTTGTCTTAATTACATGCCTGCTATGCTCATTATGACTTTTTTGTGCATGCAAATTGTGTGCATATACATTCATAGATATACACGCACACGAGCAGTTTGTACACACTTATTTTTTAGGCATCCAAACGAAGTCCTGAATGAGCCCGAAATGTACATACCTACAAAACTGCAACAGTTGCAACCCTAAACAAAGGCATAGTAGGGGATAAGCTCCCCAACATGGGCTTCCACTTTTGCCATGTTTTACCCTATCTTATACTGATACTAATCCTAGTGCAACAAACCAACTGCAGAGAAACCAGGAAACACACAGCACCTACTCCCATGCTCTCACTACCATTTATACCACCAGTCACTGCCTTATATTACCAACAAACCAGGCACGTAGCGCGAAGAACTCACAGTTTGATACAGCTACTTCATGCGCATCTCACACACTCTATACACACAAACCCCATCACTGGATCCCCAATCAAGTGCACCTTAATCAATGCAAGATCTATCAGAAATAAACCAAACACTATCTTGGACTACATACAATCCTACAAGTTTGACATCATATGCATCACAGAGGCTTGGCTGACAGACACAGACCAGGTCATACTCAATCAAATTACACCTCATGAATACGCAGCATTCAACTGCATAAGAACACAAAAGAGGAGGTGTATTAATACTGGCTAGAAAACACTACAGATTCTAGACCACCTCCTCTATCAGCACGATGGGGATGAACACAATCATCATCTCTAACAACTACCTGACCATATGCCTTAAATACAGACCACCAGATGCCAAGTCCGCTGACCTCTTAACAGTATTGGAGACAATCTGAAGACACAACTCCCAACATAAACCAACCATAGCCTTAGGAGACTATAACGTCTGTTCCACACCCACCAAAGAAGCCAGAGCTTTCCTCAATGCAATGAAGTCTTTCCAATTCACCCAGCTTATGAGGGTTCTAACACATCAACATGGTACAAGCCTGGATCTCATCTTCCTACCAAAACAAATAATGGAACAAGACCAGGCCACAGCCGTGACAATCACCCCTATTTCCTGGTTGGACCACCATGCAATAACATTCTCATTGCTAATCAAGAGCCCTGCCAGCTGTAAGAAGGAGGAACACATCAACAGAAAATTCAGAACCTTTCACAAAGACCTATTCCTACAGGAGATAACTCCAAAACTCCAGCAAAACAGCCAAAACTTTGACAGTATCATTGAAAATTGGAATGACACTATTGCTACAGCCTCCTCAGCAACAAATCAAATCCACCCATGCACTTGCAAGAGGGCCAGGGCACCCTGGTACTCTGACACAATTAGAGAAGCAAAGAGGGCACTAAGGGGTATGTTTACTAAACCGTCTTAATGTTACCGGCATTAGTTGCAGTCTTACTGTGATGAATGCCATATAAGGTAGTGGGCGTTCCAGTCTTAAGGTAGCATTTCGGGTTATCACGTGATAAAGTCCGTTATCGTGCAATAGAGGGAGCAGTGGCACGTTAACGCGCGTTAGCCTTAATTAGGAGCGCTGACCTACAGTCACAGCAACAGAGGTATAGCACAATGGTTAATACATTGACTACTAATACAGTGGTTATAAGTTTGATCCCTCAGTGGGCTCAGTTAAAAGACTGTCTGAAGCAATCCCTTTTCCTGCTTGTAACAGTCAGACACATCCCAACAATTTGCACTGCCAGCCAAAAAAGCCTCACCCCAGTGCCGCAACCTAATGCACCTTTTAGGGTGCACCATAAGGCACATCATAAAGCACTACATCATCCAAGGCAGGTCATAATGTGCCCCAGAGGGCAGCAGGAAAGGTTGGCACCCTCCAAGACAGCATATAAGGCGCCCCATAAGCTGGCCAAACCTAAGGTGCCGCGAAAGATGCCCAGGGATGCCAAGGTGACACAGGAGATGGTGCCCAGGGGCACAAAGGTGCCCCAAAGTCACAAGCATGAAATGTATGGCTCAAACACAGATGTAACCATAACACTGCACAGAGCACCAAGGAAAGGCAATGAACATGTGATGGAAGGAAGCAGATGACGGAGCTCATGGACCAGCCAAAATTGCGTGCAGTCCATGTAGCAGCAGGTAAAGTGGACAAACATATCGGGGGCAGCTGTACCGATGTACAGGGTGATGGTAATGTACAGTTCAACAATGACAGTGTGTGGCAGAGGATAGGGATACGTGTCCACCAGAGGAGGTAGAGGTGGCAGGATAAGTGCGATGACAGAAGGACAGAGGAGAGCAGTGCCATGCAGAGCAGGCACAGGAGAGGCAAGCATGAAGAGCCGCGATGCAGAAAAGTGTGCCAGTGCATGACATGGGGTAGCAGCCTGCACATTAGGGCAGGACGCCACACAGCTGGCACACACACATAGACGGACAGAAGGATGGATGGCAACAGTGATGAGGATATAATGTGGCGGCAGCACAGATCTGCAAAGATATGACTGTTACACGAATGAAACGTAGTTGTGTAGGACAGCCATAAAACAAGGGAAACGGAGAGAAATAAAACTCATGACCTCTGCTATTGAAGTCATTGCATTAACCATTGTGCTACATCACTATGGGAGTTATCATACCAATGGATGGCTACAGAAAGAGTGCACGTCACCATAAAACTGTCTGCTGTGGCTACCAGGATAGGACAGAACCAACAGTATCCATAATGCAATTCACATGCAGAACAGCAGTCAACATCTGCTCACCAGATGGGGTATGCACCTTTACAGCATGTCAGCTTGGTAGGGAGATGACCATGCGTGTTACTGACACAGAGTACCCACAGGCCATGCCAATGTGTGTGTTCTGTGCTCACCCTGAGGGTGAGGTGGAGTGGCCAGCACCAGGTCTGCAGTACCCGGGTTGGTGGAGGTGGGCTGTGCTGCAGGTCTCCATCAGTACCAGTGTGTGACAGGTATTTGTTGCAGACACCTTTAGGCGGTCTCTGTGTCCATTTGTAATTGCCAGTCATGTCTGGCCGTTGTGGACCATGATGCACACAACATAGTGCATATCCACTGTGCATGCTATGGTCACCTGTTTAGGGAGCAGGGCTTACATGGTGACAGTGTACTTAGCAAACCGCCCTTTCTGGGTCAGGGTGGGGGGGGGACATGATCTGCCCCAACAGACCCGCACTCTCACCCTTTGCAAGGGGGGCAATGGAGGTACATGAAGACAGGCTGTAGGACCAGCAACCCCTGTCCTGGTGGCAAACAGACAGCTGCTGAAGATCTGCACTTGGGACAGGGCCACAGGCAGATAGGTAGAGGGCCCAGTCAGCTCAGCTTCCCCCCACTGCAATCTGACATTCACCAGCAGAGGGCAGTAAGTGTGTACCTGCTGCACCCTGCAAGGTGTTGAAGCCATACAGATGCTAACTGCAGACAGTCTGCTAGCTAGTACATAGTGCATGTTCCTGGAGGAACTGTGTACACCCAAAACTGGGATGTCAGCACACACATCACACAGGTATGTCAGTGATTGGGCCCCAGAAAAAAGAACCCATAAATATCACTTGAGAAAAACACTGTATAGCACTTTGGGGGAACCTAGCCATGCTGTGGTCACTGTTCAGTCACGGTGAGAGCAACCTCCCAGCATGACATGCTGTGGCCACCCTGTCCTTGCAGGTGGTGGTCTGGCACTACAGTGTCCCAGCCATTGCCCTATACCCTATTCAAATGCATCCTGCCCATGCCACCCTCTCCGGGCCATACCCACAGTACCTTGCTCATCATTATGCACATTGGCAGGCTAACACTGGAAACAGTGCAAGCAATGTGGGCTCAGTAAGGTGTAGGCAGCTACAACACACTGGATAGACACACACTCCCACACCTATGCCAGCATTGTGCAAATATAGAGGTTTGTGGCAGCCCTGGCCGCCACACCAGTCCTGGTCACAGTGCGGGCATTGCTATGGTACTCAATACTGTTAGGGTCACTCCCCGGGGTGGTAAACACTGTCAGAATCAATAACTGAAACACACTCCACAGATATCAGAACGGTTGCTATGATGAATCTCTTTCAACAAATTGTGTTTAACTTAGGATTTGTTAGCTGACATTAATCATAGCAACCTTTTGATATATGTGGAACGTGTTCCCAAGTTTAGGACGGCATTGCTAAGGTATGCAGGTGCCAGTATTGGGAGATGCTGCTCCACGCAGGGCCCAACAGCCTGACTCTCCATGAGGCTTTGGATAGTGGAGCCTGTGGGTATGGGTGTTTATGCCCCTGTTGGCCGCTGCTCTAGGGCAGAGGTTCCCAACTCCGGTCCTGGTGGGCCAAACACTGTTCAGGTTTTCATGCTGTCCCTAATGAATATGCATGAGATACATTTGCATACAATGGGGGTGGCGCATACAAATGCAGCACAGGCATATTTATTAGGGACACCATAAAACCTGAATGTTGTTTGGCCCTCCAGGACTGCAGTTTGAAAACTCTGCTCTAGGGATTGTATTGTTTATGGTGTCTGTGCTCTGTAGGGTAAGATATAGGTGTTTCAGGCATGTTTATTTTATCTGCAATAAAGGTTCCATCTTTATTACCACGGTTTAGTACTGGGTAAAATATGGGGACAAGGTTGGCAGGAGCCACAGCTGGGACTTAAACTTGTGACCTTCTGCTCCTGAACACACTGGCTGTGTGTACTGCACCACACTGTTGCCACAGGGACAGATCATTCCCTGGGGATACCATGACTGTTCGTCAGACAGACCCTGTCTGTTGCAGTGCACGGCACCCACCTAAACGGGGCTTGGCCGTAGTCTGCTGTGGGCAGATGCCACTGCCCCTTCTGCCACCAGCACCCCTCCGTCACCATGCTGCCATGCCATTATGCCGGTGGTGCTGGTGATGCACAGTCCCAGGCCATCCAGTGTGATGGTAGGCAGCTGCCTATGGTGTGGGTTCTCGGGTAGGGGTGCCTACATGGACATGCGCGCTTCTCCCCCGGCACCGCCTGCCAATGTTATGTGCCCTTGGGGGTACCTGCTGGGTAATATCCCTTATGACACTGTGGGACACACACTCGTGCCCATGTTGGACCCTCGTCAGTTGCTGTCTTGCTGCTTTACAGTTTCTGCATTCCTATGTGCCACCTAGGCATCTGCGTAGCCCTACTGTGCCCCAGCTGGACCACAGCATGTGCCGCCTGCAGCCCCCTGTATCCCATTTACAGCATCAGTACAGTTGCCCTTTCCTATATGCCCACTCTGCTGTTGCTGCACATGAGCACGCCATAACAAACCTGCCCAATCTAAATGACAGAAACCCTGATCAGCGCTATTTCAATGTGGGCTCATTCACTTTGTAGGGGGACAGAGCATAGACCCTTCCAAACATGATATCTTAATTTTTACGCTTTGTCAGTAGTGTTGCTTTATGTTTATCATTAATATCACTATTGGCCAGCTTGGTTATTGGGATTTTAAATGTGGTTCTGGTCATTTTATATGTTTATTTGCCTTTTTGGTTCCTGCACATGTATCACTACTATTACTTCTCTGGGTTTCCCTGCCTTTGCTGCACATTGCTGACTTAAATGGTTTCTCTTGCCTGCAAATGTGCCTAACGCGAGGGTTTTACTGGCATTAGTTTTCAGACCTGGATTTCACAACGTTAGTGTGCCTGGAACCTCTCCCCGCCCACTCTCCGCCCATTGACCCCCTTCTCTTCGCCCTCTGGGAAGCCTTACTCCACCCTTCAGACCCGTATTTCACAGCGTTAGTGTGCCTTAACGCCGCCGCCGCATTATCACGCGATAAGTGACGTTATCGCATGGTTTATCGCATGATAACATCACTTATCGTGCGATAATACCACCGCTGCGACTTTAAGATGGTTTAGTAAACATACCCCTAAGAAAACTTGAAAGAAAATGGAGAAGAAATAAGACACAGGAAAACATGCTCCAATACAGAGCCAGGCAAATAGAATACAGCGATCTAATTAACAAATGCAAACAATATCACACCAATACCCTTATGAAGGCAGTGAACAGACCTAGAGGGCTTTTTAACATAGTACAGAAGCTCACCAGAGACTCTACACAGCATGATGACCAGCACATAGACCCACAACAGTTTGCAGACTTCATAATTGACAAACACAGGATCCTCGCCATAAGCCTCCCCCTCACGAGGAATAACACAGCAACCACAGAACACCAAAAAAACATGGCAAGACTTCGCTATTCCCTCAGTACTCCAGATTAAACAAATAGTGGACTCCCTGATCACAACTACCTCGATAGCACACTCCTGCCCAATGGCATGGATCAAAGCATCCAAGGAACAGCTAAGCTAGCACATCCAAAAGATTGTGGAACTATCCCTCCAACAGGGCTACATGCCATTTCTATCATTTGACCAGTTCTTAAAAATTGCACCCTAAATCCAGCAGATGTTAAATCCTACCGTCCAGTCTCCCATTCATTGCACAAATTATCGAAAAATCCGTCTACATCGATCTGAATGCACCAATGGATGTACACCTTCAATACGGTTTCCCACAACAGAATGATCCAACGGCTATATGAAGTTGGGTTACGCAACAACACAATAAAATGGTTTGAATCATACCTCAGCAACCAAACACAGCAGGTTAAATGTTGTGAAAAGAGATCAACTCGTTTCGACACGCAAGGTATACCCCAAGAATCCGCACTGTCTTCCATCCTCTTCAACCTGTACATACAGCCCATCTGCAATATCTTCAAGCAACACAAGATGCTCTATCACATTTATGCAGATGACATTATGGTATACACCCCAATAAATATGCACGTGCTGGACCTTACCTCCATAACAAAATGCCTGGAGGAGATGACTTCAATGCTCACCAACAACAATCTGTCGGTGAACTACAGCAAGACGGAAGCTTTGTTCATTGCCAGAAGTACCACTTCAACCCGCCATCCAGAATTTACATCCAGGATAAATCAATCAAAGTGAAGGAGGAAGTAAGATACCTAGGAATCACCCTAGACAGCAAGCTAAACCTTCATTCACACATTAACAAAACAGCTGCAAAGGCATACTACAAATTGAAACTCATCAGGAGGCTCAAACCAATCTTAAACCAGGATCACTTCCGAATAGTATGCCAAGCAATCATCACACCTACAAAGGATTAAGGTAACTCACTATATCAGGGACTCCCTAAACAGGCCACCTACCCCCTCTAATTGGTGCAGAATACAGCAGCCAGGAACATCGTGAACTCAGCAAGAAATCAGTACATCACACCTGTATTCCAGCACCTCCACTGGTTGCCCATACATGCATGCACAAGATACAAAGCAACTTTAAATATATTCAAAATCATTAACAACAATTCATCCAATGCCTTTCAAAACCTGGTAACCAAGGACACCAGCACGAGGTCTAGGAGAAGCAATATGGACAATATGATCGTCACCCCTGCAGAATACCAGAGAACCAACCAGGCCACGTAAAGCCCAGTCGGGGCTGTGGGAGGAGTGCAGCAGCACTACTAATTCAAGCCGCCGCGAGGCAGGAACAACCACCATCTGCAATCTCCCCCGAGAGGGGTCGAGCACCCGAGCCACCTTCCAACCCGGACACTGTGGGAAGAGTGCAGCATAGAAACATAGAAACATGACGACAGAAAAAGACCACAAGGCCCATCTAGTCTGTCCTTTCCATAACAACAACTACAACAGTCCACTTTTTACCTTTAGAGATCCTCTGTGTTGGTCCCATGCTTTTTTGAATTCAGTTACTGTCCTCATCTCCACCACCTCCACTGGGAGACTATTCCACGGATCCACTACTCTTTCCGTAAAGAAATATTTCCGCATATCACTCCTGAATCTATCTCCCTTCACCCTCATCCCATGTCCCCTCGTAGCAGAACTTGCTTTCAATTGAAAGAGGCTCTCTCCCTGAACATTTATGCCACGGAGGTATTTAAACATCTCAATCATATCACCTCTATCCCGCCTTTCCTCTAAGGTGTACATATTAAGATACTTAAGTCTGTCCTCATATGCTTTATAATGAAGCCCATTAATCATTTTAGTAGCAACCCTCTGCACCGACTCCATCCTGTTCACATCCTTTTGAAGGTGCGGTCTCCAGAATTGCACACCATACTCCAAATGAGGTCGCACCAAAGACTTATATAGAGGCATTATCACCTCCTTTTTTCTGCTAGCCATTCCTCTCCGTATGCACCCAAGCATCCTTCTAGCTTTTGCCGTCGCCTTTTCTACCTGTTTAGCTACTTTAAGATCATCAGACACAACCACGCCTAGGTCCCGCTCTTCTTTAGTGGACAAAAGTACTTCACCTCCTATACTGTATTGCTCCCTTGGATTGCTGCAGCCCAAATGCATGACCTTACATTTTTTAACATTAAATCCCAGCTGCCAAATTCTAGACCATTCTTCAAGCTTAGCTAGATCCCTCCTCATGTTATCTACACCTTCCTGGGTGTCTACTCTATTGCAGATTTTGGTATCATCCGCAAAGAGACAAACCTTACCCGACAGCCCTTCCGCTATATCACTAACAAAGATGTTAAAAATAATCGGACCAAGGACAGATCCCTGGGGCACACCACTGGTAACATCCTTCTCCTCAGAGTGAGCTCCATTTACTTGTACTCTTTGTCGCCTCCCACCCAACCAATTTCTAACCCAAGCAGTAACTTTAGGGTCCATCCCTAGGGTGCTCAGTTTGTTTATAAGTCGCCTGTGAGGAACAGTGTCAAAGGCTTTACTGAAATCTAAATACACCACATCTAGAGCTCTCCCTCGGTCCAACTCCCTAGTCACCCAGTCAAAGAAATCAATCAGATTTGTCTGACAAGACCTGCCTCTGGTGAATCCATGCTGCCTCGGATCCTGTAATCCGCCGGACTCCAGAAACCTCACTATTTTCTCTTTCAGCAGCGTTTCCAATAATTTACTTACCACTGAAGTTAAACTAACCGGCCTGTAGTTTTCAACCACATCCTTACTTCCGCTTTTGTGTAAAGGCACCACATGAGCCTCTCTCCAGTCCTTTGGCACCACTCCTGACTCCAATGAGGCATTGAAAAGGTCAGTCAGTGGAGTTGCTAGAACGTTCCCAAGTTCCCTCAGTATTCTAGGGTGTATCCCATCCGGTCCCATCGCTTTGTCTACTTTAAGTTGAGCTAGTTTCTCACGAACACAGTCTTCTGAAAATTGTTCAAGATGTCCCTCGCTTCTGTTCCTATTTGTGGGTGTTTTCTGAGGTCCTGCTCCTGGTTCTTCATCTGTGAACACAGAACAAAAATATTTGTTAAGCAATTCCGCTTTATCCTTATCAGCTTCTACATATTCCCCCCCTGCACCCTTGAGTCTGACAATACCACTTTTGCCCTTCCTCTTCTCACTAATATATCTGAAAAATGTCTTATCCCCCCATTTTATTGCATTGGCTATTTCCTCCTCCTTTTGAATCTTTGCCTTCTTGACTACTTTGCTAGCTTCTCTAAGTTTTTCCAAATACAGATGCCTGTCTTCCTCTCTCTGTGATCTCTTGTATTTCATGAAGGCCTCCCTCTTTTTCTTCACTTTTTCAGCTACTTCCTTCGAAAACCATAGCGGTCTCCTGTTCCTTTTGCCTTTATTTACCATTTTAACAAAAAGGTTAGTTGCCTTTAAAATACCCCCTTTCAGTTTTGCCCACTGTTTTTCTACATCCCCCAGCTGTTCCCATCCCCCTAACGACTCCCTGAGGTATTGGCCCATCTTTGCAAAGTTAGTCTTCCTAAAGTCTAAGATCTTCACCTTGGAATGGATTCTAACAGCCCTAGTCCTAATACTGAACCACACCATCTGGTGATCACTGGATGCAAAATGATCTCCCACTACAACATCAGAAACACTTTCACCATTGGTAAGCACCAAGTCCAGTATGGCCCCTTCACGTGTGGGGTCTGTTACCAATTGCCTGAATAGTTCTCCCTGTAGAGAATCCAGGATCTCCTTACTTCTAGATGATACTGCAGCAGGAATGTGCCAATCAACATCTGGCATATTGAAATCTCCTAGCAGTAGCACGTCCCCTTTCCTAGCAATGCTGCGTATGTCTTCAATTAACTCTCTGTCCACCTCTTCCTCTTGTGAGGGAGGTCTGTATATCACACCAATGCAAATAGATTTCTCTTTCCCTCTTTCTAGTTTAACCCACAATGCCTCCTCTCTCCATTTTAAGCTCTGTAATTCCAAAGCTTTAATAGTAGTTTTTACATATAGTGCCACTCCTCCTCCCCTTCTTCCTACCCTGTCCTTTCTGAATAAAGTATAGCCAGGTATAGTTACATCCCAGTCATGGTTTTCTGTGAACCATGTTTCTGTAACTGCCACTAAATCCAAGTCAGTCACTCCCACCAAAGCTTCAACTTCAGGGATCTTATTTCCCATGCTACGGGCATTAATACACACTGCTTTCCATATATTACCCCTGTTACCCATTTCCATAAAGGTATTTAATGTATCACCTACCTGGGGGCTTTCACTTACCTGGGGGCTTTCTTCACCCATCCCCAACGAATCTAGTTTAAAGCCCTCTTCAGTAGATTAGCCAGTCTACTACCAAAGATGCGTTGACCTTTCTTGGACAGATGGATGCCATCTCTGCTCTGCAACCCTTGGAAGAGCATCCCATGGTCTAGGAAACCAAAACGCTCTCGAAGACACCATCCACGCAGCCATGCATTCATCTCCAGGATGCGAGCCTCTCTGCCTTGGCCTTTACCCTCAACAGGGAGGATTGAAGAGAACACCACCTGTGCACCTACCTGCTTCACCCTCTGTCCCAGAGCCATGAAGTCACTTTTGATACGTTCCGAGGTATACCTGGCAGTATCATTTGTTCCAAAATGGATTAGCAACATTGGATAATAGTCAGTGGGCTTGATGAGTCTCGGCAAACTCTCCGTAACATCTTGGATCTTGGCACCAGGCAGACAGCATACCTCTCTGGACATCAAGTCTGGTCGGCAGATGGACGCCTCAGTACCCCTCAGAAGAGAGTCTCCAACCACCACTACCCTTCGTTTCCTTCTGGTCACTGATTCCGCAACTATGGGGTACTTGAACTCTGGTTCTTCCCTTTCCAGGGATGCTTTCACCTCCTCCACTTCCAGGGCTGCATAATGGTTCTTCAATTCAAGGGCTGAAGAAGTTGGATTGGTGATTTTGCAGGCTCTGGTGACTTTTGTCCAACCATCGACATTCTGTTGGCACCCATCTTCTCCTGTGCTGGAGAGCCTGGTTGCTGCAAGAAGCATCTCATCAATGTACTTCTCACTGTCTTGAATGCTCCTCAGCCTCGCCACCTCCTCTCTGAGTTCCTCCACTTGTTTCCTCAGAGCTTCAGCATGCAGGCACCCTGCACATGGAACCGGTTCTTCAACTGGCATTAGGACCTCTGTCTGGACCGAGGCAGAAGCTGTAACGGGGGCAACAGCTTTAGCAATACGATTTTTCCCAGCCATTGTTCTGTTTGTGGAGCTTAGGTATCTGTTAAAGCAAAAGAGAGAGATCTACCAAGTACCAGCTGGTTTCGCAGCAGTCCTTTCAGAGAAAAAGCAGTTAAATCTCTTTAATTGTATTCAAAATGTGCTGGTCCAATTCACTGTGATTTGTTAAAGGGGAAGTTGCCCTATAAAGCAAGAATGCTCACTAGGGGTGGGTGGGAGTCGGGGAGGTAGGGAGGGAACTAACACCTGATTAGGTGTTAGCAGTTTCTGAACCTGAGGAGGTTACAGAGTTCAACAACCTTCTGTGCTCAAGTAAAGTTCCCCTAAAACAGCAAAAATGAAAGTAACCTTGCTTTAAAAAATATACACAAAACCCTTTTAAGAGCTCCCAGTCAGAGAGCTAGCAATGTAATAAAAAAACCAAACAAAGAAACCCTCAAATCCTTACCTACTGTTTGATGTGTGGAGCCCTGGTTAGAAAAGCCTCAAAAGGGCAGGGCGCAGCACTACTAATTCAAGCCGCCGCAAGGCGGGAACAGCCACCATCTGCAATCTCCCCAGAGAGGGGTCGAGCACCCGAGCCGCCTTCCAACCCGGACACTCCAGCCCAATCGGGGCTGTGGGAGGAGTGCAGCAGCACTACTAATTCAAGCCGCCGCGAGGCAGGCCCGCGCCTGAGGGCCTTGCCAGAGGGCCCTTGGGCGTGGCCCTTAGGCAGTGGCCCACATTGAATCGCCCAAGACACCTCCCAGAAGCCCCTGACATCCACGCTGCCCTAAAAGGATACATCGGAATTCACACAGCCAACACCACCTCTCTGGCCAATACGCATCAACAGAACAAAGTGAGTCAACGCTACTTACCACGAATCACCCCCTCCCCCCCTCCGAAAAATTCTCACCGCTTACCATTGCTATTTAATCACTATTCTATTACCAGTAGTATTACCATTGCTAGTCACCATTGTACTGTTGCCAGTAAATTACCATTGCTATTTATATCACTATACTGTTGCCAGTAGTCTTATCATTGCTAGTCACCATTGTACTGTTGCCAGTAAATTACCATTGCTATTTATATCACTATACTGTTGCCAGTAGTCTTATCATTACTAATCACCATTGTACTGTTGTCAGTAAATTACCATTGCTATTTATATCACTATACTGTTGCCAGTAGTCTTATCATTGCTAGTCACCATTGTACTGTTGCCAGTAAATTACCATTGCTATTTGAATTACTATACTATTGTCACTATACTGTTACCTTAACATGGCCATCTCCTTATTTGCTATATTTAGCTTTTACCTCCTAGCCGACACCATTCAAAATACATCAGCTTTATCACCCATCCATAACTATATCCCTATCCTACATAGTTTGGGAAGGAGAAACAATAGTAGTTCCCACCACACACAACCACATGCACATCATATCAGGCATTCACATTTACTATATATTTCCATTAATAACTCCTATAGTTCAGAGCCTAAAATCATTTTCTTACAGAGCAACCTAAAATGTGCTCTCATCAACTCACGTTCAATTTGAAAAAAATGGCCAGCCATCACAGACCTTATCACCAGTCAGAATCTTGATATCCTCATGGTCACAGAAACCTGGCTATCAGACACAGATACCGTCATCATAAATCAACTCATCCCCCACAGCTATGTGATGCACGCTTGCCATAGAAGCAACCGGAAAGGAGGAGGAGTCCTCATCCTATCAAAAAGTAATCTCCAGCTCCAATCGCTATCCTCAGTGAGTATCCTGCACATGGACACATTATCTATTGCTAACAAATATATCAACATAAATCTCATTTACAGAGCTCCCTCTTCACCTCCAGAAGATCTATCCAACATTATAGACCTTGCCTGTAACCCTGGAAGCCCAAGTAAACCTAATTGGCTGATTGGAGATTTTAACCTCGCTTCATTGTAACCTACCTACTCTAACTCATTCCTCGATACTATGAAGGACCTTAGTTATACCCAGTTGGTGAACTCTCCAACACACCTCAAGGGAAACACCCTTGACCAATGTTCCCTCTAATTTTCTGTAGGCTGCGTGCGCATAACATATCAGCTGTGTGCAGCTTTTGAAGGAAGGTTAAATTTTTGTGCACCACATAACGACACTCAGAGTTATATACTTTAAAATTTGACTACACGTCAGAGTACAGTATGTACACCACATTGATTTTAATCAAATTAAATGAAAATAGACGATTACTAAATGAAGTGGGAAATTTATAGTAATTATAATCATAACTTTTAAATTTTAAGACGTCTGTGTTGTTTTCTATCAGAATCAGAGCCGTAATTTTTGTGCGCTCTGTTGTAAAGTATGTGCACTCGCTCAGCGAGGTGTGTGCGCGCGCACATGCGCACAGCTTAGAGGGAACAGTGCCCTTGACCTCATCTTTGCCCCTCAGTCAGAATCAACCAAGAATATCAGCCTATCATCCACTCCAGTCCCATGTTCAGACCACAATGTAATCTCCTTCCAAATCCTATACCAACATACCCAAACTCCAACCAACCAATCAAATTCAGCCTCTTCATGATCAAAAACTCGCTTCAAATCCCTAGACAGAGATGACTTCCTCAGCAGCACTCTTCCAGCACTCCGTCAACCAGCGCAGAACCTCGACAACATGATCCATAGATGGAACTCCACTCTTATCTCTTACTCACAGCTACCTTCATCTAAAAAATCACCAGCATCCAACAAACTACCACGAAACAGACTAGTTCTCTGCTGAATTACGTGCATCGCTTCAGCTTCTAAGAAGGCAAGAAAGAAAATGGCGCAAATCTCGATCTACATCTGACAAATCAACTTATGAGAACACTCTAAAGCAACACCGTGAGAAAATATACAAAAAAATGAGAGAGCACCACACAGATACCCTCTTTGGATCGTTAAATAAACCACGTGACCTCTTTAGTTTGCTAAAGCTGTAACCAAGACACCTTCCTCCAATCAAACAGTTTCTCTTCAACCCCAGTCCTTCGCAGAGTACCTACAATCTAAAATCATAAAAACAAATTTTACACAAAGCTCCACACCCTGCTTCTTCCCCCAGATACAGCAACCATTGACAAAATTCACCATTCCGTCAGAGAAGAACATTGCTGACCTTATTGCCACCATCAACACTACTACGGCACCGAATGATCCTTGTCCTGCCCATTGGATCAGATCGATGCATGTAGAACTCAGCTCAACTCTAGCCTACATCATGGAGCTCTCCTTCACAACAGGAACATTCCCAGAAACCCTGAAACAAACTTCCATATACCCTCTCCTGAAAAACAACAAACTTGACCCATCAAAGACAGACTCATACCGCCCGATTTCAAGTATACCCTATCTAGCCAAACTTATAGAGAAGGTGGTTCAAATACAACTACAACAACACATCGACATATCAGCCCCTCTTGATCCTTGTCAGCATGGATTCCGTGAGTCCCATGGTGTAGAGACCCTACTCACTATACTCATCAATACATTATCCAGAGGTATTGACAAAATTGAGAATGGGTTCGTACTCATATTTCTTGATATAGCAGCTGCATTTGATTCTTCTAACCATGTACAACACCTCTCCCATCTCCAGGAAAAGGGAATTCATGGCCTTGCCTGGGAATGGTGTAAATCCTATCTCATGAACCCCTGGCAACAAGTACAGATAGGTTCCTCAACATCGGAACCATTCCATCAGCAACAAGGAGTACCCCAAAGATCATCCCTTTTGGCTCTACTCTTTAACATTTATATGCAACCCATTTGTGATATCATCTGTTCTTTTAACATCTCCACTCTGATCTATGCGGATGATGTGCCCAAAGCACCCAAACCTTGTTCCACTTATTGAATGCTTCAGTGCAATTACTGATTGGCTCTTGTCCCAAAATCTTCGCATAAACTTTAAGAAAACTGAAGTCCTTTTCATAACCAGGAACAAAAACTTCTCTCCTCCTGCCTCATTGAAAGTTCGTGACGCTGAGCTCCCATGCAAGTCTGTAATATGATATCTAGGGGTTACAATAGACCAGCAGCTCAACTTCAAAGAGCATATAAAGAATTCCACCAAATCCATTTACAATAAAATACGGACACTACGACATCTAAGACATCTACTAGCCCCAGACGACTTCAGAACAATATTCCAGACACTCATAATGCCACACTTTGATTATGCCAACATCATCCTACATGGACTCCCCAAGAGCACTCTCAATCCTCTTCAGATGGCGATGAACACAGCAGCCCGCATTCTCTGCGGCATCTCCAGAAAAGACCACATAACTCCCATACTTACGGATCTACACTTGCTACCTTTACAATGCAGAATCACCTACAAGGCGTTAATCCTATCATTTAAAGCAATTATCTGGATATCTTCCACATCCCTCTCTTCACTCCTGACCAGTACCCCTATTAACAGGCTAAGAAGGTCAACAACAATACGCTATCTATACCACCTGAGTCCACTAAATGTATCCAAACAACTAGAAACAGAGCATTTACATTATATGCTCCTAAGTGCTGGAACAATCTCCCACCTCATATACGATCAATCGCTGACCTCTACAATTCAGAAAAGCTCTTAAACATCACTTATTCTGCCTTTATTTTACCCACCCTAACCTAACACATTCACATCCAACACCTCATCTCACCCACACAGCATCTGACGTACCAACAACATAATTCTCAGTGATTTACAAAAGAAACTCACCATTAGGCACATTCACAATGAGCATGATTACATTACGACTCTAATACATAATATAACTTAAATAATTTATAAGCTCCTTTGTTTTGAACTGTATATAGTTACCCTGTTACTTCCAAGTTACAATCCCTGTTACAATGTAAGCAAAAGATCTTGTTTCTAATGCAAAATGTTGTTATTATGTAAACCGCACTGATACTAAATAGCGCGGTATATAAGAATTTGTAATAAATTGTAATAAATAAGGGCACCATCCCTCTATGCACCTGAACTATGGAACTCTCTGCCCAATATTATGAGAGTCTTGAGTGACACCAAGGACTTCCAAAGGATGTTCATGACCATACTATTCACAGAATGCTATGAACCCTCCCAGTGACCGTAGATCTGGCTACAGGCTTGATCACAGTCAGTCCACAACTGACTCCATCAACTGTACATAGTTTATTGATACACATAACCCCCACCATCACTCCTCTCGCCCTGACCTTCATAAATGTATACAACCTAGTTTAAATAAATAACCTGCATATAGCGTAGTCACAACCCTAACCATCCTACTGGATAAGCTAGGTGGACCATGCTGGTCTTTATCTGTCAATTGTTTTACTGTTAAAAACAGAGTATCAATTGATGTACAACTTCCCATGTTATTGTGCTACTTCGTAAACTTCATGTTTTCACATGTGAAGGGGCATTTTAGAAAGGACGTCTAGGTGCTATTTGGGATGTTCTGGCCAAGACATCCCCAAAAATGTCTGGCACATTTAAGTCAGGAGCTGGTTTCAGAAACATAGACATCGCTGATATGGAGATCATCAGTAACATCTGTATAGACATCCATGAAAATGTATCATAGTGAGGAGATGTGTCCCAGCCTTCCAATCCAGTAGTGGAGACATTTTGTAGCACAACAATCATATAACAGGTATCCCCAAATCCTCAGTTCTCTTTACTATTGTGGAATGCACTGAGGATAAAAGAGTTCTATCTCCTCCACCCCCTCTAAATACTTTTCTGGGAAAACACACACTTTTCAGATGCCTATTTGTGCCCTGGAGCAGGTACAGACTTGGATGGGGGGTATAAATGTGCCTGTCATTTCTGAAATTGGGCGTGTTCATCTAGGGTTTCCGGAATGCCCCAGATATACACCCATCCATCCATGCCCCAGTGCATGGTCCCTAGACATAGGGACATTACTGGAGCCATTTTATAAAATGGCTTTGGGAAAGTCTTCATGATTTGGACATCTGCATACCCATTTTCAGATGTCCCAATCATGTTTAGAACTTCTAAAATGGCCCTCATACTATGTCACTGAGCCTTTCACAAGTTTGTTGACATGTTAATAAAACAACTTGCTAGGCAGAATATTGATTATTTGTGATCTTGTTAGACCTAGCTCAATAATCCAAATATTCTCTCAAAATTACTGACCAGGGCCCATTGTTCGAAGTTCTTTCTGTGAGGATGATGAATTGAAATTGATGGAAAGCAAGGGCTTCTTTTGCCTACTCTGTGGAATAAAATCTCATTAAGCTTGAATGCATAAGTTAATGTGACATGGTTTAGGAAGCAGCTTAAGGCCTTGTTGTTCCTTCAGGTTGATAGCTCGGGTGATAGTGGGGAAGTGAGGAGAGGCCTACGCTTAGTTGTCCATATTGTATATTTGTTCATATTGGTTGCAGATGCATGATTTTATTTGCTATAAAATGCTTTCGGATGGCTACTAGGAAAGCCGTATGTAAGTTTTCTCAAATAAGTAAATAAAGAATGAAAAATAAACACTGAAGTTAATGTAGTTTATAACTTTACTGCCATTTTACAGAACAAAATTTGTCTTGCTATCAAGCAATTTGCTTATCATTCGTAGGTGGGGGGTTTTGTGTTCGATAGTGAAAAAAGTATGCTAGGTTTTAGTATACACTTTTTATTACTGTTTCTTTACATTGGTCTCTAGTTGCTCTCCATGATTGATGGGGAGTGAGCTGGTCTGACTGAATCAATCTCTCAGATTGACAAAGATAGACCAGCCCGCAAAAGAGCTGCTTTGTCTGGCCAGGAAGAAGGAAAAGAAAGAAAAAGGGATCAATATTCAGAAGCATTTATGCAGTTGGCAGCATGTACTGACCACATAGTGCTTTCTTATAAAAATATACTGCTGTCTAATGCTTAACTTAGGCTGCATAAGTTGCTATGAGGATAATTTTATAAGCACAAGTGGCAGAAATGCACCTTAAGGTCAGGACATTTACAACAATGTCTGTGGCTATATTTTTCAAGTATGCATGTAAATTATAGTATTTTATAATCGACACATCTCCCCTACTCTGCCCAAACTCCACCCATGTGCACACCCACCAGCAAACTACATGCCTATCCAATTGCCGAGCTTACGTTTATGCTGGGTGCTATTTTATAAGAGGTGATTTATGCATGCACGTTGCCACATATGTGTATAAATGACTAAAATGGCTTCTCTTAAGCATGTACTTGGCAGCTAGAAGAATGAAAATGCAGTGCGTGCCGTGGAGTCAACGCTGACTCCTGCTGACCCAGCAGCCACTGGGTTTTCAAGGCAAGATATAGCCAGAGGTAGATTGCCAGGCCTTTTCTTCCGAGGCAATGGAGGACAAAGTGGCTTGCCCAAGGCCACAAGAAGTGCCACTAGAAACTGGTCTCTTGGTCACCAGGCTACTCCTCCTCTTCAGTAGATGCCCCCCTTATAAAATGAACTCCCCCATATGACCAAAGTTAAGCATTTAAAATCAGGTGGGTTCTGGAGTGTTTTTGAGGACAGAAATTAAGTGAATAGTAGCAATATTTATAAGCATTTGTATTGACTGTAATGTGTTCTATGCTTTGCTGGGAGCCCAACATACAATATTACTGCCTTTATTCATGGGCTGAGAAAGAAAGGAAAGTAGCCCTTTATTGCACACTTGCATTTATTTCCTATGGCTGAATGGATTTTATTTATTTATTTAACAGTTTTTTTATGCCGCTTTATCGTTTCAATCAAAGCAGTTTACATTGTAACTTAAACTTGGTAAATGTACATTAAACAGGGACATTGATAACTTGGACTTTTCTGAGCAATGGAGGATAACATGACTTTCAGGCACAAGGAGAGCAGGAGCTCTTGCTGATACAACAGGAACACAAAGAGACAAGAGATGTGGATGATCACACGTGCCTTTATTAAGTCCCCTACGTGTTTCGGCGTAAGCCTTCTTCAGGGGGATATACTTAAACATACAAACATAAAAAACATATAAGATATGATTTAAAAATATATATTTATAATGTAATTAAAAACATAATGAATAAATAATAGGCAACCAGACATGTAACATATATGTAACTATGTTAGTGACAATGTATAAATACATAACCAAATGAATAAATAAATAAATAATATATGCACTAACTAAAATAAAAATTCAACCATATAACATATAAAAGGTTAAAATTATAAGAAATGTAAAACAGTGTGTAATATCCAATATATGAATAAGATGCAGGGCAGAAAACAAATAAAAACATAGAGAAACCTTAAAACTGGAGAATGTACTTCATGCATTATTAGCGTAAAATTATGAAAGGAATAAACTACTAAAAAATGGCCTCTGTGGTGAATACATTAATGGAAATGCTGCTGAAACAGAGGATAGTGAGGTTTCTGGAATCTATGGATTTCAGGATCCAAGACAGCATTGTTTTACTAGAGATAGGTCTTGTCAGACAAATCTAATTAATTTCTTTAAATGGGTGACCAGAGAGTTGGACCGAGGGAGAACCTTAGATGTGATGTACTTATATTTCAGTAAAGCCTCTGATACCGTTCTGCACAGGTGACTTATAAATAAATTGAGCACCTTAGGAATGGACCCTAAATCTGACTGACTAGGTTAGAAATTGATTGAGTGGGAGGTGAAAAAGGATACATGTAAATGGAGCTCACTCTTAGAAGAAGAATGTTACCAGTGGTGTGCTGCAGGGATCTGTCCTTGGTCTGATTCTTTTTAACATTTTTGTTAGTGATATTGCGGAAGGGCTGTCAGATAAGGTTTGCTTCTTTGCATATGATACTAAAATCTGCAATAAAGTCGGCACCTAGGAGGAAGTAGATAAACATGAGGAGGGATCTAGCTAAGTTTGAAGAATAGTAGAGAATTTAGCAGATGCAGGATCACGAATCTGAGCTGCAAAAATCCAAGGGAGCGATACAGTATGGAGGTGAAGTACTTCTGTCCACGAAAGAAGAGCAGGACCTGGGTGTGATTGTTTCTGATGATCTTAAGTTGGCTAAACAGGAAGAAATGGTGACAGCAAAAGCCAGAAAAATGCTTGGGTGCATAGGGAGGGGAATGGCCAGCAGGAAGAAGGAGGTGATAGTGCCTCTGTATAAGTCTTTGGTGAGACCTTATTTGGTATATTGTGTGCAATTTTGGAGACCACACTTTCAAAAGGATATAAACAGGATGGAGTCCGTGCAGAGGGTGCCTACCAGAATGGTCAGTGGACTTCGTCATAAGGCATGTGGGGACAGATTTAAAGATCTCAATACATATACTTTGGAGGAAAGGAGGGAGAGAGGTAATATGATAGAGACGTTTAAATAATTCCATGCATAAATAATTCCATGCACAGGAGAAGAGCCTCTTTCAATTGAAAGAAAACTCTGCAATGAAGGGACATAGAATGAAGTTGAAAGGGGACAGACTCAGGAGTAATATGCAGCCATATTTCTTTATGGAAGGAGTGGTAGATGCATGGAATAGCCTCCGGTGGAGGTAGTAGACACCAGGACAGTATCTGAATTCAAGAAAGCATGGGATAAACACAGAGAATCTCTAAAGAAAGAGGTCCCAAACCTGCCTTCTAGATAGTCAGGTTTTCAGGATAATATGCATGATATCCACAATGAATATGCATGAGAGAGATTTGCAAGCAGTGCCTTCATTGTATGCAAATCTCTCTCATGCATATTCATTGTGGATATCTGGAAAATTTGACTGGCTGGGGAGGCCCCAGGACATGTTTGGGAACCTCTGCTCTAAAGGGAAACAAGGGAATACAAGGTGAGATCAGAACAAAGACTCTGCCTGCCCTTCTACCACTGCTGCAGATTTCATCGGGGTTTCCTGCTCCCACACGAGGCTGCTTGGCTCCACCCCTTGAGCTCCTCCAGTGACTCGGGGAAGCCCTTTATAAGCCAACACACATTCAGCGTCCACGCCTGAGGGCCTCGCCAGAGGGCCCTTTTGTGTGGCCCTTCGGTGTGAACCAAGGTAAGTCAGAATATTGTAACACTTATAAGCTAGCAAGCTGTTGTTTATTAAATATCTCCATTTGTATGGCACAACACTACAAATTATTTAAAGCCTATAGCAATCTCTACACATCTGTTTGTATTTTCTGGCTAGAATGAACCTTAAAAAAATGTGTTTAGTCTCCTTGAATGTACTTATGTTTACAATTAGCCTTTTAATTTCAATCCTCCCCATCGCCCACACCCTTCCTTCCCCTTTGACCCACTTCGAATCCTCTTACATTCATATTATTCCCTATCGCCAAAGGCACGCACACCTCACACATTACAATAAGATTCCTTTCACGGGAAAAAATAACCCCTATCAATATGCACAGAATCACAGACTGATCCATATAAATTTAATTCCTAAAGACAGCCTCATGAAAATACCTAAATCTCTTGCATTTCTTTCCCTCGTCCTCATTAACGCCAGGTCAATTATAAACAAAATCCCACTCATAATTGACCTGGTTAAAGATGAAAAGCCTGATCTCATATGTGTCACTGAGACATGGTTAGCTGAATATGACACAGTGCTTCTAAACTAGCTAAACATACAAGGATACTCCATTCTCAACTGCTCCAGGGATCGTTCAAAAGGACGGGGTGCGCTCATGTTAGCAAAAGTGGGTCTTAACCTAGCCCCCACAGTCTGTGATAACCAGAATGGTATGAATATTCTCAAAATAGAAAATAAAAATATAGCAATCTGCCTTATCTATCGACCCCCCACTTCAAATAATCAAAATATAGCCACCATCCTTGAATCTGCCTGTAGCCCCTCTTTAAGAAAGCCCCTTATAATGCTAGGTGACTTCAACTTACCATCACTTACCAATGACCAAGAAGCATCCTTCATGAAAGCTGTGGCGGAAATGAACATAAGAACATAAGATATGCCATACTGGGTCAGACCAAGGTCCATCAAGCCCAGTATTCTGTTTCCAACAGTGGCCAATCTAGGTCACATGTACCTAGCAGTTTCCCCAAGAGACACAAGTTCCACAATGCAATGGGTTATAGACAAACAATTAATCAGCCGACACACATCATGGGCAACATCCTTGACTTATTATTCCTTCCAGTACACTATACTGAACTACTACAACATAACCCTCCCACCATAACCCAAGTGCTGTGGTCTGATCACGTCATGATTCGGTTCTCACTTCACTATCCTCATCCTACCACAGTCCATTCTGATATAACGCACAAAAGACACAGATTTCGTGCATTTGATAAAGAAAATGTTTTAGAATCATTCTTTAATAAGATAGATGACAATACAAAAGTTCTTAGCGATTTAGTAACAAAGTGGAATTCAACTCTAAGGTCAGCATCAGAACCATTGCCCTCACAGAAATGGTCCAAACATAAAATACATGAGAGATGATTTACTGCTGAGTTAGCTTCTCTAAAAAAGGATCTCAGGAAACTAGAAACTAGATGGCGAAGGAAGAAAACGACAGAACTTAGGGGTATGTTTACTAAACCGTCTTAATGTTACCGGCGCTAGTTGCAGCGTTAATGAGAAGAATGCCATATAAAGTAGTGGGCGTTCCGGCGGCAAGGTAGCAAGAATCTGTATCGCACGATAGTGGGCGCCATGGCATGTTAACGCGCGTTAACCCTAAGTTCATGCCAGCGCAGTGTTAGAAGCTGTAAAGATGTAGCCCACTGGTTACTGCAATGACTGTGGAGACAGAGGTAATGGGTTTGATCCTACAGTGGTGTTATGTAAGAAGGTTGTCTGAGTCATTTCCTTTATTTAATTTAAATCAGTGCTGTCTGAGGCATTTCCTTTTTTAATTTAAATCAGTGCTGCCAGCAAAAACACCCTCACAGTGCCGTAACCTAAGTGCCGCATAAGGCGCCCTATAAGGCACTCCATAGGACACAGTATAAAGTGCCCTGTCCGCCAAGGCACCTTATAATGTGCCCTATAGGGCGCTTTATAGGGCGCTCTACAAGGTGCCTTATAGGGCGCCCTATGAGGCATCTTAGGCTATCGCACTGTGAAGGTGTTTCTGCTGGCAGCACTGATTTAAATTAAAAGGAAAAGCCTCAGACAGCCTTATTAAGTAACACCACCATAGGATACAAACCCATGACCTCTGCCTTTGTAGTCATTGACGTAACCAGTGGGCTACAACTCTATAGTGTCCAACACGCTGCAGGCTGCCTACAGAAAGACTGCTGGTCACCACACAAACTGTCTGCTGTGGTTACCAGAATAGGGTAAACCCACCCGTACTCATGATGCACTGCACATGCAGATCAGCAGCCTACATCTGATCACAAGATGGGGTATGCGCCTCTATAGCACCCTGGCCTGGTAGGGGGGAACTGACTGTGTGTGTTACTGGCACAGAGTAGCTACAGTCCGTGACATTGTGCTGTTCCTGTGCTCACCCTGAGGTTGAGGTGGGGCACCCAGCACCAGGTCCGCAGCACCTGGCTTGGCTGAGATAGGCTGTGCTCCAGGTCCCCATCAGTGCCAATGTGTGATAGGTAGTCCTTGCAGATGCACCTAGGAAATACCTGTGTCTTTCTGTATTTCCCAGTCACGTCTAACCCTTGTGGACTATAATGCACCCAGAATAGTGCATATCCTGTGTGGTTATCATGGTCATATTTTATAAGAGAAGGGTGGTGCTTGGGCCCACATGTGGATTATGTAGCACCACCCAACCTGCCCTCTGTGGGTCAGGGTGGGGGAAAGGATCTCCCACCAACAGATACACATTCTACATTCTGCAATTCTGCATCTCTGCATATGGGGACTGATTTAAGGATCTCAATACATATACTTTGGAGGAAAGGAGGGAGAGAGGTATTATGATAGAGACGTATAAATAATTCCATGTATTTCCCAGTCACGTCTAGCCCTTGTGGACTATAATGCACCCAGAATAGTGCATATCCTGTGTTGTTGTCATGATCATATTTTATTAGAGAAGGGTGGTGCTTGGGCCCACATGCGGATTATGTAGCACCACCCAACCTGCCCTCTGTGGGTCAGGGTGGGGGACAGGATCTCCCACCAACAGATACACATTCTACATTCTGCATCTCTGCATGTGGGGACAGATTTAAAGATCTCAATACATATACTTTGGAGGAAAGGAGGAAGAGAGGTAATATGATAGAGACGTTTAAATAATTCCATGCATAAATAATTCCATGCACAGGAGAAGAGCCTCTTTCAATTGAAAGAAAACTCTGCAATGAAGGGACATAGAATGGTGGCAGTAGAGGAGATCATCAACCCCAGTCCTGCTGGGGAATAAGCACTCTACAGGGCAGTCAATGCAGATCTGTATGTATCACATAGGGCACTGGCAGACAGGTAGTCAGCCTGGAAAAGCTCAGCTGCCCCCCCCCACCACTATCTGACATTCACCAGCAGAGGGCACAGTCAGTCTCCACCCACTGCACCCTGCAAGGTGTTCCAGCCATACACATGCTAATTGCAGACAGTCTGCTAGCTAGTATATAGTGCATGTTCCTGGAGGAACTGTGTGCACCCAAAAATGGGATGTGAGCACACACACCAAGCAGGTATGTCAGTGATTGGGCCCCAGAAAAGGGAACTCATAGACATCACTTGAGAGAAATACTATATAGCACTATGGGGGAACCTAGCCATGCCATAGTCACTGCTGAGTCAGGGTGAGAGTGACCCCCCCCCCAGCATGACATTCTGTGGCCACCCTGTCCGTGCAGGTGGTGGTCGGGCACTACAGTGTCCCAGCCATTGCCCTATGCCTGTGCAGATGCATCCTGCCCAGGCTGCCCTGTCCGGGCCATACCCACAGTACCTTGCTCCATATTATGCACATTGGCAGGCTAACACTAGAAACAGTGCAAGTATGTGGGCTCAGTAAGGTGTAGGCAGCCACAAAACACTGGATGGACATACACACACTCATTCCCACACCTATTTCAGCATTGTGCAAATATAGAGGTGGTTGGCAGCCATGGCCACCACACCAGTCCTGGGCACAGTGCAGGCATTGCTATGGTACTCAATAATGTTAGGGTCACTCCCCAGGGTGGTAAACACTGTCAGAAGGCTCAACTATCCCACACCACAGTCTGCCATTCACCAACAGACAGCACAGTCAGACTGCACCTGCAGCATCCTACAAGGTGTTCCCACCATGCACAGGCAAACTGCAGACAACCCACTAGCCAACACATAGTGCATGCTCACAGAGGAACCCTGTGTACCCAAAGGTGGGATACACAGCATAGACACCAAGCAGGTATCTCTGTGATTGGACCCCAGAACCAGGAACACACAGGTATCACTGGAAACGAAGAATGTGTGGCACTATAGTGGGAACATAGACATGCCATGGTCACTGCTCGGTCAGAGTGAGAGTGACCTCCCAGCATGACATGCTGTGGCTACCCTGTCCATGCAGGTGGTGGTCGAGCACTACAGTGTCCCAGCCATTGCCCTCCACCCTGTGCAGATGCATCCTGGCCAATCCGCCCTGTCTGGGCCATACCCACATTACCTTGCTCCTCATTATGCACCTTTGCAGGCTAACGCTGGAAGCAGTGTGAGCAATGTGGGCTCAGTGAGGTGTTGGCAGACACAAAACTATGGAGAGACATATGCACAATCCCACACCTATCTCAGCATTGTGCAGAGAAAGAGGTGGTTGACAACCCTACCCGCCGCACTGGTCCTGATCACACTGCCGACGTTGCTAATCTGTGCATGGGGTAGTAGTAGTGCTCTGGTGATAACTGCAGCTCTGTGCTGGGGCCAACAGTCTGACACTCCATGAAGCTGTGGATAGTGGAGCCTGTGTGAGTGGGTGTCCGTACCCCTGTGCACCGCTGCCTTGGGGTTTGCCCATGTTGTTGTTTTGGCTGCATTGGGGGCTAAAACTATGGGGAGATGCTCTGCAGGATCCACAGATGGGTCCTGAACCTCTGACCCTCTGCTTTTGGCCATGCTGGCAGAATGAACTGCACCACACTGTTGCCACAGCAGCATAGTGGTCCCTGGGGCTACCCTTATGTTCCTCGGCCAGACCTCTTCTGTTGCACTGCACACCACATACTGGTACAAGGCATGGCCTAGGTCCACTGCAGGCAGGTGCCACTGCTCCCTCCAGCACAATCACCCCCCTCCCCTGCCATGCTGCCATTACCCTATGCTGTCGGTGCTGATGGTGCGCCATCCCAGGCCATCCAGGGGGCAGGTAGGCAGCTGCCTAAGGTGTGGGTTCTGGGTAGGGGTGCCTACATAGATGTCCATGCTTCCCCCGGCACCGCCTGTCAATATTATGTTTTCCTTGGGGAACCTGCTGGGTAATGTCCCCTGGATGGAACACTGTGGGACACAGACTCATGGGCATGTTTGACCCTGGTCAGTTGCTGTCTTGTTGGTTTCCATTTACTGCATTCCTATGTGCCACCTCGGCAACCGCCTAGTCCACCCTGTACCCCAGTAGCCCCCACTGCATGTCCCGCCTGCAGCCCCCATGCCCCATTTGCGCCTTCACCATAGTGGCCTTTCATACCTGGGGACTATGCTGTTGCTGCAAATGGAGCACTACTATCACCTTTCTTGGGCTCCCTGCCTATGCTGTACATTGCTGACACTGAAATGGTTTCTCGCTCCTGCAAATGTGTATCTAATGCCAGATTTTCATTTGCGGTACTTTTCAGCCCTTCAGTTCTCCGCGTTGGTGTTGCTGGAGCCTCTCCCCGCCCACTCCTCGCCCATTGACCCCTTCTCTCCGCCCTCTCTCCACCCTCTGTGGGAATTACTGCGGTCGGTGATGTTAACGTGCGTTATGTAACGTTAACGCGCCTTAATATTATGTTACGTTACGTTAACACGCGTTAACATTACCTAACGTGCATTAACGTAGCCGCTGTTACGTTACCGTAGTTTAGTAAACATACCCCTTAGTCTAACTCCTCATATAAACCAAACTGTCAGAACCATTTTTTTCAAGCTAAGGACAATTCAGCAGCTCAGACCGCTGATTGACATAAATGACTTCAGATCTGTTGCACAAGCGCTAATAATGCCACATTTAGACTACTGCAACGGCATTCTGCAGGGCACCTCCAAGAAAAACATTCACATTCTGCAAATGGCACAAAATGTCACTGCAAGGATTATCTCCAAAGCAAAATGATCTGACCATATCTCACCCTTCCTATACACCCTCCACTGGCTTCCTGTTACCAGTAGAATTAAATATAAAACAATTGTCACCACTTTCAAGCTCATAAAGAAAATAGCCCCTTCTCATCTCTCAACTCTAATTCAAACCTCCCCTGAAAGCAGGTCGAGAAGAAGAACTAATCTTAACATGTTGCTAGTTCCCGAGTCCATTCGTAGAACGAGGCAAAAAACTAGCAACACGACATTTTCTTACTCTGCCCCTTTGCTATGGAACAATCTCCCTGTTAACTTAAGGGAGATTAGAGACCTGCAAACTTTTAGAAGGGAGTTAAAAATCTACCTTTTTATACAGCATTTTGATAATCTTCAGCTCACTAATGATCAGTCTTCACAAGTCATTATTGATCAGCAACCCCATGTCGACCCCACCTAGACTCTCCCATGTCGAGCACAATTCCCTTCTCTCCACCGTTACCCTGCACTACTCCATTCCAGTAAATCAAACAAGACTAATTAAACCATATGTCATTATATATGCCTGTAAATAGTTTTATGTAATTAGTTACAAAGTTAATAAGTTGCATTATAATGTTCAATGTAAATAGTAGACATGTTTAAAACTGTTCTTTGTAAATAATAATAATAATAATTCTATTTATTATTATTATCTTTCTGTTCGCTGTAGACTGCCCCAGATCACTGGAAGGGGCGGTATAGAAAAATGTACAAATAAATAAATAAATACAATAATTGTTATGGAATGGCAGACTGGATAGGCCGTGTGGTCTTTTTCTGCCATCATGTTTTTATGTTTCTATGGACGTAGGAAACATTACTTCTTGTGTTTTTAATGTGATAGATAACTGAAGGCATGGACGTTTGATGCTACTATTGTACCTTGCTTTGTACATCTGATAGATGAAAGGGAGAGTAAAAAATAAATTAAGGACACATCATGCGAAGAAAGAGCCTTATTTCACATAGGCTGGAGATGTGCTGGGTGGATTTTTTAAATGATCTAATCTTCACCTACTATAAATTATGAATAAGGATGGCATTTTGTCATCTTTCGGAACTGCTTGAAATGGTGGTGACTGGAAGAGCTTGGCTTGTGAGTTATTGGCTTGATTGTTAAATGTATCCACATAGGTATTCTTCTCCTCCTCCTTTCCAAGACCCCAATAGATTCTCACTCCCTCATTCCCTCCCTTCCAGCTGTCCCAATCCCAAACCCCCCGTGATACATTCCTTGGCACATGGTGCATCTGTCTCTCTTCTGCCCAATCTCCTGCTGCCTGTCTGTGTATGGCCTGGAATTCCCTGCAGTCTCTATATCTCTGTGTGATGCCCTGCTGCCCAATATTTCCTACGGCTTCGGTGTCTCTGTGTGGGTCATTGCTGCCTCTGTGTGTGTTTGTGTATAGTGCTGTGGCTAATGGTAGTGGGAGGCAGGAACCAAGAATGAGATGAACACTTTGATTATGCTGGCCCTGCTGAATGAGACCCATAGGGAGCACAGGAGAGATATTGGGAGGCAGCTAGAGGATCTACAGACTCTGGTTGCAACTCCTAAACCTCATAGATCAGCAGGGCCTCACCAGGTTCCATTTTGACAAGACAGCCATCCACCATCTCTGCCAAGGGCAAGAGCCACTCCTCCACTTTACCACAGAGGGTCCTGCCCATGCCTGTTACTTCAACATTACCATGGTCCTGACCTTCCTAGCCATTGTCAGCTTCCAGTCTGTGTTGGCTGCCACTGCGAATCTCAGCCAGTCATCTAGTAAACCAGCTTTGACTGTTCTCCTTGCTTAATATGGTTTGCTTCACCCTTGCTTTCAGCTGTTGTTGCTTCTCTAAAAGAGTGAGGGCATTTTTCTTTACAGAGTATGCCAGATCTTCATGGCCTGCTGCATGCTCTACAATCTGACACTGTGGTGCTGACAACCCTTACTGAGCCATAGGATGCAGCAGATCCAGTTATTTGTTGACAGACAAAACATGTACAGTAAAGTGCCTATCCTCCATTATACCCCCTCTCACCCCATGCCATATCAGCCCACCCCACCCCCAGCACCAGCCCTGTTCAATTTTCTCCCCCCAGCACCACTACTTCTACCCCCCTAACATTAGCCCTGGCCAATCCCTTCCCCTCCCCCCACCAAGCCCAATGGCAGCATCAACACCCCTCTCAACCTAGGTGCTTAGAAGCCCTATCCACTCCTAGGATGCACCCCCTGCCCTCTTCCAAACCCCCTTTGCAATAGCTCTATCACCCCCCAAAGGGTGCCCATAGGAAATGGGGTTGCATATTTTCCCCCGATCCCTGCCCCTGCCCATCTTACCTCCTACCCTAAGTTTCTGACCATGACTATGTTGGCATAAGGGTGTGTTGGCTAATGTCTCAGTGGATTCTGAGAAACTGTTGGAGACATCATTCAGCACAGCCGACCATTGGGAGGCCTCTTGGAGGTGAGCAAGTGAAGGAGTTCACCCTTCCATGTGGAATGGGTCCCAAAATATTGGAAGAGGGAGCAGTGACTAGACAGCTGGTGGTGCCAAAGTGACAGATCTTGAGGTGGCATTAGCTGCACCCTTGGTACTTGCACTGAATGCAGGAGCATGGGCTATAAACTCTAGCACTAGCTGTGCCATGGTGTGAACGCCTCTGTCATGCCCAGTCTCCACCCTGATGCATGCTACAAGGGTAGTATGGGGCTGCAAGTGCCCTGTGCTACTTTCCAATGCCGGGTTGAAACTGTATTCTAATTCCACACTACTCTTTAGTAAACATGTCCCTAAGATTTTTGTGATTGCAGTAGGGTGTATCCCCACATTTTTATGAAACAGGTCTCTTTTTAAGTCTTTTTGAAGTTATTTTTACTAATTTTTTAACATTTTTGTTATTGACCTTGGATCAGCTGTCAATCGCCCTCTACCTCGGGAAAATCAGCATTTTAAAAGGAAGACATTCTTCCTAGTTTAAACACCTACACCAGTATCTGCCCTATACACCACACACAACCACTGTAAATATACATTTGTAAAAAGTTTGATGTTTGTTTTGCTTTAATACCAACAAAGTTAAATTTAATGTTCAATGTAAATAGTTGATTTTCTATTGTTCAATGTAAAATGTATACAAACGTATACAAGACTGTTAAACTGTTATATGTAAACCGCCCTTGATCTCTAGAAGGGGCGGTATAAAAGAAAATAGTTAAATAAATAAAATAAATAAATAAAAAACATATCTCTTATACTGGATATTTTTGCAAGTTTTCACATTGTTAGAGGCTAAAGGTATCAGCGGTGTAATTTGCCTTCTTACTTTGCGGTGGCAAAGGGTAAGGAAGTCATACTGACAGTGAGGGCATAGGTAATAGATCACCATTAGTGCCTGAAGCATTTGGGAGGGGGGCTACACCTATGAAAGGTATGTGTTTTTATGGCATTTTGAAGTGATTTTATATTATGCTCTATCTTTACTTTCATTTACTAACCGTGTAGTTTTACTTTTATTTTTCCTTTGCTGTGTTACCATTTTTAAAGGGACCTGGAGGGCTGTACCGCTATTCTGTAAGTGCAGAAACTGGATAGATCTCTCCTAATGTGGTTCAGAGGTATATTTTAGCAGGAGTAACTCAGTGGCAGTTTAATATATTGACTGCTGTTATCAACCAAATCCCTTCACTTAGGAGTATGTTTACTAAACCATCTTAATGTTACCGGTGCTAGTTGCAGCGTTAATGTGAAGAATGCCATATAAGGTAGTTGGCGGTCCGGAGGGAAGTTTGCAAGGAATCGGTATCGTGCGATAGTGGTCGCCGTGGCACGTTAACGTGCGTTAACCCTAAATTCATGCCAGCGCAGTGCTCAAAGATATAAAGATGTAGCCCACTGATTACTGCATTGACTGTGGAGGCAGATATCATGGGTTTGATCCCGCAGTGGTGTTATGTAAGGAGGCATTTCCTTTTAATTTAAATCAGTGCTGCCAGCAAAGAAACCCTCACAGTGCCATAACCTAAGGTGCAACATAAGGCGCCCTATAAGGCACTCCTTTGGGCACATTATAAAGTGCCCTGTCCGCCAAGGCACCTTATAATGTGCCCTATAGGGCGCATTATAGGGCGCCTTATGAGGCACCTTAGGCTACGGCACTGTGAGGGTGTTTCTGCTGGCAGCACTGATTTAAATTAAAAGGAAAAGCCTCAGACAGCCTTATTAAATAACACTACTGTGGGATCAAACCCATGACCTCTGCCTTTACAGTCATTGATGCAACCAGTGGGCTACATCTCTACAGCATCTAACATGCTGCTGGCTGGCTACAGAAAGACTGCAGGTCACCACACAAACCATCTGCTGTGGTTACCAGGATAGGGTAAACCCACCCGTACCCATGATGCACTGCACATGCAGATCAGCAGCCTACATCTGATCACAAGATGGGGTATGTGCCTCTATAGCACCCCAGCCTGGTAGGGGGAACTGACCGTGTGTGTTACTGGCACAGAGTAGCTACAGACCGTGACAGTGTACTGTTCCTGTGCTCACCCTGAGGGTGAGGTGGGGCACCCAGCACCAGATCCGCAGCACCTGGCTTGGCTAAGACAGGCTGTGCTGTAGGTTCCCATCAGTGCCAGTGTGTGATAGATAATCCTTACAAATACATCTGTGTCCATCTGTATTTCCCAGTCATGTCTAGTCCTTGTAGACTATGATGCACCCAGAATAGTGCATATCCTGTGTGGTTGCCATGGTCACATGTTATAAGAGAAGGGTGGTGTTTGGACCCAAAAGTGGATTATGTAGCATCACCCAACCCACCCTTCATGGGTCAGGGAAAGGATCTCCCCCCAACAGATCCACATTCTACATATCTGCAATGGTGGCAGTAGAGGGGGGACCATCAACCCCAGTCCTGCTGGGGAATAGGCACCCTACAGGGCAGTCAATGCAGATATGTACACAACACATAGGGCACTTGCAGACAGGCAGTAGGCCTGGAAAAGCACAGCTGCCCCCCCCCCCCCACTACCACTATCTTGACATTCACCAGCAGAGGGCACAGTCAGTCTCCACCCTGCAAGGTGTTCCAGCCATACACATGCAAACTGCAGACAGTCTGCTAGCTAATACATAGTACATGTTCCTGGAGGAACTTTGTGCACCCTAAAATGGGATGCGAGCACACACACCAAACAGGTATATCAGTGATTGGGCCCCAGAAAAGGAAACTCATAGACATCACTTTAGAAAAATACTATATTGCACTATGGGGGAACCTACCCATGCCATGGTCACTACTCAGTCAGGGTGAGAGTGACCCCCCCCCTCCCAGCATGACATGCTGTGGCCACCCTGTCCGTGCAGGTGGTGGTTGGGCACTACAATGTCTGAGCCATTGCCCTATGCCCTTTGCAGATGCATCCTGCCCAGGCCGCCCTGTCCAGGCCATACCCACAGTACCTTGCTCCTCATTATGCACATTGGCAGGCTAACACTGGAAACAGTGCAAGCATTGTGGGCTCAGTAAGGTGTAGGCAGCCATACAACACTGGTTAGACATACACACACTCCCACAACTATTTCAGCATTGTGAAAATATAGAGTTGGTTGGCAGCCCTGGCCGCCACACCAGTCCTGAGCACAGTGCAAGCATTGCTATGGTACTCAATATTGTTAGGGTCATTCCCCAGGGTGGTAAACACTGTCAGAAACAAAAACTCAAAACACACTCCACAGATATCAGAAAGATTGCTATGATGAATCTCTGTCAACAAATTGTGTTTAACTTAGGATTTGTTATCTGACATTAATCATAGCAACCTTTTGATATATGTGGAACGTGTTTCCAAGTTTAAGACGGCATTGCTAAGGTATGCAGGTGCTAGTATTGGTAGATGCTGCTACACGTAGGGCCTAACAGCCTGACTCTCCATGAGCTGTTGGATAGTGGAGCCTGTGGTTGTGGGTGTTTGTGCCCCTGTAGGCCGCTGCTCTAGGGCAGAGGTTCCCAGCTCCGGTCCTGGTGGGCCAAACACGGTTCAGGATTTCATGCTGTCCCTAATGAATATGCATGGATACATTTGCATACAATGGGGGTGGTGCATACAAATGCATCACAGGCATATTTATTAGGGACAGCATGGAACCTGAATGGTGCTTGGCTCTCCAGGACTGCAGTTGGGAAACTCTGCTCTAGGGATTGCACATGTTTATGGTGTATGTGCTCTGTAGGGTGAAATATAGGCGTTTATGGTGTGTTTATTTTATCTGCAATAAAGGTTCCGTCTTTATTACCACAGTTTAGTACTGGGTAAAATATAGGGACATGGCCTGCAGGAGCCACAGCTGGGACTTGAACCTGTGACCTTCTGCTTCTGAATATATTGGTTGTGTGTACTGCACCAAACTGTTGTTACAGAGGCAGATTATTCCCTAGGGATACCATGACTGTTTGTCAGACAGACCTTGTCTGTTGTAGTGCACAGCACCCACCTAAACAGGGCTTTGCCTTGGTTTGCTGTGGGCAGATGCCACTGCACTGCCCCCTCCACCACCAGCACCCCTCTGCCACCATGCTGACATGCCCTTGTGCCGGTGGTGCTGGTGGTGCGCAGTCCCAGGCCATCCAGTGTGCCGGTAGGTGGCTGCCTATGGTGCGTGATATGGGGTAGGGGTGCCTCCATAGACATCCACGTTTCCCCTTGGCACCGCCTGCCAATGTTATGTGCCCTTTGGGGTACTTGCTGGGTACTGTCCCCTGGGATACTGTGGAACACACACTCGTGGACATGTTTGCCCTTGGTCAGTTGCTGTCTTGCTGGTTTTCCGTTTCTATATTCCTATGTGTCACCTAGGCATCTGCCTAGTCCACCCTGTGCCCCAGCTACCCCACTGCATGTCCCGCCTGCAGCCCCCTGTACCCCATTTGCAGCCTCACCGTAGTGCCCTTTCGTACTTTGGCACTATGCTGTTTTTGCACATGTATCACTAATTATCATTTTTCTTGGTCTCCCTGCCTTTGCTGTACATTGCTGACTGAAATGGTTTCTCTGTCCTGCAAATGTGCCTCTAAGCAAGGTTTTCACTGGTGTTAATTTTCAGACCCTGATTTCACAGCGTTACTGTGCCTGGAGCCTCTCCCCGCCCACTCTCCGCCCATTGACCCCTTATCTCCGCCCTCTGGGGAGCCTTACTCCACCCTCTGTGCGCCTTAACACCGCCGGAGACGTTAGCGTGCGATAACGTCGCCATTGCGACGTTAGCGCTCTTTAGTAAACATACCCCTTGTTGAGAATTTCTGCCCTTTTATTTATGATTATTTTTTGTTTATGTTCACAGCCATATATAACCAAGCACTTCGAAAGCACATTTTTATGCAGTTTATGCTTGTGACAGGTACAGTTTTCAATATTATTTTAATGTATTTTTACTTTTTTATTATTTATTTTTTTGTGTATGACAATTTGGGGCATGTTTACTAAGCTGAATGAAGGGTTAGCACTGGATTTACTGTGCACCAAGTATGTTGCACTAACCGTTAGCATGTGGCACACAATATAAATCCTGCATGAACCCCTTAACATGCTATGCGGTGGGGACTGGGTGAGTTAGGGATGGAAAGTGGGTCATCTCAGCACATTAGGATTAATACAGGCAACACTGGCGTGTGCTGACCCTGATTGCTGCCCTTCGCATGAGTACACAGACCGCCTCCTCAAGAGGTGGCAATAAGTGCACCTGCATGACAGTTGGTGTGGTGCTGCACAGCTGCAATGTGCTAACTGCAAGGGGGCATGCTGGGCATGTCCCAAACAGTTAGCATGGGTCACTGTGCTAATTCTGTTCCCCAATGGTGTACTAATGGTGTGCCCATTAGTAAACATGCCCCTTTATTTTGCTATTATATTTTTTTAAATCTTGGTTTGTGTGTGAATAAGGACATAGAGTTTGTATACCAGGAATCTTCTAGGACCTGTACAAATATTGTTAGTAGCAGATAAATACACATGTATAAATACTTGGTATGTGTAGGGAAAACTGCTACTCTCCATTTTCCCATGATCCCATAGGACTACCTGGCAAACAAACCACATGATAAAACAAGAACCAACCCTGTGTTTGTATATAAATTAGACTTTATTACTGATAGCATAAATTAGTTTTCTGAGGTAGTATGTTATGCAGCCCTATAATTACAATTAGCAAGATACTTAATCTCTGTTTTAGTAACCAACATCACTGATTCGCTTTGCACTCAGACATACAGTACATGATCTGTCTGTCTAAGCTAGCCCCAACCTCGGTGGGGGGGAGAGGGGAATTAAAGACCAGTACCTTAACTTTTGCCAGAACGTTTGTGGCTGGGTCCGAGAAATTGTCTCAGGAATGACATGAAGTCAAAGTATGGCAGAGGTCCAACTTTGGCTACAGGTCTGTGGGAGAGATTCACTCCATCCTGAAGTTTTGCCTTTGGTCGCTATCTGACTTTTCAGCCAGAGAGCACATAAAGTGCAGAGGAAACCAGCAAAACAGTCTGTGACAAAAGTTAAAGTTCCCAGGTGTTCTGCAAGCCTCTGTGCATTTTCCCAGAGTGCTGCATGTGTATGCTGGGCTGCATGTGTGTCTTGTCCATCCCTCCCTATGTCCAGCATATAATTCTTTCTCCTGAAGGCCTGTGATTGGCTGGTCTCGAATTCTGTATGTCATCTTCAGCAAATCCAGTAACAACTAATAGGTGATTCCTTCTGCAAACAAAGTTCCATGGTATGAGAAAGTTGCTGATATACAAGTCCATACATTTTTGCAAATGCTAGTACCAGCAGCACAGTGAAGGTCTCAGCAATGAGTTCTTCTGTACATAGCCAGCTGGAAAATAATACTGCTGTGAAGCAGAATTGCTTGATCTGCAAGTTTTAATGCTGAGTTATAACAAAACAGGAATCCATCTTGTTTAATTCAGGCTTTGGTTCAGAGCGGCCCCATCTTGTAACAGGAAGCCATGCTGTTTGATTCAGACATTAGTTTCTGAAGAGGCACCAGCCCTACAAACCATGGTTCCCAAATTCGGGGTTGGGACCCCAAGTGGGCTCACATCATCAGTGGATGGAGTCACAGAAACATGGCTACTTTCTCTTCTCTCTGGACTTTCACTGTGACCTATGCCAAGTCACCAGTCAGCCTGTGGCCTGTGAACCAGTGAATAATCATAGGCCCTTGCTCCTTCCCGGGTAAGCTTCCTGTTAGACTGGAAGCCCATTGCTGAGTACTGGGGTCTGTAAGCACACACTTGCATACTGATGCAAGGGACTCTATGCTGACTGCTGCTTTTGTTACCACTACTGTAGCTGCTTCCTTACTGCTTTAGATGAATGGAGGGAGGGGAAGGCAGCTAGAGATCTGACAGTTTGATTTCATCATCATCTGGGGTCACATGAATTTTCAGTTGTTAAAATGGGGTCATACAAAATAAAAGTTTCAAAGGCACTGCTCTAGTGTTGAGGTGTTCATTTTCCAATGTTTACCCCTGGAACAAGCAGCATGAAATCTGTATACTTTTTGGGAACTTGACAGGTACTTGTGATCTGGATTGGCCACTGATAGAAACAAAATACTGGACTTGATGGATTCTTGGTCTGACCCAGTATGGCAAATCATGTTCTTATGTCTATTTATTATTTAATTTAAATTATTTTTTATTTTATTTTATGTTATGTTAATTTATTTTATTGAATACTCATTCATTTTTTATCTTCTCTTTCCCCTCCCTTTTTTTCTTGTCTCGTTTTAGATCCTTCTATCGTTTTTTAATTTTCATTGGATTATAATTTTTTACTGTCCTATTCAACATCGACTGTTTCACTAAAGAGGCATGTTTACTAAGGGGTATGTTTACTAAGCGGTGGTAATGTAGCACTGGTAACGTTAACACGCGGTAACATTACCTCATGTAATGTTAATGTGCGGTAACGTTACCGGCAGCGGTAAATGTCCTAGAGGGTGGAGAGAAGGCAGAGAGAATGGGTCAATGGGTGGGGAGTGGGCGGGGAGAAGCCCCTGCTGCACTAACGCTGGAACATTAAGCCGAGATATTACTGCCAGTGAAAACCTGTCAGTAAATGCACATTTGCAGGAGAGAGAGACCATTTCAGTGCCAGCAATGTACAGCACAGACAGGGAACTCAAGAAAAGTGATAGTAGTGCTCCATTTGCAGCAACAGCATACGGCCCAAGTATGAAAGGGCACTATAGTGATGGTGCAAATGGGGCAAAGGGGGCCGCAGGTGGCACATGCAGTGGGGGCAGCTGGGGCACAGGGTGGACTAGGCTGTTGCCTAGGTGGCACATAGGAACACAGAAACTGGAAATCAGCAAGATAGCATCTGACCAAGGTCAAACATGTGCAGTAGTCTGTGTTCCACAGTGTCCCATCCAGGGGCACATACCCAGCAGGTACCCCAAACGTCACACAGGAACCACAATGCCTGTAATGGGGCAATCAGTGCACATCTAGGGACCACTCTAAGAAGGGTCTACGTACTTCCCCCAGGGGGATGTGTGGATGTCCATTTATGTCTCCTCACCCCAGACTCCATACCCTAGGCACACGCCTACCTGCACATTGGATGGCCTGGGACAGCGCACTACAAGCACCTACAGCATATGGGCATGTCAGCATGGTGGGGGGGGGGGGGGTTGCTGGTGGAGGGGCAGTGGCACCCGCCTACAGTGGACCAAGGCCTTGCCCTGTTCCAGTGTATGGTGTGCAGTGCAACAGACAAGGTTTGTCTGATGAAAAGCAAAGGTAGCCAAGGGACTGCTGAACTTCTGTGCTGACAGTGTGGTGCAGTACACACAGCCAGTGTGCCTTTGCACAGAGGATCACAGCTTCAAGTCCCAGCTGTGGATTTTGAAGAGCATGTCCCTATGTTTTGCCCTACTTTGCAGATACAACATTAACATGTGCTTTCCCCAAAGCATCAGCCAACAGGGGTACAAACACCCACACACACAGGCTCCATTATCCAAAGCTTCATGGAGAATCAGGCTGTTGACTCCAGCATGGAGCAGCAGTTATCACCAGAGCACTACTACTAGCTCCTGCACACTTTCACAATGCCTGCACTGTGATCAGGACCAGTGTGGAGGGCAGGGTTGCCAACCACCCCTATCTTTGCACAATGCTGCAATAGGAGTGTGTGTTTGTGTGTATGTCTGTCCATTGTTTTGTGGCTTCCTACTCCTCACTGGGCCCACAATGCTTACATTGTTTCCAGTGTTAGCCTGCAAATGTGCATACTGAGGAGCAGGGCCATACCGACGGTGAAAAGCGCCCTGTGCAAGTTGCACATCGGGCGCGCGCCCCCCCCTCCCGCACCTCCATCTAACCACTTTATGGGGGTGGGAGAGAAGAGGCGTGCACCCGATGTGCAACTCACCGGCACACTAAGCAGGTCTGGACCCTCCTGGAGAGACCAGACCTGCTTAGTGTGCTGGCAAGAAGACTTAAGGGGCGCATTTCGTCTCTCTGCCGCTGCCTGCTGCCTCTAAAGTGGTGGCAGCAGGCAATGGCAGAGAGCTGAAATGCACCCCTTAATTCTTTGCGCCCTGTGCGGCCGCACCACTCGCACAGGGCTTGGTACGGTCCTGCTGAGGAGCAGGGTATTGTGGGTATGCCCCGGACAGAGCCGATTGGGCAGGATGCGTCTGCATAAGGGGTAGAGCAATGGCTGGGACAACGTAGTGCCCGACCACCACCTGCATGGACAGGGTGGCCACAGCATGTCATGCTGGGAGGACACTCTCACTCTGACCGAGCAGTGACCATGGCATGGCTATGTTCCCACATAATGTTATATAGTTTTTGTCTTCAGTGATATCTGTGTGCTCCCTATTCTGGGGCCCAATCACTGAGATACCTGCTTGGTGTCTGTGCTGTGTATCCCCAATTCGGGTGCACATAGTTCTTCTGTGAACATGCAGTATGGACTGGCTAGCGGACTGTCTGCAGTTAGTATTTGTATGGTTGGAACACCTTGCAGCGTGCAATGTGATTGTGCCTTCTGCTGGTGAATATCAGACCTTTGGGGGGGTGGGGCAGCTGAGGTTTTCTAGTCCTACTCTCACCATTACTGCTGGTCTGCCAATGCCCTAGTAATGGATCTGGATGGCAGGCTTTTGCCAGCAGGACTGGGGTTGCTGGTTCCCACAGCCATTCTTCATGGTTGAGCCACATGTCCCTCTACTGCCTCAATTACAAAAGGGTTGATTGTGGGCCCTTTGAGGCATATACTGTACACCACTTTGGCCCGGAGAGGGCAGTATATTAGGCAGTGCTACATAAACCTCATGTCAGTCTAGACACCCCTCTGCCCTGATAATAGGTAACCATCGCAGCCCCACTGTAACACTGAGTATGCACTATTCTGGGTTGGTGCTGGTCCACCAGAGCTAGATATGACTGGGGAATACAGATGGACACAGGATTATTTTAGGTTCCACTACAAGGAACCCCTATTACACACTAGCAGTGATGGGGATCTGCAGCAAAGCCTATCTCTAGCACCACGGGTACTGAAGACCTGGTGCTGGGTGCATATCCTCACCCTCAGAGTTAGCACAGAACCTGCACAATGGCATGGTCTGTAGCTGCCCTGTGCCAGTATCGCACACTGTCAGTTCTTCATACCAAGCTGAGGTGCTGGAGAGGTGCATTCTTCATTTGGTGATCAGCTGTAGACTGATGTTCTGCATGTGCATTGCATCATGGGTACTGGTGGGGTTACCCTATCCTGGCACACACAGCAGACATTTTGTGCGGTGACCTGCAGTCTTTCTGTATCCAGCCATTGCTATGCAAAGCACTGTGAAGCTGTAGCCTACTGGTTAGTACAATGACTCCCTAAGCAGGGTTCATGGGTTCAATTCCTCATTGTTTTCTTTTTTTTTTATGCCTGTCCTACTGAAATCATTTTCATGCCTGTGACAGTCACATCTCTACAGACCTGTGCTGTCAGCCCATAACACCTTCACCTCAGTTGCTAACTATCCTTCAGCTCATCTATCTGCCTCTGTCAGCTGTGTATAGTCCTGTCTTCTTGTGCAGGCTGCTACCCCATGTCCTGCACTGGTACCCTTTTCTGCATTGTGGCTCTTCGTGCTTGCCTCTCCTGTGCCTGATCTGCATGACACTACTACTCCTCTGTCCTCCTATCATTGCAAATATCTTGCCACCTCTGCCTCCACTGGGGGACATGTATTCACATCCTCTGCCACCCACTGTCATTACAGCACTTTACATTGCCAACACCCTGTGCATCGGTACAGCTGCCTCCAACATGCTTGTCTGCTTTACGGTTGCCACATAGGATGCCTGCAGATATGGCAGGTCCATCAGCTCCCACATCTCCTTCCTTCTATCACTTGTTCATTGTCTTTCCTTGGTGCTCTATCCAGTGTTAGGGTTACAGCTGTTTTAATGCCTTACAGTTGCTGCTTGTTAACTTGAAACACCTTACAGCCAATGTTCCCTCTAATTTTCTGTAGGCTGTGTGCGCATAAAGTATCAGCTGTGTGCAGCTTTTGAAGGAAGGTTAAATTTTTGTGCGCCACATAACAACACTCGGAGTTATATACTTTAAAATTTGACTACATGTCAGAATACAGTATGTACACCACATTGATTTTAATCAAATTAAATGAAAATAGACGATTACTAAATGAAGCGGGAAATTTAATTACAATCATAACTTTTAAATTTTAAGACGTCTGTGTTGTTTTCTATCAGAATCAGAGCCGTAATTTTTGTGCGCTCGGTTGTAAAGTATGTGCGCTCGCTCGGTGAGGTGTGTGCGCGCGCACACGTGCACAGCTTAGAGGGAACAGTGCTTACTGCCCTTAGGGCACCTTACATTAGGGCAGCTTACTGCCCTTATTTATTTATTTTATTTATTTATTTTTATTTATTTATTTATTTAAGGGACCATGTAACACCCATCCTAGAGCAACTCCACTGGCTCCCCATACATGGCAGAATATTGTTCAAAACATTATTACTAACCTTCAAGGCCACTAAAAGTATCACCTCCTCCTCTCTAATAGACCTCATTCAGGCCGTTCCACCCAACAGATCCAGGAGAACGATATCAACAAATGTTCTAATTATCCCTAAAGCAGCGACAAAATGCCTATCAGTGACATCTAACAGGGCCTTCAGATTCTATGCCCCTAAGTGCTGGAACGCCCTACCTCCAGAGATTCGGGCTATCACTGATCTATCCCTTTTCAGAAAGGCACTCAAATCCCACCTTTTCCCCCAATATTACTTGACCAGCTAACCAATCTCAATCACTACCCAAACTAAGAACAAATCCTGTTATGTATACTTCTAAATACTCATGTAAATAGTTGCAGTAATGACGTCCCATGTTTTATCCAAGTTCTCTGTCCTTGTTCTCTGTAAAACCAAACAGTTTGTTGTTCTGGTCTGTTGTTATATTGTGAACCGCGCTGATGCTGAATAGAGCGGTATATAAGAGCCTGTAATAAATAAATAATAAATAAATAAATAACAGTATTTCTATACCACCTTCTCCTACAATCAAAGCAGTTTCACAGCAAACAATCAAAGGAGTGATCATGTGTTTTCATGCAGTGAAGGGTATATCATGTGTTTTCATGCAGTGAAGGTTATATCGTATTTGATGTGTCTTTTGTGTTGTGTGTTTGATTAGGTTGAGCTATGTACATTGTGCGCTATAATACATCGTGTGCTATTATACATTCTTCTATACATTGTGTGCTATGATACATCATGTGCTATTATACATTCTTTTATCCGAGGGTCAGGAGGGGGGTATGTTAGTTGTTCTTGCTAGTTAGTAGATCATGTGTCATATCCATAGTGCTCTGTGAATAGTGTTGCTTCAGCTGTTTGCGCAAGTCTTTAAGGTCCATTGTTGTTCTTAGATCATCTGTGAGGGTGTTCCAGATTGTTGAGGCAGCCAGGGAGAGTGCTCGTTCTGTGGTGTCCTTGCGTGTTTTTCTGAAGTCCTTAGGGGTGTTAACACGGTTGGAGGTTCCTTTTCTTCTTGGGCGTGTGCTGGTGTCTGGTTGTATGAAGGTGTGTAGGCTGTTGGCTGAAGAGTGTTGGTTGATCTTAAATATGTTTATGATTGTTTTGTATTTGATGTGTGAGTTGATTGGGAGCCAGTGTAGGTCTTTCAGAATGGGTGTTCTTGTCTTGTTGATCCAGTTATTATGCGGGCCGCCGTGTTTTGTGCTAGTTGTAGTGGTCTGAGTGTTTGTTTTGCTAGGCCAAGGTAGATTGGGTTGCAGAAGTCTAGTATGGGGGTTATTAGTGCCTGGCATACTGTACAGAAGTGCTCAGGAGCGAGGAGGGGCTTAAGTCTTCTGATGATTCTCATCCTGTAGTATGCACTTTTGATGGTTTTGCTTACGTGTGGCTTGAGATTCAGCTCCTTGTCCAGGGTCACTCCGAGGTACTTTATTTCTGATTTTATCGGTGTGGTTGTGTTTTGTATCTTGATGTCTGGTGGATGGATGAAGTCCGGGTTACGAATGATGATTAGTGCCTCGGTCTTGCTGTAGTTTATTGAGAGGTTGTTATTTTGACACCATCTTGTCATTTGTGTGAGGCAGTTTGTTATTTTGGAGTAGTCCGGGTTGTTGACTGTGATAGGTGTGTATATCATGATATCATCTGCGTAGATTGTATATTGAATGTTGTTCTTTTTCAGGATGTCGCATATTGGCTGGATGTAGATGTTGAATAGTAGGGCTGAAAGGGCCGATCCTTGTGGTACTCCTTGGAGGACTTTTATGGGTCGAGAGGTGTTGTGGCCTACCTTGACCTGTATCTGCCTGTCGGTTAGGTATGAATGGAACCATTTTAAGGTGGGACCGTGTAACCCAATGTTTTGTAGTCTTTCCAGGAGAGTTTTGTGGTGTACTGTGTCGAATGCTGACGAGATGTCAATGAAGATCATTATGATTCCATTCTTGGTGTTGTCTATGAGTCGGAGAATGCTGTCGAAGAGGTAAATCAGTAATGTTTCGACTCCATGGTTGGGGCGAAAGCCGTGCTGGTTGTCAATGTGTTCTTGTAGTTGGTGTTGTACTGTTTTTTCGATGATTTTTGCCAGAAAGGGTATGCTGGAGATTGGTCTGTATGCTGCTGGGCTGTTCTTGTCAAGTGTTATTTTCTTTGGGATAGGTCATACTGTGACGAGCTTTAGTTGATTTGGCATGAATCCTTGAGTTAGGGAGTTGTGCACCATGTTGTGTATGATTTGGATGAAGCTTGATTTGGTGGCTTTGATCCATGACACTGGGCAAGGGTCTGTAGGAGCGGTGCTTGTATTGATTGCGGTGATGATGTGGGAGAGCTGCTCTGTTGATGGTGTGCTGAATGTGTCCCAGGTCTTAGGGTGTGAGTTAGACTTTGAGGCTGAGCTAGGTCTTGTTTGTTCTACAGAGTGGAATTTTTCCTGGATGTGGTCAGCAAATTTTTGCGGGTCTATTTGTACTTCGCCTTCTGACCTTTGCTCTTTTGTGAGGATTTTCACGATTTCGAATAACTCTCTGGGTTTATTGTTGGAGTTACTTATCATGTTTGTGTGGTATTCTCTCTTTGTTTGGTTGATGTGTTCATTGTATTGTTTTTGCTTTGTTAGGTATAGTTGCTGGGTCTTGGATGCCTTGGTCTTTCTCCATCTCCGTTCTATTTTTCTGAGGTCCCTCTTTTCTTGTCGTATGGTTTTTGAGTACCATGGCTTGTGCTGTAACTTGTTGCAGCGATGTTTCTTGGTTCTAACATCTGTTGCTTTGGCGGCATTATATAGGATGCTGTTCCAGTTGGTGATTTGAGCCTCCAGGTCGTCTGTTTCTGTGGTCAATTGTTGTATCATGTCTTGGAGGAACAGGTCCCTGTCAAAGCTCTTGAATCGTCTTTGAGTGGGTGTGTTGTCTTGGCGTTCATTTAGATTATCTTTTTGTGGTGCCATCTTTATCTCAATTATGTAATGGTCGGACCATGGAACTGATGTGATGGTGGGGGTTGATATTAGTCCTCTCGAGGTTAGGTAGTTGGGTGCGAAGATGAGGTCTGGGGATGATCCGTGTCTGTGCGTCGGGGCATTGATTATTTGGGTGAACTGAAGTGAAGTCATCGCTTGAAGGAAAGCTTCTGCATCTTTGGTGTTGGTGGACTTGAGGTTGAAGTCTCCTAGCAGTAGAGTGGGTTTGTGGGTTGAGGTGATTGCGCAGACTGCTTCGAGCATTGAGGCTAGTTCATCGGGTGAAGCCCGAGGTGCTCTGTAGGTGAGGCAGAGTGTCATGTGTTTGTTCTCGATGCTGATGGTGTTACATTGTTGGGTGTCCTTAGGGCACCTTAGCGTCCTTAGGGCACCTTAACCTAAGGTGCCCTAAGGGCTTTAAAGTGCCTTAACCTAAGGCACCTTGAAGTCCTTAGGGTGCCTTAACCTAAGGTGCTTTAACCGAAGGCGCCTTAAGTCAAGGTGCCCTAAAAGCTTTAAAGCACCCTACCTTAAGGCGCCTTACGTTAGGGCGTCTTACAGTCTTTAAGGTGCCTTGTCAGCCTTAACATGCCCTGTTTGTCAGCCTTAACGTGCAATGTCCGGTTGAGTAGGGTGGTGAGGCGTTGAGACACGCCTCACCACCCTACTCAGCACCTTAATCACAGGGATTGATAACATAAGACAAGGCTTTGCCCTAATCTTCATGGACATTGCCACTGCATTCGACTCAGTCAACCACGAGATGCTCCTTGCACGCCTCCAAGATAAGGGAATCCATGGTTCAGCCCTGAGTTGGTGCAAGTCATACCTATCAGACAGATGGCAACAGGTATGATCAGACTCCATGACCTCTGAGCCATTCCAACAAAAATAAGGTGTCCCACAAGGCTCCTCATCCTCAGCCCTCCTTTTCAATATATACATGCAGCCCATCTGTTCGATCATCAGTTCATTCAATATCTCCTGCCTGGTGTACGCCGATGATGTCCTGCTTTACACACCATTCTCTATCGACCAACCCGACTTCTCGACATTAATGAAATGCTTCGATGCTGTCACCAACTGGCTCCACACGCAAAGCCTTTGAATCAATTTTAAAAAGACAGATGTCCTATTCATCACCAGAAACCAATCCTTTACCCCTCCCGCTTCTATCAAGGTAAGAGATGCTGAGCTCCCAAGCAGGCCCACCATCCGCTACTTGGGTATCGCCCTAGATCAGCAGCTGAACATGAACACACACATAAGCAACACCACCAAGGCAATATATCACAAAATACGGACTATCCGCCACCTAAGACCCCTACTGGAGCCTGATGACTTCCGGACAATCTTTCAAGCACTGGTAACCCCCCACTTTGACTACACCAACACCATCCTGCATGGACTCCCTAAAAGCACACTAAACCCTCTACAACTAGCAATGAACGCCGCTGCCCACATCCTGCATGGAGCCTCCAGAAGAGATCACATAACCCCAATCCTGAAATACCTCCACTGGCTCCCGATCCACTGCAGACTCACCTTCAAGGTACTACTGATGACTTTCAAATCTATTAACAAACTGTCTTCTACCTTCCTCACAGACCTGGTCCTCCCCACTCCTCTGAACAGACCCAGAAGGTCATTCGCTACTAACACACACGCAGTCCCCAACAAAATAACAAAATGTACCCTGGCAACAAAGAACAGAGCCTTTATATACTATGCACCTACTCTCTGGAATGCCCTCCCAACCATCATCTGATCTATTACTTACCTTGCCCAATTCAGGAAGGCACTAAAGCACCATCTATTCCTTCAACATTACGCCCATACCGATGACATAACACAACCCAGCATACCCTCACACCCACCACGATAGCACCATAAGCACACTTACGTCATCTGATGCAACCATGTAAATAGTTCGTAGACCATATCATATCAAAAGAAACACTCCGTAACACAATCACTTATTTTGTATATACTGTGTTTCCCCGAAAATAAGACCGGGTCTTATATTTATTTTTGCTCCAAAAGATGCACTAGGGCTTATTTTCGGGATAGGGCTTATTTTTTTTTTCATATACAGCTTGACAGCACAGAATGAGTGGCGCTGCAGCTCCCGCCCGCACAGATGATGGAAGCGGCCCGCAGCACAGCACCGGCACCCGATCAGTGTCGGGGAGTGGAGAAGGAGGAAAGCTCCTCCCCAGTCCACCCGCCGAAGCCAATCAGGCCATAACAGCACCATCTTCAAAAGAGCAGAGCGCCCTTGATGCAAAGGAAGCGGCCCGCAGCTCAGCACCAGCACCCATTCAGCGTCGGGGAGTGGAGCAGGAGGAAAACACCTCCCCCAGGTACCGAATCTGTCAGACATGATCTGCACAAGGTGTTATTTTCGGGGTAGGGCTTATATTATGGGAATCTCAGAAAAACGTGCTAGGTCTTATTTTCAGGATAGGTCTTATTTTCTGGGAAACACGGTAGTTACCCATTTGAAATCTCCGTAACACAATTACTTATTTTCTATATAGTTACCCCTGTTTGAAATCCAAGTTCTAATACCTGTTTTTTGTAAAGTCAATGTATGTTTCTGCCTGCATTGTACAAATTAATGTTACTTGTAAACCGCACTGATTCCAAATAGCGCGGTATAGAAAAGACATAAATAAATAAATAAATAATCGTGCGCTGAATGGCCAAGGTGCCCTTTACCGCACGTTAAACAGCCCATTGCTTCTTTTACGCTGGAACACCCCCTACCTGCCTACTTCCTTATATGGCATCGGTAACATTAGTGCTGCACTTATCTCTGGTAACATTACCACCACTTAATAAACATACCCCTAAGTCTTGTACCATAAACATACATGTGGGCCACGTTACCAGCATGGGGGTTCTAGCTATCTGCAAGGAGGTGCATGCATCTGTCCTCATGAAATTACTGCAGAAAAACTGTGTTTTAACATGGTGAATTTGCCACAGATGCAACTAACACCACCCCCTCTCTACCTACATGAAGCCTGTGCTAGTTGCACCATCCTGGGAATGTCCCTGTCCCACCTTGTCCCCAGGGGAGTGAAGGTCTCCTGTGCTACGTTTTAGCACAGCACCAAGATCTTGAGCTAACCGCACGCTACCCAGGTAGTGCAAGTTAGTAATCATGCCCTGTGTTCCTGTGCCCTATGCCCCCATGCAGGTGCCCTATGCTCCCATGCAGTTGCAAATCAAATGATATTGGGTGCATTGTCACTTGCATGGGACTCAGTTACAATATAGAGATACATGTATGTTTGTTTGTCCTCAGATATTTTTATATGTTTCTAAGTGCTTACAATTTGTGAAAAAAAATGCAGTTTTTGTTATTAATATTTTTGAGATTTTGGCTAGTTCACTGTTTTGACAAGAAACTTGATGGCTTTATATACTATGATCAGTATTATTATTTTTTTATTATTTTTTTATTGTTATTTATTTAACTTTGGTTTGTTCTTCTCTGCATCTTGCAGTAGAATTTGTCACTCTTTTTATGTTATGAGATCACAATAATACTGCAGTTGATGAGGATTACAAGGTACGTCTACAGGAAAAGTGCATGACTAAGGTCCCATTAATGCTGTTCTTTTGAGAAGAGAATGACTGTCACTGAAGAATAGAGACTGAAAAAATTGTAGATTGGAAAAGATGTTAGCATCTGGACATATATTGATTTTGCATGCCAGCAGTTCCCCATGCACTGCAGCTTGCTAAGCCATTGGCATTTATATTTTGCATTGTGTCAAACAGTTTTGCATGCACATGTGTTTGTTGTTTTGTGCTCTTGAGTTGATCTTGACCCGTTTCCTGAGTTTTCCTGGCAGGGGCGGCCCAAGGGGGGTGCGGGGCCATGTGCAGAGACTCGGTGTGGGGACTCATTTGCATAAGGGACCTCATTTGCATAAATATTTGCATAATGTTACCTTACACTAACTTTTAGTAAACATGCCTCTTAATGAGTGTATGGATAAAGAAAGACTAAAAGATTTCTATATTACTATAATCCAGTGCCAACTGCCAGGCACATTAGGAACTACTACAAACACTGCCCATTTAGAACCCATAGCAAACCTGCCGTTATCATAACAGCACTATCAGGACTCACAAAGCACAAGACCCTACCTATCAAAAGGCTACACTGAAAATATTAAACCAATACATTTCAGAGAATAACAATACATGACCTACTGGGGAAAGAGAACAAGTGGCAATGTCAAATAGGTATTACATAAACAGAATACCTCAGCTCAGTTACACATTAAGAACATAGACCATCACCAAACAAGGAATCACAATTTAGAAACAGGAAGACAATAATTAAACTGGGAACCCCAAAAGCCCAACAACACTGTAGAAATAAAACTATAAATTAATTTCCTCTTGTACTAAACAAAGCGCAGACGTTAATGATGCACATTTCCCAGAGCTGGCATATTTCAGTTAATAAATTCAATAAAGAGATATTTTTCTACCTTTTGTGCATTTTTTTTCAGTTGCAATTGCTCCAGCCACTTTCTTCTGGTTTCTTCGTGTCTTCTGCTAACTCTCCATCATCTGTTGTCCATTTGTCCTTTCTTCACTCTTCTAGTTTTTTTTCCATTCTCTCTCTACATCTGCTTTAACATATTAATCTTTCTCCTTTTGCTCTTTCCTCATTCCTATTTCATCCACTCAAATTTTACCCCTCCATCCTCAATCCCCACTTACTCTCCCAATATCCAGCCAATTGTAGATTTGTCTTCCCTCCCACATAAAATATTTTTCTACTCTCCCAGCTCTATCCCATTCTAATCCTCCCCCATCATCAGCTCCCTTCTAGTTCCAGACCCACCCAGCATCCGCTCCCTTCTAGTCCACGCATCAGCCAATTTCCAGTCCTAGCCCCCCATCGGGGCTGTGATCTGCACCCGGCCAGCCTGCCCCCCCGAGCAGCAACTCCGGCCCATTCGGGGCTGTGGGAGGAGGGGAGGAGCAGCAGGCCGGCTTAAAAGGGAGCCGCTGCCGGCGGGAAAAATAAAGCAGCCACCATCTTCCCCTAATCGGGGCTGTGATCTGCACCCGGCCAGCCTGCCCCCCCGAGCAGCAACTCCGGCCCATTCGGGGCTGTGGGAGGAGGGGAGGAGCAGCAGGCCGGCTTAAAAGGGAGCCGCTGCCGGCGGGAAAAATAAAGCAGCCACCATCTTCCCCTAATCGGGGCTGTGATCTGCACCCGGCCAGCCTGCCCCCCCGAGCAGCAACTCCGGCCCATTCGGGGCTGTGGGAGGAGGGGAGGAGCAGCAGGCCGGCTTAAAAGGGAGCCGCTGCCAGGCGGGCCCGCGCCTGGTCGGGCCCGCGCCTGAGGGCCTCGCCAGAGGGCCCTTTGGCGTGGCCCTTAGGCGGGGCACGTATCAGTGCTGAGCAAAGTGCAAGAAGCCATTGTGTTTGAGGTCACAGAGGCCTATAGAAAAGAAACGATGCCGCACCGAGACAGCCCTTTGTCCACAACTACAGTCATCGTTACCGTCTCCATTGTTTATGCTGATCACAGTCCATGAAGAAATCTGCAACATAACGAAAACCAGCAGCCACTCTCAAGTCCAGCTATTCTCTAAATAGACTGTCATTTATGATAACCCGTATAAGCACAGCAGTATCCCGACTGCCCGGCGGGCTTGAAACTAACATCATCAACATCATCTGAAAAGATCTCCGTCTTCTTCAAACCTCCAGCTGGAGCGCACCCATGGCAGACCTCGCTCTCACACTGAACCAAGCCACCTACCGATCACAGCAAGTATACCACTTCTAAAACACTGGCTAAAATGAGTCTTCCAGCACACCCATCTAAGCCAATATCAATATTCTCCTATGGTCACACATATCCTATGATCTGTAGCCTCATATACTGTTGTCAGTAGCCTATATAACTTTGTTGATAGTACCTATACCATTGTCAATAGCCTATATAACACTGTCAATAGCTTCTTATACTGTATAACATTGTTGATAGTACTCATACTGTTGTCAGTAGACTATATAACACGGTCAATAGCTTCTTATACTGTTGTCAGTAGCATCATATACCGTTGTCCATTGCCATACTGTTTTGTGTCTCACTACCGTACTCTCTGTCCTGCTATTGCACTATACTGCAGTATATCTACAGTACTTCGCACACAACAGGAACTCGCAAAATGGCCCTCCAGCTCTTCGCCCTTATCAGCTTTTTCCTACTGACTCACTGGCTTGGAACCTCCCAAGCCCTTTACATATCTCATGGAAATATCCCCATCTTAAATAGCCATGGAAAAAGGTGGTCTGGACCTCCATACTCCCACCCAGGAAATGACACCTACACACGCCGCTCCCATTTGATACACATAGCACTCCAGCTGCCCAATACACCCACCCAGGAAGAACCTCCGAACTACCGACCCCTAAGATGTGCCATCATAAATGCGCGTTCTATTCGCAAAAAGTGGCCTGTGGTTCTTGAAACAATTTCCCGCTATGACCTAGAGATACTCATGATCACAGAAACCTGGCTATCAGCTGAAGATAATGTTCTCATCAACCAACTTCTACCACCCAATTTCGTCATACACACAAGACATAGAGAAAACAAAAAAGGAGGAGGGGTGCTCATAGTCTCCAAATCGGACCTTAACTTCCACATAACAGATTCCTCTAGCTCAAGCAATCTAGACATACTCTCCATTACAAACCAGCAAATCTCCCTCAACCTCTTATACAGGACACCGTCCACGTCTCCAGATGACCTCCCAACCATTATTGACCTTACTGCCAGCACCCTCAATCCCAATAAACCAAATTGGATAATGGGTGACTTCAATCTCCCATCGTTATCCCAAAACCACGCAATTGCCTTCCTTGGTGCTATGGAAGACCTGGGACTCAAGCAAATTATCAATAAACCCACTCATATAAAGGGAAACATTCTGGATTTGGTATTTGCTCCTCAGACAGTCATTCAACAAAACCACAACCTACCAATATCAATCGTTGATGTACCCTGGTCAGACCACAAACTGATCATTTTCCAGATCCCCATCATCAATGAGAAGCTGCACAGAAGCCAAAACATGCACAGCACATCACGGACGCCCACAAGAAGATTTAGACCATTTAACAGAGAACACATCTTGGCTGAGACCCAATCACTCCTCAACAAAACCACACCAGACCTCGACGAACTAATCAACTCCTGGAACTCCAATCTGCATGCCATATCACAACCTCCAATTTCCAATAACACAAAGAGGAGAAAAAGAAGCACCGCCCCATGGTTCTCTCCTGAATTGCGAGCCTCTCTGACTCAACTCCGCAGACTGGAACGCCGCTGGCGCAGATCACTTTCCACTGAAGATCAGACCGCCTACCGTACTCACCTCTCCACACACCGTGAAGCAATCACAACCACAATGAAACAATATCACACAGACACCCTAAAGAGATCACTGAATAAACCACGTGACCTCTTCAACCTGGTCAAATCCCTCTCAAAGGAACCTTCTCCCGAACAACACAGTGAGATTCATCCACAGAAATTCGCTGACTACATGCAATCCAAGATAGTGCAAACTAACAAGGTGTCAACAGTCCCGTTCCAAGAACCAACGAATGCAACCCCACTAAATAACTTCTCTACACCATCCACTAAATGCATCGAGGACACCATAGCATCTCTCAATACCTCCACTGCACAAACGGACCCATGCCCAGCTTTTTGGATTAAGGAGCTACGTTGTGCGTTCAGCCCCTTCATTGCAAATCTAATGAACCTCTCATTCACAACAGGGTACTTCCCTGCAGCACTCAAGCAGACTTCCATCAGGCCACTTTTGAAAAACCCCAAGCTAGACCCGCAAAAGGTCGAATCTTATAGGCCTATAGCTAGCATTCCCCTCTTAGCCAAGATAATTGAGAAGGAGGCACAACGGCAAATCCAAGATCATATAGACACCACAGCGCCCCTAGATCACTGCCAACATGGGTTCAGAGAATATCATGGGGTCGAGACCCTTCTCACGAACCTATTCAACGACATTATCACAGGCATTAACAACATCCGACAAGGTTTTGTACTCGTCTTCTTAGACATCGCTGCAGCGTTCGACTCAGTAAGCCACGAAATTCTCCTCGGACGACTGAAAGAGAAAGGTATCTGCAACAGTGCATTAGAATGATGCAACTCTTACCTGGATGGTAGATGGCAATATGTGAAGTCCGGTACAGAAGAGTCAAAACGCTTCCATCAAAAGCAAGGTGTGCCTCAAGGTTCCTCATTGTCTTCCCTACTATTTAACATATACATGCAGCCCATCTGCGACATCATAAGATCTTTCAAAGTCAACTGCTTGATATACGCAGATGACATTCTCTTATATATGCCTTTCTCCACAACTCAATTAGACCTGGCACCGTTGGTAGACTGCCTCAATTCGGTCTCAGAGTGGCTCCAATCACAAAACCTTCGCATTCAACATAAAAAAACAGAGGTGCTCTTCATCTCCAAAGACCCCAACTTCACCCCTCCAGCCCACGTCAGTGTCAAGGAAGCTGACCTACAAGCTAAAGAAACAATAAGATACCTTGGAGTTACATTGGACCAACGTCTGGATATGAAACATCACATAAATAACATAGTCAAAGCTGTATACTTCAAAATACGCTCGCTTAGGCATATGCGCTCCATGTTGGACCCTGATGACTTCCGAACCATATACCAAGCACTAATCCTGCCACACTTCGACTTTGCAAATGCCATATTACAAGGTCTCCCTCAATCCACTCTTAGCCCATTACAGATGGCCATGAATGCCGCAGCAAGAGTCCTCTACGGAGCCTCCAGAAGCGACCACGTAACTCCCATTCTTAAACAGCTTCACTGGCTCCCCATCCATGGGAGGATCATCTTTAAAACCCTAGTCCTATCATTCAAGGCAATCAAGGGTATCTCATCCTCCTCACTCACAGATCTGATTCACACAGTACCCCCCAACAGATCCAGAAGAACATCAGCCGTAAACCTACTGACAACCTCGAAGGCGTTGACAAAGTGCAACATGACAACCTCAAACAGAGCCTTCAGTTTCTATGTACCCAAATGCTGGAACGCTCTACCCTCCGACATAAGGGCCATTACTGACCTACTCCAGTTCAGGAAGGCACTCAAATACCACCTCTTCCTTCAATACTACCCTACCAGCAATTGAACCAGAGGAAGTGACCCACTCATGAACACACCATGCCGTTCTTGATATTATTAAGACTCTATTCTGTTCTATGTAATTATCTCTTGTATATAGTTTACCCCGGTTCTCCAAGTTTGTACTCCTGTTCGATGTAAACCAAACAGCTTGTTGTTATGGTCTTTATGTTATAATGTAAACCGCGCTGATGCCGAATAGTGCGGTATATAAGAACTTGTAATAAATAAATAAATAAAAATAAGCCCATTTCTAGTCCTATCCTAGCCCCACCATCAGCCCATTTCCAGTCCTAGCTCCCCCATCCGAGTCCCTCCATCAGCTCATTTCCAATCCCAGCCCCCCATCAGCCCATTTCTACTCCTTTCCTAGCCCCACCATCAGCCCATGTCAAATCCTAGCTCCCCTCCATTCAGCCCATTTCCAATCCAAGCTCCCCATGAGCCTACTTCCAGTTCTAACCCCTCCATGAGTCCATTTCAATCCAAGCCCCCCCAACAGTCCATTTCCAGTCCTATCCTAGCCCTCCATCAGACCATTTCCTGTCCTAGCCCCCCTCACTCAGCCCATTTCCAGTCCTAGCTCCCTCCCCTCACAGCCCATTTCCATTCCAAGCCTCCGTCCCCATCAGCTATTTGCAGTTCAAGCCCCCTTCCACTCAGCCCATTTCCAGTCCTAGCAACCCCCCAGCCCATTACCAGTCCTAGCCCCCCCATAGCCCATTACCAGTCCTAAGCCCCCCATAACCCATTACCAGTCCTAAGCCCCCCATCAGCCCACTTCCAGTCCTAAGCCCCCCATCACCCCATTTTGTCCTAGCCCCCCATAGCCCATTACCAGTCCTAACCCCCATCAGCCCATTTCCAGTCTTAGCCTCCCCACAGTCCATTCCAGTCCTAACCCCCCCATCAGCCCATTTCCAGTCTTAGCAAGCCCATAACCCATTACCAGTCCTAACCCCCCCATCAGCACATTTCCAGTCCTAGCCCCCCTATAGCCCATTACCAGTCCTACCCCCCCATCAGCCCATTTCCTGTCTTAGCCCCCCATAGCCCATTACATCCTAACCCCCCCATCAGCCCATTTCCAGTCTTAGCCCCCCCCATAGCCCATTACCTGTCCTAACCCCCATCAGCCCACTTCCAGTCTTAGTCCCCTCATAGCCCATTAGTAGTCCTAACCCCCCATAGCCCATTACCAGTCCTAACCCCCTCCCCCCATCAGCCCACTTCCAGTCTTAGACCCCCCATAGCACATTAGTATTCCTAACCCCCCATATCCCATTACCAGTCCTAACCCCCTACCCCCATCAGCCCATTTCCAGTATTAGTCCCCCCCATAGCTCATTAGTAGTCCTAACCCACACCATAGCCCATTGCCAGTCCTAACCCCCCCTCCCCCCAGCAGCCCAGATAGATTAAAAAAGAAAACTGGCTGCTGCTGCTGCCACTGTGGCAGCGGCAGAATCAAACGTCAACGCCGCGGGGCCCTGACTGCCCGGCAGAACCTCCCTAGAGCATCAGCTCCCGAATCCCTCCCAAAGCGCGGGCTTTCAGAGCCACGAGAATTTCCCTTTCTTCTCGCGACTCTGTTAATCTCGCCGGGGCTGATGGGATTTCCCATCAGCCCCGGCGGGATTAACAGAGCCGTGAGAGGTCAGAGAAGCTCTCGCGGCTCTGAAAGCCCGCGCTTTGGGAGGGATTCGGGAGCTGATGCTCTAGGGAGGTTCTGCTGGGCCCCGCGGCATTGACGTTTGATTCTGCCGCTGCCACGGCGGCAGCAGCAGCAGCCGTTTTTTTCTTAAAATCTACGTGGGCTAATGTAGAATGTTTTTTGCGCGGGGCCCCCTGAAACGCGGGGCCCTGTGCAAAAAGCATTCTTGCTCAATGGACAGGCCGGCCCTGTTTCCTGGCTAAGTGTGAGCAGAAGTAGATTTCCAGGCCTTTCTTCTGTGCACTAAGCCTAGGCCTCTGGTATTCCAAGGTGGTCTCCCATCCAAGTACCAGCCAGGCCTGACCTTGTGGCAGGTGCTAGTCAAAAGATGTTGAGCACATTGTCCCTTGCATGGGGCTCAGTTACTATAAAGAGAAACACGTGAGAGGAGACAAAATGAGGTTTGCTGTTTAAGTGCTGGGATTTCCCCAATGAATTCTATGGACCTGAGGCAAATGAGGCAGGCTTGCAATTGAAGTATGGGCAGCTCTTTCTGGCTTCCTGCACTTAGCGTATGCTTTCATGACACTGCTTTTTTGCATAAGAGACCAACATCACCTAAGCAACTTTGTATATTAGAAAAGGAATAATGTGGATCTTGCTTAATCTGCCACTGAAAACGAGTCTATCCCTAAATAGCTCACTATAGGGGGAAATAATCAAAGAGATCTGTGCAGGCAAAACAGGTATTTAATTCCATTCCTTTCACCATATGGGGAAAATTAGATGCACTGTCCACAGCATGTATACTTATCCCTGCATCAAAAGGGTAGGGATAGGTCAAGGGAGTGAAAATGCACAAGATTCCTTTTCAAATCTGCATGCCGGCTGCACTTTTAAAGGAAAACTCCCCAAGGAGCTTCTCTTTGAAAACGAGCTGTCAGTCTCTCCTTCCTAAATAGCTGTTTGCCCAGGCTCAGATTGGGTGAATCAACACCTATGTGTGCTTTATCTCGCTGAAATTTATCTTTTTCACAAGATTGTATTGTTTGGAGTAGATTGTGTGTTATTTCAACAAAACGCTGCAGCCTTACATTCTAGTTTCAACCCTGCCATCAGCAACTTTTGCAGCAGAAGGTAAATAAAGACATCATGCATACTGACAGTCAGGCAATATGATGGCACATTTTTCAGGACTGGAATTCTGGAATTAACATGGCACACAATGTTTTCGCTACTTAAACATATACCAGCTGCACTCTTTTTAAGTCTGCTATGATTCTGTCAGCTCAATGACTGCCTACGTGAGCAAAAATTCATGGAAACTGCATCCTAACAGTGTTGACAAGATTTTTTATTTTCATGATTATTTTCCTGCCTTTTTTTTTTCATTTTGCCTGGAGGCAAAGGTTGGCATCCATGTCAAGAGAATGTTCTCCAGCTGGGGCCTGCAGCATAGAGAACAGTATACACCAGAGGGCTCATGGGACCCTAGGCAGATTATTATGGTAATATTGGAAAGCACTCTTCTCTCCCTCCCACAGCTGGGCCGCCTCTTTCATTGTAAGTATTGAAGCAATATGTTTTGCAAATTATACACTGGGAACAACAGGGACTCTGTAAAGTGGGGAAAAAGAGAAACATTACAAAATATTGCATTTAATATTTTTTTCCCTTCATCAAGCAGAATAAATTAAAGCTTTAATTTTTTTTAATTAAGTGAAGATGATATGCTGATAAAAAAAAAAGCCAGAACAGTACAAACATAATACTGATTTTATCGAGAGAGAGTTTTAAGAGAATATCGTTGTAGAGAAATTAGACACTGGCCTGATATCAGAGATCTGTACTTTAGATTACATAATAGCTTTTATTACATATTTCCAAAATACGTTTGAGCCCAATAAAGGTGGATTAACAAAAAATATCATTTTAATCAGTGCTATTGTGGTCTCTTTGAGGTCTCATTGTTTCAGAAGGGATGAAAATCTCTAATTTTGTTGGCAATGCATGATACAAAAAATGTTTCAAATTTCTCACTTTTATAGGTCTTCTCTAGTGTAAGGATATTGCTGGCATTGTTATACGGTAAACCAGGCATGATGGTCATCAAAAATTTTAAAGTGAATAAAGTAGGTAATGAGTTTTAATATATGCTTTTCAGATAACTGCTTGGGGAAATGAGAAAATGATTTGATTTTTTTTTTAATATTGGACAGTTCAGTATTCTTTTCCATGTTAATCAAAGTGTTCTATAGGACACTACATTTGTCAGCTGCTTTATTTATTTTTCCACCAGGATAGTAACAGAGAAGCTAATTGATGGGAATCTTTTTCTGTATATGCTGTACTCCTTTTTTACCCCTATAAAAAGTACAGTAAGGTTGAACTGTTCCTGCAGGACAATTTACTAATTGGCATTATTATTTAGTAGAAAGGAGAATCATCTAGGTGGGTTATATCCTCCAGTATTGCTCTATTTAAAACATACTAGCTGTCATCTGAAAAGCTCAGTGAGCAATAAAATGTATCCTGTTAAAATGACCAGGATAGTTTGAACACTAGACAGCATGTACAGCAAATATGTTCACTAAAAGCAGCTTATGACAGTGGACAACAGCAAGCTCGGTGCACATGCCTTCCTTGCACCTCGCAGAATGGTGAATCACACTTGGGGGATTTTAGCCCTATTAATGTGGAACCATGCAAGGTTTGTGAGAAAAAATTTTTAATTTAACAAATCCTTGGTGGATCATACCCATATGACAAATAATGCCCCAGCTGGTAGTTTGAGAAGAGGAATAAGACATTCTCTTGTGCAGTGCTGCTGTGCTACCTTGAGGACAGTAAATGGATACTTGCACTGCCACTGTACACTCTGTACTATGTTATATAGATACTGAGCATATTTCATTTTGTTTCTGTGATGCAGATATTTTGTTTAGATTCACCATCATCCAAATAAAAAATGACCAAAGTGCGCTAATGGTTCACGCAGGGTTTACCATGTGCTATGCACGGTATGTTAATTGTCACCGTGTGCTAAAAATGCAATGGTGGTAAAAATCTGACACTGATTACTTAGGGTGAGTTGGGGTGGAGGCTGGGAGGTTCAGGAAATGCGCACATTGTGGTTAGCATGGGTGTCTTCAATGCATGCTAACCGGTAATATTGCAATTACTCTGGGTGTACTTACCACCAACTCAGTGGGTGGCAGTAATTGCACCTGTGTTAATTGTAGCAAATGGTTTAGTGCGGGGGCAGGGCTGAACCCATAGTAACTGCATGGAGTCATGCCAGGCATGCCCCATCAGTAAACCTTGCCTTGCCTCGCCTCTTGCTCAAAAACAGGCCTTAACGCATGCTAACTTGAAAGGTGGTATATAAAAAAATGTTAAATAAATAAATAAACAGCCCGTTTCAGTAAAATGCCCCTTAATGCATAAAAGCAACTATGTAAGTGACAGACAGTAATGATGCAGGCTATCTCAGTCATGGACAGTCTCATTAATTTCACTGGGGCTGCTTGCAGCTATAGTCATGATAACCATTATATTTAGGCGGATAGCAAGCATGTTAAGACAAATATAACATATGGCTTATTATGTACTCCCTCTACAAATTTTCAATAGCTAATCTCAAGTTGTTTTCTTTCAGTATGAGGAAGGCCAGCAATGAGATGGATCGATACAATAACAGCAGCTATGGGTGCCACTCTATCAACAATGAGCCACCTGACTGAAGAATGAACACAGTTTAGGGCATCTATCCAGAGGGTTGCCATGAGTCGACACTGACTCAATAACACTTAACAACAACAAGCCCCTTTCTCTGTCCTACATTAGGAATAGCAAGGCCATTTTTGTAAATGAATTATTTTGTGTGTGAATGAGAAATTGTATTCTGTCTTCATCATGCATTTTTTTTATTTCTATAACATTATTAAAAATGTTCTTATAGACATCAACACAACCAAGAATCCAAACCAATATACATGTCCTTACGATATTTGAGAAGACACTGTCTACAGTCCTCTATTAAAGTCATTCTCAAAGCTCCCGTTTTATCATGTTTATGTAGGAAACCCTTCTTTTCAGTTATCACCCTTTTGTACTTTTGTGTCAGACATTTTAATTAAATTCCCCCAAGTAGTTATTATTATTTAAATAAAACCGGGATATAATTTTCATGAAACCAGTTGGGGGTCTGATATTATGGGAAATGGCTAGAACTGTTGCAGTTAAGGATCTAACAGTACTTCCATGGTAAATTGCTTTTTCTCTTAGGCAATGTTTCACCAAAGGTGGTTCGGTAGTTTTTCTTTCAATCCATAGCTGTGCGGCAGATTTTTCATAGAATGATATTGCTACTTCCTGTGGCTCTGTTGAGGTCAGTGGAGATAGTCACATGTTGCCCTGAAACACCTATAAGAAGGGTCCACAATTCAGTCCTGTAGGGCTGTAAACAGGCCAGATTCTCAGAATATTCCTAATAAATATGCATGAGATAGAGCTGTAAGCATACTACCCCTCTTTATATGTAAATTTATGTCAAATCAACTCAATGTGCCCAGTGATGTTATTCTAGATGTACATTATTCCTTCATATTTTTTTATTTGCATTTTGGCTTCGTAGGAAATGCTGAAAGAAGAAAAACGTTTTACTAGAAATTCTTTTGTATTAGTTCTTTACCTTATTTATTATATTAAAGACATTTGGCAACATATTGGATATTCAGCCCACAGTGGTCAATGCTTGAAAAGCACCTGGCCTCCACAGGCAGAAATGAAATTGGATATTCAGCACTGGACACGCATTTCTAATGGTGCTGAATATCCGATTTTGATGCTGACCTCATTTTCTACCCGACTGAGCCTCTAACTGAATAGCAAAATTGCATATAATTAGGACAGCCATTGACATCTTAATTTTATGTGGTTTCCTATCCAGTTAGCAGGCCAATAAAGGCCAGGGCCACCTTAGCCCCACTCATGGACTGCCACAACATTGTCAGAATTATGCCAAGGCAGTTATTGGGGATATTCAGCAGCACTGGAAATTTTTCCAGTAAAAAGAAGTCAACACAATAACAATAACAAAAAGAAGAAAAACACCTATCCGAATAAATAACTTCCTTATACATATCCTGCAGGTATCTTATTCATAAGAGGTATAGAACTAGTCAGCAAAGTCCTGATTTCTACCCCACCACTGAGTAGGATAAAAAGATGTTATTTAACATTTTGATATTTCACATTTACATCTACATGAAAAGTTTAACCAAAAAAGGGCCCTCAACTAAGCACCCCTGGATGCATTCATAAAAATCTACATCTCTTCTGTTGAGTAGCATGGAAACATTAGGAAACATTCTCATAGATAAACCATACAAGGACTCAGCCCTGTAGTGAAAGTAAAAATGCAGCTTAAAGTCTCTATCCGAGTCAAGCACAAGAGCCAGAATTAGCTTTTAGAAGCTTCCAGAAAGATGGTTAAAACCAAAGAATCTGAAGCATCCAAATCAAGAACACTCTTATCTTGCAAAGTCATCTTCGAATCCTTAGGTTAACATAGCAAGAAGCCTTAGGGGTATGTTTACTAAACGGCGGTAAAGGAGCAAGTGTGCCATTAGTGCACACTAACTGTGCACGTGCACACTTAGCGCATGCAAAAAGGCACTTTAGCACATGCTAACAGCACCAGCAGCGTAAAGCACCCTGTGGGTGGAGAGAAGGCGTGCACAGGGTGGAGAGTGGGGGTCAATGGGTGGGGAGTGGGCGGGAACAAGGCTTTCTCCTTTAACGCAGGCACCTTAACTGCAGGAGCCCTAATGCAATTCAAAACCTGGCGGAAAGGGTGATTTTGATTAGAGAGAGCCTATTTTATGTCTGCAATGTGATGCACAGACAGGGAAGCCCAAGTGAGTGATAGTAGTGCTTATTAGCAACAGCATAGTGCCGAAGTATGAAAGGGCACTATGTTGATGATGCAAATGGGGGCAAAGGAGGTGGCAGTGGGGGCCGCTGGTACACAGGGGAGACCAAGCAGCTGCCTAGATGGCACATAGGGACATAAGACTACAAAATATGCCAAACTGTATCAGACCAAGGTCCATCATGCCCGGTATCCTGTGTCCAAAAGTTCACAACCTAGGTCACAAGTACCTAGCAGTTTCCCCAAAAGACACACAGGATCTGCAATAACTGTAATGGGGCAAGCAGTGCATAGCTCAGGTACTCTGTAACCTAGTCTGTCCACAGTCTGATGGCATAAAAAAGTGACCTACGTTTTACCTGTTCCACTCCGGTCAATAATCTATAGACCTCTATCTTATCCCCCCTCAGCCGTCTCTTCCCCAGGTTGATGAGCCCCAACCTTTTTAGCCTCGCTGCAAAGGGTGTTCTGCCATCCGCAGAACCATCTGTGATGTTCATCATGATCCCACAGTGACAGTGGCAGCACACAGTCCTGCTACTGTTGTGGAAAGGCAATGTGCCACATGGGGCAGTACAAGGGTCCTGGCACCCCAGACAGAGATCCAGGCTGCCTCCTCCCTCCCACCCCCGCTGCCACAGAACCCAGCTGTGGGGGAAGAGGCTGATAGTGCCAGATGCTGTAGCCTTCCAGGTAGCTAGAAAATGCAGGTGTCCAGCAAAATACCAAAGCAGTGACTGCCAACCTCCCCCGTAATGTATCGGTGGCAGATGGGGCCTCTGCATGGGCAGCTGGTTATGGGGGCTGCATGGCCATCCATGTGTCCCCCTGCCCTCCCATCTGGTTCTTGTGCCCAAGGCACCCGCCAAACCTGCATGTTTAACATGCTGGGACTGTGACCACCACCACTGATAATGCATGGGCATGTCTGCATGATGGGGTGTTGGTGGTGGCATGGGAAGTGGTACCAGCCAATGTTCCCGCTAACCTGCGCTGGGTCCGCCGCCAACATTCCCGCTGGAGGGGGGAGGGGCAGAGCGATAGACACTCTGCCCCCTCCAGCAGGAATGTTGGCGGTGGACCCAGCACAGGTTAGCAGGAACATTGGTAGCAGCCTGTAGCAGACAGAAGCCTTGTCCTGGTCATTTGCGCCATGCACATTGCATCATGTGTCAAAGGCCACCTGAAGGGAAGCATGTCAGCTATAGGAGCTGTTACTCCCATAAAGTAGCACTGTGGTGCAACACACACAGTTGGTGTGTGTATGTGTGTGGAGGGTCACAAGTTCAGGCACCTTCTGGGGTTTCTGTATTCCAACTTCCTGTGGACAAGGTTTAGCTGACAGTGTGAGGACAGCTCCAGCATGTGCAACCCCCAAGCAAATGGCCAGCAAGTGTGGAAAACCCTACCAGCAGCACTGACAGGCTCCACTAACCACAGCTGATTGGAGGCTAATACCATATGGTAACAACTTGTGGTGAGGGCAAGGCACAGTAATAGCATCTGCAAACAGAGCACACATTAACAGTCTTTGAGCTGACATTGAGATAGGAGAGTCAAGCAGGAATGCCAACCATCTCCACTTTTGCACAGTGTGCCAATGAGAGTGTGTGTATGTATGTGTGTGTATGTATGGCTCCCCTTTTTCCTGTGGCTTTCTGCACTGCACTTTGGCTCACATTGTCTGAGTTTTTCCCAGTCTGTTTGGAAAATGTGAATAAGGCAATGCAGAGCATTGTGGGTATTGTCTGAAACAGTGCAGATTGGCCTGGATGTGTCTGCCAGAATGGTAGGGTCGCTGGCTGAGATGCCATTGTACCTGTGTACCACGTGCATTACCTAGGTGGCCACTGTATGTCATGCTGAGATGGCACTCTCGCTATGGCCAATAAGTGACCATAGGCAAAACAATACGAATATCCCTCCAATAAATTTTCTGGGCTATGCACTTCTAATAATGCCCCTTCTCATTCTCAAAAAGTTGTCTTCTTGAGGTCTCAGACTCCAACTAGCGCTGGCTACAACGGACAAGGTCCTTAGCCTCAGCACTATTTTGCATCAACGACCTCTAATAGTGTAACAACGTATACAATCTTTTTTCTTTATACTCAAATTTTGTGCTTATCTTAGCTCTTGAAATGCCCCGACGCCACCATCCAGTTCCGTGCGTGCGTTTCACAGATGTGGGTTTCTTCAGGGGGGATTAAATATCTCAAGCACTTGACGCCACCATCCGGTTCCGTGCGTGCGTTTCACAGATGTGGGTTTCTTCAGGGGGGATTAAATATCTCAAGCACTTAATATGATGTCATCTGTAGTCAGTTAGTGTCGTCTGTCATCTTTAATCCAAGATTGCAGCACTGCCAATGAAATGGTTACAATTAACTCTGTTGCATGCCACTCATCAAATTAGTTCCTGAAATACTTATTAATGTTTAAGGAATTGCCTGCCAAGACATGCAAAGTCTAATTCCATTACCTTAACATTCCATACTGCTATACGTTTCTCTCTGAGCCACTCGTTCCCAAAAGACGCCGCGCATGCGGGTCTGTGTTACTACAGACTTTTAAACATTACGTCAATGCGTGCTCTGGAGATTACGTTGCCGTTCCGCTTTTTGTCTTGTTGAAATCTACATGTTACTCGGGATGGTATATTATCTCTACAGATGCTTGTAACAACTTCGCAAGACGTTTTTCACGCATATCATCCACATTTACAATTCTCACAGTATTATCAATATCAGAAGTTCAGATTTCATATATCTTATATGTAATCTGAGCTATTATGGCTGCCAAGCCATCTAATGGCTTTTCCCGGGATTCGGCTGCCACGTTCTGAATCACCAACTAAATTTAGTCATCAGAAATGAAAATAAATATAAAAATAAAAAATAATAAGATCCCAATATGAACAGGCCGGAATTTCAATCGGTGTTAACATCAAAACTATATCAGAAACAAGCTCCCCATTCAATCATATTGTTTAAGCCTGCAGGATGTACTGTGTTTAATTTATAAATCCATCTTTGTTCACATATGATCAGTGTTTGCTGTTGCGATTTCCCTTCTTGACCCTTCAGCACTCTCTCCAGACAAAAACACCTGAGTTCCTCAAAAGTGTGTTGCTGTTGTAAACAATGTGCTACTATTGGGGCTTCTATAGTTTTACATTTCAATCTACTGCGGTGTTCATTCATACAGATTTTAAAAGATCGTGTAGTTTTCCCAATGTAGCGTAGACCACAAGGGCAAGTGATGCAATATACCACATAACTCGAGGTGCAGGAAGCAGGTAGAGTTTGATACAATGTCGGAGGAGACGAGCACTACTGATTCAAGTAAAAAATCAAAAGAGGATTTTTCTGACGACGCAGAAGGCAAAATAAAGAAAAAAGGAGAAGGCAGCAAGGCAAAACATGCAACAGAATGGAAACTCGAAGAACTTGACACCATCTACATCACAAGAAAAATCACAGAATACTACCCAAACCGATATAGGTACATCAATAGTTGTGAATTTATCGGACGTACAATTAACAGATATACAACTTGCAGTATTGAACAAAGGTTTTTCGTTTGTTCCCAATATGTCTTTTGATAGTTTTCAATTTCGGATCGATTTAGAAAATTTAGTAAGAAAGTTGAATTTAAAGGCATTTTTTGCCTCTCACCCGCACATGCAGAATCAAACTACCTCGGTATATACACGAAGAGTACAATTACCATTACGGTCCTCTTGGCTGCCTCCTGGCCCTTTACCCCCGGCCCTGAATGTGTTCAAAGAACTAGTGATAAAGGATGTTTAACAACTTGAAACTACACAGCGTGGCAAGTTTACAGCTTTGTCACAGGTTGAAAATTTGGCACTGAAAGATCTACAAAAACGAACTGATATCGTTATCCGTAGAGCGGACAAGGGCGGGGCTATCGTTATACTGAGAGAGACCAATATTTGAGAGAAGCAGAAAAGCAGTTGTCACAAGTCGATACTTATAAGCTGCTGAATAATGATCCGACCCCGAGTTTACAAAAATTAATAAAAGATATTACCACTCAAGCTTTAGATAGTAATCTAATTAACAAAAAAGAATGGAAGTTTTTGAATCCAAGTGATCCTGTTATAGCAAAATTATACTTGGTACCTAAAATACATAAGAATTTACAAAATCCGCCAGGGAGGCCGATTGTCTCCACCAAAAGAAGTGTATTAGAACCCCTTTCGATTTACGTGGATTCCTTTTTACGACCATTACTGATTGACATTCCTGCCTACATCCGAGATACAACGCATTTCCTACAAATATTGAATGACCATGCAGTTTGGGCATCCCATCAGGATATAATACTGGTAACGTTAGATGTGTCGGCACTCTACACAAGTATACCTCAAAAGGCAGCACACGAGGTTATCATGTCATCTTTGTCTGATAGAGGGGATTTAACCCCTGAACTTTCTTGATTTTATGGCACAAATAGCTAAGCTGATGAGTTTTCAAAATTATTTTGAGTTCGAACATACAATATATCAGCAGCTTAAAGGGGTCGCCATGGGGGCCACATGTGCCCCCTCGGTGGCGAACCTGTTTATGGCCGTATATGAAAATAAATGGGTGGTTACATCTCCGTACAAAGAACAAATTATTCTATGGCGAAGATACATTGATGACATATTTATGCTCTGGAAAGGGTCTGAGAATATCTTGCTGGAATTCCTGCAATGGCTCAATACTTTAGATTCAGACATACAATTTACCCACACCCATCATATAGAGAGCATAGTGCTCCTTGATGTGTTGGTTAGGAAGAGCGCCACAGGATGGATTACCTCAGTACATAAGAAAAAAACTGACAGGAACACTTTTCTACACTATCGTAGTAGTCATCCGAAACAACTAAGGGATAGTTTACCCCTCTCGCAGTTCATCAGATTTCGTAGAAATTGTTCTAACCAGATGGATTTCAAACGGCAATCGCAGCAATTAATACACGATTTTAAGCAAAGAGGTACCCCGGCCATGTAGTAAAAATGGCATATAAGTGAGCGCTTTATACCAATCGCGGATTACTACTGCAGTCTCATAAGACCCCTGATATTGATGATTCTACAGTGAACCTGGTCACGAAATTTTCTCCTTATAGCAGATATATAAAGAGAATTGTTAAGAGGCATAGCAATGTTTTGGCCACTATACCTGGTTTGACGCAGTATCACATCCGAAGTGTGTGGACAAGGCAGAGAAATCTGAAAGAAAGGCTGAGCCCTACCACATTAAAATCATCAACAGATTCAATAGATAAAGTAGCACAGGGACACAGAAAATGTGGCTATTGCAATATATCTGCAATATCGGAAGAAAAACTGGATTTTGAGCATCATGGAGTAACTTATAAATTACAACACTATACTTCCTGCACCTCGAGTTATGTGGTATATTGCATCACTTGCCCTTGTGGTCTACGCTACATTGGGAAAACTACACGATCTTTTAAAATCCGTATGAATGAACACCGCAGTAGATTGAAATGTAAAACAATAGAAGCCCCAATAGTAGCACATTGTTTACAACAGCAACACACTTTTGAGGAACTCAGGTGTTTTTGTCTGGAGAGAGTGCTGAAGGGTCAAGAAGGGAAATCGCAACAGCAAACACTGATCATATGTGAACAAAGATGGATTTATAAATTAAACACAGTACATCCTGCAGGCTTAAACAATATGATTGAATGGGGAGCTTGTTTCTGATATAGTTTTGATGTTAACACCGATTGAAATTCCGGCCTGTTCATATTGGGATCTTATTATTTTTATTTTTATATTTATTTTCATTTCTGATGACTAAATTTAGTTGGTGATTCAGAACGTGGCAGCCGAATCCCGGGAAAAGCCATTAGATGGCTTGGCAGCCATAATAGCTCAGATTACATATAAGATATATGAAATCTGAACTTTTGATATTAATAATACTGTGAGAATTGTAAATGTGGATGATATGCGCGAAAAATGTCTTGCGAAGTTGTTACAAGCATCTGTAGAGATAATATACCATCCCGAGTAACATGTAGATTTCAACAAGACAAAAAGCGGAACGGCAATGTAATCTCCAGAGCACGCATTGACGTAATGTTTAAAAGTCTGTAGTAACACAGACCCGCATGCGCGGCGTCTTTTGGGACCGAGTGGCTCAGAGAGAAACGTATAGCAGTATGGAATGTTAAGGTAATGGAATTAAACTTTGCATGTCTTGGCAGCCAATTCCTTAAACATTAATAAGTATTTCAGGAACTAATTTGATGAGTGGCATGCAACAGAGTTAATTGTAACCATTTCATTGGCAGTGCTGCAATCTTGGATTAAAGATGACAGACGACGCTAACTGACTAGAGATGACATCATATTAAGTGCTTGAGATATTTAATCCCCCCTGAAGAAACCCACATCTGTGAAACGCACACACGGAACCGGATGGTGGCGTCAAGTGCTTGAGATATTTAATCCCCCTTGAAGAAACCCATATCTGTGAAACGCACGCACGGAACCGGATGGTGGTGTCGGGGCATTTCAAGAGCTAAGATAAGCACAAAATTTGAGTATAAAGAAAAAAGATTGTATACGTTGTTACACTATTAGATAGAGGTCGTTGATTCAAAATAGTGCTGAGGCTAAGGACCTTGTCCGTTGTAGCCAGCGCTGGTTGGAGTCTGAGACCTCAAGAAGACAAATTTTTGAGAATGAGAAGGGGCATTATTAGATGTGCATAGCCCAGAAAATTTATTGGAGGGATATTCGTATTGTTTTGCCTATAGCTACCCTCTGTGAAACGACTAACACTAGCAATAAGTGACCATGGCACGGCTATGTATCCACATAGAGCTGTTATAATGTCTGGTTCTAGTGATGTGGATACATTCTTTGTTTTAAGATGCTAATCACTGAGTAAATAGCTGGGTGTCAACATTGTGTATTCCAAAGCAGAGTACTTGTGTTCATACTATCCACATGCATGCATTCTGATTAGCAGACAGACCGCAGTTGGTTTATGCTTGGCTGACACACCCCAGTGAGGGGCAGTCTTACTGCCTGTGCTGTAGCCAATTGTTAGTTCTCTGTGGTTGGGGCAGCAGTAGTTCATGGCCTACTCACTGGAGTCCTGGCAGGACAGTAGTCTCATGTCAGCCTATACACCCCCACAGCAATAGCTGCTGTGGCAGCAGCAGTATATTAACAGGAGACACTAATCTGCACTGTTGTCAGAGGGTTAGTGTCTAACTGGGCAGAACATACCTACGGCATGCAGGAAACAATGAAAAAACAAAAAAAAGCATAGTAGACTACCACAATACCTACCACACACTAGCAGTGACACAGATCTATAGTATATAGACTATCTTAGCAGTGCAGATTCAGTGGACCAGGTGCTGGGCACCCCTCCTTACCCTCAAGGTGACATCTGAAACTGCTCTGCAGCACGGCTTGCTGTTGTTATGTGCATGTAGTACACGCAGCCAGTGTATCTTACTGAACTGTTATGCTGTAACAGTGCATTTTCCATTAGTTCTTCAGCTGCAGACCACTGTTTTGCATGTGCAGTGCCTCATGGGTAGTGGAGGGTCCAACCTATACTTGCACAGACAGCCAACAGTCATGTGGAGGTGTAGCCTACTGGTTGATGGAATGTGTCTTTGATCAAAGGTTCAGGGTTTGATTCCCACATGTTAATTTTGTGCCTGGTGCACTCGCAGTCCTGGCTCTGCTGTGACCTGCAGACAATCATTCTTCTACATTGCTATGCATTATGGCCACATGTTAGGTAGCCCAACATGACATTCCCCATCATGGACATCTGCGAACATGGCTTTAGTGTCTCTGCTGCAGCGCATTGCAGTGGATCAGTGATGAATATGCAGCAGATGTCTAGGTCAACTGGTATGGATGTGTTTTCTGTTTTGCCATCATTGTGACTTCACAACTTTACATAAAGACGATACATCTCGTACATTCAGGTACCTAACAGCCTGCACTGTTCTGCCATCATTACTTCCTCACGTCGAGCAAATGGGCTCAACTTGTCCCTTTCTATCATGCCATTCTGTCGGGTGTATTGTCTTGTAGTTGCACAGGCTGAGGCACCAGTCCCACCTGCACAAATGGTTTTTCATGTAGCCCATGGCACTACTACTTTAGGTTCATACACACCAAATGCTTTTTGGCCTGTATGATTCCATTCATCCAGCCACCACACACAATGCAAATTCTCTGCTTGGATGATCCATGGCACAGCCCTGCACCCACCATTTGACTGTCAGGGAGATTCATGGTAGGGCAGCTTAATGGCAGTAAGCTGTCCCACCATTGTCCTCAGGGGTCATTTGCAGCAGTTAGCCATATCATGCACACCTCTCTTGTGACTGCTCCACATGCACACTCATGGACAATCCTCCCTTTGTTGCCCACATGAGGCACATGCTGCCTCCTCCCAGACACTGTCCTGGCTTATGGCATGCCACACATTGACAGTACATCTGGATACATATCCACACCTCACAGACACTATAATGTAGCTTATGGTATGATATATGCTTTCAGGTGCATCGAGGACTGTATGACTGTCACAGTGCCACCGCTGCTGCATCCCCTCCGCTGACTCCGCTGCTGCCACGACCCACCCATGACACAGCCAACACCCACACTGACCATCATCACTAGGCAGCCACCCAGCTCGCCTAGTCAACAGCATAGGCCTGCTGTACGGTCATGCTCCATATATCGTCCTCATGTGAGTCCAAACACACCCCTGCTCCAAAAACAGGTGTCCATGGCAACCTCACTCAATCTGCATTATGCTGCAAGCATCCTGGTCCACATGGGCTACGCATCAATGGCATATAGGAATGTACATCAAAAACTTCCAAGGCTGTCTGTAAAGAACACCCCATACACTGCTGTACGGTCAGACATGCTCATCACACATACTGCCACATTGCCAAGCATCAGGTGAGTCAACTCCATCAGCTACCAATTGTGCTTGCATCCATACCTTCTCCAAATGCTTCCCCGCCCCCCTTTCAGTGTTTCAGTAGCTTTTATGCATTTAGGTGCCTGCCAGACACCTTCCCGCAGCATGTGCTATTACCACATGGTAAGTGTCCACTACCACCCCTTAAAGTCTTATTACCACCTGCTAAGTGTCCACTACCACCCGTTAATGCAGAATGTGCTATTACCACTTGGTAAGTGTCCAGGACCCCTTAATCCTGGAATGCTTCTGACACGCCCAGCACACTTACTATATGGGTATCGCTGCCGTTAATGCACAGAAAAGACTGCTCCTTTACCGCGGTTTAGTAAACATACCTCTTAGAGACTAAACAACATACTGACTCTGAAATTTTTCATATGTCCACCATATACTTCTTAAACATTTCTTTTGGCAGTGTAAGATTTGACCTTGGAAAGTTTATGAAATGAAGATTCCTTCTCTTTACTGCATTCTCTGAAGCTTCAATTTTATTCTACACAAACAAATCACTCTTAACGAGTGAGGTCACAACTTTGTGATCTTCATCACCTTTTTTCAGCCAAAAGCATTAACTTTTCATTTAATTGTTTAACTTCCTCTTGTGGAGCCTTCAAAACAGATGAGTAAGTCTCAGTTTGGATAGAAAAAAATATATGAAACAAGATAAGTACCAATGTTCTCCATATCACCTCAAGATTTATCACGTCAGATATCTGAAGAATAAAAAAAGGTATTTTTGAAAATCCAGTGATATCGAGATCACTCTGAGGCAGGGACTTATTGGACCTGACTACTTCCACCACAATCACTTCTTTTAATATCTGTAACTGTTCCAAGTTCTCCTGAGGAACTTCAACCCGAGACTCCACATCTTCTGCTATTATCCAACATGTTGTTCCTGAGTTGGAAATTCCTTCAATACCCAAAGTTTGAGTTTCCATAAGTATCCCAGCTCCTTCTCTCAAATCTCCCAGTCTAGGTGGAGGGACCTGAGATATGAGACTTAGAGGTATGTTTACTAAACCGCGGTAAAGTCACCGGTGGTAAGGGCAGCGTTAAGCTGCCTGAAACCATATAAAGCAGTGGGCAGGTAGGGGCGAGTTGGCATTAGGGTGTCTTGGGCCATTTAATGTGAGTTAACAGGACCAAGTGCGGTAAGGTGACAAGACGTCCTAAGGAGAGACAAGGCATCTTAAGAGGTGATAAGGCACCTTAACAGGAGATAAGGCACCTTAATATGAGATAAGGCGCCTTACGATGTGATAAGATGCCTTAACAGGAGATAAGGCATCTTAAAATGAGAGGTGCTCTAACACTTAAGGTGCCCTAACAAGAGATAAGGTGCACAAATAGGGGAGAAGGCATCCTAAGCAGAGACAAGGTACTCTAAGGTGGAAAGTATGAATCTTAAGGCAGGAAAATGGCTGTAAACCAAACACTGGATAGAGCACCATGGAATGTCAGTTTCTCCAGGACCAAGCAGGAAGTCAGTCCTCACATATGGGTGATGTCGGCGCCGATGGAGCCCCCATGCGGAGCATTTCCCCAGCTTTCAAAGAAAGCCTTTGGGAATGCAGCGCGCATGCGTGGTCCCCTTCCCGCCCAAGGGTGCCATCTTGCTCAGTCTTCTTTTTTCCGCGGAGCCCGACGGACGTGTTTCGTTTTCATCCGAGGAAAAAGTTGATTTTTCAGCTTGGACCCGTGTTTTCTTCGGTTCGACGCCGGTTTCCCTTTCCCGCCTGGGCCCGGTACGCCGGTATCGAGCCCGGACTTCATTTTCCATTTTTTGTCCTTAATGACTTTTTTCTATTTTTCACTGGCAGACCTGTCATTTGACCTCGCAGGGGCCCTTGTTCCCCCGATGGCTGCCAGCGGGTTTAAAAAGTGTGATCGGTGTAAGAAACTTGTTTCTCACCGACACACATGACTGCTGCCTCCGCTGCCTTGGGCCCGATCATGACCCGATGATCTGTGGCCTGTGTGGGAAAATGTCCTTGAAGGTATTGAGGAGCCGGCAGCACCAAAAAGAAAGAATCTTCTCTGACTCTGTGTCTGGACGGGCCTGGACTTCGTCAGAGGCCTCGACGTCTCAGGACTCCGATCTCGAGCATCGTCGGGGTTCCTCTGAGAGGCGGTCTCCCTCGCGGGAGCATCACAGGAAGAAGAAACCCGTGAGGGTGGCATCAGTGGATGCACTTGGTTCCTCCACGGCCAGGTCGCATAGCCCTGAGCGCCGTCCCGGGTCTTCGGAGTCGGAGTGGCCCGCTAAACAACCTCGTGTAGAGACGGAGTCCCCGGGTCACGTGAGTACTGTAGTCCTCATGGACGCTCCTCCGGGGGAGTCCGATGTCGGGCCCGACGCTGTCAGGGCCCGAGTTGGGGGCTGCTGAGTCTCCTGAGCTCGGACTCAGGTTGATGGCCTTGGAGAGCAGCTTGGCTGCCTTCATGGAGCAGCAGCGGGCACTGATCGCCGGTCTGACCGGTGCATCTGCCCCGACCACCGGCACATCGACGTCCAAGTCGACTCTGGAGGCCGAGCTGATCCTCGAGTCCATGTGCTCTTGAGTCGATCCTCGGCCAAGGTCTCCCTCAGCCTCCCGTTTGGGACTGAGGTCGTCGACGCCGGTACCCTCGGGGTCGGGGCGGATGGCATTGGTGCCTGCCCAACCGGAGCTGCTCGATTCCTCCTCCGAAGGGTCGGACTGGGAAACGGAGGATGAGGAGTCCCCGGACACTTTTCGGACCCGGTGTGTCCCTTCGGACTCACTGGAGTCCGAGCCTCGGAGACGGTCTCCCCCGGAGGACACCCGGTTCTCGGACTTCGTGCGGGACATGGCCAAGACCTTGGCCTTCCCTGTGGATCCCGAGGAGGAGCCTTGAGCCGAGGAGCTTGAAGCCCTGCAGTATGACTCTCCCCCCAAGGAGGCCTTTACTGTACTGGTTCCTCCGATGCTGGAACGGTTGCTCTTCCACATGTGGGAGGCGCCAGCCTCGACGCCGGTCCTCAGCAAGCGGGTCGATTCCATCTATCGAGTCCGCAAGAGCCCCGGGTTCCAAAAGGCACAGCTACTGCACCACTCCATGGTTGTGGAATCGGCCATGCATCGTCTCAAGAGTCAGAAGATGCAATCCTCGGTGCCTCCAGGCCGGGAGGCCCGGAACCTGGATGCCCTCGGTAGAAAGTGCTTCCAGGGCTCAATGCTTGCTTGCCGTGTCCAACTGTACATGGGCATGTACCTTCAAGACCTGGCAAAGGAGATTGCCGGGTTCTCTGCTGATCTCTCCGAGGAACCTTTGCAGAGGTTCAAAGCTCTGTCATCTGGGATCCGGGAGTGCTCGAAGTTTATCTCTCGAGCAGCCTATGATGGCTTCGAGGCTTCAGCCCGAGTAGCCGTGGCCGGCATCGGTGCACGCCGTCAGGCCTGGCTACAGTCATCGGACCTCGAGCCATGGGTACAGGACAAGTTGGTCAATGTCCCCTGCCGAGGTGAAAACCTCTTTGGCAAGCCCATGGCTGAAAAGGCTGCAGAACTCGAGTCCGAGACTCTCACCCCGATTAGGCTGTCCAGGAAAACCTCTGCCCTTTCTCAGAAGAAGAAAGGCTCGGGAAAAAAGACCTTTTACCCGAGGAAGTCGTCTGCCTACAAATCATACCCTCACTTTCAGGCCTCTGTAGCTCCCCAACAGGGTCAGCAGGCCAAGGGGCAGGGACATAGGCCCCGTAGGCAGAAAACCCCCAAGCCACCAGCTCCGGCTCCTGCACAGCAGGGAGCGGGGTTTTGACTCCAGTGGCATAGCCTCTCCTCCTCAGCTGGCCCCTCTCAGCACAGGAGGCCGGCTGACCCTGTATGCCCACAGGTGGTCAGCCGTAACAAGGGATACCTGGGTGCTAAGCATAGTCCAGAGAGGCTATCTCCTCCACTTCCACCAGGTACCTCCCTCCTACTTTCCAGGGGAGCCTCCAAGACTCCCTCTGCACAGGGACTTACTCCTGCAGGAGTTGGCAGGTCTTCTAAAGGAGCAGGAAGTGGAACCGGTGCCCCACCACCTGAGAGGTCAAGGCTTCTATTCCAGATACTTTCTGGTACCAAAAAGGGCATGAGGCCTCAGGCCCATCCTAGACTTGCGCAATCTCAACAAGTTCCTGGAGAGGGAAAAGTTCAAGATGCTTACTCTTGGAATCCTGCTGCCCTACCTCCAGCAGGGAGATTGGCTATGCTCCTTAGACCTAAAGGATGCGTATACTCACATCCTTATTCATCCAGACCACAGACAATATCTCCGATTGTAGTGTGAGGAAACCATTACTAGTACAGGGTACTCCCTTTTGGCCTAACCTCCGCCCCCAGGGTTTTCACCAAGTGCGGTGGCGGCCTATCTCAGAGTTCAAGGACTCTTTATTTTTCCATACCTGGATGACTGGCTCATCAGGGGTCAGTCTCCACAGGAGACCAATCAAGCCACCCTTAGTACTGTATCTCTTCTGCAGCATCTGGATTTTGTCATAAACTTCGCAAAGTCCGCTTTGCGCCCCTCACAAAACATGGAGTTCATAGGAGCAAGACTAGACACCCTTCAAACGAAGGCCTTTTTACCCATGGACAGGGCCAACAGACTGATGGATTTGGCCAGACAGGGACAGTGCTTTCGGACAGGCGGTACTCCGTAATCTCTTTGAGGTATAGGCAACTCCTGCCCTCTGGCCCTGGTGTTGGGCTACCGTTCGGGGGCGTTCTCAGAGAAGATTCTTTTTGCACATGCTGAGGCTCTAGAGGGAGTTCATTTTTTCAGCTTTGGGTCCCTGGTAGCCTTAAACTGGGGAGTCCCATATGTTAGGACTGACTTCCTGCTTGGTCCTGGAGAAAGCGTAATTACTCACCTGTAACAGGTGTTCTCCAGGAGCAGCAGGAATCAGTCCTCACAACCCTCTCTCCTCCCCTTGGAGTTGCAGTCATATAATTTATTTTGTTTTTTGCTGTCTTTTAGCTATGTCATCAGACTGAGCAAGATGGCACCCTTGGGCGGGAAGGGGACCGTGCATGCATGCTGCATTCCCAAAGACTTTCTTTGAAAGCTGGGGAAATGCTCCGCATTGGGGCTCCGTCGGCGCCGATGTCACCCATATGTGAGGACTGATTCCTGCTGCTCCTGGAGAACACCTGTTACAGGTGAGTAACTATGCTGTACAGATGATGGAAGGGAGGACAGGTGGGAGTTGATGGACCTGCCATGTCGGTGGGCACCCTATTTGGTAGCCAGTAAAGTGGACGTGCATGTGGGAGGCAGCTGTACCGATGCACAGGGCGGTGCCAATGTAAAGTGCTGCAGTGACTGTGTGTGGCATAGGATGGGGAAGACATTTCCTCCAGCAGAGGCAGAAGCAGCAGGATGTTTGCAGCAACAGAAGGACAGAGTAGTAGTGGTTACGTGCAGATCAGGCACAGGAGAGGCAAGCACAATGAGCCATAATGCGGAAAATGGTACCTGTGTAGGTCATGGAGTAGCAGCCTGCACAAGAAGACAGGACTGTACACAACCGACAGAGGCAGATAGATGGGCTGAAGGACGGATGGTGGCTGAGGTGAGGGTGGTATGGGCTGGTAGCATCGATCTGCAGAGCCCTGACTGTTACAGGCATGAAAATGATCTGAGTAGCACAGTCACAAAAAGAACAGGTCGGGATTGAACCCCTGCCCCCTGCATATGGAGAGATTGCACTAACCAGTGGACTACACCTCTGCACCTTGCTACATGCCAATGGCTGGACACAAAGAGACTACAGGGCACCACCTAAAATGTCTGCTGTGTGTGCCGGTATAGCGTAGCCCCACCAGTACCCATGATGCAGTGCACATGCAGAACAGTAGTCTACAGCTGATCACCAAAAGGAGAATGCACATATCTATCACCTCAGCTCAGTAAGATGCACTGACAGTGTGTGATACAAACCGTGCTACAGAGCAATTTCCACGGTCACTCTAAGATTGAGGATGGGCACCCAGCACCAGGTCCCCTGTAGCTGCAGTGCTAGAGATGGTCTCTGCTGCAGATCCCCATCACCACCATGTGGCATGAACTATCTGCAGTGTGATATGTTAACCACCTTGTGTCCCATCAAATGCTCCAGTTACATTTGGCCCTGTTGGACTAGAACCCACCTAGAACAGTGAATTGCAATACCCAGTGTTGCATTGCTGATGCCATGGCTGTCAACTACCATGAGGAGGGGCCTCCAGAAATACATGGGGTTGTTACTAGTGTCCTGCTGTCCCTATTACTAATACTGGGAGTAGGCCTGGAGCACCTCCTTTCCCAACCAACTGGATCTAACATCTACCCACAGCAAGCATCTGCTGCCTACCATTGAGTGTCCCCAGCCATTCATATACTAACTGCAGAAAGTCCACATTGCATCTGCACAGAGCATCCATGTGTACCTAGGCTTGGTATATAAAGCACAGACCCCCAGCAGTTGGTTCAGTGATATATCCCCCAGAGCAGTCAATGCACCCACATCACTAGAACTATACAGCACTATGTGGATACATAGCCGTGCCATGGCCACTGCTCAGTCAGAGTGAGAGTGCCCTCCCAGCATGACATGCTGTAGCCACCCGATCATTGCAGGTGGCAGTTGGATGCTACGACATCCCAGCCATTGATCCACCCCAATGCAGACACATCCTGGCCAATCTGCCCTGTTTCAGCCCATACCCACAATACTTTGCTCCTTATCATGCACATTTGCAGTCTAATGCTGGAAACAGCTTAAGCATGGTGAGGCTCAGTGAGGAGTAGAAAGCCACAAAAAATGGATAGACATACACACACACACTCATATGGACACATTGTGCAAAAATGGGGATGGTTGGCATTCCTGCCTGCCACTCTGGTTCCAATCTCAGCTCAGGCATTGTTAAGGTATGCTCATTGTGCCGGAGCTAGTAGTGTGCTCTGATGTTAACGCCCTGCTCAGTGCACCGGTGCTATCAGCCTGACTCTCCATCCAGCTGAGGATAGTAGAGCCTGTCTGTGTGGGTGTTTGTACCCTTGTTGACCGATTCATTGAGGGTTGCGCATGTGGGTGTTGCACCTGCACTGTGGGATAAAATCTAGCCATGGGACATACATTGTATGAGCCACAGCCAGGACCTGAACTTATGAACCTCTGCTTTTATATACACCAACTGTGTGTATTGCACCACAGTGCTGTCATATGACTCTATCAGTCCCTAGGGCTGACATGCTTCCCATCAGACAGACCTTGGCAGATGTTGCACTGCGCGTGTTGCACTGCAGCAGGGCATGGCTTTGGTCTGCTGCAGGCGGGTGCCGCTGCCCCCTCCACCAGCAGCCCCCCCCCCCCCCCGCGCCATGCTGACATGCCCTTTTGCTGTAAGTGTTGGTGGTGTGCAGTCCCAGGCCAGCCAACATGCGGGTTAGCGGGTGTCTAGGGTGCAGGGTCTGGCGGGGGCGGAGGCATACATGGATGGCCACTTATCACCCTCACTACCTGCCAATGTTATGTCTCTTCAATCTGGGGAAGATACGGCCAAGGGGTGTTATGTTAGAGGTCTAGAAAATATTGCCTGGAGTGGAATGGGTAAACATAGGTCAATTGTTTATGCCATCAGAATGTAGAAAGACTAGGGGACATGCAATGCGGCTACAATGTAACCCATTTAGGACTAGTATGTGAAGATATTTTTTCAGTCAAAGCGTTATCAAACCCTACAATTCATTACCAAAGGCTGTTAATGTAGGTGGGTTTAAAAAATGTTTGGACAGGTTCCTGGGCAGGGTCCATAAAGTATTATTAAAGAGGACCCGGAATATGCACTTCTTGCCCCATTACAAGCATTGTGGATCCTGTGTGTCTTTTGGGGAAATTGCTAGGTACTTGTGACCTAGATTGGCTACTGTTGGACATAGGATACTGGGCATGACAAACCATGGTCTGACACAGTCTGGCATATTTTCAGGTCCTATGTGCTTATGTGCCACCTAGGCAACTGCCTGGTCCACCCTGTGTACCAGCAGCTCTCACTGCATGATCCACATGCATCCTCCTTTGCCCTATTTGCACCATCAACATAGTGCCCTTTCATACTTGGGCACTTTGCTGTTGCTGCTAATGGAGCATTACTATCACTTTCTTGGGCTCACCTGTCTGTGCAGCACATTGCAGATGTTTAAAAAGGCTCTCTCTGCTCAAAATGCACCCTTACTGACAGGTTTTGATATGCAGTAAGGTTCCTGTTGTTAATGTGCCATTGTTAAGAGAGTCGGGCTTTGTTCCTGCCCATTGACCCCCTAATCTCTGCCTACTCTCCACCCATAGGGTGCTTTATGCTGCCATTGACCCCTGCTCTCCACCTACTCTCCACCCATAGGGTGCTTTAAGCTGCCGGTCCTGTTAGCGCGTGCTAAGTCAGCATTTTATGCATGTTAAGGGTGCAATTGTGCCATTAGTGCATGCTAACGACACACTTGCTGTTTTAGCGTAGTTCAGTAAGCATCCCCCTTAGAGATGTCTCCTCAAGGTTCATCAGCAACTCATCTCTCTTTACCATTGAATCTAGCAAGGCACTGTCTCTTTTTGGATCTGAGTCCGTCAGACATTGATTGTGGTCCCGTACCTTTTCTTTATGCTTAGGCTTACTCATAAGGTAAAATAAATTAGTAAATTCAAGCAAGGAAATATGATCCAAGAGCTCAACTCGCAAGTACAGCTCGGTGGCTGCCCTCTTGCTCTACCCCCTTTAGCCCAGCATTTTCTCAATTTCTAGGATACATGCAAGAGGCTCATGTGCAATGGACACATGCTCCATAAAACAAGATCATTTTCCAAGGAACCAGCATACATTTATTTATGAAACATTTCTTATTTCACTTGCCATTGCAAGATAACAAACCTGTTCTCGGTAGCATGTGCATTCATTAGCATTAGATTTGTTATCATGTCTTAAAAAAGTTACAGCAGTGGCTAAAATTGTGGATACACCTTAACGTTTAGTTCATTTCTAGCAATATGTGCTCAAATGTTTTATGTGCTTGAGGAAGGAAAATTCACAATATTGGTTCAGAAACTATATTGAACTAAAAATTCATCAATTTAAGTCATTCTGTCTAAAAAAGATACAGTGTCCAGAAGTATATCGCTATGGGGTGTTATTAAATTGGAACTATTTTACAGTACATCATTAAAGTCAGTAACATCTTGGAAACTCTTTGGCATCAGTGATAGCTTGGTATCTTCTGGGCATTGATTCCACAAGTTCTTTGAGGTCCTCCTTTTTGATTATATGGAACCAGGAACTGATAATGCACTCAATCAGTTCCTGTTTGTTGCCTGGACACTTTGATGCCACAGCCGTCTTCAGTTTGGACCAAATGTTTTCAATCTGATTGAGGTCAGGACTGTTTCCAGTCCATGACAACAAATCCACATTGTTGTCAGCAAACCACTTCTTGCAAATGATTGCTGTGTGACATGGTGCTTCATCCTGTTGACTTTTTCCTTGGTCTTCTGGCTTTCAGACCGGCCTCAACTATTTATTTATTTATTTTATTATTTTATTTACATTCTCTTATATACCGCGCTATTCTGCATCAGTGCGGTTTACATTGAACAAACTGAAATGACATTGAACAGGGCATTATAACTTGGAGATAAATATTTTACAGGGAACATGGGCTATGGAGGGTTAAGTGGCTTGCCCAAGACCACAAGGAGCACCTGTGGGACTAGAAACCCCAGTCCTTCCAGCCCAAGGTTGCTGTCCTCTAGTGGGATTTGAACCCCCGACCTTCTGTCCTGAAGTACTTTGCCCCAACCACTAGGCCACTCCTCCACTAGTGAACAGTTCTGTTTGACACTGACACTCTGATATCAGACAACATGTTGTTTATATCATTTGCAATAATTCTTCTGTTCCCTAGAGCCAGTCTTGCTATTCTCCTGTCAGTTGTAGGTGATGTTGACTTTTTTCTGCCCTTTCCCTGTTTGTTTGCAATTGCTCCAGTCATCTTAAAGTGATTGCATAGCTTCTGAACACTGGAGGCTGTTACTCCACTGCCAAGTTTATTTGCTATTTCTCTAAAACTGTAACCTTCCATCTTCAGTGCAGAAGCCCTCTTTTTGGGTGACCAGTCTTTTCTCTTGGTAGTTTTCATTCTTAGGGGTATGTTTACTAAACAGTGCTAATGTCGCAGCGGCGATGTTATCGTGCAATAAAGTAACATTATCGCGCGATAACATTATGTTTCACGCGATAACGTTATGTTTCACGTGATAACATCTCTGGTGGCGTTAAGGCACGCAGAGGGTGGAGTAAGTGTCTCCAGAGGGCGGAGAGAAGGGGTCAATGGGCAGGGAATGGGCGGGGAGAGGCTCCAGGTACACTAACGCCAGGATTTTAAGACCAGAACATTACCGTGCTTGAAAATCTGGCGTTAGAGGCACAATTGCAGGAAAGAAAAAACATTTCAGTCAGCAATGTATAGCAAACTGGAAAAGACTTGGAGGTGCTGCAACCTGACAGGGATCTAATCATTGAAGTTTGCGGAATCCAAGTTGGCACAGGGCAATCACCGAGATGATTACCTGGAATTCTTGGAGTTAACGATTGTCTGCCTTGGTGGGAATATTCCTAGTTTCAATTTCAAGAAACCCGGAGCTTTCCATCATGCCAGATGGATGGCAAAAGTCTTGTACTGTCTCAAGATTTGGATGTTCCGAGGACAACTCAAAGATCTTACCCAACGGGAGGAGTCCTGTGTTCGTGATGTGAGCATTTTCTCCATCCTGATTCATGTGGAAGCCTGGTTTTCTGCCCCTGATGCCGCAGTTGCTCCTCAAACAGATTTGGAGATGCTGAAGAAACTACACTCTTACCACAATGACCGTGTTGGAAGAGCGGCCAGAGACAAACTGCAACAGCATCTGTGGTATGTGTCAGAGAAGCTTGTGGCACTGTCACTGTTCGATGAAGCTGTTTCAGCACCGACAAAGCGGGCCATAGTGTCGGCCATGATCCCAGCAGAATCAGATGAAAGTGATGAGGATGATGATGAAGACGAAGATCCCCCAAAGCGGGTCGAATTGAAAAGTTCCATGATTCCACCACTTGAATCTTTTGCAACTCGCAAGTCAGTCCATTTCCTAAAACACCTCGACATCAACAGTGATTTTCTTAATGCAGACCCAGAAGACTGGGAAGAGAATGCATCATTCAAAGACGGTCTGAAGAAAGTAAAAAATCTTCCAGTGATCAACGATGTGGCTGAGCGAGGGGTCAAACTCATTGAGGAGTTCAACAGCCGACACACCGCAAAAGAAGAGCAACTCCAGTTCCTTCTGGGTGTTGTCTCGCAACACCGTAAGATGTTCCCCACATCGTCAAAGTCCTTACTAGCATCTGGACCACATTGAGTGCTTGTCAAGCATGATACCCCTGTCTATGAGTGGATAATACCCAGTGGTCTGACGAACCCTGGGGGGGATCCAGGGGCCTGATAGATAGGGACTTTGAGCCACCCCTAAATATTATTTGATTGGCTTCAAACTTTGCATACATTGTTTTCTACATAAATGGAACCAGAATTAGGCCAGGGAGCAAAGAAATTCCTACTTTTATTTTTTCCCCTATGGCAGTGGACCACCCTAATGTCCATCCAGTGTTTTGTGGCTGCTTACACCTTACTGAGCCCACAATGCTTACACTGTTTCCAGCGCTAGCCTGCCAATGTGCATAATGAGGAGCAAGGTATTGTGGGTATGGCCCAGACAGGGCGGTCAGGGCAGGATGCATCTGCACAGGGCATAGGGCAATGGCTGGGATATTGTAGTGCCCGACCACCACTTGCACGGACAAGGTGGACACAGCATGTCATGCTGGGAGGTCAATCTCACCCTGACTGAGCAGTGACCATGGCATGTCTAGTTTCCCACATAATGTTATATAGTGTTTCTCTCAAGTGATATCTATGGGTTTCCTTTTCTGGGGCCCGATTAATGACATACTTGCTTGCTGTGTGTGCTTACATCCCACTTTTGGGTGCACACAGTTCCTCCAAGAACATGTACTAGCTAGCAGACTGTCTGCAGTTAGCATGTGTATGCTGGAACACCTTGTAGGGTGCAGTGGGTGAAGACTGAATGTGCCCTCTGCTGGTGATTTTGGTTGGGGGGGGGGTAGCTGAGCTTTTCCAGGCCTACTGCCAGTGCCCTATGTGGTAAGTACAGATCTGCATTGACTGCCCTGGAGGGTGCCTATTCCCCCAGCTGGATTGGGGTGGTGGTCTCCTCTACTACCTCCGATGTAGAGTGTGTATCTGTTGGTTGGAGATCCTGTCCCCCACCCTGACCCTGTGAGGGCAGGTTGGGTGGTGCTACATAATCAGCTTTTGGGTCCAACCACCACTCTTCTCCTGTAACAAGTGACCATGGCAACCACACAGGATATGCACTATTCTGGGTGCATCATAATCCATAAGGGCTAGAAGTAACTGGGAAATACAGATGGACACAGGTGTATCCTAAGCGTGTATGCAGTGACTACCTATCACACACTGGCACTGATGGGGACCTACAGCACAGCCTATCTCAGCCAAGCCAGGTGCTGCGGACCTGGTGCTGGGCACTCCACCTCACCCTCAGGGTGAGCACAGGAACCGCACAATGTCACGGTCTGTAGCTACTCTGTGCCAGTAACACACACGGTCAGTTCCCCCTAACAGGCCGAGGTGCTGTGGAAGCGCATACCCCATCTTGTGATCAGATGTAGACTGCTGATCTGCATGTGCAGTGCATCATGGGTACGGATGGGTTTACCCTATCCTGGTAACCACAGCAACAGTTTGTGTGGTGACCTGCAGTCTTTCTGTAGCCAGCCAGAGGTGTGTTAGTAGCTATAGAGATGTAGCCCACTGGTTACTACAATGACTGTGAAGGCAGAGGTCATGAGTTCAATCCTGCAGTGGTGTTATTTAATAAGGCTGTCTGAGGGATTTCCTTTTAATTTAAGTCAGTGCTGCCAGCAAAAACACCCTCACAGTGCTGTAACCTAAGGTGCCCTATAAAGCACCCTATAGGGCAAATTATAAGGTGCCTTGGCGTACAGGGCACTTTATAATGTGCCCTATAGGGCGCCCTATGAGGCACCTTAGGTTACGGCACTGTGTGGGTGTTTTTGCTGGCAGCACTGATTTAAATTAAAAGGAAATCCCTCAGACAACCTTATTAAATAACACCACTGCAGGATTGAACTCATGACCTCTGCTTCCCCAGTCATTGTAATAACCACTGGGCTACATCTCCATAGCATCTAACCCCGTGCTGGCATGGACATAAGGTTAACGCATGTTAACAAGCCAAGGCGCCCTCTATCGCACGATACAGATTCATTGCTACCTTGCCACCGAAACGCCCACTACCTTATATGGCATTCCTCACATTAATGCTGCAACTAGAGCCGGTAACATTAGGACGATTTAGTAAACATACCCCTTAGTATTTAATTAAAAGACCATAGTAAATTTAGATAGTAAATATTATGAGGCCAATTCTGATCGGGGCCTGTCCGGCCCGTCCGGATGTCCAAAATCTCACAGGCCAAATTTGGCCCTGATTCTGCACCCGCAGGAGCTAGATGTTCCCGTGGGAGCAGAATTGGAGCACTTGGATAGGCCAGACGTGCCTCAATTCAGTGTGCCAAGATATGCAGCGTTCTGACTAACCCTCTTCATGCTCCAGCTGGACTCCCGGTGCCATGGTACTGCAAAGCCATGCAGGAGCCCCAGTTCCATGCACAAGATGAGAAATTCTTTTCCCCTTTGCCCAGCCCCAGAGGGGCCTGCCAAGGCTGAGATCAGGTGCCTGGGAACCTCCTGCATTGATTCACCTCTTTGGAGGGGTTCTCTAGTGCTGCCTGCCATTGTTGGGGGGATTTATTCCACCTCCAAGTTGGAATAAGTTCCCTGTCCATCTCCCCCAAGCTGGATGTACAGGGCTGTGTCCTGGATAAGCCCTGTCCATCCGGGGTCATGGGCCCGCCTCCGCTCTGCCCACACTCCTCCTCCGGGCCTCTCCCTCCCACCCCTGTACAGAGCTCCCCGCACAACGCTGTTGTATGTGTGGGGAGCCTAGAGTTGGGAATTCACTCCCTGCGAATAGCAGGGTTGGATGTCCAAGTTAGACGTCCATCCCTGTTATTCACAGATCAGAATCACCCCCTAAGTGAAATCTATATTTTAAATAATTAATTCAATTTTATTTATTTTAATTATAAAAACATTAAAAAGACTATTTTGAAGAAGTAAATAACCTCAACATGCTTACAAACATTGGTGATAAACATTCAAAAGGAACACACACAAATATCAATGGCATAGCAGAGTAAAACTGCATGAATAACAAGTGGTGTAATTACAGGAAATATGCAAAATTATGCTCACCTCTCACCTTAACATGCAAAATCAGAAATGTTCAGAGTAAAAGTATGCTTTTTATGTCTCCGCCGATGCAATAAACAATAACACATTCAACCATAGACTTTACATCAAGTAGAATAGACGAGGGAAGCAAGTAAGAGACCTCAAATACTCATGAAGGGAATGAATTGCTGGTGTACTGTATCTACAATTTTGTCCACTAGCATAAAACAAATACTAAACTAAAGCCCCAGAATATAAATTCAAGCAACCAGAAAGTAAAATTTTCATCAGACCAACTATGATAAAAGTGCACCAGTGGATTCTCATGCATCCTTAGCAGTAGTCCTTTTACTTTTTTCAAACTATATCTGCAATTATTTAAAAGCTCTTTTCAATATATTCAATTAAATTCACATGAAGAGTATAGTTAACAATGAACAGGGACTGTCTTTCTACATGTATACATACAGCACTGTGTAAGTCTCGTAGCGCTATATAAATGATTAATAGTAGTAGTAGTAGTTGGTCTCAAAATCTTATTCCAACTCTTATTCCAATTCCAAAAATGTTCCTTTCTGCTTGCTTGAATTTATATTCTGGGGCTTAGTTTAGTTTTTGCTTGATATTTACCCTGGGATTTGGTGGAATTGACTTGGGCTATTAAAAAGATTTATAGGCATGTTTGCTAAAGGTGCTGCCAGTAGCATGTGATTGTGATGTGATATCAGCACGGAGGCCTTTGCTAATATTTGTGGGTGTGTGCCTCCATCCCCCATGCCAAAGAGTATTGCAACCATGCAGCACTGCATTACCTGGCATGAAGGAACGCTTAATGCTACCCACTGAGGTAGCGTTAAGTCTACCCATGCTAACAGCACCAGTTGCGGTTAGCATGTGTCTATAAGGCATGCATTAACCACAACAGACCATCAATGCCCATGTTATGCCTTTAACCTGCCCTGTCCCTGCCCACTAATGAGCTAACGCTGATAGAAAATATTTATATGTTGGCACTATGAAGATGCTTCTGTGTGCTATACAGGTAGTCAACCCCTTGTTTTTAGGAGGTACTAATCTTGAATACAAACTGCTTTAAAATTCTCTCACTTTTTTTTCTTGTCCTCTTTATTTTACCAAATTATTTTTCCTTACTCTGGCAACCAGTTTATGATGCCTTACAAGCTCAGTGATTCATTTAGCTTTAGCTTTACATTCTCCTTGGGCCACTTTTATCTTCTGGGGATGCTGAGATTTTAAACAAATAGGGTGACTACTGGATTAGATACCACATATTCCATACTAATAATGTAATCGGATTTTAATCTTATAGAGTCCAAAGTATTTCTTGCTAAAATCGCTATTCAGCATTTCTTAAGGCTGGTTGTGTTTGCAAATACAGTGAAGTGTTAGGCATTCAAGTGGAGCAAAATAGACTATTATTGTAAGATACACGTATCATATGTCATCTTTCCATTATTTTGGGATAGAATGGCATTGCACTTGAAGAAATTAGTTAGAAACCACAAGGCACTCAGCAAACCAGAGAGTAGTAGTTAATGAGAATTCTTGCATGCCTATTCAAATCTGGACAATATAAATTTACCTGTATTTTATTTTACTTGGTTCAATGTAAAGCCTCCCCCCCCCCCTTTTTTTTTTTTTAGCAATCTTTGCTTGTATACACACAGAATATTCCAGATTCCGGAATACAGTTACTCAGCACATAAAGTCAGAATCCCATAGCCATGAAAAACCCTATAAGCTGTTTTATTATTCCTTCTTAGCTTTGGTTTTCTGTCACCAGCAGGGGAAGCAGCAATTAGTCACTCAGGACATTTTAATTTTTGTTTGTTTCATAAACACAATGTAATTTCTCTTTTAATCTCAGTCATTCTATTCTGATTGATGGTTATTTTTTCTTAATTTTCTAAGCCTTGTTTACTGCTTGTTTAAATAACAGTAACAGTAACAGTTAAGGGGTGTGTAGTTGTTACTGTGCATTCTGTTCAATAATGCATCTGTTTACTAAAGTGTGCTAAGGTTTTATACTTACCGCTTCTTAACTGCAAAAGTGAAGGTGCGGTAAGAACGAAATCTACGTGGTAAATGCAGAGGGTGTGCCCGGCATCTGCCTTGCATTTGGCACATGAACACACCAACATGCCATGGAGTTTCACAGAACAGATCTGCATATAAGGGGCAGAGGAAGGGGAGGGGGGAGAGTAAGAGTGGACTCCAGGAGGACATCTACCGCCATTAGAAAGCACAGTACTTACCCTCTCAGACATTACACTTAGGGCCCTATTCTGAGAAAGACGTGCAGAGTGGCTGTATACGTCCAAAACATTTACATCGAAAACATAGACGCGATTCCCTGCTCGCGTGGCTAGACATGCAACCGTGCGACAGAATACAGGGTTATACGTCTAGCTGCTAAATGTGCAACTTGTGAATAGTGGGGCAGTGTTTGCGTGTAAGTAACACGTGTAACCCGCAAGAAGCCACAGACGTGTAGTTCTGAAAATGTGTCCACCTGCACAGTTGTCCACGTGCGACAGGAAACAAGATACAGTAAATCTCCCCCCCCCCCGCCCGCCACCGCCAGAGCTGAAAATGGCCACCTGCCAAATACATTTTTCTGAAGCAGAGACCCGCCTACTCTGCAGGTTAGTAATAGAAAATGAGGGAAACCTGCTTCTCATAGGACGCAGAAAGCCAGCCCTAGCTGTAGCAGGCAGGGGCTGGAAAAGGATCTGGACCACCCTGGAGCAGTAAGTATGGCAAAGCAGGAAAGGGAAATGCATGTGGTGGGACAAGAACAGTGGAAAGAGTCAGGAAATTGCTGCAAAGTGAAATGGCAAAAGGAGCAGGGGTTAAGCTGGACCCACCACACAACCAAGTGACAGTAAACACACAAAACAAGGCCCACACAGGAAACAGGCAAACAGAAATACAAGGTGGGAAAAAGGCAGAATGGACAAAAAGGCAAGCACATATGCACACAACACATGACTGATCTAGGCTGCCCCCCACTACCAACCATCACACCAGTCCCCTGAGAGAACCCTGTGCCCACCCCATGCCCCATGAAGTCTGATACTGTCCACAACAGCACCACCTCCACTGGGAAACTGCCCCATGCAGCCACCACTGTGTCCACAAAGAAACAGTCCTGCAGATGACACCTGAGTATAAACCCACCACCCCCATCCCATGACACTGTGTAGCACAGCATGCACAAGCCCTAAAAATCACCTCTAGAATGTAAATCATACGAATACTGCAAGGTATATTACTCTACCATTTGTCACACATTGATCAGGTAAACAGTGGATATGGAAGGTGAAAAGAGCCTCAGAATCCAAAGAGGTAGAGGCAATGGTAAAAGTTAACTGCAAACCAGGCTTGATCCTCCTCAAATCAATGGCTCTACAATACCTCTACCAATCGCCTGTTCAATATAATTCCAGTTTTTTAAAATAGTAATCCCATATCAACAGTCTCAGTAGTACCTGCCCTCTGCAAACCCTCAGAGCATAACACATGTGAGCAAACCAAAAAAATGAAACACCTATCTTCCCAAGCCACTGCCCTCTAAAGGCCACCTATCACTGCTGAAGATCCTTGCTGCTGAAAATACTGTTGCTGATACTTCAGCAGCAGGAGTATCAGTGGTGACCGGGAGCCTGCAGACAGCAGTGGCCTGGGAAGATAGGTGTATCTTTTATTTGGTTATTCTCACATGCTCTGAGAGTTTGCAGGGGGCAGCTACTACCGACAATGTTGATGTGTTTCTAGTTGAGGCAGTGGATGGACCAGCAACCACAACCCAAAGGCTGTTGGCCAGGGGGGTAGTTGGGTTAAGACCAGATTTGTGCCTACTACTAAGGGACTGGCAGCCTAGCAGTAGCACTGGGAAACCTGAGCTGCTTCCCACCAAGGTCTGACTGTCACCAGTAGAGGGCACAGTCAGACTGTACCTGCTGCACCCACCAGATGTTGCAGCCATGCACATAGTAACTGCAGACGGTCTGCTAGCCAGGCCATAGTGCTCTGCTGATAACTGCTGCTCTGTGCTGGGGCCAACAGCCTGATTCTCCATGAAGCTTTGGATAGTGGAGTCTGTGCATGGGTGTTTGTACCCCCATGTTGATGTTATCTATCTGCAATGTTGGGTAAAATGTAGGGACATACTTGCAACATCCACAGCTGGGACCAGAACCTCTGACTCTCTGCTTCACAACACTCTGGTTGTGCATACTGCACCACACTGTTGCCACAGAAACACAGCAGTCCCTGGGGCTACCTTTGCTTTCATCAGTCAGATCATGTTTGTTGCACTGCACACTATGCACTGGTATAGGGCATGGCCTTGGGCCACTGCAGGCGGGTGCCACTGCCCCCTCCACCACCCAACCCCCCCCCCCCCTCTGCCATGCTGACATCCCCATATGCTGTTGGTGCTGGTAGTGTGCAGTCCCAGACCATCCACTACTCAGGTAGGCGGGTGCCTAGGGTGCAGTGTCTGGGGTGGGGAGGCATACATGGACATCCACATATCCCCCACAATCACCGCCTACCAATGTTATGTCCCTTCCACATGGGGGAGGGATGGCTGGGGGGATGTCAGGCTGGTGCTCTAGCAACTATTGGTTAGGGTGGACCAGGTAACAGTAGGTAGATTGTGTTATGTCAGCAGACTATGGACAGGCTAGGGTATGCAATGTGAGTACTGTGTACCCCATTTTGGTCTACTGGGTGTATGTGTATTTCAGACGATGGGTGGTCACACCCTGCACTACCTTACTATGGGCTGCAGTACAGGGAGTGCATTTAGCTGGGTTTACGAACTGTTTGGGATGCATCCTGGGGGAGGTCTGTAGACCCTTGTTAGAGTGGTTCCCGGATGTGCACTGATTGCCCTATTACAGGCATAGTGGTACCTGTGTGACCTTTGGGGTATCTGCTGAGTAATGTCCCCTGGATGGGGCACTGTGGAACACAGACTACTGGGCATGTTTGACCTTGGTCAGATGCTGTCTTGCTGATGTCCAGTTGCTGTGTTCCTATGTGCCACCTAGGCAACAGCCTAGTCCACCCTGTGCCCCAGCTGCCCCCACTGCATGTCCCACCTGCAGCCCCCTATGCCCCATTTGCACCATCACCATAGTTCCCTTTCATACTTGGGCACTGCGCTGTTGCTGCAAATGGAGCATTACTATCACTTTTCTTGGGCTCCCTGCCTGTGCTGTACATTGCTGACACCAAAATGGTTTCTCTCTTTTGCAAATGTGCATCTACCGACAGGTTTTCACTCGTGGTAATGTTCTGGCCTTCATGTTGCCGTGTTAGTGTAGCAGGGGCCTATCCATGCCCACTCCCCGCTCATTGACCTCCTTCTCTCCGCCTTTCCACCCTCCCCGCTCATTGACCCCCTTCTCTCCGCCTTTCCACCCTCTGGGACAGTTACCGCTGTCTATAATGTTACTGCACGTTAATGTTACATCAGGTAACGTTAATGCACGTTTGCGTTACCGTGCTTTAGTAAACATACCCCTTAGTTTGTCTCTGAGCATGCCCGTTATCCTCTTTTCTCCCTCAGCTCCTCTAGATAGGCCCCAGGAATTGACAACATGACAAATGTGCTCATCTCATCCTCCTAGATATACCTTCCTCATTTGACTGTAAACCACAACATTCTATTCAACTGCCTAAGACACCTGGGTGTAGGTGGTACTACTCTACAATGGTTTCAAGACTACCTGTCCAACTGCACCCAACAGGTTTGCATCGAAAACAACCTATCTAACTCTGTCACTCAACCTCAGGTGTCCCCCAGGGATCTGCATTATCTGCACTTCTGTTTGATATATATCTACAACCTATCTGTAATATCAGCCGATCACACAACTACAGAATGTATGCAAACAATATAATGCTATTCACCACCCTTGACACCAGAGATCCTAATTACACAAAGATTACCAGCTGTTTCAACAACGTCTCTGAATGGCTCAACTCAGTTAACTTCACAATTAACTTGAAGAAAACAGAAGCACTCATTAGTACTAGGAATGAAACATTCAACCTCCCTAGTTCACTACATGTGAACAATGCCTCACAAAAAGGCATACAATATCTTGGGATATACTTTGATGAAATCCTGGACTTCACCAAACACATTCACATGTCTACCCACTCAGTTTACAATAAAACCAGTATACTTCAGGATCTGAGACCACTGCTCTCCCCCATGGATATCCATTCTGTAGCCCAGGCGCTCATAAGCCCCTATTTTGACTACAGTAAGAGCATACTCCATGGTCTCCCAAAGAAACCCTACAGCCCCTACAATGTGCTCTAAACACAGTTGCGCGCATAATAATGAAAGACGAGTACATAAAGAAAATAGATGTTATGCCTTGAGATGCACAGCAGGGTCATTTTGGTGGCCCTATGGATGAGAACTATGTAATTATTTGCCATCAGATGTTTAGGTAACACTAATGTAATGGAATAACAGCCAGTACTTCTGAGTTTTATATAAGTAGCAACAGCTGATTCATAGCTGTCCAAATAAAGACATTGGCGAGTACTATCATGATGTCATTTTCCTAGAGCCGAAAAGGAATTGTTTCCATAACCACAATGTTCAAGACTCATTGAACACGGGCATAAAAAAATGTGTGGACCCATCCCAGCATTAGACATGTCCCGCGGAAGTTGCACGTACACATTTTCAAACATATAAAAGTGTTCGGTATTTTGAAAAGTTGTACGTTTACATTGTTGTATGTCTAACCACTACAAAATGAGTAACTCTGGCATGGACACACCTCTGAGAATGCCATACTACTGACTGCAAACCGGACATCAATACAGGCGCTTTCATATGAAAATGGCTCCAAAGGTGCCCTCGCAAGAGAGGAACCTCACCAAAGGGGAGCAGGCCCTCCTCACTGAGGTTGTGCTCACCAATTTTAGCACATTCATGGGCACCAAGGAGGCACATGTGGCTGCCTCTGTCATTGTGGCAATATGTATCTTTTGGTCCTGTTTCCCTGGCACTGCCTGTCTTTTGTGCATCACCGTACATCTGCATCCTGTGCACCCTGCTATGGCAGGCACACAGGTAGTGTCACTGTCACACCTCTTGTTGGGATTTGGTTGGGCACAGAGCGGTATACTATGTTCGGCTGTATGCAGTGCCGGTTCTTTCCCTTCTCTTGGTCCCTCTGATTCTGGCTACCATTGGACCCCGATTGCTTCCACATGGTTCAGTTTGTTTTCCTTCAGTCTGCATACTCTTGCACCTAACTGAACATAAAGGCATAGGTATTTATTTATTTATTTGTGAATTTTTTATGCCGCTATTTCGGGTAATCATAGTGGTTTACAATTGGAACAACAAATACACTGAACATTTAACAGTGTAACTGGTGCAGAAATAAAAAATTTACATAATTTAAGAGCGATAACTTATTTACAATTCTAATGACAGGAGATGTCATTAATAATTCAGGAGAGGTTCAGGAGGCTTGAGAGAGAGAAGCAACTATCTAAAGGGGTTCATTAGTTTAGATGCAGGGAAGGAGCAGTTATCTGTGGGATCTGTATCAGATGAGAGTATGTTGGGACCAAAATGTTCAATGAAGAGGTGAGTTTTGAGGTGGGAACAAAACGATAATAGGTCTGTAATGTTCCGAAGGCTAGGGCATTGGGGAAATATATTCAAATGCTCTGTTGCTAGTGCATTGTTTGGTTTTATGGAATTCTGATGGGGTAACAAGTGTGTTGTTCAATTGACCTCTTCTTTGCCAGTCATTGGGTACAGCTTTGATTAAATGGGAGAGGGTTGGAGGAGCTATTTTTCTGACGATTTTGAAGGTAGTCATTATTAATTTGTATTTTATATGGCTTTAGATGGGTAACCAATGTAAGTCATATAAGATCAGTGTTATATGGTCAGTACAGTGTAGGTTGTGAATGATTCATGCAGCTGTATGTTGTGCCATCATGAGTGGGTGAAGGGGTATTTTTGGTAGACCATGTAGCAGACTATTACAATAGTCTATATGCTGGGTTATCATTGCTTGTATTATAGTTCTAAAGTCTGAGAGCTGTAGTAGGGGTTTTATGTGTTGCCGGAGTCAGATCTTGTTGAATATTGTTTTAGTTGTGGTTTTGATGTGGGTCTGGAAAGATAGGTGTTTGTCTAATGTGATGCCTAAGTATTTTACCTCATCTTTGACTTCCAGTAAGATGTCATCAACTGGTATGGTCTGTGGTGGGATGTAGGTTGGATTCCTGGTGATTATTAACACTTCGGGTTTTTTCATAGTTGATATTTAGGCCAAACGTCTTAAGCCAGTTTGCAATTTCCTTAAAGCAGGTTGTTATAGGGTCAAAGTTGGGTGTAGTTATGTTGAAGATCATGAACAGCATTATATCATCTGCATAGATGGCATAATCAATCTGGAATTGTCTTATGATTTGATAAACCTATTGAATATAAATATTAAATAGAAGTGCTGAAAGAGCAGATCATTGAGGAAGGCCTGTGGTTAGGGGGTAGGTGTTTGAGGATGTGTGACCAATGCTTACCTGTTGGGATCTTTCAGAGAGATAGGATATGAACCATTTGAGCATAGTGTCACATAAACCTATTTGCTTTAATCTTTGAATTAGAAGAGATTGGATGACAGAATCAAACGCAGCAGCTATGTCAAGGAAAATTAATATGTAGGCAGATTATTGCAATCAATTCCCTTAATGATTTTGTTATAAAGGACTAGCATCAATGTCTCAACACTGTAGAAAGGTCTGAACCCAAATTGATTGTCGCCAAGTGGTGCGTAAAGGTCAAAGTGGTCTTGCAATTGAATGTAGACGTTTTTTTCTATTATTTTAGCAAGGAAAGGTAGACTAGAGATGAGTCAGTAGGAGGATGGGCATGTTTTGTCAAGGGCTTTGTTTTTTAGGATTGGATGTAGATTAGCTTTTTAAGCTCCAGAGGCATACCATTTTACCACCCAATATGGATCCACAATCAACTCACCCACACCTACAACATCATCACTCAACAACTGCAGTACTCCCTCATCACATAAAAATATTACCGTCCCCTCATAATTGAAACCACGTTTTCACTGCCCTATTGAACCCCCACCCACCCCTGCTGTATATAGTTTGATGTTATTATAATTTTATTATGACTTTTGTTACACCTGTTAATTGTAAAACTTTGTGTATAGTTTCACTAGTTATTTGTAAATGAAAATGTGGCTTCACAATTCATATTCTGTTCTCTGTAAACCGCGCTTGATCTTGGGAAAGCACAATATAAAAATGGTTATTAAATAAATAAAATAAATAAATAAATAAAACCTTGTGATAGTGATTTGTTGACAATTGCTAGTATAATAGGGGCTATTTCAGAGATAGCATCCTTGATCCATTTAACTGGGCATGGATCTGTTTTAGATATTGTGGTGTTCATAGTTGTAATTGTCCTTTTGAGGGATTCAGGGTAAATTGAGTGGAACCTTTCCCAGGGTTCAGCAGGTGGTAATATGATAATCACAAATCATTAGTGGGGTATGTGTGGGGGTTTATTTTAGATATATAAAAGTCTGCTAGTGTTTGTGGGGATATGTCTGGGGAAGCAGATGAGGAGTTTGGCTGAGTTGTGAGGGGTTTTACTATAGCAAATAGGTCTTTTGGTTTATTAATGGATCTCATGAGGAGTTTTGTGTGGTAAGCCTTTTTAGTTAGGTTAATATGGAGACAATATTTGGTAGCATAATCATGTATTTATCTCTGTTTTCGGCAGTTTTTATGGCTCACCAGGAAAGTTCTAGCTTTCTAAGCTCTCTTTTCATTAGTCTCAACTCTTTGGAGTACCATTGTTTGGAAGGATTTTTTGACAGGTTTTTGACTTATGTGGTTTGGTAGCTATATCCTTAATGGAGGTATTCCATTTATTAATGATTGTGTTGAGGTCGTTTGAGCTTAAGTCAATGGTCTTAAGAAGCTCTTCAGTGAAGGCTTCTTTATCAAACTGTTTGAATTTAGAGTATAGTTTAGGGTGGTTTTGTTCTGAATGGGTTTGCAAATGTTTGATCTCTAAGGTGAATTTGATGAGGTGGTGATCAGACCAGGGAACTGGGTAATCAGTGGTGGCGTATTATGTAGCAGTTGGATTTCGTGTGGAATAAATATAAGATCAAGGATGTTTCCCTTCTTGTGTGTAGAATTGGTAATAATTTGTTTATAGCTTAATTCTTCCATTGCACTTATGAAGGAAGAGGATCATGCATTTTGTAATGAGGGGAGATTGAAGTCCCTTAGGAGCACAGGGTTCTTCTTTGGGGTTATATTAACAATGAATGTTTGTAAGGCCATCAGGGTCATAAGTAGGAGGGCTGTATTCAAGGCAGAATGTTGTTTTCTCGCTATTGATTATTAAAAGGTCAACATCTGATATAGTGGCAGAGCGTTGTAGTTGCAGCCTTAAATAGTCTTTCATTATAATTAGAACGCCTCCATTCCATTTACTTGCTCTAGGAGTTTAAAATATTTTGTATTTGGGAGGACATAATTGGTTTAATAGTACATTGTCTAGGTCACTGAGCCAGGTTTCTGTTATAAATATTATGTCTGGGCTGACTGCATTTGCATAATCAATAATAATTGGGACTTTCTTTTTTATCAGTCTTTGCATTAATATAAGCACATTTGAGCAGAGAAGTTTTTTGGGGGCACTTCAATGTCCCATGCTTATCTAAAGGGATGAGATCAATGTGTTTAAGTCTACGGGTGTGAGTTTCATTTGAAGCTTTATGGTATAATTTATGTGCATAAATGTGTGAGCGAACAATTGGGATTAGTTCAGGTTGTGTGGGGGAAGAGAACTGAGCTTTAGTTCTTATTGTTAGACAATAAATTATTATTGAGGCCAAGAGTTGAGGGTGCATTTTTGGAGGCTATTGAGTACTCTACTGTTGTGATTTAAAGGCAGTGGAGAGTATCTGTTTGAGCTATTGTTTTTAGAGGATAGTCAATAAGCAGCAATGCAGGGAAATTGGAGAGATAAAATGAGTTGATGAGTTACAGTGTCACAGTGTAGAACAATTGCTATGTTACAATGTAGCAGTTCAAAACCGATATTAAGATACAATGAAACAGTGCAGTACTGATGGTGTGATACAATTCAGATCAGACGTTCATGTAGCCTATTATTACTTTCAGAGGTGGCCAATCTGGATCACAATTACAGTGCAGCACCCCCGAAACATAGCAACATGCTACATTGCTTACCCCCAGGATACATACTGTTTCATATCCTTTTATAACCCAGCTATGCTACCTGCTTTATTTAAACATAGATGTCCTTCTGTGTTGTTACAGTTCAGTGCTACTACAACAGACATAGGCTGTTATTCCACGTTTTAGCAGGTCTAACATAGATGTCCAAGATGTACATAGACGTTTTCGTTAGAATACGGTTTGGACGTTTAGGCGGCTCAACAAAGCCATGCTCCTCTGCTCCATGCCCACGTCCAGATTACCCATCTTTCTCATCTGTATGTGTTGAGGTATGAAGTCAGTGTGGGCATGGGATTTAAGCCAGAGGTGTTCAGCAGAGTGAGCAAAGGAATGTAGGTAATTGATTTTAGAGGAAATCCAAGGCTGAGGTACCATATGCCTCACAGGGATGGAATGGGAAGAATGAGAGCATCTAAGACAAAAGAATGAATAATGTTATAAGAAGAGACTCAGACATAGTGGCTGAGAGAGGAGATGAGATAGCAGTGGAGAGAGCTGAAGGATCAACAGCCTGTAGAGATTGGTTGAGATGTGGAAGAGTGTGGATAAGACTTAAAGTTAGCAGAGGATGGTCAAATAGGGGAAGAACTTATATGGAGACGTTTGAGAGTGAGCAGTTGGAAAAAAAATAAGGTCAAGGCAGTGATCATGCTGGTGAGCAGAGGCAGTAGAACACAGCTGAAGGTTGAATGAGGAGGTTAATGCAAGCAGCTTTGAAACATTAGAATCAGAACAGTCATCAACACAAATATTAAAATAATGAAGAATAATGGAAAGGGAAGATGGTCACGAAAGAATGAAAGCCAGGAGTCCAAGTCAATGAGAAAGGAAGAGGTGGGGGTCGATAAATGACAGCTAACTGGAGAAGTAGTGGAGTAAATAAACGGATGATATGGACTTCGAAGGAAGAAAAGATGTGAGACTGCGGTGCAAGAAGGGGTTGAAACCTACAGGAAGGAGATAGTAGCAACCCAAAACCCAACCAGGCAGGGTGTACGGGAAAAAAGATGGTCTCTATGACAAAGGACATCAATTGAAACAGTCTTCAAGGAGAAGCCAAGTCTTGTTTACAGCAAGAACATGCAGTGCATTAGAGATAAAAAGATTGTGAATGCAGATAGGTTTGTTGGAGTCAGAGATAGAAGAAGGAGGGAGGAAGGAAATAAATATGAGCATGGTAAGAGAGTTATGGTCGGATCTGCACAGGGAGTGTGAGAGATGCCAAAGGGGAGCAGGACTAGGATTAATATCCTCAGATGATAGAAGGAAAAGAAGCAGAAGAGTATGGGGAAGAGAAGAGGTGGCATGATTGTGGCAAGGATATGTTGTTCTCAGAGTGGAGATAAGTAAATGAGAAGAAGAAAAATTTTGAAACTCGAGAGCAGATGATAGGGTAGAGGACAAAATGGCTGAACAGGTAGAAAATGTAGGAAGTCAGTGATTTGGATTTTGGGTTTGTAATTGTGTGAATGAAGGTAAAAGATTGGGGAGAGATAGCATCAAGAGGAAAAAGTAGTGTGGAGTCTTGGTCCTAGGGAAGAGAAATGATGGATCTTGCCTTGATTGAGTGCACTATAAATCTTACTCAGAATGGAGGTAATAATAGTCTCAGTGTTGTGATGTATCTGAAGCCAAGATTTCTGGGGGTGAAGGATGAAAGTATGTTCTGCATGATCTTTAAGTTGTGAGAAGACACAGAAGTTTGAACAGATATGGCAGGTTAGAGATGGGGCAATAATTAACTGGGTCAGATGCATCTAACTTTAGCCCTTTTAGGATGGCCTGTACCAGTGCACTTCTCCAGGCTTGTGAAAATTGGCCTGAATTTCTTATAAATTATCTCAAGGCAGACATGGGGGGGGGGGGGGAGAGGAGGTAATGGGAAGCAATCCCAATGACTGTCTGAGAAGGCATGATGATGGTATGGGGTCCAATGCACATGAGGTTCTTTTTTGCTAAAGAGAACAGTTTACTCAAGGAGAGTTCAGTGATAGGGGTAAATTCAGATGAAGTGTGAGTCAATCCTGGGGAATGGGCTGGGGTTGTTTGGCAGTATGAAAGGGGAGATGGGAGGCAAGCTCAGTTTGATGTCTGAGACTTTATTAAGGTAAGAAAGTGCAATGGAATCTGGCAAAGAACCAGATCAGTGAGAGGTCTGTGGCACAGTATTCAAGGAAGAAAGCTGAGAATTTATAGTGAAGATGGTCTTAGAAGAATACATCAATTATTTTTTTTTAATAAATGAGGAGTAATATTTTCTCTAGGCTGCACAAACCTTGTCCCAGTAATGAGAGTGAGAGTGTCTCAATGCTGCTAGAGTGAATGGTTGGTTAGATTTTTCCAGGTCTTTTCAACAGCTCGTAACTGACGCTTCAGCAGACAAAAAACAAGTAGGTACCAACGGTGTGACTTTGCATGGCAAGGATGACAAGGTGCTTTAGTGGCCACTCTAGAGCCTATGAAAGGTTGTCAAACCCAAGATTTGCTTTGTCATCAAGCAAAAAGGGACAACAATCAGTAGGAAATAGTGTCTGCCATTGGGAATTCAGAAATGGTGGCTGATGTTATCCGATGGCAAAATGCAAGCCGGTTATTGTCAGAATTATGTAGGGTCAGGATAGATGTTGGGGCAGGAGACTGGAAACCTATCAGGAGGTGGTCAGTCCAAAGCAGGGAATGGATAATTGGGATAGAGAGTTGTTGTGTGGAATTGTGCTGTGTGAGATCAAGATCCACTACCGGCCACTTCCTGAGAAGCCACTCTGCAATTCATTCTTGAACTTGTAATTGCCGCTTCACAACTTCTAATTCTTGGAGACCATGTGATACTGTAAATGTTTCACCCAATTTCTTATCACAATTTCATTCACCAAGTTACTAGGCCGATTCATTTATGTATCTCCTTTCTAAATCCCTTTGTTGGTTACTGTAAAGTGGTACATTAATTCCAAATAAACTATACAACTACAGCATTTGTATACAGGCATTTCAAAGTATGTTTTTTGTTCATATTGACAACCTGCTTATCAGCTCACAGGAGTAATTTGGAATTTTTCAACAGTTCTTTACATAAAGGCACCTGAACTACATTTACCTTTGTTGCAACCTCACTATTGAGATGTCCTAATCTCTCTGTTTTGGTGGTATCCTTCAAAGACATATTGTTTGGAACCATACTCTCCTAAGTGATTGTCGGCTTTCTCCCAAGATCTAGTTTAAAAGCTGCTCTAATCTCCTTTTTAAAGTTAGTGCCAACAGCCTGGATCCCTTCTGATTAAGGCAGAGCCCATCCCTAGAATGTTGCCCAGTTCCTAACAAATCTAAAGCCCTCTTCTCTTCACCATCATTTCATCCATGCATTGAGACTCTGGAGCTCCATCTGCCTCTTAGGTCCTATGCTTGGAACAGGAAGCATTTCTGAGAATACTCAGGGAATGCATTTATGAAAATGTCCCTGTACTGTAGGTCCTAGATTTCAGTTTTCTACCTAAAAGCCTAAATTTGGCTTCCAGAACTTCCCTCCCACACTGTCCTTTGTTATTGGTACTCTCGTATACCAAGATAGCCTGCTCATCCCCAGCAATATCTAGGATCTGATCTAGGTGATGGGTGAAGTTAGCCACTTTCACACCAGGTGGGCAAGTGAATAAGTGATTTTCATAGCTGCCAGCCATCCAGCTATCTACATGCTTAATGATCTTTTGTGCAGAAGCCCCTGGCAACACATCCTTGGTGCAAGAGAATATTGCATCAACTGGAAGACAGGTCCTGGCTACAGGATCACTTTCTTCTACACCAAGGTGATGCTCTCTCTACAGGTGATATCTCTCCTCCAATGCAGCACTGAGGCTACCAGACTGGAGGGGGGACTATTCTGCTATGTCCCTGTAGGTTTTCTCTATATACCTCTCTGTCTGCCTTAGCTCCTCCAAGTCTGAAACTCTAGTCTCTAGAGATCAGACTTGTTGTCTGAGAGCTAGGAGCTCTCTGCAAAGTGCACACATACGACTTTTCACCAATTGGAAGATAATCATGCATGTGGCACTCAGTGCAAAAGACTGAATAGCATCCCATCTTGCTGCTGAACTGCTGTTTGCATCCTTGTATTAGTGAGCTTAGTTGTTTAGAGTTGTTAAGGGAGTTGTTATTGGAGTAGGGACACCTAAACTAATACAAAAGCCTTTTGGATTATTTGGTATATTTTATGCTATTTATTTTGTTTGGTTCCCAATGAACAGCTAATAATCTACTAAGGGTTAATTACTTGTTGATGAAAATACACCATGGTGTCAAATTTCATTCTCTCTCTTAATTGGGTAACTAACTATAAATTAAAGGATATGTCTGTGGTGGGTGGGAGAAAGACTAAGGGGCCCTTTTGCTAAAGCTCCAGCAAGGGTTTACACTTGCTGAACATTTAGAGCAAACAATAATGTGCGGCATGTGCAACAGTCGCGCACGTCCACAGCAGTTAGGGCACGAAATTGTACCCTAACACTCAGCAGTGGCACTCACAAATAACATGAGTGAACTTAACGTCACCCAGAGAAGTGTGTTCAGTGCAGCTGTGCTAATTGCCACATTGACAGTGAACATGCAATGCGTACCTCTGTGCTAACTGAATATGCTCGCCATGCCCACTTTCCACCCACACCCTGCCCATTCCCCACCTCTTCACGTGATATGCAATTAATTCTTGTTTTAGCGGGAGGTAACTGTCATACTCACATGGTAATGGTTACTCTGACCCTCATGCTCATTGTCACGGCACGCTAAAATGTGCATTGACCACACAGCAGAATTCAGTAAAGGGGCCCCTAAATACCTCTTTGTTGTCTTTTAAGACTATAAGGGCCTAAGAAAATCTAACAGAAAATAATTTTAAATCTCTAAAGCAAGCTGATAACTATTTTTGCTTTAAATGAAATAAAAAATACAAGTTTCCAAACTGATAACTATTTTTGCTTTAAATGAAAAAAAAAAACATGTTTCCAAATATACCCCCAATCTCTCCTCTATTCCAAGCTTTAAGTCACAAAGTTTGCCAGTAAAAATTTTTTCACTAACCCACAGAGGCGTTATCCACTCTCAGCTCACTCTCTTCACTTTTCAAAGGATTCTCTCTGCTCCATTTCCAGCTTCCTAAAAAGATCTTTTTTTTTAGATCCTATCATTTTCCTTTGGCCCAGGAAAGATCTAGTAACTTTTCCACAAAGGTCTCTGCATGCCCTCTGTCTTTCAGCTGCTCTTAAAAAGATCTCTCTCTCTCTTTACTCCCAAAAGAATCATGGTGAACCCGATGTTGGCAGAAGCCAACCAGCCCGTTCCTAGAGAGATACATAGGATTTTACTATTACCAGCTCTAATTTACAGACTGGACTATCTGGAGTCAGGGAGTAAGATCTAAATAGGCCAGGATTACAAGGCAATCAAGCAGGTGCCAGGGAGAAGGAGTGTGTGATGTGTACACACTCATTTAAGTGTAAATGATTGCTTACACTGCTTAACACCTTGAGATCAGCTGTCATAACAAGATGAGATTCTGTCATAACACTAGGGTGACTTTTAGATGAAGTTTGACATTCAGTTCCAACATACAGATAGACTGTTTCTTGTAGGGAAATAGACAGCCAGCATATTGTGTAATAGAAAAACAACTTTGCTTATTTCACCCTACAATGAGGCTGACAAAGAGATGTCCCACTGTAAACAAGCACTGTGTGTGTTTGGATCTGTGCAGTGATGTTTGTGCTACATGTTTTTAATTTTGCACAATGATTATGCTTCTGCATATGGAGACTGAATAGAGGTTTAGTGCAAAGCTGTAATATTCTACTACAACAGATGCTATTTTGTTCTTTCTTCAAAAGAACAATTAACTGCCATCATCAACACAGAATGATGATGACAGCTCAGGAAAGTACATAGAGCTTTTTATTCCATTTTCATTCAGAAGTGTGTGAATGCCCAAAATCAACATTGACGTGTAAATTGAACTGATATGATCTGGAGGTCAAAGAGCAGACATGTGGAGGCCATGAAAGCTCATCTTACCAGATTTACCTTCTCTATCATGGGATCTTTTAGACCACATCTGCAGTGATGATTCAGAACAAAGGTCAGTATGATAATTGGCATTAGGGGGCCTAGGGTATATAGGGAAAGACATAAACACCACTTACAGGCATCATAGAATTTTGAAGACAACTGAGAAGATCAAACTTGCCTGATGTAAGGGATTTCAAGTGCTCTTCCAGAACTCGCTTCCTGCTTTCCTTAGGAAAATAATTTATAACTAAAAGAAGTAAGCCATAGGATATAGATTAATAAACTCTGCAGATTAAATGGAAGTGCTGGCTCTAAACAAATAAGAACTTGACATGAGTCAATCTATAGCAGATCTGAGTAGGAGAGAACTAGACAAAAAACACTGAAGAAACATGGGGAAAAAGTGGAGACCAACTCAAAGCCAGTCAAATATCTCAAAGCAAATTGATTTCTCCATGATCAAGCAGGAAGGAAGTCCTCACATATGAGTGATGCCATTGACGGAGCCCATGAGGGAATGCTCCCCAAATTCCATAGGAAGCTTTTGGGAGCCCCACCTTGCATGCATGTCTGCCTTCCCGCCCAAAGGAGCCATCTTACTTCAGTCTTCTTTTTCCGAGGAGCCCATCAGACATCTGTCTGACCCCAGAAAGCATGATTTTGACCACTGCAGTGTTTACCTGTTTTTGTTTTTTTCCTTCAAGGTGTTGTCAGTATCGTTAGTTTCTGGACATCAATGCCTGTCTTTGGGACAGTCACTGCCTCAGTGTCGCATATTTTTCCAGTAACCATTTTTCTTTTCTTTTTCTTTTGTTGCATGGGCTTTTTCCCATTCACCTCATGGTCAGAAGGACATTGGAGTCCTTTGACTTGGCAGAAACCATCTTCCCCAAAATGTCAAAGACAGGCAGCAGTTTCAAAAAGTGCACCCAGTATGGCTGCACCATTTTGGTGACAGACCCCTATAATTGTTGCTTACAGTGCCTCGGGGCCAACCATGAGCCCTCCACCTCTGCCTTGTGTTTGCAGATGATCCAAAAGGGCCTCAAGAACTGGGAGAAAAAACGGGAGTCTCATAAGAACATAAGATATGTCATACTGGGTCAGACCAAGGTCCATCAAGCCCAGTATCCTGTTTCCAACAGTGGCCAATCTAGGTCATATCTACCTAGCAGTCTCCCCAAAAGACACAGGTTCCTCAATACTTGTATTGGGTCAAGCAGTGATATCCTGGGTCCCTTTTAATAATGGTTTATGGACCTTTCCTCCAGGAACTTGTCCAGACATTTTTTAAACCCAGCTACACTAACAGTTTTACTACATCCTCCGGGAACAAATTCCAGAGTTTGATTACACGTTGAGTGAAAAAATATTTTCTCTTCTTAGTCTTAAATAGGTTACCTTGTAGCTTCATTGCATGTCCCCTAGTCTTTTTATATTCTGATGATGTAAACAATCGATCTACATTTACCCGTTCCACTCCATTCATTAATTTATAGACCTCTATCATATCTTCCCTCAGCCGTCTCTTTTCCAGGTTGAAGAGCCCTAATCTTTTTAGCCTCTCTTCATAGGAGTATCTTTCCATCCCCTTTACCATTTTGGTGGTTCATTTCTGTACCTTTTCTAATAACGCTATATCCTTTTTAAGATATGGCGACCAGAATTGCACACGATATTCAAGGTGTGGTCTCACCATGGAATGATACAGAAGCATTATAATATCCTTTGTTTTATTTTCCATTCCTTTCCTTATCATACCTAGCATTCTATTTGCTCTCTTGGCCACCGCTGCACATTGGTCAGAGGGTTTTAACATGTTATCCACAATGACGCCTAAATCTTTTTCCTGGGTGGTGATTCCCAATGTGGAACCTTGCATTGTGTAACCATAATTTTGGTTGTTCTTTCCTAGGTGCATAACTTTACACTTGTCCACATTAAATTTCATCTGCCATTTTGATGCCCAGTCTTCCAATTTATCAAGATCCTCTTGCAATATTCCACAATCCTCTTGAGTTTTAACAACTTTAAATAGTTTTGTGTCATCTGCAAATTTGATAACCTCACTCATTATTCCACTTTCCAGGTCATTTATGAATATGTCAAAAAGCAGCTGACCCAGCACAGATCCCTGGGGTACACCACTATTCACCTTTCTCCATTGGGAAAATTGGCCATTTAGCCCAACCCTCTGCTTTCTATCTTTTAACCAGTTCCTGATCCACAATAGTACACTGCCTCCTATCCCATGACTTTTTAGTTTTGCCAAAAGTCTCTGATGGCTGTCTCCCATTAAGCCATGACTATCTACATGTTCATTAATTTTGTTCTTTATGATGGTTTCTACCATTTTTCCCAGTACTGACACCAGGCTCACTGGTCTGTAGTTTCCCGGATCACCCCTGGAACCCTTTTTAAAAATTGGCGTTACATTGGCCATCCTCCAATTTTCAGATATTACAGATGATTTTAATGATAGTTCACAGATTACTAATAGCAGGTCTGCAATCTCATATTTCAGTTCTTTCAACACCCTTGGATGTATACCATCTGGTCCAGGTGATTAGCTACTCTTCAGTTTATCTAATAGTTGTAATACATCTTCCCTGTGTATCAATATTTTTTTCAGTTCTTCCGCTGTATCACCTTTAAATACCACTTAAGTCATGGGTAACATCCCTACATCTTCCTCAGTAAAGACTGAAGCAAAGAATTCATTCAGTCTCTCCGCTATAGCCTTGTCCCCTCTTACTGCCCCTTTTACCCCTCTATCATCTAATGGTCCAACTGATTCTCTCACAGGTTTTTTGCTATGAATGTACTTGTACTTCCACAGCAAGTTTCTTCTCAAATTCTCTCTTTGCCTGCCTTATCAATACCTTGCATTTAACTTGCCAGTGCTTGTGCTGTTTCCAGTTTTCGTCATTTGGCTCTTTTTTCTATTTCTTGAAAGATGCTTTTTTGGCAACAACAGGCTCTCTGACCTCACCTTTAAACCATGCTGGCAGTTTTTTAGATTTCCTTTCACTTTCTCAAAGTGTGGAATACAGCTGGTCTGGGCTTCCAAGATAGTATTTTTAAACAACACCCAAGCTTGATGTAAGTCTTTAACCTTTGCAACTGCTCCTTTTAGTTTTTTCTTAACCATTTTCCTCATTTTATCATAGTCTTCCTTTTGAAAGTTAAAAGGTTGTACTGTGGATTTCCTTACCATCCCTCCTCCATTAATTAAATCAAACGAGATCATGCTATGATCACTATTGCCAAGTGGCCCCAACACCTTTATCTCTTGCACCAGATCCTGTGTTCCACTAAGGACTAAGTCCAAAATGGCTTCCCCTCTGGTCAGTTCATGAACCAGCTGCTCCAAAAATCAGTCATTTATTTCATCTAGAAACTTTATCTCCCTAGCATGTCCTGCTATGACACTGACCCAGTCAATACCGGGGTAATTGAAATCACCCATTATTATTACTGTTCTGTAACTTTTGTTAGTTTCCTTGATTTCTTTGAGCATTTCATAATCCATTTGTTCATTCTGGCCAGGTGGTTGATAGTATACCCCCTCTGCCATCGCCTTCCCCTTTTTACATGGAATTTCAATTCATAGAGATTCTACAGCGAATTTTGTTTCCTACAAAAGTTTAATCCTTTGTGACTCAATACCCTCTCTAAGATGGAGCGCAGCCCCTCCACCAATTTGATCAGTTCTATCATTACGATATAATTTGTACCCAGGTATCACAATATCCCACTGGTTGTTCTCCTTCCACCATGTCTCTGAGATACCAATCATGTCTCTGTTCGGGTCCTTGGAGTTGGCGGCATTGGTGCCAGCATTGATATCCGCGTCAATGCCCTCTAAGGCCTCCGCAGCATTGTTGACTCTGCATGGCATCTGCCTCTGTCAGAACTTAGGGGCTGAGGTGGCCTGGACCAGAGGCTGTCTTTCAAGGAGATAGGCCCTCTGAAGGATTGCTCCACCACCCCATCGATGTTGGGGAGCAATGCCAAGAGCTGGGGGAAACCCCTAGGGCACCGGCATCAAAGCCCCTGCCGATGCAGCTCTGAGGGCGAGTGCCGGGAGTGGCCTCCCAAGCTGCCCCAGGATGAGAAGTTGCCTCTCAATGCCATGGAGGGTCGACAAGACTCTTCCAAAGTGGTTACCATCAAGGAGTCCCTGACGCGGGACCTGGCATTGTGGGCTAGGGTGGCTGCCTTGGCTCCAGCCATCTCCGAGATGGCGCTCCTCCCTCAGTGCATGTGGGCCTTGGAAAGAGCCTGGCAGTATTCCTGGCTTCTCAGGCTGGAAAATCTCTGAGGCCCTCGGGTACATTATTGGTGCTGCCTGCCCCACCAACCGTGGTGGCCCCACTGGTAGTAATACAGCATAGTCAGGAGATCCATGTCTCATTAGCAGAGGAGAGGACTTGGGTAGGTGCTTCAATTTCCTACTCATGCTGGTGGCAGTGGTGATTTCCTCATCAAGCGTCTCTGGGTCTGAGGGGCTTCGCAATTGGCATTGAGACCATCAGATGGCATCTTGCTCTACAGCGCACCAGCATCAGGAGGAAGTTGGTACTTTGAGTTCCTGTCTGAGTCAGAGTCCAAGGGTTGGGAGACCATGGAGGAATCTGATCTTGGCTCGGCATTGGGACATCCCATCCGATCCTTCACCACCCAGTGAGTGGTGCAAGTCCCCACCAAAAGATATGTCCTTCCATGAATTTGTCAGGGCCATGGCAAAGATTTTCTCCTTCTCTCTTGAGACTGAGGAGTAACCGAGGGCTAAAGAGCTGGAGATCCTCTAGTACCCTTCGCCACTGAAGGAGGCCATCCCCACAGCCTCCAATGCCTGCACTTCAGGATGTGGGAGAATCCATTGATGGTGCCTGCTATTAGTTGCAGGTTGGATTCCATGTACAGAGTCCAGAAGAGACATGGGTTTACAAGGCCTCAGTTGTCTCACAGCTTGCATTAGAAGCTCAAAGGTACACTCCTCCATTAACCCTTATAGGGAGGCCCGAACTCTGGATGGTTTTGGCCGCCGATGCTATGAAAGGTTGATGCTGGTGAATTGCATCATGTCCTATCAGCTGTACATGGCAATGTATCTGAAAGACATTATTGAGGAGGTTTCTGAGTTCTCTGCTCTTCTGCCTCCGGATCACTTGGAGAGGTTCCATGGCCTGGTCACCAAGGGGAAGGACTGCTCAAAATACATTAGGGCAGCCTATGATGTTTTTGAGTTGGTGAACAGAGTGGCTTCTGCTGGCATAGAGGCCCAATGCCTGGCCTGGCTCCAGTCCTCTGACCTTGAGCAGTGAGAAGATAAACTGGCTGTCGTCCACTGCCGAGGCAAAAGTTTATTTGGAAAACCTATGGAGGACAAGGTGGGAGAGCTGGAGATTGAGCAGCTGATTATGAACTGCCTCTCCAGGAAAACTGCAGGCCCTGCCAAAAAGAAGTTGGCAGAGAAAAAAGCCTTCTACCTTCACAAGTGGTCTATCAGGTCTCGCAGCAGGGGCAACAGAATAACCAGGGTCAGCACCAACAATGCCACCAGAAGCCCCAGCCCGGAGGGGTTTTTGATTCCTTCCTGGGGAGCATGGCCTTTCTTCCCATACCTAGTGGAGTACTTCAGTAAGTGGGAGGGGGCCAGTTGATTTACTATGCCCACAGGTGGCCATTCATAACAACCAACTCCTGGAAGCTGAAAATCATTCAGAACAGCTACCTGTTGCACTTTGCACAACTGCCTTCCCCTTTCTTCCCCAGAGAATCCCTCCTTGATCCTCAACATCATAGACTCCTCCAGTAGGAGGTTCATTCTCTTCTGGCTGACTTTGCCATTGAGATGGTGCCTCCAGCGCAGGCTGGGAAGGGGTTCCCAAGAAAACAGATGGCTTTAGGCCAATACTGGTCCTCCACAGCCTCAATTGATTCATGGTAAAAGAAAAGTTCAAAATGGTCAGAAGGAAGACTGGCATTGCTCCCTGGACCTCAAGGATGTGTATACTCATATCCCGATACATCCCCTTCACGGACTGTACCTCCAGTTCATGTTCAGTGGCCAGCACTATAAGTATCGAGTGCTACCCCTTGATCTGGCCTCCACCTCTTGGGTCTTCACAAAATGCCTAGTGGTCATTGCTACCTTCCTTTGGACCCTGGGAGTCTTTGTCCCCTACCTGGACAACTGGCTCATCAGAGGCATGATGCTGGATGAGGCTTGACACTTAACAAAGCTCATTATACAGGTGCTAGAACATCTGGGTTTCATGATCAATTATGCAAAATCTCACCTTCAGTCTTCTCAATGACTCAAGTTCATGAGGGCTCTCCTCAATACCATCCTAGCTCAAGCCTTCTTGCCTGAGGATCTGGCACAGAGGCTAATTGTGATTACCCACGATGTCCTATACAGCCCTTGCACTATGGCGCGTCAGATGATCCACTTGCTTGGCAACATGGCCTCCATGGTTCATGTCACTCCCTTGGCCTGCTTGTGCATGCACTAGGTGCAGTGGACCTTCTGCACCCAATGGCGACAGGTCTCCAGCTGCCTCAAGAACAGGGTGGTGGTCACCCACCACTCAAGAACTCTCTGTCCTGGTGGCTATACCCACTGAACCTGCTCAGGGGTCTTCCCTTCCAGCCTCCCCCACTACAATATATTCTAACTACGGATGCCTCCAGGTTGGGCTGGGGAACCCATCTCGATGGGCTGCGCACACAGGGCCTCTAGACAGAATGGAGACCCTGCACCAAATACAATTTCTGGAGCTGCGTGCCATTTTGAATGTGCTTCTAGTGTTCTGGGTGCATTTGGCCAAGCAAATAGTCCTTATCCAGATGAACAATCAGGTAGTGATGTTTTACATCAACAAGCAGGACAGCATGGGCTCATACCTCCCATGTTCGCCATCTCCCAAGGCATGATCCTCAGAGCAATATCCTTGCCCAGGGAGCTCAATGTCCCTGCAGACTGACTCAGTAGAGTTCTTCAGCCACATGAGTGGACCCTCAACAGGGAAGTCGCAAGTCACATTTTCTGGATGTGGGGCACCCCACGCATTGACCTCTTTGTGACCCCAAGCAATGTCCAGGTACCAGAGTTCTGCTTCAGGGTTCCAAGTGACCATCACATAGCCCCCGACGCCTTCCTGCAGAGCTGGAGTGAAGGCCTACTTTATGCGTTTCCACCGCTTCTGCTCATGACGAAAACCCTGTTCAACCTTCGAGTGGACAGGAGTTCCATGATACTTATCATGCCACACTGGCCCAGACAGACACACAACGAGTGAGTAGAGTGTGGAGGTCGCAGGTGCTTTTCTTCAATGGAAGCCCCTATGCATTTTGGAAACCAGCCTCAGCTCGGTTTACATTCAAGAGTAAATTTGTAGAGTGCTGGCACACCAGCACTGTAATTACAAAGAACAGGTTATGCAACTTGGGCTAACAGGGGGTAACTAGGGGTACACATCCTCAAGAAACAAAATATACAATAAATACAATAAAACACAAGTACAAATAATGCAAATAATAAATACAATAAATATAAATATAAATGAAAACAATAAGAGGAACGGTTAAAAGCAATAGTAACAAAAATAAAAACCGAAAACGTAAGACTAGTACTATAACAAAGGACATGATGTCAATTGTAAAGCCCAAATTGGGCATGCAAAAGAGAGATGAGGAGGAGTGCCATGCATACAGTCAGTACTCACAGAGGCACACTGTGGACAATGCAATCATTTAGCCAATGGAATTGTGGGAAATAGAACTGAAGGGAATAAAACAAAGCAAAAGACAATTGACAATTGACAAGGTTGCAATCTCTTTAAAGAATACTCATATAATACATCTCTATAAAAATTGCATCAGGTCATAATTGTAGGGGACAACAGGAGGCCATTAGAAAGTCAGAGCCAGAGGGGAACACAAATAAGAACATTAAAAGCAAAAAACTAATGTGCCTTAAAAACATTTACAGTTGATTAAAAGAACTACATTGCAATCTCAAACCAAAATCTGCAATAGAGTAGACACCCAGGAAGGTGTAGATAACATGAGCAGGGATCTAGCTAAGCTTGAAGAATGGTCTAGAATTTGGCAGCTGAGATTTAATGTTAAAAAATGGAAGGTCATGCATTTGGGCTGCAGCAATCCAAGGGAACAATATAGTATAGGAAGTGAAGTACTTTTGTCCACTAAAGAAGAGCGGGACCTAGGCGTGGTTGTGTCTGATGATCTTAAAGCAGCTAAACAGATAGAAAAGGCGACAGCAAAAGCTAGAAGGATGCTTGGGTGCATAGGGAGAGGAATGACTAGCAGGAAAAAGGAGGTGATAGTGCCTCTGTATAAGTCTTTGGTGTGACCTCATTTAGAGTATTGTGTGCAACTATGGAGATCGCACCTTCAAAAGGATATAAACAGGATAGAGTCAGTACAGAGGGTGGCTACTAAAATGGTTAATGGTCTTCATTATAAAGCAGATAGAGGTGATATGATTGAGATGTTTTAATACCTCTGTGGCATAAATGCACAGGGGAGAGCCTCTTTCAATTGAACACAAGTTCTGCTATGAGGGGACATGGGATGAGGGTGAAAGGGGATAGATTAAGGAGTGATATGTGGAAATATTTCTTTACGGAAAGAGTGGTGGATCCGTGGAATAGTCTCCCAGTGGAGGTGGTAGAGATGAGGACAGTATCTGAATTCAAAAAAGCATGGGACAAACACAGAGGATCTCTATAAGAAAAAAAAGGGGACTGTTGTAGTTGTTGATATGGAAGCACAGACTAGATAGGCCATGTGGTCTTTTTCTGTCATCATTTTTCTATGTTTCTATAAACTACAAAAAGACAGAGGCACTCTTTATCACAAGGGATACCACAATTGCCCCACTGCAATCAATCACCATACAACAAAAACCCATAACAGTAAAGAAAGAAATCAAATACCTAGGAATCATCTTGGATCAGCACCTCACCATACAACTTCACATAAAAAAGACCACCGCTAAAGCCTACCATAAAATGAAAGTAATCAGGAGGCTAAAAGCGTTTCTGGACCAAGATTACTTCCGCACCATCTGCCAAGCAATCATCACCCCAACACTCGACTACTGCAACTCACTCTACCAGGGGCTCCCAAAACAAACCATCATGCCACTTCAAATAGCACAAAATACAGCAGCATGACTCATCACAGGAACACTCAAGCAAGAATACATCACCCCCATTCTGGACCAGCTACATTGGCCCACAATACACTCCCGCATCAGGTACAAATCAACCTTAAACATTTTTGAAATCATCCACCAATCATCAGCTGACATTCTACAAGACTGCATAATAAGAGACACAAGCACCCGAACTAGGAGAAATAATAACAAGCATATGATTATGATACCCCATGGATACCAAAGGACCAACCAATCCACATCTGGAAAAGCACTATCACTATATGCTCTGTCACTATGGAGCACATTCCCAGATGACATGCAAGTCCCCACTGAAATCAAAAATTTCAGGAAATAGTTGAAAACTGCTTTACACAAACCACCTGGGACACATCACTTAACCACCACCAACCGAAGATATGACCAAACTACCAACTGTTGACCCCCGGCCTTGGACCAACAACTCTTCCTCAGCACCACACACTAACTATACATAGTTATGTCATACTCACATGACACTGTACATAGTTAATCATGTTACTGACCTACCCCTCCCCTGTTAAACATTTGTTGTACACTGGGTAAATGTTCTATATATACTGTTGAGTTACATTGCAAACTTCTTTGATTGAAGGATAAGGCGGTATAAAAATATGGTTAAATAAAATAAAAGAAATAAATATCCCTGTCAATAATAAGGGACCCTCAGAGTAAGATCATTCAGCAGTGAAAACAGCACTAATACATGCTCTATAGCAAAACCATTAGTCTCAAAAAATGTGCATTATGGGCATGCATTAGTGCTGCTTTCACTGTTGAATACCCTTATTCTGAGGATCACTTATTAATGACAGGGATATATTTTGATATTTCACTATAGTGACAACAAGTGATAACCAGGCAGCAGCGATATAGCGTGCTGCCCAGTTAGTGATCTGCATCAAAAAGATAAGCAAGGAAAACCCTCAGCTATCTTTAAGGCACAGGAGCTAAATGGAGAGCATGCAATATCACTGCTGCCCAGTTAGCTTCACCGGCTTCCGGTGTGTGTGATGATCCTGAGATCCTCAATGCTATCGCCACAGCATTGAATATCTGGGTTAGAGGTTGGCAGGGAGGGCTATGTGCCGGGGGTCTAATATGAGCCTACTCAATATCAATCCCCTGGACTCCATTTCTGATCCAAACAAGAATCCTTTCCCTACTCATGCCCATGCTATCCATACATCTGCAGTCCCATTTTTCAGAACATGGAAATTGTCAGGGTCCCCTAGACTGGCTCCTTTACCACAAAAGGCACATTTTAGCATTGCCATAATACACACTATTGTTCTTCTTAATATTTCTGTAAGGGTGTTTATTAATTTGTCTATGCCTTGCTACATTCCCTCACCTCTGCTCCCTGTTCCTCAAAACTGTATCTTGTGTTTTTCCAGATTGCAGTCACACTAGTTCTACACATACTTGTCATAACCATTTTTTAATATGGGACGCATTGCAGAGAAAAACAGACTGTTTTCTAAGTCCTGGTTTTATTCCATGTTTCAGCAAGAATGACGTGGATGTTTCTGGGAAACACTTAATACGTACACAGGCCTTTCCTAAATAAGCTTTATACATCTCCGAGGCTGACCACAGCCCTGTTCCGCCCATTCTGGGCACTTTCTGATTTCCCCATGCTAATGACATTGACGTGCATGTCTGCAAAGTTTCAGAATATGATCAGGGACATTATCAGCACATAAATGTCCCTGCTGCACGTACAAACCCCTTATTTGTGTTCTGGAATGACCCCCATAATCAATAAGGCCTCCTGTTGTATGGTGTGCCATATCATTTCAGCAACTTTTCTATTGAGCTTGTGTCTTCAAGTCCTGGTATCAGTGTCAGCACTGATTAATAGAGCACATCATCATACCAAGGCTATAGACATCTTGAGTGATGCTGTGCTAGATTTTGCCCTTTGCAGCCTTGGTTTTCCTTAGTGACACCCTTCCATATAGCACAAAGTAATGCTATATGGCTTTTTCTTGTATAAGGCCACTCTTCCTGTGTGAAACCGACATCCCCGAAGCACTGCCTGGGTAGTGGCTGGCTGTGGTGGTTCCCTCACTGCCTGCATCCTCCTCCGTCTAGTTCAGTTGCTTATTGCCCCTCTTCTCTTCCTGTTTCCCATGTTCTACTCTCCTTCTTTTGCCTCTGTGTTACCAGATATGTTAGCTTCCCTAATTTCTGTTAACATTGCATTATCTGTCTGTACATTATGGCCTGTTGGTACTATTCCCCCATCTCTCTTCTATTTCCCTTCATGCATAGAATTTATGGGCTCGATAAAGAGCTAGGCTCATTTTCAAAGAGTTATGTGTCTCGTCTCCGCATAGCCCTCCCTGTCAGCCTCTAACCTGGATATTCAATGCCCCGGTGACGGCATTTAATATCCGAGGATCGCCACACACACTGGAAGCCACTGAAGCTAACTGGGCAGCAGCAATATCGCATGCTGCCTGGTTAGCTCCTACGCCTTAAAGATAGCCAAGGGTTTTCCTTGCCTATATTTTTGGTGCAGATCGCTAACCGCGCAGCATGCAATATCGCTGCTGCCCGGTTATTGCTTATTGCTGACTCTGCTCCTCCCCGGAACGCCCCCAACACACCCTAATGCTAACCAGGTAGCATGGGGCATGTAGGGAAGTTAGAAAATGATATTCAATGGTAATAACCATGTAAGTGTCATTGAATATCCCGATGTAAGATATTTACACGGTTTACTGGGCTGTAAACCAAGAAAATGACTTTCGAAAATTGGGCCAGATATCTTTAAAGATTCCACAATGCATTCCATTTCCTCCAGAAATTATATCCTATTTGACTTAATGCCCTCTGTAACATATAGCATCACTCCTGTATCAATTTGATCTATCCTGTTATTGTGATACTGTATAATTTGTATCCTGGTATCACAGTGTCCCATTTGTTATCCTCCTTCCACCAGGTCTCTGTGGTGCCTATAGTATCAATCTCTTCATTCAGTGTTATATATTCTAATTCTCCCATCTTATTTTTTAGGCTTCTAGAGTGTGCTTTTTGTTTGCATTTACAACTTACTTAGAAGTTGATAGGGATAATTTGCAATCCTTTAACTCTCTCTGCTCTTCACCTAAGGGCAGCTGGACTACTTTTGCCTTAATTGCAACCTCTCTATCAGGCACAACAGAATGAAAAAAAAAATGGACACAAAGAAACTGATAGGAACCAACCACAAACCCTAGCATCAAAGATCCTGCACACAGAGAAAGACTTCATCCAAATGTAAAAGGAAGAACAGCGAGGGGAAACATGAGATAAGACATACCAGTCAGTACTCACACCATGTAGCAATCTTCTGTTTTGTTTTCTAAAGCTATTTCCACAGGAGTGCAGAGCTCACTTTCCATCGTAGGTTATATAAAGAGTCTGAAATATGAGCTTCTGAACATTTACAAAGTTAATGCAGGTTGTCTTAATGCATGCTACATTATTTTAACACAGGCTGTGTTAATCCTTAATGCGACTTGCTTAATATTTGTTAATAATTTATATTAATTCAGTTTTACACATACATTAATGAATACGCCTCAGAATGCATGTAACTGCCATGTTCAATGTGATAAAGAAGCATTAAACGTGGTTCTATTTATTTCTGGATTAGGCTAAGTAGTGACCTTAGACTGGTCCTCCGAAGGTTCCTCTAATGGGATGGAGGATGGTCATCTTCATTTTTTGACCGTAGATCAAGAATAGGCCCAGCCTCAATGTTCCAAAAGAGTGAAACTAAAGCCTCTGAAAATCCAAGGTGGGAGATGGCCATGAGCTTAGACCAAGTTCTAGCAACAGTCCAGTCTTTAGTGATTAATCATTTTGGGAAGTTTAGTTTTCACAGCTGTCTCTGGTAAGGGTTTATTTTAGTTCCTTCATATCCATATTCTTTCCCTTAAACTTTTGCCCTGTCCCTTTTTTCTTCTTTGGGACTGAAAAGGAAATCTTCCAGGCCATGCTGGATTCCAACACAAGACAAGAATCAGACTAAAATAGTGATTTATCTATAATCATGTTTTTGCTTATCCACCCTTCATAGGCAAATTGAGTATAGAGAACCGTATAAGATTATATTCTTGTCACCTAATGCTTGTGTAAGGCTTTGTACTGCAAATGTTCTCATATTTAACCCTTAAATAAAGGTGTTTTAAAGCTTAATGGAGCATTTTGTGCAAAATGTTCTCACTGAGAAGCCTTTGATGTCTTTAGATGTGGTAGCTTTAGGATTATTGATTATCTTGATTGCTAAAACTACTGCAAGTAAATGTTATTTGAGTAGGTCACGATAAATAGAACAAACTGCTATATATAGGAATTTAATATTCTATATTGTGTTAATGACTGGTGTAGTATTTATTAGGGAGGTTTTAGTGGATCATAAAAAACATTAACAGGTGTTAGGCTTCCTTTAAGAAAGTAATGAGCTCTATCGTATAAAATGGGACCTGCAGTACATGAAGGTGCATTTTAGATAATATGTGGGGTTTGGAATTGAGATTTCAAGGTCATAGTATACACAATTCCATCAGTATTTAACCAAAGGATCTGCCAAACATGGAGCCTTAACCCTGCCATGCCACACCTCTGGCTCACTTACCCCCATTGAGACACCACACACCATCTTTGTTCATATAACTTTACTGACCAATTGACCATGTAATATTAATAGCAAATGCATCACCTACAACTGTTAGCCTCCCCTTGTGGAACAAACTGCCCGCTATTTCCAGGGGGTACTTGCTTGTAACACCAGGGCTTTCCCTCCTCTCAGCCCGCACTGTGGCCTAGAGGGGAGGGTTGCCTGGACTGGTTGCCATTCCATGAAGTCACCCCAGCCCTAGCTTACCCTTCTCGGTGGATCCAGGCACCTTCCAGCTAACACCCTCAGGCCAAGTGTCTCCTGTTTGCATGTGCCCGGGCCCCCTCCCCTTTATACCCTGAGTTCCACCACCACTTCTGCTTGGGCCTTCCCCAAAGTATGTCTGGACTCCCTCAAGTGTACCCCCTGGCCTATTGGTGAGGGACTGCTGCTGTGACACTGGCCACCCACACTCCACCTGGTGCCACTGGGGAATGGTGGGTGAGCTGCCACTTACTGGCTTGAGGAAAGACCTCTTTCTCCCCTGCACTCCTTTAAATGCCCATCCTCCCCCTGCCTGCTCACCTACATTCCCTGATTGGCCTGTTTGAACCAACTTGCCCTCTCCAGCTGGCCTACTCCTCTCTCCTCCCCCCCCCCCCCGGCCTGTGTTGCTCTTATCTCCAGTCTTTGGGTGACCGGCTTGTTATGCAGCTCTATGCCCTTATGGGGCTGGGCTGCCTTTTCTAAAATATGAATAAAGTAGTACAGCAGTGCAACGTGTATGTGCCAGCAGTCATAGGTGTAGTTTGGGGGGGCATGGAGGGCCATGCCCCCTCCAAATGTTGCAGGCACTAATGGTGAACTAGTCCTCCAGCCCCCACTGCCAGTATGTTTTGCTTATGCTTTGTACACCCCAAAGTTAGAAGGCTAATTACTCCAATGCTAGTACCTGCTGGAGCCAAAGGAGCCATTTTACAAATCTAGACATGGAAAAAATCAACAGAGGAAATGCGGCAACTTACCAGTTTAAGTGCCAAAACTTACTTGTGGGATTTGGTATTTCAGAACTTCCTCATGTACATGCCAGCACTTACACTCACCAGTGGCTTCTTTACAAACCTATCCATGCAAATGCCATTAATTGTTTATTTGTCACATTCTTAAACCGCTAAGGCAGGTACATCTAAGTGGTTTACAATCCATGTGCGGAGAACAGAGGAGAAAGAAAAAAAATCTATTTGACATCAGACCCTAAGGGCTTCATCCAGGAAGGCGAATAGTGGGGCTGTACACCCTGTTGGGACATCCAGCCCTGCTATCCGCCCTCAATCTATTCCACCTCCTTGTCCCACTGCACATACAGAACTGTTGTGCATGCTGCAGGGGGGTGGAGAGCAGCAGGAGACTGGGCGGAGCATGGGCTGGTTTGACCCCTGGACATACAGGGCCGATTGCAGTGATAGCCCTGTCCATCCGGGGATCGCCGAGGGGATGCCCTACTTATTCCACCTCTGAGGTGGAATATGGGTGGGGTGTCCCTCCGATCCTGCCTGGCAGCCCCAGCCCGGAGCAACAGAACACCCACAGTGAGCTCCTGCTGCCTGATTCAGGCCCTGGCTGCACCTGTTGGGGGGCAGGCAGCAGGGTGATAGGGAGATCACTGCGGCAGTCACACCAACATGAGGGATGGACATCCTTGTTGATATGCAGGGGCATGCGGGGCTGTCTAAGGGCCCGATCCTACACTCCCAGGAACGTCTGGCTCCAGTGATGCAGAATCGGGTCCCAATGGGGCCTTCTAGATGGCATGGACGTGCCCCTACTGGGTTCGGGCTCTTACTGAGTGCATTAGGAGATGTATAGTAGGACAACAATATCGGCCAAATCATTTCGGAACAGTACAGACACATAATGGGATCAATAGGGCAGGGGTTTGAGAAAAAAACTTAAAAAAGCACAAATTAGCAACTAATGGCATAATTGGAAAGAACATGCAAAAAGCCAGGTTAGTCTTAAATTTTTTGTAAGATGATTCGAGGTGGAGGTGCAAAGGAAGAGAATTCTAGAGGGAATTAACTACAAAGGCCACTATCCTCATTTAATTAGAATTTGGGGAGGGAAATAAACAATGGGGGATTAAGAAGGATAATCCCCTTAATCCCTACTGTAAAGGGCTGGCTGATAAGAACATTTTTTAAAAGCCTAAATGTGAACATAAGTACATAAGATATGCCATAGTGGGTCAGACCAAGGTCCATCAAGCCCAGCATCCTGTTTCCAACAGTAGCCAATCTAGGTCATACGTACCTAGCAGTTTCTCCAAAAGACACAGGTTCTGCAATGCTTGTACTAGATCAAGCATTGATATCCTGGGTCCCTTCTTAATAATGGTTTATGGACCTTTCCTCCAGGAACTTGTCCAAACCTTTTTTAAACCCAGCTACACTAACAGCCTTTACTACATCCTCTGGTAACAAATTCCAGAGTTTGATTACACGTTGAGTGAAAAAATATTTTCTTTTATTAGTCTTAAATAGTTTACCCTGTAGCTTCATTGCATGTCCCCTAGTCTTTCTATATTCTGATAACGTAAACAGTCGATCTATGTTTACCCGTTCCACTCCGTTCATTAATTTATAGACTTCTATCATATCTCCCCTCAGCCGTCTCTTTTCCAGGTTAAAGAGCCCTAACATTTTTAGCCTTTCTTCATAGGAGTATCCTTCCATCCCCTTTACTATTTTGGTGGCTCTTCTCTGAACCTTTTCTAATAATGCTATATCCTTTTTAAGATACAGCGACCAGAATTGCACACTATATTCAAGGTGCGGTCTCACCATGGAACGGTATAGAGGCATTATAATATCTTTTGTTTTATTTTCCATTCCTTTCCTTATGATACCTAGCATTCTATTTGCTCTCTTGGCTGCCGCTGCACACTGGGCCGAGGGTTTTAACATGTTATCCACAATGACGCCTAAATCTTTTTCCTGGGTGGTGGTTCCTAATGTGGAACCTTGCATCGTGTAACCATAGTTTGGGTTGTTCTTCCCTAGGTGCATAACTTTACACTTGTCCACATTAAATTTCATCTGCCATTTTGATGCCCAGTCTTCCAATTTATCAAGATCCTCTTGCAATATTCCACAATCCTCTTGAGTTTTAACAACTTTAAATAGTTTTGTGTCATCTGCAAATTTGATAACCTCACTCGTTATTCCACTTTCCAGGTCATTTATGAATATGTCAAAAAGCAGCTGACCCAGCACAGATCCCTGGGGTACACCACTATTCACCTTTCTCCATTGGGAAAATTGGCCATTTAGCCCAACCCTCTGCTTTCTATCTTTTAGCCAGTTCCTGATCCACAGTCGTACACTGCCTCCTATCCCTTGACTCTTTAGTTTTGCCAAAAGTCTCTGATGAGGGCCCTTGTCAAAGGCTTTCTGAAAGTCCAGATACACTATATCAACCGACTCACCTTTGTCCACCTGTTTAGTCACACTTTCAAAAAAACATAACAGATTAGTAAGACAAGATCTTCCTTGTCTAAAGCCATGTTGGCTGTCTCCCATTAGGCCATGACTATCTACATGCTGAGTAATTTTATTCTTTATGATGGTTTCTACCATTTTTCCCGTTACTGACGTGAGGCTCCCCGGTCTGTAGTTTCCCGTATCACCCCTGGAATCCTTTTTAAAAATTGGTGTTACATTGGCGATCCTCCAATCTTCAGGTATTAGAGATGATTTTAATGATAGTTCACAGATTACTAATAGCAGGTCTGCAATCTCATATTTCAGTTCTTTCAACACCCTTGGATGTATACCATCTGGCCCAGGTGATTTGCTACTCTTCAGTTTATCTAATAGTTGTAATACATCTTCCCGATGTATCGATATTTCCTTCAATTCTTCTGCACCTTTAAATACCACTTCAGTCATGGGTAACATCTCTACATCTTCCTCAGTAAAGATCGAAGCAAAGAATTCATTTAGTCTCTCCGCTATCGCCTTGTCGTCTCTTATTGCGCCTTTAACTCCTCTATCATCTAATGGTCCAACTGACTCTCTCACAGATTTTTTGCTACGAATGTACTTGAAAAAATCTTAATTTTGCGTTTTTGCTTCTGCAGCAAGCTTCTTCTCAAATTCTCCCTTTGCCTTCTTTAGCAATACCTTGCATTTGACCTGCCAGTGCTTGTGCTGTTTCCAGGTTTCATCGTTTGGCTCTTTTTTCCATTTCCTGAAAGATGCTTTTTTGGCAGGAATGTGCCAGGAAGCAGGTGTAAATCTCAGTGTGGACAATTTTGGTCACACAGGTGTATTTCTTATAAGAAATGGGGAGTACACTTGTAGTTTTATGAACAGCCCAGGCCACTTTCTAACCATACCCCGACACCTCCCCTCACAATTTCTATGAAGTAAGAAAATCAACATGTAAATTCAGCCTTTTCTAAAATGGAAATTTCCACATGTAAATGCCTACTTTTACACAGAGAGCTCCTGAATAAGGCTTTTAAAATAACCCCCACAATGTATGATCATACGTGATGATTCTGACTCATTGTCCTCTAGGTGAAACTGTGAAAACTATAGAGAAATCTCTACTTGTTCTGATAATCTGAGAGAGTTTGCATTATATGAAACTCAAAATTGAGTTTACTAGCGCTATTTATGTTGAAGAGAAACTGTACAAAAAACGCATTACCCATATCATGGGATAATTATGAGGGGGGGGGGGAGTAAGGGCTAGATTTATTAAAAGGCACTGCCACATTATTGTGCACTGACATGGATTAATGCATAGTATTTACTGCAGGTCCGATTTTATGAAATGGGGACTATTTACTAACAAAGGGGCATGTTTACTAAAGTGTGTTAATGGTTAGTGCATGGTTTGCAACGTGCTATGCATTACTGCATGCTAAAAATGGTGCCATGGTAAAACTCCTTGCACATTGCACATATTGAGGACAAGAGATATGCTTACAAAAGCACTCTATCTGATAGTGTGGGGGTTTATTGTTTGGTTTGAGCATGGTGCTAAAAAGTAGTACAGACGCTAGCACCCAAACTCCCATGCTACCCAGGTTGTGTGCGATGGGGCTGGGAATGGACAAGGCAGGGGTAGAACGAAGGCATTGCTGGTACATCACAGCTAATGTGAGCGTTAGGAGCCTGTGTTAACTACTCTTGCCGCCCTTGGCATGGGTGTACCTAATGCCACTTCAATGGGTGGTGTTAAGTGCACCAGCATGCCAGACAGCATGGCATGACATTTTGGGCCCATGCTAACTGCAAGAAGACAGATGCACATGTCCCCTGAAGTTAACACCCCCCCCCCCCACACACACACACTGGTAATGTGGCTCACATGCATTTTACAGGCATTGGCCTTAGTAAACATGCCTCTTAGTGTTGATGCACTTACTGCCACCTCAATGGGTGACGATAAGTGCTGTCACATTAATAGTGTCAAATAGCTTAACACAGGGGCAGGGCCAAACCCATGCTAATTGCATGGGCACATGCCAGGAATGCCCCATCAACAAGCATGGGTCCAGCCCTGCCCCCACATCAAAAAATAAGCCTTAATGCACACTAATAGTGTGTTTTAGTAAACATGCCCCAATGTGCGTTTATGGCATTTGCATGAGCTAACAAAATAGTGCTCTTCAGTAAATTTAGTCGTACATTGACAAATGTTTTTTTTAATGTCAAACTTGAGAAATGTAAACGTCACAGTCCTCATGACTTTTACTTTTTAAAGACACATGAAAGGCGGCTTGTATAGTGCAGCATACAAAACACTGGTACTCCTCAGAGATCTTCAGGATTTTCTGTCTCTTGACCTAGAAACATAGAAACATAGAAATATGACAACAGAAAAAGACCACATGGCCTGTCTAATCTGTGCTTCCATATCAACAGTTACAACAGTCCCCTGTTTACCTTTAGAGATCCTCTGTGTTTGTCCCATGTTATTTTTAATTCAGTTACTGTCCTCATCTCTATCACCTCCACTGGGAGACTATTCCAAGGATCCACCACTCTTTCCGTAAAGAAATATTTCCGCATATCACTCCTGAATCTATCTCCCTTCACCCTCATCCCATGTCCCCTCATGAAGGGAGATAGATTCAGGACTGATATGCGGAAATATTTCTTTACGGAAAGAGTGGTGGATCTGTGGAACCTAGTGTGACCTAGTATGAGAGTGCAGCATCCAGAGATTCTGTCAAATGGGTTTCTCGAAGGTGTGGAAGCTTTAATTCAATACCACCATTTCAGTTCTGTGTTCACTGTCTGGGTGGTTTTTATATGCCTCCTAATTTAAACACCACTCAGTTGTTCTCTCGTCTCTAACTGGCACCTTTACAGGAGACTTCTCTCGTTTTGCTCATGGTAGTATCTTGGCCAAATTATATCAGACTGCCAATCCCTGCAGTGCCAATCATGTTCAAGAACAGTATCATTGTCCACCTTTTAATTTTCCTCTGGAAGATACTCATTTCTGGGCCTTTTTACTAAAGTGCCTTGAAAGTTTGCACATTAATGGTCAAAATTGATACATGGTAACTATAAGGCTTCTGAAGTAATCATTAGGGCCATGCTCAACATCATCCCATACAGTTAGGGGGTCACTCTGATCCACATTTAGTGCGTCTGGATGTCCGATCCGGACGTCCAGACCCGCTAAACATCTGGACCATGTTTGCGGCGGAAGATCTCTTCGCATGTATTGCCAAGTTGTGCGGGGAGCTCTGTTCATGGGCAGGAGGGGGTGGGCCATGGGAAGAGCAAGGGTGGGCAGTGGGCAGGAACACGACCCTGGATGTACAGGGCCGATTCTGAGGTCGGCCATGTATGTCCGGGGTCAGCAGGATAGCCGGGGGATTTATTCTAACCAGGAGGTGGAATAAGTCCCCCTGGACATCAGGGGAACGTGGAGCCTGGCAACCTCAAAGAGGTGAGGAGGTGCAGAGGGAGCCCCACAGCCCGACCCTGGCCATGAGAGGCCAGATCGGGGGTTGGGCTGCTGGGAAAGAGCCTTTTCTTCGGTGGCTGAGGTTTGCGGCTCCTGAATGGAGCAGCGGTGACATGGCAATGGCATGGTACTACGGCTCCATTGAGGAGCCTGGCTGAGGTAGCCGGGGATCTGCTGGGCGTGTGGCCAATCAGAGTCGGGTCACAGCCTGCACGTCCAGGCCGGTAGAGCCGATTCTGATTCTGTGGGCATATCTAGCCCTCACGGGATCAGGATCAGTGCTACCGCTGTGCGCCCACATTCTGATGAGCTGTACAGGGGTAGGACGGCAAGAACAGAACTGCCCTCATAATGCAGAGACAATACACTTACATTGTGTAAACTACATTGCAGGTAATGTGGATGCACTTAATGCCACCTATTAAGATGAAGTTAATTGCACCACATTGCCTGCTGCATTAGCAGTAAACTCATGGCACCACATAAAATGTTAAAAATAAGGTGTAATCTCTACCCAGTTTCCATTATTTCCTGCCTCATTGCATGTTTGTCAGTCCACACATGAATTAACACATGATAAGTGTGAAGCCACCACATTAATTGTTAGCACAGACATGTGCTAACAGTTAATGCACAGTAATTCTTGCATTAATTGCTTAATCCACTTTAGTAAAAGTTGCCATATGTCTAGTGGTCTAAATTGTTGTCACCAGTTTTGTTTTTGCCATTGTCCAGGATAACATCAAGTTTTATTTGATCTCCACTTACGTGCAAGTCATGGTGGAGACAGGGGCCACGGAATGCCTCTTTGATTGGGGGGGCAAGCTGCACCTTGATTCGACCCCAAGCTCCACCCTAATTCCACTGCTAGCCCCCCGCGGCCTTCCTCTCCTGCCCGTGGGGATCCCATCTCCTGAGGGAAGAAGAGAAGAGAATGGCTGTAATCATGGCAGGCCCTTCTGCCTGCCTGCCTTCCCCTCCTGCTGCCATGATCGCAGCAAAGACTTCTTCTGTCTACCCATGGGGATCTGATCTCCTGTGGGTAGACAGAAAGAATCTGCTGCAATCACAGCTGCTCTCTCCTCTCTGTGGTTGGTGGGTAAATTTTGGTGGGGTCAGGGTCCTATTGCGGATTTTGATATCAACTGCAAAGAGGAAAACCTTGCCCGACAGCCCTTACACAATATCATTTACACAAATGTTAAAAAGAACTGGAGCAAGGACCAGTCCCTGAATGAACACCATTTCTAACTACCCTTTGTTATCTCTCAGTCAATTGATTTCAATATCAGTCATTCTATGGCCCATTCCAAGTGTGCGTAGTTTATTTATAAGTCGCTTATTTGGAACCATGTCAAAGGCTTTGCAAAAACAGAAGTGCGCCCCATCTAATGTTCTCCCTTCATCCAACTATCCAGTCAAAGAAATTCATATTTGTCTGATAAGACCTACCTCTAGTAAAATCATGCTGCCTCAGATCCTGCAATTCATTAGATTCCAGAAGCTGCACTATTCTTTTTTTTTCTTTTTTAGCAGTGTTTCTATTAGTTTACTCGCTACAGAGGTCAGACTAACAGGCTTGTCATTCCCAAATTCCTCCTTACTCCCACTTTTGAGTAGGTGGACCATATCCACCCTTCCCTGGTCCTTAGGGACCACTCTTGACTCTAATAAAACATTTAAGAGTTCAGACAATGAAGCCACTAGCACTTCCCTAAACTCCTTCAGTACTCTTGAATGTATCTCATCCAGTCACATCATTTTTTCTACTTTTACTTTAGATAGCTCCTCACCAATACATTGTTCTGAAAGTCATTGAGGATCAGCTTCACTTGCATTCCTTTTTGTGTATGTTTTCCAAGGTCCCACTCTCGTCCCTTCATCTGAGAACACAGAACATAAATATTTGTTAAGCAATTCAACTTTATCCTTATCAGCCCTCAGCATATTTATCCTTTTACCCTTGAGTCTTGCACTTTCTACGGTCACTAACATATCTAAAAAGTCTCATCCTCCATTTTAATGTCAGTAAAATTATGCAAAATGTGTAATAAATGTGATGCAAATGTCACAATTCTGCAAATTTGAAATGGAGCATCTTCTGCTTAGGTCATAATACTGGTGCAAGGCACAACCTAATGCTCCACCCCCCCCCCCCAAAAAAAAATAGTATAAATTAAAAGATCTAGAAGATGCAGAAAACACAAGTGGGGCTTATTCCTAAACGTTCAGTCTAGCCTGTATTATATTATTTAATTATTCATTTATATTGGCTCCAAGATTTTGATGTTGATAATCATACTGAAAATACACGAGGTATATGAAATCTACAGCAAATGGCTACCAATGGGGTAATTTTATAAAGCCATTTTCACACATATGTTGCAATATATGCATATAAAATGTTTTTTATAAAATTAAGGTCAAGCATAAAAAAACCATGCATTGGCATGAGCACACGTATGTTTACTGTAGGCATGTCTGAGGCGTGGTCTGGGCAGAGTCCTGAATACGCATGCCGATTATAAGATACACTTATCTAAGTGCATATTTGTGTGCGCTGCATGGACATTTATGCCTGCTCAATGTCCACACTTTCAGTGTAGCTGCTATTGCTCAATTTACACTAGTATTTTATAAAGACCATAGCTACCTATGTGTCTTTATAAAATAGGCTTAAAATAGATGCCTTCCTGCCTAATTAACTTAACCCCCTGTTATCATTTTACCCCCTAATGTGCTCTATTTCTGAAATGCAATTTAGTCACTCTAAGATTATGAAATTCATAGTTTTCCTATGTATCTTTTCTAGGAGCTATCTTATAATTCTGCATCCAGCTTTCAAATATCTTTCCAGAGCAGCATGATGCAGTAATAGATGTGCAATTTTTAACCATGATGAGACAATAGGACACAATGGGCAAAATTACATTTCATAGCAGGAGCCATCATCATTCCATGTAGATATGACAAAAGCTGTAATTTCCCTCAAAGATGCTAAAGACAAACTATATATTGTTTTAGGAAGCATGAATTATCATTTCTGAAGATTCCCAGGGTTTACAAGCATTGTACATTACTGTATTTTTATTAATCTTCAATAATAAATTTCAGGTAATGCATGTCAGAATCATTTATTACATATGAAGCAAAGCTAAAACCAGCATTTAAAATTCTTCCAAAAACAGTAAGGATAACTTCAGGGGGGTTTATTGGAGGGAGGGGATGGCTACCATGATGCAAACAGTTGTATTCTATACTGGAGCCATTGAGGTAATAATAATCTCCAGTGCTTGGCATTAAGTGTATTTGCATTAAGTGAAAATGCCATTGGAGTGTATTAATGTTCAAACCAATGTGGTATGTGCTGGTGTACACCCCCCAACATGTAAAGCATGACTGTTGCACATTCTATGGGGTATGTTTACTAAAGAGGGTTAAGAGAACATAAGATTGTGTACCAGTCAAAGCAGACCCTGAACTGTCCTGGCCTCAAAATGCATTGAGTATCCCCCAGCCACAAAGAGAACAAGTGGGAACCAAACCCCCATCCGTTGCTGACTAAGCCATTGCTCTAACCTCCACACCATCCAGCACACTAATGCCATGAAGCAAAGAGATTGCAGGTCCCTGACTGCAATGGATAAAATCCAGGATATGAAACAACATTGCTGGCACATTATGAGACTGTGGTACACCACACCTAGGACCTGGTTACAGTGGTGAACATGCAGTACGTTATGCACCTGAAACACAGGACTGCAGCTGCACAACAGACACACTGCTGCAGAATACATCTCTTGTCCAAAGGCCAAGGCACATCTGAGGTCAAGATACCTGTCCCTCCACTGTACCCCCAACTGCAAACAACACTTCCAAGCATGTGTCTGCTGTTCTGCAGTGTGGCACTTATCCCAGAGGCAGCACATATGAAAGGGCATGCAGCACCCCGTGACCTGCTGCACACGACGAGATAGGTACACCTGCACACGCAATGAATGCAAACCACATTACTGACCCATGTGATCCATTGCAGACCACCCTGGCCTCCCTGGGGGACCATGCACATGTCTCCCACCATCATAGATGACAAGCAGGTACTGGGCAATGCCCCTGTGACCACAATCGCCGCTTTGGCTACAATTTCCTCTCTGTGTGCTGGTATAGGTTAGCCCCTCCGTTACCCTTGTTGCATTGCACACTCTGAACAGCTTTCTGCAGCTGATCACCAAAAAGGAGAATGCTGTTATCTATCAGATCAGGCCAGAACTACACAGAAACATTGGGTGCTTCTAGGATAGAACAAACTGTGCTATTGACTGGTTTGTGGGGTTACCATGAATACAAGGGGGGCACACATCACCTGGTTGCCAGAGCCTGCTCTGCAATAGCTGGACTCTCCAGGTCCTATCCATATCACTGATAATGTGCTGCAGATATTGTCTGCAATGTGTGCTCCTGGTTACTTGGTTGTCTGCACGATTGAAGCATGCTGGAGTGTACTGTTTCATTTGGCTGGGAACTCTCCTATAATATTGCATGACAGTCCCCAAGGTTACGGCAGCTGTTCCCAAGGAACCTGAATGCAGTGACCTATGTATAGGCAGGAGGGAGGGGGTGCTGACACCAAACTGAGGGGCCTGCAAAGACCATAGTTATCAGCCCAAGAAAAGCTGCTAGTCTTACCTTCAGGGACTGCCAATCTACTACAGCAAGCACTACAATTCTGCATGTGTTAGCCACCATAAGGCTGCTCCTAGACTGACAGTCATCACACACTGTATGTGCACAGAATAACCATGTACACCCTAGCTTGGTCAAAGCAGCACGCGATGCAGTAATGGTACTACAAAGAAAGGAGCTGAACTCACATCACTGCAGTTTGCCTCTATAGAGCACTATCTGGATACATAGCTGTTACATGGTCACAGCTTGGTCATAATGAGAGTGGCCTCTCAGCAGGATGTGTGCACCATGGCTATTCTTGTTGCAGACACATGTTAGGATGGTTCTGCTATTTACCTAATCCCTGACTCATACATCTTGTGCAAAGGGCTCTGTTTCTGTAAATACCCAGAATCCTCATCCCTTCATTTGTTTATCCTTTGAATTTAAGCTTGTGTAACGCTAATGCAATGCAGGGTGCACTGGACACTGGGCTGCAGACAGATTATGAATGCATATTGGACCACAGTGCCTATGTCTGACCCATCCCCAAACACTTTGTCCCCCTACACAGTTTGTGGCAGTAAGCATGGCACATAGTGCCATACTTGTTCACCCACATAATGTTATGCCCCTCGCCATGGACTCTGTCAACCGGCCAGTGCAGCACATGTACTCACCCAAATTCCAGATGCAGTGGACACCCTCCCCAGGAGCACATCGCTTCATGGCATCTTGTACATGCGGTCTCACACTGTATGTAGCATGCTGAAGAGCTGACCTGCAGCAAGTTGTATGCACAGACATAACACCTGGACATCACATGCATGCACACTGCATTGCTGCAGCTCAAGTCTTCTGGACACACACACACACATGACCCTACTGTCTAAAGGTGGTGCACATTGTCATTGTTACCTGCCCCTTAGGCCTCCTTTAATGCTCCACTACTGAAAGCACCTGCTCTGTGTACAGGCATTAGCACGCTCTGCAAAGTATGGGAACTATCAATGCCTGCTCAGGGTGCCGGTGCTGTTGGCATGCTCTGCCATCCAGCCTTACATTGTACAGTTTCTCAGTGTGCCAGCGGAGTGTGATGGCTCATGCTGGATGAAATGTGTGTGTGTGTGGGGGGGGGGTTTGCACATGATGCTTCTGTTCCGTATAGGTATGGTAAAGTACACACCTAAACAACACATTCCTGATCCACAGGGTGGCCTTGAACCCTTGCTCAAACACACACTGGCCATGTGTTTGGAACCACAGAGCAGCAGTGTGGATGCCTCAGTCCATCAACATAGTGCCCTGTCATAATAGGGCACTATACTGTTGCTGCAAATGGAGCACTTCTATCACTTTTTGGGGATCACCTGTGTGTGCAGCACATTCCAGACATTAAAATTAGGCTCTCTCCCTTCAAAACTACCCCTTTCCGCGAGGTTTTACTTGACGTTAGGGTTCCTAGTGCTGGGGCCTCTTACGCATGATTGTGCAACTCAGTAGTAAGGGAGCACATGCTATCAATGCCCACTCTCTGCCTCATTAACGTCCAGTCTCTACCTCCTTTTCCCATAATGCTGTGGGCCCCTCTAACGCACATTAATGCAGCATTATCGGCACTTTCGGTGATGTTAACTGCTCACAGGTGCCAATAACATGCATTAACGGCACACTTGCTCCCTTACTGCCCTTTAGTAAACATACCTCTATGTGTTGATTTCTCCTATCAACGTTCAAGACCTGCAAAACATTAGCACAGCTTAGCAACCACGCCCCATGTGAATTTATAAAATTATGCCTAAGTTAATCCCTTACTTTTTCACCCCCATGCAAATAGGAAATCTGTGTCAGAGGGGCTGGAAACAGAAAGAGCACTACAGCGCCAGAGGTTTCAATAGGTGCTGCAGTGCTGTTTAAAGTAATTGTTGCTGCTATAGGTTCTGGAGGATGTGGTAGTGGTGGCAATGGGCTACTCTTGAACCACTGACACTCTAGGTGACTGCCTAGTTAGTCTAATGATAACGCCAGTCCTGTGCGTGTGCCTGCTATTCCTGCCGATAAATTTGAAGAGCCATCAGCACTTTCTTTTATTATTTATTATTTTGCTTTTAATGCTGCTGCCCATCAGAAACCTCTGCCCTAGGCAACTACCTAGCCTTGCCTAATGGTTGGGCTGGCCCTATCCCATCCTCTGGCAACAAATTCCAGAGCTTTATTGTGCATTGCATGAAAAAGTCTGATTTGCTTTAAATGTGATAATAGCTCCATCACGTCTTCCCTAGTCTTTCTATTTTTTGAAAGAGTAATGAACCAATTTGCATTTACCTGTTCCACTCCACTGATAATTTTATAGATCTCTATCATATCTCCCCTCAGCCGTCTCTTCTCTAAGCAGAAGAGTCCTAACCTCTTGAACTTAACCTCAGAGGGAAGCTGTTCCATCCCTTTATGACTTGGGTTGCCGTTCTCTGTATCTTTTCTAATTCTACTACATCTATAGTGTGATAAAGTGATCAGAATTGTACCCAATACTCGAGGAATAATGCAAAGGCATTATGCTACTTTCCATTGTATTATCCATTTCTTTTCTAATAATTCTTGACATTCTATTTGCTTATTTGACCACTGTCATATACTGAGCTGAAGATGTCAATGTATTTTGCATTTACCAGAAAAATCACTCCACATCACTGTTAGATATTAATACTAAGGGGCTTGTTTACAAAGCCGCGGTAGCGGTTTCCGATCGTTATCGGAGCCGCGGCCCCATTGATTTCAATGGGGCCGCGGCTCCGATAACGATCAGAAACCTCTACCGCGACTTTGTAAACAAGCCCCTAAAAGTTTAGAATAAGAGCTACTAATCATACAGAAAGATACGCTGGGAGTTTATGCACAATTTGTTCAAAAAGATAACTTAAATGGAACAAAAAAGTGTACAAGAATGTTAAACCTCGGTATTTTAACTGTGCTAAAGAGATTTACTGGGATGGGAAGGAGCCTCAGTTATCTGGAGTATATGTGACCACGGAAGCATACTTCTAAGCTGTCTCACACAAACGTACACTGACTCTCCCCTTATATCATTCATAAGCTCCTAAACTTGTTTTAACAATTTTCCAAATGTATTTAAAAACTTTGGCCCGATTTTCATCTGGGCGGTGTTGGCTCATTGCCCGCCTGCCATCTGTCTAACCTGGATTTTCAGTGCCAGGGTCATATGCGGCCCCAGCATTGAAAATCTGGGTCTCGCCGCACAACCCAGAAGCTGCAGGAGCTAGCCGGGTAGCACTGATTTTTGATACTACCCACTTAGTCCCTGCGCCTGAAAGATAGGCAAAGAAAAACCTAAGCAGGTAGTATAGAAAATCATTGCTACCCGTTTAGCCCTTTCCTCCACCCCAGAACACCCCTAACATGCCCCAATGCTAAGCATATAGCATCTGGGCATGTTAGGGACTTATCTGGGATTTTCAAAGGGCACTACCCATGTAGGTGCCTTTCAAAAATCCCAGATAAGGCATTTACATGGGTAACTAGGGCAGTTGCCCGTGTAAATGCTTTCGGAAATCCGACTCTTTGAAAACACTTAGGGCCTGATTCTGTCCCGCACACACATCCCATTTGTATGTCCAGTCTGAGCCGGATGTACAAAGGGAATCACAATTCTGATTGGATCAGAATCACGAACAGGCCTGTATGTGAAGCAGCCCAGTAAATCAGATCAGGTGAATCTTGTGTTGACTATTGTGTCCTCAGCTTTAACATCATAGTGGTTTCTGGGATGGTTCTTTCATTATAAGCTAAGTGTTTTCAAAGTTTTTAAATGCATTTCGAAAATTGTTAAAATAAGCTTAGGAGCCTATGAATGATATAAAGCAGGGGTCTCAAACACGCGGCCCGCGGGCCGCATGCGGCCCGCGAGAGAAGGTTGTGCGGCCCGCGACGGAGGGAAATAAAAAAAGCCTTGCTTCTGCCGTTGCCGCCGTGGCAGCGGCAGAATCGACTGTCAATTTTTTTTTTAAAACGGGCTTCTGCTGCTCAAGCAGCAAAATCAGCTGTGCTGCGTTACCTTCCTCTCTGCCCGGAGATCCTTCATTGTGCTCCATCAGCGTGTGCTTTTCAAGCCGCAAAGAGAGTATTCCCCTCTCGCGAGGCTTGACAAGTGAATAGGCTTAAGCCGCGCGAGAGGGAAATACTCTCTTCGCGGCTTAAGAAGCACACGCTGATGAAGCACAATGAGGGATCTCCGGGCAGAGAGGAAGGGGCCGCGGGACAGCTGATTTTCTGCTGCAGCAGCAGCAGCAGCAGAAGAAGCCAGGTGTTTTTTTTATTTACCCGGGGGGGGGGGGTAGGACTGGAAATGGGCTATTGGCAGGGGGGGGGGGGTGTAGGCAGGGGGGGGGTAGGACTGGAAATGGGCAATTGGCGGGGGGGGGTGTAGGACTGGAAATGGGCTATTGGCAGGGGGGGGTAGGACTGGAAATGGGCTATTGGCAGGGGGGGTGTAGGACTGGAAATGGGCTATTGGCAGGGGGGTTATGACTGGAAATGGGCTATTGGCAGGGGGGGTTATGACTGGAAATGGGCTATTGGCAGGGGGGGTTATGACTGGAAATGGGCTATTGGCGGGGGGGGGGGGTTATGACTGGAAATGGGCTATTGGCAGGGGGGGTATGACTGGTAATGGGCTATGGTGGGGGCTAGGAATGGAAATTGGCAGGTGGGGGTTAGGAAGGACTGGAAGTGGGCTGATGGGGGGAGTTAGGACTGGTAATGAGCTATGGAGGGGCTGACTGAAATGGGGTAATGGGGGTTAGGGCTGGAAGTGGGCTATTGGCAGGGGGGGGTTATGACTGGTAATGGGCTATGGTGGGGGCTAGGACTGGAAATGGGCAGATGGGGGTTAGGACTGGAGGTGGGCTGATTGGAAGGGGGGCTTGAACTGCAAATGGCTGATGGGGAGGGGGCTTGGAATGGAAATGGGCTGTGAGGGGAGGGAGCTAGGATTGGAAATGGGCTGATGGGGGGCTAGGATTGGAAATGGGCTGATGGGGGGCTAGGATTGGAAATGGACTGATGCAGGGACTAGAAGGGAGCGTATGCTGGGTGGGGCTGGAACTAGAAGGGAGCTGATGTTGGGGGAGGATTAGAATGGGATGGAGCTGGGAAAGTGAAATGGAGAGGGGAAAAATATTTTGTCTGGGAGAGAAGACAAATCTACAATTGGCCAGGTATTGGGAGAGTAAGTGGGGATTGAGGATGGAGGGGTAAAATTTGAGTGGATGAAATAGGAATGAGGAAAGAGAAAAAGGAGAAAGATTAGTATGTTAAAGCAGATGTAGAGAGAGAATGGAAAAAAAACTAGGAGAGAAGAAAGGGCAAATGGACAGCAGACGATGGAGAGTTAGCAGAAGACATGAAGAAACCAGAAGAAAGTGGCTGGAACAATTGCAACTGAAAAAAAATGCACAAAAGGTAGAAAAATATCTCTTTATTTTGAATTTATTAACTGGAATATGTCAGCTCTGGGAAATGTGCATCATTAATGTTTGCGCTTTGTTTAGTACAAGAGGAAATTAATTTATAGTTTTATTTCTACAGTGTTGTTGTACATTCCAAGTTTGGCTTTTGGGGTTCCCAGTTTAATTATTGTCTTCCTGTTTCTAAATCTTTTAGTCTTTCTTTATCCATGCACTCATTAAAGAGGCATGTTTACTAAAAGTTAGTGCATGGTAACATTATGCAAATATTTATGCAAATGAGGCCCCTTATGCAAATGAGGCCCCGCGTCTTATGCGGCCCCCGGGTTACTTTACAAGTCCTCATTCGGCCCTCAAAGCAATTTGAGTTTGAGACCCCTGATATAAAGGAAGAGTCAGTGTATGTTTGTGAGAGAGAGCATGGAAGTACGCTTCCGTGGTCACATATACTCCCGGTAACTGAGGCTCCTTCCCATTCCAGTAAATCTCATTAGCACAGTTAAAATACTGCGGTTTAACATCCTTATACACTTTTTTGTTCCATTTAAGTTACCTTTTTGAACAAATTGTGCATGAACACCCAATGTATCCTTCTATATAACTAGTAGTTCTTATTCTAAGCTTAATTGATTTTGTAAGACACCTAGATCATTTTCCTCTCTGGGTGATGATTCCTAATATGTAATTTACCATAATATAAATACAGTTTGGATTATTTTCCCCTAAGTGTATCACTTTACGCTTGCCCACTTTTAATTTTATCTGCCATTTGGATGCAAAGTGCTCTTGCAATTTCTCACAATCTGCTTGAGATTTAACAACTTTGAATAGTTTTGTGTCATCTGCAAATTTGATTACCTCACTCATTATTCCCTTTTCAGATCATTTCTAAATATGTTAAAAAGAAGTAGTTCCAGTACAGATACTTGGGTCACTCCACCTTTCTCCATTAAGAACATTGACCATTTAGCCCTACTCTGTTTCATATTTTGTAGCCAGTTCTCAGCCCACATTTCTGCCTTGCTCATTGGAATCAGGGAACCCCAGAGCTAAAAAAGAAATCTTTGTGGTAGCAGGAGAAACCTGAGCCTAGAGATACCATAGCCACGCTGAGCCTCCTGACATGACAGCCCATGATCTTGCACCCTTATTCAGGATGTCATTAGGAGATTATGACATTGTCCTGGGTTGGGGCTTGTTCAAATAAATAAAAATTTGTTGTGTGTGGGATAAAGGTAGAAGTGTACAGTGTATATGTTTGGTTGCGTGCATTCTTGAGTAGTATAATGTGTTTGGGTCATGAGGGTTCTTAGAGTTCATTCTATTTTGTTTGGGATATAGTTGGTATGGGAAAAGAAGAGAGGGAGGGGTAAATTGGAGGAATGTATTGGAATTATCAAAATTTGCCCCTAGGACCTCTATTGATGCAGATCATGCTTTTTATTTGGGTCTACTAAGCAGGTCTTTTACTAAAGAGGTTCTAGCTCTCAGCGTGTGTTCTGATGTGCCTGGCAAGCACACTTGAATATGCATTTGAGAGCTACCATGGGACCATGACTGTTAGAGGAGCCATATTTTCATGCTAACTGTCCAAAGCACATTACAGGAGCAAGTGGACAGGTTCGAAGTAGAGAGCAAGGGAAATCCATTTGCATTGCTGTTATATGCAGATCTCCCTCATAGGGAGAAGAAGTGGACAGAGATTTAATAGAAGACATACGCAGTATTGCCATGAAAGGAGAAGTGCTACTGAGAGGTGATTTCAATATACCAGATGTTGATTGGAACATCCCTGCTGCAGTGTCATCTAGAAGTAAGGAGATCCTAGATTTTTTACAGGGAGAACTATTCTGGAAACTGATAACAGAACCTACACGTGAAGAGGCCATACTGGACTTGGTGCTTACCAATGGGGAAAGTGTTTCTGATGTCATAGTGGGAGATCATCTCGCATCCAGTGATCACCAGATGGTGTGGTTCAGTATTAGTGCTAGGGCTGCTAAAATCCATTCAAAAGGGGGTCTTAGACTTTAGGAAAACTAACTTTACCAAGATGGGACAATACCTCCAGGAGTTGTTAGCAGCATGGGAACAGCTGGGAGATGTAGAAAAGCAATGGGCAAAACTGAAAAGGGATATTTTAAGGGCAACAAATCTTTTTCTTAGAAAGATAAATAAGCATAAAAGGAAAAGGAGGCCAGTATGGTTCTCAAAAGAAGTAGCTGAAAAAGTGAAGAAAAAGAAGCAGGTCTTCATAAAATACAAGAGATCACAGAGAGAGGAATACAAGAATCTATATTTGGAAAAACTTAGAGAAGCTAGAAAAGTAGTCAGGAAAGCAAAGAAATAAAAATAAGAAGAAATAGCCAATACAATAAAATGGGGGGGATAAAACATTTTCCAAATATGTTAGTAAAGGAGGAAATACGAAAGTGACATTGTCAGATCATATTTCTCAGGGGAGGAGTATCTAGAAGCTGATAAGGATAAAGTGGACCTGCTCAACAAATATTTCTGTTCTGTGTTCACAGATGAAGGACCAGGAGCAGGACCTCAGAAAACACCCACAAACAGGAACAGAAGTGAAGGGTATCTTGAACTATTTTCAGAAGACTGTATTCATAAGGAACTAGCTAAACTAAAAGTAGACAAAGTGATAAGACTAGATGGATACATCCAAAATTATTGAAGGAACTTGGGAACATTCTAGTGGCTCCACTGACTGACCTTATCAATGTTTCTTTAGAGTCAGGTGTGGTCTCAGAGAACTGGAGAAAGGCACATGTGGTCCCTTTACAAAAAAGCAGAAGGATGAGGTTGAGAACTACAGGCTGGTTAGTCTAACCTCTGTGGTGAGCAAATTATTGGAAATGCTGATAAAACAGAGGATAGTGATGTTTCTGGAGTTCAATGGATTGCGGGATCTGAGGCAGCATGGGTTTACCAGAGCAGGTCTTGTCAGACAAATTGGATTGATTTCTTTGATGGGGTAATCAGGAAGTTGGACCGAGAGAGAGCCCTAGATGTGGTGTACTTAAATTTCAGTAAAGCCTTTGACACCATTCCACCCAGGCGACTTACAAACAAATTGAGCATCCTAGGGTTGGACCCTAAAGTAACTGACTGGATTAGAAATTGGTTGTGTGGGAGGCGACAAAGGGCACAGGTAAATGGAGCTCACTCTGAGGAGAAGGATGTTACCAGTGGTGTGTCGCAGGGATCTGTCCTCGGTCCAATTCTTTCTTACATCTTTATTAGTGATATTGCAGAAGGGTTGTCGGGTAAGGTTTGCCTTTTTGCGGATGATACCAAAATCTGCAATAGAGTAGACATCCAGGAAGGAATAGATAACATGAGGAGGGATCTAGATAAGCTTGAAGAATGTTCAAGAATTTGGCAGCTGAGATACAGTGCTAAAAAATGCAGGGTCATGCATTTGGGCTGCAAAATTCCAAGGGAGTGAAACAGTGTAGGGGGTGAAGTACTTCTGTCCATGAAATAAGAGTGGGACCTGGCTGTGATTGTTTCTGATGATCTTAAAGTGGCTAAACAGGTAGAAGAGGTGATATTGAAAGCCAGAAGGATGCTTGAGTGCATAGGGAGAGGAATGGCCAGCAGAAAAAAGGAGGTAATAATGCCTCTGTATAAGTCTCTCATGTGACCTCATTTGGAGTATTGTGTGCAGTTCTAGAGACCACACTTTCAAAAGGAAATAAACAGGATGGAGGTGTGGAGAGGGTGGCTACTGAAATTGTCTATGGTCTTTGTTATAATCCATATGGAGAAAGATTTGAAGAACTTAATATATATACGTTAGAGGAAAGGTGATGTTGTTGTTGTTAAGTGCCATTAAGCCGGTGTCGACTCATGGTGACCCTCTGAATAGTTGTCCAAAACTGTGTTTGGTCTTCATTCAGGCAGCTCATTGTTGATAGAGTGGCACCCATAGCTGCTGTTATTGTTGCCTTGACCTTCTACCTTGCCAAGCATGATGTCTTTCTCTAATGATCTCTGTCTTTGTATGATGTGTCCAAAGTATGAAAGTCAAATTCTTGTCATCTGAGCTTCTTAAGAAAGCTTAGGTTTGATCTCCTCTAGTACTGACTGGTTTGTTCTTCAGGCAGTTCATGGAATACACAGTAATCGTCGCCAGCACCATAATTCAAAAGCATCAATTATCTTTTTCACTGTCCAACTTTCGCATCCATATGACGTTATTGAAAATTCCATGGCTTGAACGAGTTGAATTTTTGTATGTAGATAGACATCTCTGCTCTTGAGAATCTTGTCTTAATCCTTCTTAGCCATTCTGCCAAGAACAATGCGTTGTCAGATTTCTTGACTGCTTGTTGTTTCTTTATTGATAGTTGATCCAAGTAGGTTAAAGTTGTCCACTATTTCAATTTCTTCTCCATCAATGATGAACTTATTAATTTTGCCAGTTGTCAGGATCTTATTTATATTAAGGTGTGGGCCCATTTTAAGACTATGTTCCTTGATCTCGAGAAGCAAATGTTTCATATCTTCTTCACTCTCAGCCAGTAATATGGCATCATCAGCTTAGCGAAGGTTGTTGATGAGTCTCCCACCAATCTGTTGTCTTCATACAGTCCTGCTTCTCTGATGATTTGTTCTGCATATAAATTAAACAGGTAAGAGGAAAGTATGTAGCCTTGTCGTACACCTTTGGTGATTTTAAACCATTCTGTTTCTCCTAGTTCCATAAGAACTGCTGCTTCTTGATCAATGTAAGAGTTGTGCAAGAGAATTATCAGGTGTTCCGGTATACCCATGCTTCTTAATGTGGCCCAGAGTTTCTCATGGTTTACACAGTCAAAAACCTTGCTGTAGTCAATAAAACATATATCAATATTCTTTTGGTATTCTTTAGTCTTTTCAAAGATCCATCTCACATCCGCAATGATGTCTCTCATTCCTCGCTCTTTCCTGAACCCTGCTTGCACTTCAGGCAGTTCTTGTTCCAGGTATGGTTGCAGTCTCTGCTGAATAATCTTCAGTAGAATCTTGCTGGCAGGTGGGATCAGAGTGATTGTGCGATAATTTCCACAGTCAGTTGGATCACCTTTCTTTAGTATTGGTATAAACACAGATCGTTTCCAGTCAGTGGGTCATTTCCTGACAGAGCCTTGTAAGTATGGTAATAGTTGCATCCAATTGCTATAATACTTCAATGGGAATGCCATGAATGCCTGATGCTTTGCTCATTGATAAGGCTTTCAATGCTGCTTCAACTTCTTCTTTCATTACCAATGCATCCTGTCATAAAGTACAGGTTGAAACAGCTATTGGTCCACTTGATCTTTATCATATAGTAAAGAGGTTATAGAGATGTTTAAATACCTCCATGGCATAAATTCATAAGAGGAGAGCCTCTTTTGATTGAAAGTAAGCTCTGCAATGAGGGGGCATAGGATGAGGTGGAAAGGGATAGACTCAGGAGAATATTCAAAAATATTTCTTTACAGAAAGTGTGGTAGATGCGTGGAATAGTCTCCCAGTGCAGGTGGTAAAGATGAGGACAGTATCTGAATTCAAGAAAGCATGAGACAAACATAGAAGATCTCTATAAGAAAAAAAAGAGATTATAGCATTTGATATGGAAGTGCAGACTAGATAGGTCATGTGGTCTTTTTCTATGGCCTTTTTTCTATGTTTCCAGCCATGAGCCATAGCCATCCTGGCAGCTACCACAAAGAACCCATCTGAGCCAAATCCTTATCGACACCCGCCCTTGGAGCATTCAGGTAGTACTTATATAACATTTTATATCAATTTTCAACCATAGCTGCTGAAAGGGACGCCTTAGCCAATCCAACCTAGACTCTCTGTCAATCCTAAATTTCCCATCCCAATACCAACTCCTCCTGGGGGACTTGCACATTAAGGGTCTTCAATTCCCCATCGGTTAACAAGGCCTTATAAATTCCCGCTAATAGACCCTTCCCACCCTGGTATTTGGCATACAAGGAGCTTAGCCCCTTCTGAACATCTTCCACAATGCACAGATCTCCCAGATAATGGGCCACTTGTAAATAATAAAAAAGCTCTTTTTCATCCATATAAAACTTTTCCTGCAGCTTCTTGAATGAATAAAACTTCCTTTCCCTGCTCATAAATTGGCCGAATGTATGCAGACCCTTACCTTCCCATTGCTCATAAACTGCATACATTAACCCAGGGACAAAGGACTCATTACACCAAATCGAGGCCCAACGTACCCCTCTCTTTTCTCCCAGAACTTTATCTTTCATCCTCCTCCACACCCTCAAGACAGCCTTCACAAAAGGATCACCCACTGCATTCAACCTTGTCTTTCACCTGGTCATTTCTCAGTGGTAGCTATGAGGCTCATATTTCTGCACATATCATACACCAACAAAGTCTTAATTACTGATATCTGACCTGTGGTTCACATAGACATCCCTTGCTAGAAAGAAAATGTTGCCAGCTAAGAAACACAGTGTCTGAGGCATAGATGACATGTTATAAGCATGCTCATATTTAGCTGTGCCTCCTATTTCTTGCACAGGATCTGTAGTCCATGTGCCACATGTAGGACTGTCAGCAGCACCCCTGGTGCACACAGCCACTGCATATATACGTACATATATTACCTTTATCCATACAATAGACTGTTAGGTAATATGCCAGATTTTATTTAACATTTCTTATACTGCCTTTCATGATATCAAGGCAATTTACATTGAACAGGGCATTATAACTTGGAGATAACTATTTAACAGGGAACATGGGCAATGGAGGATTAAGTGTCTTGCCCAAGACCATAAGGAGCACCTGTGGGATTAGAAACCCCAGTCCTTCTGGCCCAAGGTTGCTGTCCTCTAGTGGTATTTGAACCCCTGACTTTCTGGCCTGATGTACCTTGCCCCAACCACTAGGCCACTCCTCCACTCCATATCATAGAGGGGCAAGGGAGGCGTCACCTACATGATTGCTTATCAACATCACTGCACAAATTTGTTGTTCATGCTACCCTCACATTGTGTTTCAATCACACATAGCTCTGGATAACAAACAAGCTAACAACATATAATATGATGATTGACGATGTTAGCCAAACATTATTCAGTGTGAAGGACAGCTGGTGTGGGGTGCATGTGGTAGACAGGGACTGCCTGGAGATGTCGATGTGTGCAACCTCTCATTCCTGATCCAGAGGTGGTGTCTGCAAAATGTGAGATGTGTGTGCATGTTCAAACATCATTGCCTGTTGTCTAAACTATGTTCTGTAATGTGGCAGATGTGAATGATGAAGCATTCTGATTTGCCAAAAGACAAAATGTACAACATGCTCCACAAGGAACACAAAGCATTACATGATCTCAACAGTCAGAAGGAGGCATCAGAAAGGTAGCATTATTACAGCAGTGACATATAAAGGGCCAATCACACTCACACCAGGAACCGATAGTGAACAGAAGCCTGTACATTATAACTATACAATGCTGATCTCACTGCACACACACTGCAATAAACAATATGTGCACAATGTACCATGTCCCCTATCTGGGTCAAAGATGAGGCTACTAGGAGCAATGTTCTGAACCCATCCAAGGCCACATTCATGGTGTCTTTTTGAACAACAATGGAAAGGAAAAGATAAATGCAACTTGTACTACTGCCACTCCTGTCACATCTATACACCCGACACAATAGTTGGGAATGTCATCAACACTATGGTATCTAATTTCTACCTGCTGAAGTCCAGAGGGCTATATAAATGCGATATCAAAGATACGGAGTATATGGATGCACACCAGATTGGTTTACAGCAATTTCACTTAGGAATATGAGGGAACATCAGCCATGTAGATGTTCCTCTGTCCCCTCAATTCATGCAGGTCAATTGACACAACAGTATCAGCACATCAGAAAGTTATGTTTGTGGAACATATCCAATTTTATGATGTAAATTGCATACCTCTGATGCCTCTGTGTATGATACACCAGTCCAAAATCACTGCCGTGTTGTCATGTGTATGGGTCCGCACCACATTTGGTCACTTGTAGATCCTCTTAAGCTAATCAGGGACCTCACCACAACAGTTGAAGTGATAGCCTCCAATCAGATTCTGTACAGTCACAAATACAGCAGACAAACATATTTTGGGTTGCTAACAAGAGACACACAGGATAGTATGCACTTTTGTACACATATGCATTTCCCCACATACACATAACTTAAAATGAGAAGAGCTGCTCGATCAAACCTTGCAGGATTGCTGTGCCCACACGTATGATTCCACGGTCACATACAGGACGGCACACAGGATCTTCTTCCAGATACGGATTAATGTTGACTGGGATATTATGCCTGAGAGCAATATTGTGCAGGATGCAGCAGGCCAAAATTATCTTTGCCACAGTCATGGGTCAGTATTGTAAGGCAATACTGACCCAGACACCTGAAGTGACTCTTCAACATGCCAAAGGTGTACTTGATGACAGAGCAAGTGGAGGCATGGGCCTCATTGTACCTCATCTCTGCAGGTGACCATGGAAAATGCATGGGGGTCAGCAACCAGGCATGACGCCCATATCCAGCATCACCTGCACAAAGAAAACATGACAGTTCACCAAGTAACATATCTGCAGAAACAATGTCAGGATGTACATGCCTGTCCATCGCTATTGCACCCTGCCCTTCCCTATCACACACATAACTAATGCTATGACATCTAGCAGACACAATATTGCAGTGAACATACACCAGCTTATGATGGCATGTGTCTCCTGGCCACAGGACCACTGTACAATGAGAGACATCCCAGTGATCTCCTGTCAATGAAATGCATGTGGCCAGTGCTGGTCCATCACTGCATGGGTAATGCATGAACAATCCAAATTACCCAGAAAAAAACCTTTGTGATGCAGCAGCATTGCCATTCCTCACCACAACATTGTGCCTGATGATGTTTGTGTGATATACATGTCATCTGAGACCAACAAATGTTCCATCAGCGTGCATAATATGGCCCGACCTAAAACCTGTAAATATCTGTTGGTTATTTCCAACATAGCTGATAGCTACAGACATGTTGCCACTTGTGATGTGTAAGGAAATCTCAAGATCAACAGACAGCTGGGTGGAATGAGAACCTCATAAGCCTCATGTTGTTGATATGCCCACATAAAGTACACCACAGTAAGACTGAGTCTGTGTCAAGGATAGCACATGGGTTCAGAAAGAGGCAAAAGCAATCTATATCATAGACCTACCATGCACCTTGTTTCACCAGAAAGATATATTATCTAAGGAAAATTCATGTGAGCATATGACAATGGCCCTGTCCAAGACAAAGGTACCGTTTGTCTGTAATGTGCATAGGATGCATGTTGATGCAAAAATGACAGACATATCCACATGGCACGTGTAAACATTTCCAGGGTAAAGGTAGGTCCACAAATGCAGCAGATGTGAAATGTTCAAACATTCCTCATAACTTCTGTTTTGAGATATGTCACAGTACAGGCCTTGGCAGCTAGTCATCATTAATGTTTGTGTGTAAACATGTCTAGATGTTCACATCTGATTTGCTATCAACATAACAACATTCTCAGTGATGTGTGGGATGTCACACCCTAACACATCTTTGTACTGTTGTCCCACAGGATAATGTGCAGAATAATGGGCCACACTACATACATTAACAGAACCTACCACACATCTATCGTGACTATGAGAGATAAGCATGTTGTGCCAACCTACTCTTGGAAGTTATCTCAAACTTTGGTGGAAGACAGTGGCCACCTGGGAGGAGAATGGGTACCCTACAAAAGCTGGATGAGGCCCCTATGTGCCACCAGGCCGTTGTGCTGGCCCCAGATGACACCGTAGATGATCACCAGACCGACATATGGTGCACATGTCCATGTGTCTACATGCACTGACATGAAAGTCACCTTCAAAACATACTAGCTACCGTGTAGTGAACCACAGGCCAAACAGTTTGCTGTCAGATACAATGTTTGGCCCAACCATCTAGGGGTGGGCCAATGGGTAGTATGTGACCATGTGCAGAGAGACACATTACAGGATCCCATGGGCACAAAGGGTTCATGTGTAACATGAATGCATACTGGGAATGTGTGCCACTATTTATAAGACATATCCCCTCAAGAATGCATGCATAGGGAGATTAGCTTCATCTTACAATGCCATATTCCAGTCACAGCTGCTATGCACATATGGTATCACAATACTCTGGGCCCATTCCAAACACATTGCAAATCTGCTATATCAATAAAGCATTAGCAGGATGCATAAACAACCAAACCCGACCTATCAAAAGACAACACTCCAAAGTTTGAAGCTGGATATCGCAGAAAAAAACACCACATCACTTACTGGCAAAAGTCAACATGTGCCACTGTTACAGAAACTACATCAACAGACGACACCAGCTGTGCTGAACATGCTAAACCTTGTTCATCAGCAAGCAAATGACAACAGAACAGAATGTAGAAACTGGAGGACAACTATTAAACTGGTTAATCAAACAACAACATCAACTGTGATGAGAACAATATTAAGTAAGTTAGACTGGCAGGAGGCAAACTGTGAAGACGAGAATGGTGCACACATACCAACCCAGACAAAGTGGAGGTAAGCAATGTTTAGCCAACAGGTTTTCTTTAACCATTGTGGCTTGGATATGTGAGTGTTCATGTGAACTGGTACAGTCACCTTCATCCAGTTTTATCACGTCCTCTGCTAGCTCACCATTTTCTGCTGTCTGTTTGTCCCGTCCTCTCATGTTCAGTGTCCTGCCAGTCCTCCTTGACATCTGCTATAACAGACCGACCCATCCCCTTTGGCCTTTACTGCAGATATCATTGACTTACTGCACATATTATGACAGTGGCCATGCTACCCGTATCTCATAAACATTATGCACTTATTAGAAATCAGCAAACTACTCACCAAGCAGGACACAGTCCTCATACAGTCCATCCTCAGACTGGTGGAATATTGCTGAGTTATGCAGGATGTAGGAATCATGGGTGGACCCTGGAAACCTGGGAAACACATTCAGAATATGCATATTTGCATCACAAATCACCTGCACATTCAGGGAATGGTAGTGCTTGCGGTTGCGGTACACTGCTTCCTTGTCTCTGGGTGAGACTAGGGCAACATGTGTGGAATCAATAACTCCCATACGTGTGGTATCCCTGCAATTTGTTCAAATTGATGGTTCAGGGCCCCCCACTGTTGCCTACTGTCAGGAAAAACAATGTAATTTTTTACCCGGCTGATCATGGCATGCAGTACCTGTTGGAATCAGCGGAAGAAGATGGGCCGGCTCATTCCTCCAACTGCAGCCACAGATGTCTGGAAGCAGCCAGAGGCAAAAAAATGTAGGGCACTCAGGAGCTTGACCAAATCTGGTATGGCACAAGACCGGCCAGTTAGAGGCTCGAGGTGAGATCTAAGATCCTCATAGAGCTCTGTTATAGTTCCTGTGCTCAGAAGATAGACGGAGATGACCTGGTCCTCACACATGCCCTGGAGCATGGCTCTGGGCCTGAAGAGGTAAGGCAATCATAGTTCCCCATACCTGGCCTGTGGCCCCTCCACAGGTGCAGGTCAGTGCTGACACAAGGCTGGACCCCTGCCTATTGCCACTCTCCCTCGGACACCATCTCCTTCATCAATAAACTGCAGTTCTCCTTCCTCATGCAACCACTGGACAGCCCTCGCAGCAAAACCAAAGTGAGTCATCATGGACACCAGGATCAGCAAAAGCACTGTGCCTTGTGACAAGGAAGCCTGTTTTGAGCCTATGAGTATAGAAAAGGCCAATGACTTTAACTTAGAGAAAGGAGAAATCCCTGCAGGGCATGGATTTCAGGCCCCTCATAGAGAAAGAAACCTGAGGGAGAGAAAGTTCAGGCAGCCACACTCTAACTCCTATGACGTAACTGCAGGCTTGAGAGGTGATTACAATCACCTGAGAGGAGTGGAGGAAGGGCTGGAGCCCTGGAGAGGGAAATATAAACCCCTGCTAAAGCAGAGGAAAGGGGAAGCTCAGAGGAAAGGAGAAGCTCAGAGGGAAGCTCAAAGGAAAGGAGAGGCTCAGAGGTCTCAGGAGGTTCGGAAGACTCAGAGGATTCAGGGGAATCAGGAGTGGAACCAGGAGCACCTGCAGATCTCCAGGAGAGAACCCAAAGAGGAATACAGAGAGCTGTTCAAGAGAGGCTGGAAGGAGACAAGGAATCGTAGCGAGCACAACCAGGGAGAACTGCCCAGTGCTTCAGGTACTGACTGTCTTTATCGGGGAGAGTTAAGCTCAGGAGAGACATTAGAACCCCAAGGAGGCTGTATTCTGAGCACTGTGTCCAGAGCTCAAAACAGGACACTGCCCTAACAACACCAGAGGATATGCAGATTGAGTTGGCAGGGGAGGAATTGCAAGATCTAGATATCCCCATGGACTGTACCCTGTGTCAAGCTACAAGCATGGAATCATTATGCTAAAGGCTAGCATTGAATGAGAAAGTCTCCTAGAAGCAGGTAACTGGAATTGAGCCAGGAATTGGGTTTGAAGAAAACTCCACGTGTTTGCATTTCTCAGGCAAAGTGCTGAGTCACGCTGAAGAGAAAGCTTGTGAATGTTTGTTACTTGTTTTCTTATTTTGAGTTTGAAACCTATCCTGAAAGGAAGGAGGGAAAGAAGAGGTTGTTCCAGAGGAACTGAGTTATTCTTTTGCTGTTAAGTGCTTCACAAACACCAGGTTAAAAAGAAGTATTTTTACCTTGCTGAGCAGAGCTATTTTCTCTAAGACTGAGCAACGTTGTTAACCAGCTGCATGTGTTTAAAAGACTGTTTAGCAGTTATACTGATCTAAATGCTCTGTTGCAAACAATCCTGAATGGACGTAAGAACATAAGATATGCCATACTGGGTCAGACCAAGGTCCATCAAGCCCAGTATTCTGTTTCCAACAGTGGCCAATCTAGGTCATATGTACCTAGCAGTTTCCCCAAGGGACACAGGTTCCACAATGCTTGTATTGGTTCAAGCATTGATATCCTGGGTCCCTTCTTAATAATGGTTTATGGACCTTTCCTCCAGGAACTTGTCCAAACCTTTTTTAAACCCAGCTACACTAACAGCCTTTACTACATCCTCCGATAACAAATTCCAGAGTTTGATTACACGTTGAGTGAAAAAATATTTTCTTTTATTAGTCTTAAATAGTTTACCCTGTAGCTTCATTGCATGTCCCCTAGTCTTTCTATATTCTGATAAGGTAAACAATCGATCTACGTTTACCTGTTCCACTCCGTTCATTAATTTATAGACTTCTATCATATCTCCCCTCAGCCGTCTCTTTTCCAGGTTAAAGAGCCCTAACCTTTTTAGCCTTTCTTCATAGGAGTATCCTTCCATCCCCATTACCATTTTGGTGGCTCTTCTCTGAACCTTTTCTAAAATCGCTATATCCTTTTTAAGATACGGCGACCAGAATTGCACACAATATTCAAGGTGCGGTCTCACCATGGAACGATATAGAGGCATTATAATATCTTTTGTTTTATTTTCCATTCCTTTCCTTATCATACCTAGCATTCTATTTGCTCTCTTGGCCGCTGCTGCACACTGGGCCGAGGGTTTTAACATGGTATCCACAATGACGCCTAAATCGTTTTCCTGGGTGGTAGTTCCTAATGTGGAACCTTGCATCGTGTAACCATAGTTTGGGTTGTTCTTCCCTAGGTGCATAATCTTGCACTTGTCCACATTAAATTTCATCTGCCATTTGATGCCCAGTCTTCCAATTTATTAAGATCCTCTTGCAATTTTCCACAATCCTCTTGGGTTTTAACAACTTTAAATAGTTTTGTGTCATCTGCAAATTTGATAACCTCACTCGTTATTCCACTTTCCAGGTCATTTATGAATATGTCAGAAAGCAGCACAGATCCCTGGGGTACACTACTATTCACCTTTCTCCATTGGGAAAATTGGCATTTAGCCCTACCCTCTGCTTTCTATCTTTTAACCAGTTCCTGATCCACAATAGTACACTGCCTCCTATCCTATGACTCTTTAGTTTTGCCAAACGTCTCTCATGAGGGACCTTGTCAAAGGCTTTCTGAAAGTCCAGATACACAATATCAACCGACTCACCTTTGTCCACCTGATTATTCACTCCTTCAAAAAAACATAACAGATTAGTAAGACAAGATCGTCCTTGTCTAAAGCCATGTTGGCTGTCTCCCATTAGGTCATGACTATCTACATGCTGAGTAATTTTATTCTTTATGATGGTTTCTACCATTTTTCCCGGTACTGATGTCAGGCTCACCGGTCTGTAGTTTCCCGTGTACAGTTTGCTTGAACCTTTACTTTAAAATAAATTCTGTCATTTGCCTTAACATCGGACCATGACTACACTCCATCTTAAGAGCCAAACTACATGTCCCAGAATCCACCTGAGGAAAAGCTAGTTTATTTGAGCTCACCAAGAAAAGTTCTCCGTTACCTCGCCCCTCTAACCCAGAGGCCAGGGGCAAGGGTGTGACAGCCTCAAATAGGTAGTGTGGGGGAAAGGGAGGGGAAGGGTAGCTGATGACAACAAACACAACATGCCTGGACCACAGTCACCACACATGAGCAGCATAACTAATTTGATGTGCAGACAATCCACGCATCGCACATAAGCAAGGCCTTATGCACATGTGCAAGGCGCTTAGTATGACATTCTGCGCCTTGTGCAGGGTGCATTGATTGATGTTCTGTGCCTTAAGCATGCACAGGGTGCCTTAGGTTGCCGTTCCACACCTTGCACATGCGCAGGGCATCGTGATTGATGTTCCATGCCTTGTGCATGCTCAGGGCACCTTAGGATGATATTCCCATTCTGCGCCTTGCACATGTGCAGGGTGCCTCTCCTTTCTCCATACAGGAAATGCCTTAACTGATCAGTTAGCCAAAGAAGTCACCAAAGGTGCACCGCTAACATTACCTGTTACTAGATCTCAGACCTATTCAGTGCCTGACCTCTCTGACTATCAAAAAGATGCCTGTGTTTATGAGATTGGCAATTGGGAGAGACTAGGCTGTACCCAAGTTAAGAAACTCTGGGTGCACCCATCTGGAAAACTTTGTATCTGTTTTGTAGCACTGAAACGCCTGACAGGTCTCATACATGATGTCTATCATTCTACTGCTGCATATGTTTATGGGATGCTAGAGGATACCTTTTGGTGCCCTCACATGAAGAATCGAATTCAAGAAATTGTGGTAAAATGTCCTGTGTGTATCCTGAACGCTCAACCTGGAGGTAGACCTCTGGCTAGAAGTCACCTTCCTGTCTTGCATGGCCCTTTTGAATCATGGTATGTGGATTTCACTGATATGATCCACAGATGTGCACAGAAGCGATACCTTTTGGTATGGGTCTGCCCTTGGTCTAAATGGATTGAGGCTTTTCCTTGCAATAAAGAAACTGCCAAAGAAGTGGTAGAAGTTCTGCAAACACAAATTATACCCCGATTTGGTATTCCTAAGGTAATATATTCTGACAATGGTTCTCATTTTCGAAATGCCCTTGTTTCTGCACTCACTCAGCACCTCTCTGTTCAGTGGAAATATGTTTCTGTGTATAAGCCTACTTCTAATGGTCTTCTTGAATGCTGTAATGGCATTTTGAAAACTCAGCTCAGAAAGATTTGTGCTTTTGGTCACATGACCTGGTTACAGGCTTTACCAATGTGTTTGTTTCAGCTAGGCAACAGCCCCATCAAGCGGCTGCATCTGACGCCTCATGAAATGGCCACCGGCCGGCGCATGCGCACATCTCCTCTTTCGCAGTCTTTGGTCCCGGTCCACGATGATCTTTCTTCTTACCTTGCAGGACTCCGAATTGCGCTACAAGAAATTGCTGACCGTGTGACAACCGCGCAGGCTGCATCCAGTTCACCTTTGTCACTTTGCTTCCCCATAGGGTCCGCAGTGTATAAAAGAAACTGTGTTCGTGCCTCCTGGGACTGCCCTACATTCTCCGGCCCTCACATTATTACTGCAGCATCCCCTTTCGCTGCTCAACTGAATGATGTGTACACCTGGATACATGTCAGTCATCTGAAAGCTGCCCCAGCTGTCTCATCTGAGTGACCAATCTCATTCCTCCAACTAAGACTTACACCACGAGGTTGCTCCGTTGATCAAAAATGATTGCTATCTACCCACTCTCTCCTGGGCCATCCCTGTGCTTATTTCTTTTCATCTCCCTTGTGATTGTACTGCTTATTCACTTCTTTCATCCTGATGGAGAATTTGCTTTCTTTCTACGAGTTTATAATCAAACCATGCCTTGAACTGAACTCTTATTTGAACATTGGACATTCTGGCGATCAATTGCTGTGACATTGCTCCTTTTATACCATTTGGATTTCCTTCCTCCCAATCCAATAAGTACCATGTTTCTTTTACCTCTGAGTTTTCTTCTGGGACTTTCGATTGTGCTTGTTCTTTTTATCCAGTGTCTATACCCGAATGGACAGCAGGTCTTGTACCTCCAGGAGCAAACCCAGACTAACCTGACTACCCAACCGCTACTGCGGGTACCCTGGGCTGTTCCTGTTGTTTCTCAGAACTCGTGGAAGCAGTCAGTGTTGCAGATTGTTTCTTTATTAAATGTCTCAGATTGTATTATATGTACTTCTTTGCCTAAAGGGGTTGGGTACGCCCCAGTTGTTGTCTCCTCGGTATCGCTCTCTGAGATTATGGGACGAGTGCCGTGTTGGGACAACGACGATAGAACCCCTGGTTGTTTTGAACCCATACAGTGTAACCAATCTTGGTGCTCCCAGAATCCTTCTAATGAACCCATACCAGTCTTTACACCAGAATCTCAGACTTATGTCTACTGTTTAATCTCTAATGCCTCTGTTTCTTTCTCTGCTAGGTGTAACATGTCCTATAATGTGCAAAATGCTTCATGGCATATACGCGCCCATACTACCTTACCTCTATGGAGGGGTCCCAACTTTACTACTTATGGAAAAACACTTCTGCAGCTGATTTTGTTGTAGATGCCACATACTGGAATAACAGTTTTAACATTGGCCCCATGTATGCCAATGGCACTGTAATGGTTTCGTTAGGTAGAGTGTCCCCCTCCCCTTACAGGTCCTGTTATATGCCTAAGAATTCATTTTACATGACAATGTCGAAGAGCTCCCCAAATGGTGGCTCTTTGTGTTCTGGTTATCATATGACCCATAGGTGGACTCCGTCCTCATCCCCTGAGGCGGTGGTTGGTCACTACTGGTTATGTGGACATACCCTGTATCAAACCGCCAACCTTTCTCTTTTGCCATGTGCTTTAGTTAAAACTTCCTCTTTTTCTGTTTTAATCCCTCTTAATGTTACCCATCATTCTGCTGCCCATTCCCCTTTGCACAGATTTAAGCGTAGTTTTTCTCCTGACTCCAGCCCTTGGGATTCCTCTGTAGCTGAGAATGATGCTATCCAGGCTTCATATCAGTACATCAATTCCACTTATCCCATGACCAAAACCCGTTTGGATGCCTTTAATGCAACTGCCTAGATCCCCTTTGCAACCCCTGTCCTTACTGCTGAACTCGGTATGGCTATACATCGCCTTCAATGTTTACTACATATTCAGAAGAAAGCTGTAACTGACTCTATTTCACGTTTAGCTGAGTCCCTTGAGCAAAATACGCAAATGACTCTGCAGAATAGGCAAGCTCTAGATTTGCTTTTGGCTGCTGAAGGCGGCACATGTACTTTTATTAATGCTACCAATTGTTGTACTGTCATCGCTAACCACTCTATTTTTGTTCTTGATGCTATGAATAAGATGAAACACCTTTCTGAATTACATATTAATGATTTTAAGGGTGGGCTCCAGCTTGACAATATTTGGGGTAGTATTTCTTCATGGTTTGCTAGTTTAGGAGGAGGACTTAAGGCTTTCTTTGTTACACTTTTAAGTATAGCTTGTTTTGCAATTATTGCCTGTTGTACCTTATCCATTTTGCTTGCCTGCTGTAAACGTATGATAATGCAAAGCACTAAGACTCTGTATATTGTATCTAGGGACCAGTATGAGCTCTTACCTCTGCAAGATCCTTCCCTGTCACAAATGGTTGTTATTCATAGTCCCTAAATTTGGGTTTCCTGCCTTTGCCCCTCACCTCAGCGAAAAGATAAAGAAAAAATTGGGGAATGTTGGGATATTTTGGCTTAGGGATAGTTTTGCTCCTTCAGCTTCTATCTGTGACTGTAATCCTGGCCTGCCTGCAGTTTGCACGATGATACAAGAAGATCCTGTGGGCTATCCAAGAAAGTATATGCTACAAGAGAGCTTTGCGGCCTGCTGCAGTCTGAAGGCCTTGCTTTGAGTAGAAGTACACAGAGTCAGGCTCAGAGGAAAAAATACAGGTCAACTCAGAGAAATAATTAGCAGAAAACATACTTTCAGCCTTGAAGAAAAGAAAATGTAATTTAGCACCAGGAGATGAAAGACCATAAACGGGCCCAAGGAATGCAGGAAAGATTTGCTCCACAGCTCAGATAAGAAGTACAATTAAGCAAAGACCAGAAGACCTTGGGAGCACCAGCTGTAGGGAGGGCAGCCCTAAGGCATAATTGGCATAATTCATAGGAGGGGGCCTCAGAGAAGGAGTTCTAGCAGAGTTTTCTTTCTTTGCAAGTAATTCTGACTTTCTGAGGATGACATCAGACTTTCTAGAAGTTTGTGACAGAGAATATCTATATAAGGAGACGGCTCCATAACTCAGCGGGCAATCTGCTCTCTGATCCTGGGCAGAGAGGGGGTTGCCTGTCACATTTCTCAGACAGAGTCTTTTGCTCTCTGCATTGGTGATTTATTTTTGCTTTTGGTATGCCGAATAAAGAAGCTTTGTATTTGAGCAGAAGTTTGTCTTGAGTAATTTGTTGGTGATTGGTGATATCTAAAAAGAACATTTGTTGTGGGATACAGGGCCCCACAGATGACATTCTCATTCTGTGCCTTGCACATGTGCAGGGCACCTTAGGTTGATGTTCCACACCTTGCACATGTGCAGTGCACTGTGATTGATGTTCTGCTCCTTGCACATGCGCAGGGCGCCTTACGTTGATGTTCTCACTCTGACGTTCTCGCACTCTAAATGTAGAAAACACTGTCACTCACTACCGTCATTTCAGCTGCTCCAGAGTATTGCCTGAAAAACCCAGTTTCATCTTAGAGTAGTGTAAACACTTCAATATCTGTGACATTGCAGTGAATCATGGACACAATGCAAAGAGTGTCTGTGGAGGGAGATGTTGCAGAGCTGCAGGCCTCTGCAGGACATATGACCCAAGGAGGGGGGCTGGAGCAGGTGCCACAGTGGCAGCCTCAGTTAGGGATGGCTGGAGACATGGCTTAGGCAGTGGAACAAGCTGGCCCGTCTGTTGAGGTACAGCCACACCAACCACCTGCCAAGCCAGGTGAATGTAAGCGCAAGAAGAAGCATGTGCCAGAGGAGTCACGGAAGAGGGCAATGAGGTTCACACAAAATGAGAATGATGTACTCCTAGTGCAGGTGCTTGAGCACTATGAAGAGCTGTATGGAAGGCTGAGCTCCAAGACCACTGTCAGCACACAAAATGCCCTCTGGGAGCAGATATGGAAGGCTGTCGCTGAGGTTGGTGGACCACCACAGGACAGTGAGAGCCTATGCAAGTGCTTCAATGACATAAAGTGCTCAGTCAGGGCGCGTCTCACAGCGGAGCACCAACATGCCCTGGTCACTGGTGGTGGTGGTCCAGTCGGGCCACCCTCTCGGCCCTGGAGGAACAACTGGCACAGAGATTAAGGCCAATGTACTTGCATGGACTATCCCCAGAACTGGACATGGCCCACCCATGTGCAGCCATGTGTTGACATGCATCCAGGATTGAACCTCCCATGTTAATGTTAATGATTATGCGTGTGTGTGTGTGTGTGTGCACATGTTTCCATCCCTAGTGTCTGGAAACCCCTACATGAGATCTTGTTCCACATATTATGGAGTGGAGGAGTGGCCTAGTGGTTGGGGCAAGGTACTTCAGGCCGGAAGGTCAGGGGTTCAAATCCCACTAGAGGACAGCAACCTTGGGCTGGAAGGACTGGGGTTTCTCATCCCACAGGTACTCCTTGTGGTCTTGGGCAAGCCACTTAACCCTCCATAGCCCATGTTCCCTGTAAAATTGTTATCTCCAAGTTATAATGCCCTGTTCAATGTAATTTCAGTTTGTTCAATGTAAACCGCACTGATGCAGAATAGTGCAGTAAATAAATAATATTATTCACAGACACCACCTAATGAGCTGGGTAGGGTCCACCTGTGTGCAATCTGTATCACCTGAACTGTGAACATGATACCTTTGGGAATATACATATTCCATGAGGACCATGACTCTGCAACATCAGTAAGCAGCCAACATGCACACCAAGGGCCACTCAGGACAGGTCAGCCACAAAGATGTGTGGATGTTGAGATCAGGGTGGTGCAATAACAGATTTCCCATATGCGTACACACACACATTGATCACTGACATAACACCGGTATATCTACAATGCATTATTGTCATCTACCCACCCAAATGAAGAATATTGTTGGGGCCAATACCAAACAGCGAAACAAACCCGCATCTTCCTGCCATTGTGTATGTGTGGCGACATGTCAGCCCATATATCTAGGAAGTGAACACATTAGCAATGCACTGTACAAGTCACACTGTCTGGAGGGGGGCCTTAACCAGGATGTGAACTGCAATGTCTGTTTATCGTCTCTCCCCAGGTGACCCACAAATGACAGTGGTGGAGGTGGCAGCTGTGGATGACTGCACCATGGTAGAGCAGGGGCACAACTACAATTCTGAGGGGGGTTCAGGGAGAGAATGCGAGGCACTACTGTATGCCCACATGAGGGTAGTGTGCCCAGATGGGGCTGTTCCCAGAAGTGTAGCCCAGTGGATGTCAAAGCCTGAGGATGACAATGAGCATCAGTGGTGGTAAGGATGTGGCAGGCACACCCATTACAGCAGCATAACCACCCAGGGAGAGCAGACCAGATCCTGCAACAGGGTTATCTGGTGCCACAACAGCTGCTGACCCATCCATGGAGAGACAACAGGGCAGGGACATGCTGCGGGACATGATGCATGAAATGCATGAATACACCAAGACAACACATGTGGCCCTCACAGTTTTCTGACACCCCTCATGTGCCATGTTGTGGCACATGGTGTGACAGGGTACAGGCACTGACCCATTTGTGGAGGAGAAGGGGGTTGTTGAATGCACATGTTACCGTCTCACCATGAGTGGACCTGTCACCTGTGACTGCTGTTACAAACAACATATGTTGCCAGGATGCCAGGCCTCTATTGTCCCAGAGCCCTCATGTGCATGTGTTAGCAGGGCAGGTATGTGAACATTATGTGCCTAACAATTTACAAACGTCGTTTCCACAGGTATCCACCAGAAGCTGCTGGTCATTGCAAGAACATGGGGGAGTACCATGCTGCAATGAACGCCACACTGGCAGAGGGTATGGGTGCAATTGCAGAGGGGTTGCAAGCCATGGTGGCAGCCATCAACTGCCAGTCTGACAGGCTGGCAGAGATCCTGCCCAGACAATAGCCACCAGCAGCACCAGAGGCCTCCCCAAGTGGTGCTAGAGGGGCAGGACAGCATGACCGTGGGCAACCATACAGGTGCTGAATATGGGCAGGGAGGTGCTGTCCATCAGTTACAGTTGCATTGTGTATGGTGTGTGTGAAATAAACACATGTCTGTCTGTGTGTCATTTTTACACCAGTGAATCTGTATAGCTTATTATGAGATATGGGCCAGGGCCAGATATGGGCATCCACCTAGGTAGACATGTCATGGGTACCCCACCACTCAGGTGGCCAATGACTCACCCCCACCTGTTCGTGTCACATAAGACCCATACACCTCCCCCCTCCTATCATGACTGAAATGGACATGTGGGCCATTGCTGATGATGTCCCCACATCCCTCTCTTCCTGCCCCTTGGAAGCCTCCCCGCACTGGCATGACTACAGCTGCAGTCAACTTACCCACACACCTGTTCCTGGCAAACTCCATAGCCCCCACTCTATGTGCATCCTTCCTGCCTGTGTGCTGTGTTTGACACATCTGGGCTCACTCTACCCTTAGGACCATGCCACTGATTGCTGTCACAGGCTTTGTGCTGTCTACCTGCACCTACCAGGTCACCCCTCACCACAGTGGTGGATGTGCTCATGGAACATCAGCTACCCCCATCACGCACTCAGTTCCCCTGTCCCACAGCTATGTACTGGGTTTGCCACCCATTGCCCTCTATGCCATATGTGCACACATGGACATGTACTAGTCGCCAGGCATGTGGGTGCAGGGGGCAGAACATGGTCACCAATGGTTCCCATGCTGTGCCTGGGAGGGTGGTGCCATTGGTATGGTCCTAGGAGGTGGCAACCAGCAACACACAATACCATCCCCCACTGTCTGCTGTCTGGACCAGACCATGTGTGTCACGCAGGTGTACCAGCCCCAACCCCTCTGAACCTATGGTATGTGTGCACCATTGTGCAAGTGGGAGACAGAGAAGAACACACAACTGAGCAATGGTTATCAAATGTTATACACACTCAATTTACTATGGTAAAATCAACAAAAAAATGGTATACAAAATATATAACTATCTATGTACATGTAAAACCATGTTGTAAAGGCACACAGTGCCAATAGTGTGCCTGGTATGTGGGGCCCATCACATTGCGATCCCTGACCAGGAGAGTTGACATCACCTAGGCACATATGACCTAGATTGGCCACTGTTGGAAACAGGATACTGGGCTTTATGGACCTTGGTCTGACCCAGTATGGCATATCTTATGTTCTTATGTTCTTACTTGGGACTCAGGAATGCAGGATGGCTAGGGATAAAACACACCCCATGGTGCAGTACTCCCACTGGGAGCTACCATGGGATGATGGCTCATGTTCTGCGGAGCCCGGGTCCACACCCCTCTGCCTCCACAGCTCATGAGCCATCAGGACCACAGCATCCACCAGCTGCCCACAATCCTTGTCAGGGCATGCTGGCCCTGTGAGATGGCAACCAGTGCCACAGCCAGGGTGTGGTCCCGATCCCCCCACCCTAGACCCCATGCATGTGACTCCAGTGGTGCAGCATGGCTGTGGGACAGCTGCCAGGGCTCCACTTGGCCCCCTGCATTCATGAGTCCTAGGTGTCTGTCTGCTGGTGGGCTGCTGCACCTGCATGGCACCTCAGGGGAACAATACCCCACCACCTCTGCCCTTCCCTCTTCCTCAGGCTGACCCTTTCTCTCCTCCTCCTCCCACACATCCCATGCCTCCATCTCCTCTTCCTCCTCATTTCCCTCCACCTCCTCCTCCTTGCCCCCATCAGGCATGTCCTCCCCCATGTCCAAGACCTCCTCCTCTTCCCCCATGTCCTCTCCATCCTCATTGTTGCCATTGTCCTCCTCTTCCTCCTCTTCTGCCTCTGCCTCCTTGACCTCCCTCTCCTCCGCCTCCTTGCCAGACATGTACCCCTCCTCCAGTCCCTCCTCCACTGTAGCCTGGCCTGCTGGCACCAGCTGTGCCAGGTCTCTGCAGCCTCCTGACCCTCCAGTTGCTGCTCTGTGAATGGGAGCAGAGAGTGCGACATCAGCCCCAGGTTCTGTGTCCACAGGGTGGTTGTCACCTGCCACAATGCCTGCAACCCTTGTACACAGCCTGCTGATCATACAGCAGGTCAGCCATATACAACAGGCCATGCAATCCTGCAAGATCAAACAGGATGTGAACTGCACACATGGGATGCATCCAGGGGTGTGTGGACTTGACAAACAAGGGGTTGAGAGTCACTCAGGCTGTGTAGGCAGAAGCAGTGAGGGCTGGATCCCCTCTGATGTGATTAGAACTGGGTGGGCACCTGACCTACCAACCCTGGATGCCAGCCTCATGAATCAGGGGCACAAGCTGTCTCCTGTGGTACCTGCACTGAACAGTGGAATGGGGTGCACAGACAGTGGCAGTGCCCCAGCACTGTGAGGTTCCCAGCAGGGTGTGCATGGTATGCTCTGGGAGGGGGGGGGAGGGTGTGTGATCTGCAGTATGTATGCATCCATAGGTCATCAGATTAGGTCTGACATGCATCTAATATGTTATGTGGGGACAGTGAGGTGACATGCCCAAGGAGTGCCATCAGCATGCTGGGGGACTGCAGGAGGTGACCAGCACATCAGAGGGCTGTGCATTACACTGGGGTGACTGCTAGTCCACAGGTGCTGTATATCAGCAAGGGGGTGGGAACATATGTTGACCTGACTGGATGCATGGTGTGTCATTGGGACAGGACAGGCAGGTCTGGTGTGACAGTTGGATGTGTGTTGCAGTGGAGAGGGTGGGAATTGATGTTGACAGGTTGGCATAATGGGGAGGGATGGGAGGACTGGGGTGGTGGTGGTGGGTACTGGTGCAGGGGTCCTTTATGTGGGTACGACAAAGTTCTGTTTCAGGTGCCAGTATTGCATCCCAGCAGCAATGAACGGTAGCCAGGCAGGGACCATGGCATGGGGTAAGGGCTGGAGCACACATATGGTATGATAGAACTGTGTGACAAATGCACATCACAGTTTCCAAGAGCCATCTAAGGTGGTGTGTGCACCTGGGAATTGTGTATACTGTGGGCTGGGGTGGACACAGGGCACCCCTGGGATGCACCAACTTGGATTGGAGTACAGCAGAGGTGTACCAACAGGAAAAGCCCTGATGGGGCAGTGGGTGGGTATGGATGAGGCACATGTAGAGCCAAAGCCCTTATGTGCCATGTGGTCCCTATCTGCCATCCAGTATTTCAGTAGATGATGTGTCAGGGACTGTTGGGTGGTTGGTAATTCCATGAACCAGGGGTCAGCACCTTTGGTACAGGCCTTCGGTACCAGGCACCTTCTGACAATCCGAGCCATGATATTCTGTCATTCAATTGTGTGTGTGCTGAGTCAGCACCATCTTTCCTATGTGCATTTATTGCATGACCACAGCAGCCATGCACATGTTGCATCACCACATAACTACATGTGGGTCCATAGTGCTCATCGGGGTTGGCAGGTCAGCCACTGCATGTTAATGTGTACCTCTATGTGGTCTGGACAGTGTCCCATTCCCCCATGCTAGGCATGCTTGCACATCCATAGGTGTATGTGCAGGGAACATCATGTTTGGTGCACGTTGCATGGACATATGCCTGCTGGTGTGGTCCAATGGGGTCATATGGCCATGGTCATTGCATCACACATGCTGTTGTGCCACACACATGCCACATTACTCACCATCTGCGGTTGCCCTCAGCTGCTTCCGCAGCTGTTGAAGGAACTCCGGCCACCTCCAGTGCAGCTCCCAGCCCTTTTTCTGCAGCTCCTCCACCTGGAGGAACAGGGATAGATGCCATCAGTGCCATTCCAGATATACCACTGGCAACAGGAAAGCAGACCTGTCATGGGTATGTGGTATGTCACAGTATTCTGGTTGCAGGCTGCAGCTATCCAGGCCCTTTAGGGTTGCACATTACCTCCTCCATCATAGCAACACAGACTTCAACACTGGGCACAACCCCCGTGGCATCACACAGGCATGGTGTGGAGACACACATGTTGCCACATTTGCACAACTTCCTGGGGTCCTATGTATGTGCTGGCTGCTGTGTTGTTGCATAACACTGTGATGATGTCACATGGCACATAATGTGGCCCATTTGGCCAGTGTGAAAGATTACATGGCATAGTTGCACCACACTTGCTCCCACAACCCAGCCCTGTCCCATAACATTGTTTCAACATATCGTGTGCACATGTGTGTGCTGCTGATTCTGGCTGCCCTAACATGTTCTGTGACAGCTGTCCATGGCTGCTATCTGTTTCAATCCTCAGTATGTGGTCTGGCAGGTGACGTATGGGCAGTGGATAGCCTATCGCTACATGTTCAGATTCCAGACGGTACTCATTCTACCTTTACCTATCAGGTGGTAATGATTCCTAGATCACACCACAAATGGGGGAAAGCAACTCAGTACCCACAATCTCAACGTCCTGACCCAGGATGATTGGACCATAGACTGGTTCAATCACATCATGGGTCCAGTAAACCACTTTCAGGCAGGTCACATATCTATTCATTACAATCGGTCTGCCCTGAGGCTCATCACATACATGGAAGCATGACAAATGATATCTTACATATTATATACATTACACACACACCTCATGGTTCAAACCATTACATATCTTGCACACAGCTGTTATGCCTGAAACCCTTGAATCCATCATGAATTGTACATCAAGTAGATATATGACATGTACAGGCCCAATGATGTGTTATCTATTAGACACACCCCTAAAGCCTCAGCACATATGGTATCTCCATATCTCCCTCATGCTTTGGAGGACTCCCTCACAGGTGTCGCTGAATAACACTGGTCTCTGCAATGGTGATATCATCAACTGATCCCAATGCTGCCACAGACACCCACATGGCATTTCTGTACCACGTTCTTAGGGAGGCTCCTAGCTGGCCATTCGCCAGCAGGTATCCTCTTCCTTGAAGGAGGGTCCTGGCTGTCATTTTGACAGTGGGTCACCAGACACAGTCAAACACACTAATGTGTGTAATCTGTGGACAGCTCTGATGATTCCTCCTGGGTGGACATCAGATTGTATGGGAATGTGTCCTTTCTGGTGACGAGGCATGGGAGGCAACAGTTGTTCTTACTGGAGCACAGTTAGGATGTCAACCCACTGGTGGTGCAATGATGCTGTTGGACATGGTACCAGAGGCATATCGCTCTTTAGTAGTGTATATCTCAGGAGTTGCACTCACTCCACAACAAGGTCATGCCTTGATTAAGAGTTGGTCATTGGTACCTCGATATGATTTGATTTGTGTTAGTTTCATTTGCATCTGGAACATTCCTTAAGGAATGTTCATAATGGAGCAACATTTCTCAACCACTGGGACAGGCATTGTATGAGAGATTGTGATGGAGGTGGCTGCTGCTGAGGGCATCAGCCTCAGAATGGTTTTGAGAGACGAATGTCACCTATGGGATCCTCTGGGATCCCTCCAGGACCACCTCTTTCAGCTGTGGATGTTCTCCAGACCATAGTGCATAGGAAAATGGCCCCTGTAATGACCTCTTCACATATGCAAATGCTGCAGACATCGTCACATACTGAGTGGCATGCCCTGAAGGGGTTACAGGAGTTGAGTGATGGAGTCATTCAACAGGCAGATGATGGGTGAAGTATTATGGTTTTAGATGGACCTTCATGTTGGGATGCCTCTGCAGGTAGCGGTTTCATGGGGAAGATTTGCTGGACTGCGGGACCTGGTGAGGCGGAGGTGATGGGGAGGACCTGTTGTGGCATTGGGAGAGGCTGCAATGGAGGAGCCCGGCACTAGCGGCAGCAGCAACAGGCGAGTGGGGGCAATACTAAAAAAAAAAAATAAGAAAAGAAAAACTGTCTTTGGAGAGATCGGAGTGCAATTTAAGGCTGCGTTGATAAAAAAAAAACAACATAAGTAAAATAAAGAGCTTCACACAGGAATCAACTTTCTGTGGACAGGGCTCTTATTTGGTGGGAGGATGTCAGGGGGTAAGGGAAGGCAGCACAGGGGGCCTGCTGGTGGACAGAGAGGCAGGGGGCAGACAGGGGGAGGCAAGGAGGTCAGCCTGAGGGGTCGAGGTGCACAGCTACTGGTCAAGGGGCGGGTAGCACTAGGAGAGCAGCACAGAGGTGCAAGGGGTCCCCAGCTTTGGGTAGGGGCATAGAGGCTGGCCGCAGAGCTCAGGACAGGGAGCGGGGGGTCAGTGGTCAATGGGGGGACTAAGGTTGGCGGAGCCCGTTTGGGTAGCGGGCAGTGGCAGACAAGGCAGACTGGGCGGTACCGATGGTGGGTGCGGGACAGGTATGGCTGGGGGGGTGGGGGCAGATATGGCAGGGTGGTGGGGCAGATACAGCAGGGGGGGTGGGGCAGATTCGGTGGGGGAAAATCACGGGCGAGCGGCTGGGACTTCGGGGGCGGTTATCATGCCCAGATATGGTGTCGTGGGTGAGAAGGGTAGGGGAGCATTTTTCCAAGGGGGTGGGCTGGCTGTTCAAATGGGTTATGGGCCCATAGGACATCAGATGGCTTGGGACCAGTGGATCGGGGGAGGGCAAGGCCCCTCTAGGGTCGAGTGGGTGGGGGCTTGGCAACCGGCATGGTCTTCAGTTTCCCCCCTCCCTCCCCGGTTTTTCCTTTTGTGTCTCCACAGGTTCCGTATCTGATTTCGCCAGGAGTAGTGCCTGAGATGTAGGGGCATGCGAGGGCGGTGAATGTGGAGCAGGTATCCACAGCTACATGATGAGTAGCGGTTGAAGGCTTGTCGGATCAAGGAGCTGGCACACAACAGTTGGTGGAGGATCCTCCCGAGGAGGTGCTTCGCTCAACAGTGATGGGGACGGCAGCCATGGCAGAGATGGGTGAGTTACCAGTGGAGAAAGTGGTGGGGGGGAAGGGCATGGTGTGAGTGCCGAACGGCCGGGGAAAGCAAGCAGGAAGAAGCACGCTTGCAAGCGGCTGCGTAGTTCGGCGTCATCATCCTCCTCATCGTCGAGTTCGTCAGCGGCGTCCACGAGGGATGACAGTGGGAGGGCGGTGGTGCAGGGCAGTTCGACAACAGAGCGCAAGTCGGGGGGCGGGACTCCCACGTTTACAACTTTATTGGAGTTTTGGGAGGGGGTCCTGAAGAAGTTGCGACAGAAAATTTGGAAGCAGAGATGCATCGATATCTTTCGCTTACTGGAAGGTCGGAAGCGTTCCAGGGAAAGGAGGAAAATGTGAAAGGAGGATGAGAAGGCCGGTAGGCTTAGAAAGGTCTCTAGGAATGTGGTGAACTGGATGCGAGCTTTCTTACGTTTGGCGAATGTTTGGGGTCGGCGCTATCCGGAGCAGCATGGGATGATGCTTGTATATGCGGACTCAATTTTGGAAGCATCACAGACCCACGAGGGGTGGTCATGGCTAAATTACGATGAAATTTTTTTGACAAAATGGAAGAGAACAAGTTATTGATGTGGGGCGTGCAGGATATTTGTGGCTCACGCAGATGTCACTCAGAGCGAATGCCGGTGGCGGAGGGGGGGGGAGGTAGAAAGGCAGGGGCGGCGGCCAATGCGGGGTGAACCATTCCTTTCATGGGGGAGAGGTACTATTACAGCCAAAGCAGGCTGCAAGTGGGGTTGGGGACATGTGCTGGAGGTTCAATAGGTCCTCCTGCCCTTTCCCGGACTGCAAGTTTCGGCATGTTTGTTCAGTCTGTGGCGGAGCACACTCGGCAACAAAATGTCTTTAAAAAGGTGCCCCGTTGGCCCCCTTGTTGGCCCCCAAGTACTAAGGTGGCATGGGGCTTGGCCCCCTCGCCAATCCGGATGGGGGTGTTAAGAATGTGGCTGTGCCACTCCCCAAGGACAGGGGATAGGGATGTTTTGCAAAGGGGGTTCCGGTCGGGTTTTGTTATTCCGGTTCAAGGTGTTGTAGCGGTCGCGACGGCAAGGAACTCCCCATCGGTGTGGCACTTTTTTTTTTTTTTTAAATTTTATTTATTTATTTTTTTTATTTAAGCTTTTCTTGAGTATACAAACAGTGAAAAGGAAAATAAATATAATAAACATACCAAATCTTCAAGAAAACAATATACCACTCATCATAAGAATACACATCATGGAGAAAGAAACTCTTAAATAGAGATAAAATAAGAAGAAATAAGGAGTACAATAACATATACTCCACATAAGAGAGCTATTTAAACAAAATCATTCCTCCCCCTTTTGCTATCCGCTAGCCTCCTGTTCAGACAACCATTGACGCAGCGAAGCCACGTCAGTATATACATAATTCTGACCCTCAAGTGTAATTAAACATCGGCAGGGAAACTTGAGGAAAAAAGAAGCACCCAACGCTACAACCCGAGTTCTAAACTCCAAAAACTGCTTACGCCGAGCCTGAGTTGTCCGGCCCACATCTGGAAACACCTGCATTTTGAATCCACAAAATAGAACATCTTTATATTTGAAGTAAGCACGAAGAACCCGAAGTTTGAGAGATTCTGTACTGAAGGTCACCACCAACGTGTAACGTTTGGAGATGAGATCCAGTGAATCTTCCAAAAAAGCGGTAAGGTCCTGTTCTACTGAAACATCAACTGGAGGGGGGGGAACCCCTTCCTTTGACAGTAGAGCAGGAACAAGTGTAGGAATACAATACAACTTGTGACACAGCAGATCTGTCCTATGCTATAGAAGTGCAGAATTCTGAGAGAAACAGGTCAGATTCTGTCAGGCAGTCTAATCAGAAGCTTCCCTGTTGCCCTGAGCAACCTAGGCAAACACGACGTTTGCAGCCTTGCCTCCCTGACAAGCAATTCTCACAGAGAAAAGAGAATGATTTGCACGTGAGGGAAGCCACGCCTTCAAGGCACTATAAGACCTGCTCAGGCAGAGGAGCAAGGGGGTGGAGTTGCAGTTGCAGTTCAAGCTTGGGTGCTTGTTCTTGTGGTGATTCAGGTTATGATTCCAGTCCCAGACTAGGCTCAGGTTGGGACTCAGAAGAATTCAATTTCAACTTACCTTGCAGAAGGAAAGCAGGTTTTACTTCACGTCAGAATCCAGGCTGGTTTCCAAAGCCTACGGCAGCTTACAGAGGTAATTGCCAAGGGGGTTGGAGAGGAAGCTGCCCTGATTGTGACCCAGGAAGCTCTAGAGAGAGTTGGAGGAGGGGTTACACTAGACATGCTGGCAGAGACAGAAGCCAGAGTGAGAGAGAGCTGATTGATTCCGAAGGCACTGAATTTGCAGGCACACGCTGTGAACCGCTGAGGATTCCCCCAGGAGAAGCTCACAGTAACCCCAGGAGTGGAGTGAGGAAAGCTGCAAAACCAGAGGTCAGTAAAAAGTTAACCAAACCTCTGACGCAGGGAGAATTTCCCCAGCTCTTTGAGAGTGTGGAACGTGACATAAGCAGGAAGCCTTATGTAAATGAGAAACAAGGTGTTAAGACACAGTTGCCTTACTTTGAAAGAAATCCTATTGTGGAAGATGTGTGTATGAGGGATATAGAGGATTGTATGCATGAAAAGTCCAGACACCGATTAACTAAAGGGAAGTCTGTTTGCCATGAAAACCAGCAGTTTGAGCTAGCAGCCATTAAGGGAAACAGAGGGTTTAAAGATAGCCCGAGAACAAAGCATACTAGGAAGCCTGTCTTTCTACCCTCCTGTTATAACGTTGATGATAATTTCTGGCCATGCTCTTATGAAGAGGGCTTAATAAACTCTGGAGAAGAAACAGGGTTGAAAAGCATACAATCGGGCTGTGCAAAAGACAATGACATAGAACCCATGTGCACAGAGGATAATACTTTGTCTCCACAGTATGAACAGATGGATTGTTCCCTAATGTTGGAAGAAGAGCCAATCTCTTTATTATAAAGTTCTGAGCAATTGATTTCATAACACTGTTTGAAGCTAAGAGGAAGCGATTAGCTGCAGTGAAAAGTGAATGTGTTTGGAAGCAAGTTGCTATACTTTACTTTGTCAGTTTGTATCCTGAGTTTTTCTTTGAGTTGCTGTACTATTTGAAAATCCTAAAACCCCGGGAGGGGAAATAAAACCCTTATTTGAACTTTAACCACTTTGGACTCACAACTACAATTATTCCTTAGTGAAAGATTCATGCACCCCTATTAACCTAGCCTACTGCCTACGCCTCGGCTTCGCTGGGATATAGGGGGTGACAAACTGTACCACATCCATTGTCTCACTAATATGTAATACTTCAGTGAAATATTTCTTCAACAAAATTTTAAACGAAAGCAGATGGGTATGAGGAAAATTTAGGAAACGTAAGTTCCTTGCCCTTTGCTGATTCTCAAGAGCTTCCAGTCTGCATGATAATGAGGCAACATCCCTAATAAGAGAGACATTAACGTCTCTACCAGACTGGAGCGAGTTATCAACACGGGCAAGAGACTGAGAAAAACCAACCAACTGAGAATCAATAACTTGTACTTTATCTACAACAGAATGAGTGAATGTACATAGTGACGAGACTGTTTTAGAAAGTCTGACGTCAATCTGCTGGAGTGCTAACCAAATGTCAGACAAAGTCACCTCATGGGAGGGGGAAGATGGAAATTCCCCTATATCAGCTGGATCCACCGGGAGTAGAGTCGGGACAACAACAGGAGGGGCAGAATCCACAGGCGTAGAAGATTGAGGAGGTAGAGGAGGAGGGGGAGGCGTCCGGAGTACAGGGCTAAGAGACGCCCCTTCCGAAGACAGATTAGCAGGCGGCAGGGGTAAAAGATGCCGGTCCATGGGGCCGCTCAGCTTACCTCGCTGACTCTCCTTGGCGACGGCTCTGTTCTCCATTTTCGCTTTGCGCTTCCCCATCGAACCCGGCAAATTCAACTCCGGCGCTCAGAGACAACCCTCAGAAGCACCGAAGGAGCACATAAGGAGCGTGTCAGGCCCCTTACGACACGCCCCTTCGGACACGCCCCCGCAGGCCGTGCACACGCAGCCGCGTGTGAAGCAAGCGGATCTTATGGGGCTCGGTGGGGTCCTCAGCCCCAAGGGCGACCAACCAGCGCCTGCTGCTGACCGAGCAGGGACCCGGCTCCCACCTGCAACGCCGCTCCGCGGAACAAGAACACCCGCGGCAGCTCTCAGGTACAAAAAGTTCTTTCTCAACGTGTTGCCAGTCCAGCTAACATTTTAAAGGGCTCGGGGGGGTTCTCAGCCCCAAGGGCGACCAACCAGCGCCTGCTGCTGACCGAGCAGGGACCCGGCTCCCACCTGCAACGCCGCTCCGCGGAACAAGAACACCCGCGGCAGCTCTCAGGTACAAAAAGTTCTTTCTCAACGTGTTGCCAGTCCAGCTAACGTTTTAAAGGGCTCGGGGGGGTCCTCAGCCCCAAGGGCGACCAACCAGCGCCTGCTGCTGACCGAGCAGGGACCCGGCTCCCACCTGCAACGCCGCTCCGCGGAACAAGAACACCCGCGGCAGCTCTCAGGTACAAAAAGTTCTTTCTCCTCGGTGTGGCACTTTGAGTCGGAAGCACGGGAGAAGTTGGCGGTCGAGTTGATGATGGGGAGGATAGCAGGTCCATTTGCAAAGCCACCATTCAAGGATTTTGTGGTATCCCCATTGGGCATCATACCGAAGAAAGAGCCTGGGAGGTATCAGCTGATACATAATCTGTCCTTCCCATTAGGGGCATCAGTTAATGACCATATCCCGCAAAAGTGTATGGTGCAGTACACCTCGTTTGATAAGGTGGTGGAGTTAGTCAAGAAATCAGGTCAAGGGGTGTTGATGGCCAAAGTGGATATTGAATCCGCGTTGCACTTGTTGCCGGTGCACCCCTCGGCCTTTCGTTTGTTGGGTTTCCAATTTGCTGGGGAATTTTATTTTGATAAATGCATGCCCATGGGTTGTGCGGTTTCGTAAGCCTACTTTGAGAAATTCAGTACCTTTCTGCAGTGGGCAGTGGAGCTGAGAGTAGGTTGCCCAAATGTGGTGCATTACCTGGATGAATTTTTGTTCTTGGGCACAGCGCAGGATATGCAGTGTAGGGCGCTGTTGGAAGGTTTTGTGACTTTGGCTGCAGAGTTGGAGGTGCCATTAGCAGAAGGGAAAATTGAGGCCCCGACGACAAGGATCACATTCTTAGGAGTCGAGTTGGAATCCGAGGTCATTGTAGCTCGCTTGTTGAGTGAGAAGGTGGTGAAGTTGCAGGTTTTATTGGTCTCCTCTAAGTTGACATTGACTGAAATACAGGCGTTGATAGGGTCGTTGAACTTTGCATGCAGAGTGATACCAATGGGGCGAGTATTCATTCGACGACTGGTGGCATCGACTGCGGGGGTATGTAAGCCTCATTACCCATTCGAATTTCAAAGACTATCCGCAAGGACTTGCAGGTGTGGGACGTATTTTTGAGAGACTTAATGGGACTTTGGTGTTAATGGAAACCGAGGTGTCTAGCGAGGATTTGCAGCTTTTACATGGATGCAGCAGGAGGTGTGGATTTTTTTATTTATTTATTTAGAAAGTTTTATTTATTTATTTAGACCGCCTTATCCTTCAATCAAAGCGGTCACAACACAATTGGGGGATACATTTAACACGCAGGGATATGAGACACACACACTAATACTTACAGGGAACATTTGGGAAACTACTTTGGAGGGGCTTGGTGTGCTGATAGCTGGCCACAGGCCTGTCAGGATGCGGGATTGTTAAGTAATATCACTTTCTTGGAACTGTTTCCTATCTTGGTGGCGCTTGAGTTGTGGCCCGACAGGTTGAGCAACCGGAGGGTGGTATGGTGGTATGATAATGAAGCGGTAGTGAGCGTTATCAATCATTACACTCCACGATGTGTGCAAGTAGCGTCATTGATGAGAAATGTGGTATTGTCCTGTTTGCGTTTGAATGTTGCGCTGAAGGCTCGCCATATTCCTGGACATACTAATTCCATTGCTGATGCTCTTTCCCGTTTACAGTGGGACCAGTTTCGCAAGTTGGCACCAGAGGCGGAGGCGGAAGGGTGCGGGGCCTGCGGAAATGACGAATCTGCTGCGGAGCTCTGTGGCTGAGCGGACATGGGATGCTTATCGCTGAGGTTGTGAGAGAGTGGTGGAGTTCTTGCGAGCATGGGAGTGGCAGGAGGGGGCAGTGTCTGATCACGTGTTGGGGCAGTATGTAATTAGTGCAAAAGGGCAGGGAGTGGCAAGGTCATCGGTTTGTGCAAATTTGGCGGGCTTTGCTTTTTTCGTGAGAGCAGTGGGATGGGGTTCCTCGGGGGGGGGGGGGGGGGTCCTTGTACGTAGGTTGCTGCAAGGGCGAGATCAGCGGCGGCTGATTATACATGAATTACTCTGCAGATTATGTGAGGGCTTAGCGGAGGTCGTGGAGTCGCAATATGAAGCCATACCCTTCAGGGCCATATTCACTTTGGCCTTCTTCGGTGCATTTTGGGTGGGGGAATTGGTGGCAAATTCTAGGAAGTTGGGTGTGGGGAATAGTTTGCGGTTCCAGCATGTTCGGATAGATGGTAGGCAGTTACGGGTACTCCTAAAAAAATCCAAAACGGACCATCAAGGAAGGGGCTTATGGGTGGTCCTGCAGCAGATCGGGGGCCTCACGTGCCCAGTGGCTGCAATGCGGGACTACTTATGCTTTCGCCTGATGGCAGAGGGTGGGCTATTTGTCCACAGGGATGCAAGGGTGTTGACCCGCTTCCAGGTGTCGGCGGTTTTGAGGATGGTGTTGTATAGAATGGGTGAAGACTCAAGCCTTTTTTCGGCGCATTCTTTTTGCATTGGTGCAGCGACTAGTGCAGTGGGGGCGGGGCTGTCGGGCTTACAGATTCAAATGATAGGTAGATGGAGGTCCAGGGCTTTTCTGGGATATGTTTGATTATGAGTTTGGCACTCCTGCCGGTCAAGGTGATATTTAACTGATCTTTTCTTTTGTAGATGGGGGAATGTGTGCGCAGGGATGTTGGATGCTGGGGCATTCCTTTGTGTTCTGGGCCAGCCAGCAAGCAGCAGTGCGGCTGATCGGGCTACACTTGGGACTGGATCCTGCTTTGGTGTCGATTTCATGGCTGGGCGAGCGAGGTCTTCGGTGGATGCAATGGATGCCTTTGCTACGACATCATGAGCGCTTAAGGAAACCGCCGTTGTTTCTGCTGTTGCACTTAGGGGGGAACGATTTAGCTTCCTGGACATGCAAGCAGTTGATCAATGCGGCAAAGAGGGACTTTGCTCTGGTACTTCAGATGTTCCGGGGGGTTGTTTTGCTATGGTCAGACATCATGCCGAGGCCATCATGTTGGGGGCAGCAGCGTTGGTTTCGAGGGCTGATGAAAATTAATTGGCAGATTAGGACATGGGTATGTGAGCATGGCGGGCAACAGTTCCAGCATGCATGGGTGGAGGTGGTGTGTGCTGGCTTGTATAGGAGTGACGGGGTACATCTATCCCCAGTGGGGGTAGATTTACTCTTGAATGATTGGCAGGAAGCATTGGAACGAGTGGTGCATGATGACACTGGCAGCTCGCAGCTTGAGCTTGGGGGGGGGGGGGGGGTGGCACAGGCGCATCAATAGGCCTGTGCCAGTGGCAGGATCCCGGGCCCCGGATCAGATGGCGGGGACCCACCATGTGCTGCCTGCTGCTCTAGGGGAGGGGGGCTGCTGGGCTCCGGGGTGCTGCCAGCCATGTTTTGGGGGGTGCCTTGCACTTATTCCACCTCAGAGGTGGAATATGCAGGGCACCCCCCGGCAATCACTGGACATACAGGGCCGTCACTGGAATTGGCCCTGTACGTCCGGGGTTTATCTTGCCCACACTCCACCCACTCACTATCCCCTGTCACGCTTCCATCCCCCGCAGCACACACAGCAGATCTGTGCATGCAGCAGTGTATGGAGACGGAATATCGGCAAGGAAGATATCTGCCTCTTGGAATTGGGCCCTTAAAGTTTTGATACTCTCCATCAAAACACAACTTACACAGTCTCCTACACTGGTCTCAGAATGTCACAGACCACCAGTGATGATGCGATGATGCTCCCAACTCTATGAATCCAAATTGTGAGAGAGCCTTCATTCCATTTCATCCAGCTTCAATGCTTAACCTGCATTTCACACAGGAAAGGTTACTGAGGAAAAAAATAAAGCCATATTGCCTGTTCTTTCAAAGCGCTTTCTTAACTTTGCTGTACTAGTATCAGGTACTGTGACTGTATGGGAGAAGTGTAGTTCTTTCTTCAGTAAGAGCATGCGATACCCATACATACTGAAGCATTTTTTGGGGGGCAATTTTTATAACAGAGCACCTAAGTTAATAAGGCAGAAAGGTACCTAATTTTAGGCTATTTTATTAAGACACATGCTGTAGAAACTCTTAGTGGTTACCTTCTGTTCAGGTTCAGAGGCAACACTCCTTGGACACTCACCTAGTAACTCCGAAGTGTTGGAGAATTATGTTAAAAAATGTAAGGTCATGCATTTGGGCTGCAGCAATCCAAGGGAGCAATATAGTATAGGGGTGAAGTACTTTTGTCCACTAAAGAAGAGCGGGACCTAGGCGTGGTTGTGTCTGATGATGTTAAAGTAGCTAAACAGGTAGAAAAGGCAATGGCAAAAGCTAGAAGGATGCTTGGGTGCATACGGAGAGGAATGGCTAGCAGAAAAAAGGAGGTGATAGTGCCTCTCTATAAGTCTTTGATGTAACCTCATTTGGAGTATAGTGTGCAATTCTGGAGACCGCACCTTCAAAAGGATGTGAACAGGATAGAATCGGTGCAGAGGGAGGCTACTAAAATGGTTAGTGGTCTTCATTATAAAGCATGCGAGGACAGACCTAAGGACACCTTAGAGGAAAGGCGGGATGGAGGTGATATGATTGAGATGTTTAAATCCATCCGTGGCATTAATGTTCATGGGGAGAGCTCTTTCGATTGAAAGCAAGTTCTGCTACGAGGGGGTATGGGATGAGGGTGAAGGGGGATAGATTCAGGAATGATTTGCGAAAATATTTCTTTATGGAAAGAGTGGTGGATCCGTAGAATAGTCTCCCAGTGGAGGTGGTAGAGATGAGGACAGTAACTGAATTCAAAAAAGCATGGGACAAATCCAGAGGATCTCTAAAGGAAAAAAGGGGACTGTTGTAGTTGTTGATATGGAAGGACAGACTAGATAGGCCATGTGGTCTTTTTCTGTTGTCATATTTCTATGTTTTACCTACTTATTTTATAGGCCTTTCAGCACGTACTCACATGCGAACATACATATAGTCTTATCTCTTTATTTTCAGTTCCCAGACTACATGTCTCATTTCTTTTTACAATATATGTTTCTTTATCTTTTAATTTAGTCATATCCTGCCCCCGGTGTGTTACATTTATGTCTATACTCCTGCACATTCCTGTTCCTATCTTCTGTTGCATCCTGTTCTTCTGTGTCTGCATCTGTCTTTCAAAACTGAAGAAAACTGTGCTGAATTACTCACATAGGGGTATGTTTACTAAAGCAAGGTAACATAGCAGCGGCTATGTTAATGCACGTTAAGTAACGTTAACGCGGGTTAGCGTTACCAGATGCAATGGTAACGCGCGTTAAAGTCTCCGGCCGTGGTAAGTCCCTCAGAGGGTAGAGAGAGGGCAGAGAGAAGGGGTCAATGGGCGGGGAGTGGGTGGGGAGAGGCTCCTGCTACACTAACGTGGGGAAATGAAGGGCCGAACATTACCGAGAGTGAAAACCTGTCATTAGATGGATATTTGCGGGAGAGAAAAACCATTTAAGTGTCAGCAATGTACAGCATAGGCAGGGAGCCCAAGAAAAGTGATAGTAGTGCTCCATTTGCAGCAACAGCATAGTGCCAAAGTATTAAAGGGCACTATGGTGATGGTGCAAATGGGGCATAGCGGCTGCAGGTGGGACATGCAGTGGGGGCAGCTGGGGCACAGGGTGGACTAGGCCATCGCCTAGGTGGCACATAGGGACACAGAAACTGGAAATCAGCAAGACAGTAGTTGACCAAGGCCAAACATGCCCAGTAGTCTGTGTTCCACAGTGTCCCATCCAGAGGACGTAACCCAGCAGGTACCCCAAAGGTCACACAGGTACCCCTATGCCTGTAATATGGCAATCAGTGCACATCGGGGGACCAAATCTCACAAGGGTCCACAGACCTTCCCCAGGATGCATCATAAACAGCTCATAAACATAGCTAAATGAACACCCTTTACTGCAGCCCCCAGTAAGGTATTGCAAGGTGTGATCACAGGTCTGAAACATATATACACCCAGTAGTCCAAACTGGGTACACCATACCTGAGGTGCATGCCCTAGCCTGTCCATAGTCTGCTGTCACAACACAGTTTACCTACATCTACCTGGTCCACCCTAGCCAATAGTTGCTAGAGCACCAACCTGACATCCCCCCAGCCATCTCTCCCCCATGTGGAAGGGACATAACATTGGTAGACAGTGATGGGGGGGATTTGTGGATGTCCATGTATGCCTCCCCACCCCAGACCTCGCACCCTAGGCACCCGCCTACCTGCACAGTGGATGGCCTGGGACTGCACACTACCAGCACCGACAGCATATGGCCATGTCAGATTGGAGGGAGGAGTTGTTTTGGTGCCAGAGGGGGCAGTGGCACCTCCTGAAGGACCTAGGCCATGCCCTGTTCCAGTACGTGGTGTGCAGTGCAACAGAAAAGGTCTGTCTGATGAAAAGTAAAGGTAGCCCCAGGGAATGCTGTGCATCTGTGGCAACCGTGTGGTGCAGTACACACAGTCAGTGTGTCCCAGTGTAAAAGGTCACAGGTTTGGCTCCCAGCTGTGGATCATGCAGAGTACGTCCCTATGTTTTACCCTACAATGCAGATACAACATCAATATGTGCAATCCCCAGAGCAGCGGCCAACAGGGGTACAAACCCCCACTCACACAGGCTTCACTATCCAAAGCTTCATGGAGAGGCAGGCTGTTGGCTCCAGCATGGAGCTGCAGTTATAACCAGAGCACCACTACTAGCTCCTGCACACCTTAGCAATGCTGGCACTGTGATTGGGACCAGTGTGGCGGTCAGGTTTGCCAACCGCCCCTATCTTTGCACAATGCTGCAATAGGGGTGGGTGAGTGCATGTCCATCCATTGTGGTGTGGCGCCCTACTCTGCACTTGGCTCAGAAAATGTTCACTGTTGCCAGCGCCAGCCTGTAAATCTGCATACTGAGGAGCAAGGTATTTTGGGTATGGACCAGAGAGGGCGGATCAGGCAGGATGTGTCTGCAGTGGGGGTAGGGCATTGTAGTGCCCAACCACCACCTGGACAAGGTGGCCACATGACATCTTGCTGTTAGGACACTCTCACACTGACCGAACAGTGACCATGGCATGGCTATGTACCCACATAGTGCAACATAGTACCTTGTCAGCCGGGTGCCTGGGTGAGAATGTTCACAGTCTTGGCAAAGGCATATATTAATATGATTTGCAAGGGATTGTGGGAAATGTAGTCCATTCACACCAGACACAGCCGTTCACAATAATTAGTTGTGCTTGAGTGTAAAGCCAATAAGATATTTATTTATGGTGTTATTTCTCCCAACACAGATATGCTTGGTAGCACATAAAACAGGATACTTGCTTTCAGTGTTAAACTTAGAAAAACAAAATCAGGAAAACAACAGCTGAACTTGTCAGGCAATCAAAGCAAAAGAATAAAGACCTGGTTGGTAACAAACTGGTCTTTTCTGTAGGCTCTAGCTAATATTTTCTTAGCAGTGCTTTAATCAACAAACAAAACCCACAAAGTAGGGAAAAACTGTTCTTTTCAGGTTAACTTCTTATATCTTCACACATAGACTCAGAAGTGATTTCCTCAGAGCTCACAAGCAATTAGGTAAGGCTCAATTGCTAGCAGTTACCCAGCTGAAACCCCTTAGCTGGCTTGCTTTCTACTGCGTGGCTCAAAATCCTACTCAGGAGCTTTTCTGAGTAGATTAAAGAACAAGTTTGTATTTCTTTGTGATGGTTGTTGTACTTTGTAACAGCAAATTACCAAAGGAGTTTAGACAGAGAGCAATCCATGTATTCACAGCCTGTATCTACAACCCTTCCCCCTCCTTCAACAATCATGGGTTCAATATCATGGATTGGCACAGAGGAATTTCTCAGTGGAGCACTCTCAGGAGAATACTTGTTTCCCTGCTGTCTTTCAAGGGTATAGCTAGGGCATAGATCAGTGTTCATACCTGAGCTTCCATTGCTGTTAGAGTTCCTCTCTAAATAGCCTGGCCAGTATGTAGTCCAGTTCTTATGTCCAGCCTTCCAATCCAGATCCCTGGACACTGGATCTCTCTTCACATACCTTCTGGCACGGGTCCTAGGGTCCCTTCTAAGTGCAGCCGTCTCCCTCACAGGTACCGTCTGGAGATTCCTAGCTCTGCAGCACCACTCCTCTGGTTTTCCCCAGTCCAATGGTGTATGCTGGCCTTTTGAATGTCTCCCAGTATATGTACTGCTCTGGACTCCTTTAGACCTCCCAAATGCTTTTCTCTTCTTTCTTCCAAAGGGTTTCTTGCCCTCTCTGTCCGTCCGCTCTGGCTTCTGCTTCTGATGATCCTCCAGATGATGAAGCTGTCCAAGATCATGAAGATTCTGAGGATGATTCTCTGTAGAATAAAGTCTACCTTTATTCTGTTTAGATGAGTGCTCCACCCTAGCACAGCGCAGCTGTGCTGAATCAAAAGATTATAAAGATCCCAAAAGATTATACAAGAGCCCATAAATCAACAAACACCAGAGCCTTCTCCCACATAGCCCCAATGACCTGGAACTCCCTCCCAGAGGAGCTACGAACACTAACGGAAATCATGGAACTCCGTAAAAAATTGAAAACTTATCTGTTCACAAAACACTATAACAAAGATAACCCAGCACCTGCATTAGACAAAGGCTAAACAGGTCTCAGTCTTCAATAAGCAAAAGCCCTTAACACATACAGACAACACATACCTTTGATAACCTCACAACTTATCTCCCTTCACCCCCATGTATATATACTAAATACAAAACTGTATATAGTTTAATCTGTTCTGTATTATCTCACATTGTTTAGACTGTACACACTATATATATAATATGATGTTCCTGTAAATATGTTCTGTTATAAAATGTCGTTCCCTGTAAAACAAACTTGCTTTGTTAATTGTTGTTCACTGTGAACCGCATCTGAACTTTGGAAGATGCGGTATATAAATGTATGTATAAATAAAAAAATAAAAATAAAATAAATAAAATCAGACCCTGCCCTTTGAGATGAGTGCTTGGGGATTACCTCATAGCCCTCTTGATTGAACACACGTTTCCCCACTTCAGCTCCTCTAATGGCTGTTGGAAACCTGGTGCATTCTGGGACTGGTAGTCTTTTATGGAAAAATTCTGTTTTCTTATTTCTACCAGAACTGACAGGTTGCTTGTTCAGAGTCACTTCACCTTTACTATAGCTCCTTCCTGAGCTATGATAAGCTTCCTTATCACAACCTGTCTTAAGTGATATATGTGTGCCCCCTCTTCTGGAGGACCAATCACTGGGGCACCTGCCAGGTGTCTGTGCCACACAACCCCGGTCTGGGTGCGCATAGTTCCTTTGTGAGCATGCACTATAGACTGGCTAGCGGACTGTCTGCAGTTATTTTGTGCATGGCTGGAACACCTGGTGGGCTGCGGCAAGTACAGTCTGAATGTGCCTACTGCGGGTGAATGTCAGACCATAGTTGGGGGCTGCAGAGGCTCCTAGTATTATTGTTGGTCTGACAGGGGCCTAGCAAAAGGCCCAGATCTGGGCTGACCCCTCCCCATGACATCCACAGCCTAAGGTATCTTAGGTACCCCACGGAGTATATGATGTAGCAGGCTGATGGGCATGAGTGGGAGGGCAGAAGAACAGGGCACTGGACAGTTAGTAAAGTGCCTCATCCTGTCTACTTTAGTGTGCACAGTACTTTGGTGCTACACACGTTGCAGTGCTGCAGACATGGAGCGTACACAGTAACACGTGTAGTGTTTGTTTGGTGCATGCATTGTTACCCACCATAAGCTGCCCACATAACCTAAGGTGCCTACACCTATCTCATATGGCACATGTTATGTCGCATGCGTTATTGTGCACACTGCACGTCAGCGGCTCAGCAACATGCATTGCAGTGTATGCTGCACTACTGTGTCATAATATAGCAGACACGATGGCCACTTGGTGGAACATATTTGCATTGTGTGTGTTTGGGATAGTGGTTGCAGATATTCCTTGAGCCACCATAGGCTGTGCGTTTGATTCCCACATGTTCCTTTGCTTTTCTTTTCTGGTGTTCTGCTAACCTTACCATACAATTTCTCTGGCTACATCACTTCTCCACACACCCTTCCTTCTCTTCACTGTACACTGCAGTGTCCCCTCCATGCAGCCTATCTGACACATGCTATTGTTACATATGGTCCCTTTCTTTGGCTCAGTGGTTTGGTATTAGTGTTGGTAAGCTGTGTTTGGGTTCTTCAGCTTACCAGTTCAATTTCCTCATACTCCGTTTTGGATCTCTTGCCCATTTTGCCCTTGTACACACACCATCCACACAGCTGGCCTTCAGATCGACCCCTGATGCCTTTTCCATTTAATTTGTTTACTCTTCTGCATGCTGTTTTCACTGCACACCATTTCATGGTGTGTGTGCATGTGTTTATGTGTGGTTCACGTCCTCATTACAGACTGCGATATCAGCTGCCTGGGGTCTATGGCCTTACACCTACGGCTCCATTTATCATGTGGCACCATGTCTGCACATCCCTCAGCATGTCTTCTACTGTCTGTGCGCCTTTGATTGCAACCCCTTCGGATGCGCTGCTGCTTCCCATCGGCAGTGACGTTAATGCGCAGTAGGTCCAGTGCATTAAGCTCCATGTAACGCGTGTTACCTGACAAGACTTGCCTTAATGCTACACCGCCCACTCCTTTATATGGGCATCCGTAACATTACCGGGGCACTTAACGATGGTAACATTACCGCACTTTAGTAAACATACCCCATAGTTTCTCTATTAACCCTTATGCTGATGTTATAGCAAACAGATTGGTAGGCCCTTACATTCTTCCATCCCTTCCGGGATGGTGAATTAATAAGCCCACCACAGACCTAGGGATCATAGGTGCAACTAATGGCCTACATATGTGACACCATATGTGCAGGAACAGGATGTACAGATAGTGATTGTACCATAACCTTGGTAGCAGGAGAACAACACCATGACATGATACAATTTATATAATGGAACAAAATGCAGGTAAACACAATAAGAAGTCTATAAATTAATGAATGGAGTGGATCGGGTAAACGTAGATCGATTGTTTACGCTATCAGAATATAGAAAGACTAAGGGACATATAATGAAGCTACAGGGTAAACTATTTAAGACAAATAAGAGAAAATATTTTTTCACTCAACGTGTAATCAAACTCTGGAATTTGTTACCGGAGGATGTAGTAAAGGCTGTTAGTGTAGCTGGGTTTAAAAAAGGTTTGGAAAGTTCCTGGAGGAAAGGTCCATAAACCATTATTAAAAGGGACCCAGGATATCACTGCTTGACCCAATACAAGCATTGTGGAACCTGTGTCTTTTGGGGAAACTGCTAGGTAAGTATGACCTAGATTGGCCACTTTTGGAAACAGGATACTGGGCTTGATGGACCTTGGTCTGACTCAGTATGGCATATCTTATGTTCTTATAAGTATTAGACCAATAGTAAATTACGAAGCCAGGAGAAGAGACCTCCAAACCATGAAGTGAGGGAAGAAAACCACAAATCTGCTTTAAGATCTACCCCAGCCTATGCTTGCATGTACACACATAGATCCCTTAGGTGCTGTATAACAATGGATAGATTTCCATCCTTCCTAGCTACTGTAGGGATATAAGTACAGCACGTACCTCCCACGACTGCGCAAATACCTCCAACTGCTGCTAAAAGATAATCTAACGCTAATCTGTTCTGCAAAGTCAAATGCGTGTTAGCATCAAGTGCTGTGCTCAACATATGAAAAACCCTGTTCTGCCAAATTAAGCAGCTTCATTAAATCAAAACACACTTTCTGTATCCATTTAGCATTAGTGGTAGCCTGCAATCCTGGTGTAAGAATTGAGGCAAACATAGCTTCAATATCTGAGAACTAGTGAAATTCATAGGGTACATCATTTTCAGGAAAATATGAGGAGGATCTTTTTTGTTTATAATGGGGGCTATATTTAGACCATGCTTTTGAAATCCCGGATAAATTTTGTAGGGGAATTGAAGCTACATGTAATATAGCTTGCACATAGGCACAGGTACCACTCCATCCCGGTGGCAGGCATGGGTATAACCGATGGCTTCACTCATAAGTATAATTTGCAAAAGAGAAGGCAGTGCCAGTTTGGGGAAATGTTATTATAGTTTTACATAAAGGGTTATCACCAACTTTTATCCAGCAGTAATACTTGGTGATTTAATGTAAACATCAAACTTGCCATTTGCTGCTAAGCTATAGGCCTCACATGATAATGCTATCAATGTTGCAGATACCCTAAATTTCTTCCCTAAAAAGGCTTGACAAAATCTTTCAGGGGTATAGCTGTAAAAGTTAACAAATTTAAACGACCAGGCCTTCAATCTATTATTTGTAGTGTTAAGACATTCTATATGCTCTGAAGTGACATTGGCAACAAGTATTCCCCCATACAGTTAGATGTATTCTCTATCAACCCTTATGCTGATGTTATAGCAAACAGATTGGTAGGCCCTTACAAAACCATGCCTGGACTGAAGGTGCTGACCTTATGCTTGATCAAGGCAGAAGTGAACGTGCATGCCTAAAGTATGCACAGAAGCACATTTTTTAAAATAAAATGCCCACCTGTGATTCCACCCATAGTCCAGCCAGACTCCTTCCCTGTGCATGCCTACTTTACAAGCACTCATCAGCTTCCACCGTCCATACTTAAAGGCATAACCATATTTTATAAGAGGCTTTATGTGCAATAAAACAGTGTCTTACAAGTATAAAAGGTTTATAAAATGACCCTCCACATGCTTATACATCTTATCCATTTACTACATAATTATAGATGCATTTTGGGCTAACTCAGCTGCCTAAATGATTTCTTTAAAGCATGTCTCTGAGACACATTGAAGAAGAACTTACTGTTTTCACTACTCAGTATGCTTACATCAGCCTAAGATTGAAATAAGCTAAAGTACTGTATTTGGTGACTTAATACCAAAGTCTTTAATTATGCTTCATTAGTATTTTATTTTTAATCAGAGCACTGTATTGCTTAATATTTTGATAACCCTCATCAGAAGACCTTTCATGATCAGTGGTTTAAGAGTTACTATGCATTGTAAAAATATTCTAAATGTATATGAATCATAGGTTAAGTGCATCTAATAACTGTTTATCCTTAGGCTGCCCTGCTAGGCAGCTCCCTTACTATCAAACTTTCAGAAAGTCTTTTGTACTGTTCTTAATATGCCAAGGGCCTTATTCAAAAACAGACTTTTTACCATTCATTGCCTATGAAAATAAAATCGTAATTTAATAAGTCCAAAGACTAATTGTATGTAGCAGAGTGGAAAGAATAAAACAATTAATTCTCTTTCTTCTAGTCAATTAAACTATTATTTATTTTTACATTATTTTCTTGGGTGGGACATATCAAAATTGAATTTTATGCCAATATTAATCCACAAAGCAGACGTTCTGACAAAGCGTACACATTCAGGGGCAGGTTTGGTTCTCTAGGGAAGTGAATAGAGTCAATGATTTACTGATAAAGCCACCCAGTATATTCATCACGCAGGTCCCATCTATCAATGTCACAGGCAACAGCTTGCCTTGCTAAGTGATTCTGCAGTGTCCTCTCAAAGGCTACTCTGTTTTATAATCAGATCAGCCTGTCATGATGAAGCCTTTCACCGTTTCTAAAACTCTATTTTTCTTCAATAAAATTATTACCTTTGATTTATACTTACGGACTATGTTCAGCAGAATTTTTTTAAAATAAAATGATCTTTATTAACTCATCCAGTTCTGTCCTGCAACAACTTTGCTGTTTGTTGTTGCCCGTTTGACGCACTGTACTGTAGCTTTTCTTTTGGCAGCTTTGCACTGGAGTGGTACACTTGTTCCTGCTACTGCAAGTTAAGAAAACCCACATCGAAAAGGCAAGCAGTTTCCTTTGAGATGATGAAGTAGCCAGCTAGAACTCATGGGTTTAGAATTACAAGTTTCCCCAAGAACATATTGTTCATTGCGAACTGGAATGATTTATAAAAAATAACTGAAGAGCTACAGCTTCTTAGAAAAATCTTTTAATGGATTGTACACACTGCTAACCCTTGATAAAAACAGATGTTTCCTTAAGTGAATAGTAGAGTTTGGCATTAGTTATCCACCATTTTTGCTGAAAATCAACCCATTATAAATATTGTTCCACAACAGATTGTAGGTAATAGTTATTGATTTCTGTTTTGATCCACTATTCTGTCCTCTACTTTGTTTCTACTGGTGTTGGACTGCGTAGTAAAAATTTGTGCTTGCCGCATATATTTCTTCAGAGGTTTAGCATTTCTACATTAAAGCTTATCAATTATTTGTAGCAGCTTGTCATCATATTCTGATAATAGAGGCCTGGTCAAGGATAATAATTACCATTTCACCTTTTAGCTCATGTGCATATCCACTATTACTGGTGCAATATTACCCAAAGCATCTCCTCTCTCCCTGTACACAGGACCAAAAGTGCAGGCACATCATTTATTGATAAGACAAAAAGAATGTAATGAAATTATCAATGTTCTTGAATTAATTATGAACATGATTAAGAAAGCTAAAATCTCAGGAGCCAGGATCTCATTACCCATTCAGTCTTAGGGATTGCTTTCATTCAGCAAGGCAAAAGGCTTTGAGCAGTCCTACAATTGCTTTTCTCTCATTTGTTTGTGCTGGTATTAGAGCTTATTTGTTTTTTGTTTTGTTCTTCCTCCGAAATTATTTCCTAGTGTATTCATTTAGCAGATTCCATGCAGTCCGCTGGAAATAGGTACCTCTAAGGCCTACATCTAGGACTCTGGTCTAAAAGCCTCCTTTTGCCTGCATTTTCCTGAACCTACTTTACAGGACCCTCTACATATCTTTCAAGGTAAGTCTGAGAATGTAGCCAAAAAAAAGTTCTTTCAGATTTATGTCTGCAGCTCTGCCTAGCACTGTCTGATTCCCATTCAGCTAGGAGGCTTAATGACATCATTATTGCACTGCGTGAAGAGGGTCGTTTTGGACGCTGCAGTATATTACTACCAGGCTTTCTTGCTTGATGGAAAGGCTGATTATATTGCAAAGCAACTGATTATCAATGACATCTAAATTTTACAATACAAACTATAATATGTAACAGACCAAACATCATCTTTTGCAGGTGACAATAATATCTCATTTTTAAAAATGTTGCCTCATCTTAAAAGTCTAATGAGTGCACTTTTTCTTTCTTTGTTCTAGTAAATTTTCTAGCAGGATTTGTGCTTGGCCCTAATGATGCATCTTCATATTGAAAAACCATGCTTTTTATTTAAAACGCTAAGATTTTCTCACCCTTTACAAGGCCCCTCTGAATTAGTACTTATTGCAGTAAATCTCTCTTCTGTGGTGTAATAAAGTTTTTGAATTATTCTGCTGAAAGTAGACAGGCACATAGGTGGTATCCAACAAAAATGACTGCTATTTGCAAGGCAGAGTCGGGATATTATCTAGAGTATAACTAATTGCTAGATAATTAGATGACATAAAATCTATTGCTGTAAATAATTCTGCTCGGTATTCCATTCTGAATGTGATAATGCGAGATATACTGTGCGTGCAAGCAGTAAATCCATTTCTTCTTTGAAAGGTATTCCTTTGCTGCTGTATTTGGAACCATTACAGCTAATATCCAGTCCACCACGTACAGGTACAACAAGAATGTGCATAAACCTTACTCTAAATTGCATGGTAAGTTTCACTCTTAAATATTTCATTTTAATATGCCTGTCATATGAAATGTAAAATAAAGAAGAAATCCATAAATCACAGTCCCAAGAAATACAGGAAGCTGATCTGGAAATCTGTTAGTGTGGACTGAGTCTAAACTCAGAAAATACTTTTCCTCTACACTGAAAATCCATCTAGATTTAAGAGTTCCCTGTCTCTAAAAAAATTGTCTTTGTAGAGAAGGATATTTAAAACAAGTGTTTCAATATTGCAGTATATTCAGGCTGTAATTCCTCTTTCTCTGTATCTCTGTCTGCAATTCCATAGGCATTTTCAGAGGGTTTTTTTTTAAAATTATATTTGCAGAACTAAAGTCTATTAATTAAACAGGTTTTAATTACAAACTGAAAAGTGATACTTCTACGCATAAGCGCACAAAGCAATTTTTGAAAATTGCTAATTATTTTCTATAGCATTAGGCCTGGGCTTAACCGACATTATGGTTGGATCTCTAACCGAAAGCTCTCAGTGATGAAATTGAAAGCATGGACTCCTTTTTCACAATCAGCTTCCATACACATTTTCATTGAATTCTTGACGAACCAATAAACTTCTTCAAGCAATTCAAATTCAGTAAAAATAAGAAGTAGAATCCCATCATGTATCACATGCCATCTTTATTCCAGAGGGGTTTGAAAAACTGTTGAACATTTCCCAGGGGAGGCTCATTATTACAGGGCAATAGCTGGTGGCGTTTGAGGTATTTCCTGGTATATAGGTGAAATATTTCAGACCATTGTTACATGATGTTGAACATTGCTAGAAAAAGCCTATATCAAGTATTCCCAAGGGAGGAAAGAGGGAGAAAATATATGTATTTGGTGAGTGCAAAATAAGAAAATATTATATGCACCCATACATTTTCAGCTATTCTTATGTATGTAGTCTTTAGAATCCATATTTTGGAGTGAGCTATACAATCTAGGTGACTTTTCGCTTGTTGTTGACATACTTTATGGACTCTACTTGCTGCTAGATTACATATTTTTCAATGTAACATATTCAAAATATGTATATATTTTCATAAACTGTACCAGGTTCATGCATGTATAATATGAAACAACATAAAACCATATACGTTTTATCTGGTTGATATTTATAGGAACACAAATAGATAATAATAATAATAATAATAATAATAAATGTTTTAAGTTAACAGGCAAACTATTGTTAAGTATATGCTTTTGGAAACTGATTGAAAGAATATAGCCCATATATAAATACTCTAGCTTTTTCAGGAAAGGTGTGCACATTCATAAAACTGTAGTTTGATCATGCTAGACTGAAAAAAGTGTAAAGATTGCATAGTAAGTATATTTTTCAATGTTATAAATACAACAGTGAAAAGTATTTCCCACAATATTTCAGAACAAACCTTTCTGCACAATATAGTTCCTTTATCTAACAGGAAGAATCCTATGGAGAAAGAGAACTGTTGGCACAAATTAGTTTCAGCACATCATAGCATAAACTTATAGAATAAATTAGGAGCTTAGGAGGTGACGCCAATGTTGACTTTTTCTTCAGTAATGTATGAAAAGAGTCGAACAGGCTCGCTTATTAATAATGATTTTCTGTAAGAAAAATAATAAATATTTATATCATTAATATTTATCAATAAAATAATACTATTAGTTATCATTTGTATGTTGGACGATCTGTATGCACATATCTATAAGAAATATATTTAAAAAAATCCTACTGTACACTGAGACAGAGGTTAGAATGCCAAAGATGTTGCACAAATTAGATTATAAAATTTATTGAGCATTATAACCAATTGCTTCCTATAGACTTAAAATCTTGCTGGCTTGATTTTTATGCTCAGGAGAGTAAAAGAAGAATCTGTCATCCACATATTGAAACTTGTGCTTAAAAATATACTGATGAAGGATATCAGGTTTTATCACTAGAAAAAAATGACACAATTCATTTTCTGCAACCGATACTAAGTCAATTTTCCATTTTTCCTGCCCTGTTTTACGGTACTGTTGATGCTTGACTGAATATTCACCAGTAAGTTTGCATGAAGCTCTGGGCTAAAGTTTTGTTGTGTAAGCATCTCTACTGTATCCCCCATTTTCTTAGCAAATGCAATGTGAAGGAAGGCCTGGCACTCACATTCTCTTAACAAAGCAGAGTAATTTTACTGCATACAAAAAAAAGTCATGTAATTTGTAGAACAGATTACAATCACAGAGAGATTACATTTGCTCCGAAAGAGTTAAATAGAACTACCTTCTTCAGATTGATTTAAATCAGTAATGGATCTCATAATGCTTGCTGTTACTAGATATTGCACTGCTATCTCAGTCCTATGATAGCCCAGATAAGAAGTGCTTACCGCAAAGGATGTTCCTAAAGGGCAGATATTGTTTCCTGTACCTTAGGGAGTAAAAAAGCCATACTGCTGGATCAGGAACTTTTACTAACATCAAGTAAATTCAGGTCTTATCAAATTACAGCACAAACTGCACTCATGTTTTATTATTCTCATTAGAGATTTAAGGACTAATTCCAGTTGTTAGCACTTAACAGTTTAATGCTTTTCCAGAGATAAGAATTAAGATTCTTCTGGGGAATTCTTTTATTTGCAAAAGCTAGCAAAATATAATGCACTAATACACTTTAATGTAATTCATTAGGCATCTTAAATGTTATTAAGGCATAGCATTTAAAAATTTCAATCCAACTAAATCTTTAAAACTAAAATGGAGTAATTTGAATCAAGACATTCTTTCTCTCAACTAGTTCAATATTTTCTGTCTGAATCTGTTCTAAATGTACTTGACTGTATTGTCTATAAAATGAATCTTACGTCTGATAATATACAGTGGAAACGGAAGTACACATGACATATGTACAGTACATATATACTGTATACTATCTTGCATGTTATATTTTTACAGGACGCTTTTATACTCAGAAATGAATTACTGTTGCAGAACAAGTAGGGGGAAGAAAACAAGACACCTTAGATTAAATACCAATTACTTTTAAACTTAAGCACAGTCCAGAAAGTGTCCTAGAGCAAAAACTATAAAAAATCATGATCAACTTGATCCAATGACTGGTCTTCTTCCTTTGATACCAGCATTGGTTATGATTTGAAAGATGAGCTGTGAAATGAACGTAGGTACCGTGCCATTGTATTTGGAGAGCCCAAAGCAGTTACCGATCTAGCAGGGTAAGAAGGAGATTCTGCAATAATATCCTTGCCAAACAATGGGACTTTCCTGGGATATTGTTATATCCTTGGAGTCCAGGCTAGTATTTTAGTATAAGTGCTTCTCCTTTAAATAGCGGCTGCATTATTATGTTTCTTCCTCTCTCCTGTAGAAGCAGCCATTTTTGGGTTGCCATAGTGTGAAAAGGTATGACAAACTGACACTGTTCAACTCCTCAAGGTAATAACCACTTCTAGAAGTGAAAATGCCAGCTCTAAGGTGAAAAAATGCATTTCCTCCGTCATTAGTAGAACGCTTCACTTTATATCCTTTATATCTCATTATGCAGAGAAAAGGAAGTTTTGATATATCGACTATAGCTGTGCATATGAATTTTTGCTTTTCAGCTTGCACAGTATTTTGGAGATTATTATTATCTTGCACTGCACTGCATGTGAAATATGCAATTTACAGTTTTGTATATTTGAATTATATTATTGGGTGTACTCCTCCTTAATACTGAAAATAAATTTATTATGAAGAACTCCCTCTAGAAATCTTAGTAAACTCGCAGATAGCTGTACTGTGTCCAAAATGCTGTTCAGTAGGCTTTCCAAAGCACCCAGGTAACAGCTGGTGCAGGCCATGTGCCAGGCCTGACAGCCCATATGCTCTCTTTAGTGCTGTAATTATCTCAACACAAAACTCTGATAACCCAGTCTATGGGGTCCAGTTTCACTAGGTTAAATTGACTCAGTGGCTTTGTTAGTAAGTTCCTTTGGCACAGTAAGAACTTCATCAAGAGTTTAAGCATTGTGGCAGCCTTGGAAAACCAATATGAGTGCTAGTTTCAAGACAGGTGTCTTATTAATCCTGTGAGATTGTAGCTTTTAGTTCATAGAAACAGTTTTGGCAAGAAGCATAGCGGCTATGTTGCAGTTTTATGACAATAGAACTCCTGGCTTTTAGTTCTTCTATAGTTTACTTCCACAGGTAGCCATACTTCCAATCATTCTTTAAAGGTTGTCATGCATGCTCGACAAATGTATTGACCCATACATTATTCTTTGCAGATAAGTTCTGGTTGCTCTCTTCCTATTATAATTAAAAAGGCTGTGGTTGCAATCATTTATGAAATTTTAAACTCCTTGCTGAATGTCGATGTATCATTCAGTGCAAAAGAATGAACTTAAATTTGTCACTGTCAAATAACTGTATGAAAGATGAAATATCACTGGTCCCACATCAAGCAATAAAAATGCCTGTATTTTGTGTGAAATACAGAGCATGGATTATACCCTCTTTAACATGCTTCTTAAGAATTTATATTCTTTAGTAACACACATAAATCTAATAAGCTACTTGCTTTTAATAGAAATACATTTTTGGGTTGATCTAGGCAGTTGCTGTCTAATATTTCTGGTTTGTTTTACTGAGAATTATCTATATTTTTGATTATTTTAATGAGCTAGCAAGTATGGGTTGCATGTATGTATCTATCCAGTGTAACAAAAAAATATTCACAGAGGGTGCTGATATGTCAACAGTGAGTTATAGCAGGCAAACATTGAATCAAGGAACTCTCTGCCATATACAGCCATAAAAGCATTAGGACAATATTCACTAAGGAAGCACACTGGAATACGCTTATTTAGGAATGTGCAGTTATTTGAAACAACATAGGAATGTCACCGACATTTCCCATATCATTTCATGTCATTTTCAAACTGAAATGGAAAACCCCCACAAAATGTGATCACCTTTCATAATCACCCAGTAGTGCACATTACTGAGCAATGGTGCATTCAATAAGTGAATAATGTGCTCTACTGAGTAATAGTGCAAGCTATTGAGCCATAGTGTGCACAGAGTGATAGTGTGCGCTATTTACACACAATCACTCAATGGCACTCACTATTGCTCAGTAGAGCACACTATTCGCTCATTGAATACACTATTGCTCAGTAGAACTCACTGTTGACCAATAGTGCATACTAAACAAATTGACCAGAAACCAAAAATAATGGATCCTTTAAAATGGCCTCAATCAGGAAATCACTCTTTGTATTCATTCCAAATACTCTTTACACAAACTCTAAGCATTGTCAGAGCTCAACAGGTGGAATTACACACCCCTATTGTCTGCCAAACCACCAGATTTACATCAGCATTGTTCCCTCTGCTATGCTAAAGTGGTGTGGTACAAAACAAACATAGCAATGCAATTATCAAACAATTTTCACAAAAACTCACAATTGAAGCTCTTATTTCAACAATGCTTTCCAAAACATGAGCGCATAACTTTGTACTTTGTGCTTTGTACTTAACTTGCAATGATGCAGTTAGCATCAAAGCTAATGGTAATGTTGTGGTGCTTAATTGATGCTTCAGTACCCCAACTGCTGTGCTATACGGTAGCCGACCACAGTCGATGGTTTTGCCGTGATGACAATGGCTTTCTCAAAGCAATATTCAACATTGTGCCATTCTCTTCCAAATAAGAACATTTTTGTGAAAATTATTGTTTGATAAGTTGCGGTACTATGTATGTTTTCTATCTACATCACTCTAGCGTGGTAGAGGGAACAATGATGATGTAGATCTGGTGATTTGACATACATTAGGGGCCTGTAATTCCATCTCTTGAGCTCCAACAATGCTTAAGGTTTGGATAAAAAGTATTTGGAATGAATACGAAGAGTGATTTCCTTATTGCGGCCATTTTAAAGAGTCCATTGGTTTTGGGTCCAGAGGCTTAATTTAATGTGGCTTATTAAAGCCGCTAAATTTAACTATAATTTGCAAAAATGTTGTTAACTTTTTCTATATTGTTAGGCTTCATTAAGTGGAGGTGTGACATGGAGGAGTAGCCTAATGGTTATAGTAGAGGGTTTGAAGTCAAGTGCAAATCCCACTGTCATTTCTTATGATCTTATGTAAGCCAGTTAACCCTCCAGTACCACAGGCACAAAATTAGTTTGTAAGCCCTCGAGGGACAGGAAAAATATCTTTTGTACCTCAATGTAACTTTCCTTAAACTTTGGAGAAATGGTATGAACTAAAATCAATTCCCTTAAGACATTAATGCTAGATAGTATACCTAGTATTAATATGAAATAACATAAATCAATTTAAAATTTGGGGTATTTTCACGTGTATTAGTGCATGTAAGTGCAGTTGTGGTCAACATTATTGACACCCTTGCATTTTAGGTATGTTTGAACAATAACTTGAGAAATAATTGGAAATATTCCAACATTATATCATCATAAAATTTGAATAGTATGTTCAAAGGTATACAACAAAAAAAAGATGTCTGTGCAGCTTAGATGGAGTAATTTCTAAGACAAAAAACAAAATATGACCTCAACAGAATTAATTGCACCCTTCACTAATATTTGGTTGCACAACCCCTGGCAGTGATGACAGTCTCCAAACGTTTCTTGTAGCCATCTATACATTTTGTACATCTGTCTGCTGATAGTTTCTCCCACTGTAAAGCTACAATTTGATCCAGATCATGAATGTTTCCAGGATTCCTTTTTCCAATTGCAGATTTCAGCTTTTTCCAAAGGTTCTCAATTGGACTGAGATTAGGACTTCTTGCTGGCCAGTTTAAAACAGTCCATTTGTTCCTTTTTAACCATTCTTTTGCAATTTAGATATATGTTTTGGGTCATTGGCCTGCTGTAGGACCTATGACGTTCTACCCAGACCTAGCTTTCTGACACTAGGTAGCACATTTCGTTCCAAAATATCTTGGTAGTTCTCTGACTTCATGATTCCTTTAATACATTCCAGGCCTCCAGTTCCTGAGGCAGCCAAACAGTCCCACAACATCATGGAACTTCCACCATATTTAACTGTAGGAAGGGTGGCCTTTTCATTATAAGCTTCATTTCTTCACTTGTAAATGTATTGCTGGTCTACATTGCCAAAAAGCTCAAGTTTGGTTTCATCTGTCCACAGAACATTTTCCCAGAAATATTGTGGTTTCTCAAGGTCGGTTTGGCAAAGATCAGGCATGCTTTTTATATCTGTCTTTGAGCAGTGGGGTCCTCCCTGGCCTTTGCCCATGAAGTTCTTCTTTGTTCAGTACACGGCATATGGTATACATCCAAGGGTGTTGAAAGAACTGAAATATGAGATTGCAGACCTGCTATTAGTAATCTGTGAACTATCATTAAAATCATCTGTAATACCTGAAGATTGGAGGATTGCCAATGTAACACCAATTTTTAAAAAGGGTTCCAGGGGTGATCCGGGAAACTACAGACTGATGAGCCTCATGTCAGTACCGGGAAAAATGATAGAAACCATCATAAAGAATAAAATTTCTCAGCATGTAGAGAGTCATGGCCTAATGGGAGACAGCCAACATGGCTTTAGACAAGGAAGATCTTGTCTTACTAATCTGTTATGTTTTTTTGAAAGTGTGAATAAACAGGTGGACAAAGGAGAGTCAGTTGATATAGTGTATCTGGACTTTCAGAAAGCCTTTGACAAGGTCCCTCATCAGAGACTTTTGGCAAAACTAAAGAGTCATGGGATAGGAGGCAGTGTACTACTGTGTATCAAGAACTGGTTAAAAGATAGAAAGCAGAGGGTTGAGCTAAATGACCAATTTTCCCAATGGAGAAAGGTGAATAGTGGTGTACCCCAGGGATCTGTGCTGGGTCCGCTGCTTTTTGACATATTCATAAATGACCTGGAAAGTGGAATAATGAGTGAGGTTATCAAATTTGCAGATGACACAAAACTATTTAAAGTTGCTAAAACCCAAGAGGATTGTGGAAAGTTGCAAGAGGATCTTGATAAATTAGAAGACTGGGCATCAAAATGGCAGATGAAATTTAATGTGGACAAGTACAAAGTTAAGCACCTATGGAAGAACAACCCAAACTATGGTTACACAATGCAAGGTTCCACATTAGGAACCACCACCCAGGAAAAAGATTTAGGCGTCATTGTGGATAACATGTTAAAACCCTCGGCCCAGTGTGCAGCGGCAGCCAAGAGAGCAAATAGAATGCTAGGTATCATAAGGAAAGGAATGGAAAATAAAACAAAAGATATTATAATGCCTCTATATTGTTCCATGGTGAGACCACACCTTGAATACTGTGTGCGATTCTGGTCGCCGTATCTTAAAAAGGATATAGAGTTATTAGAAAAGGTTCAGAGAAGAGCCACCAAAATGGTAAAGGGGATGGAAGGATACTCCTATGAAGAAAGGCTAAAAAGGTTAGGGCTCTTTAACCTGGAAAAGAGACGGCTGAGGGGAGATATGATAGATTTCTATAAATTAATGAACGGAGTGGAACGGGTAAACGTAGATCGATTGTTTACCTTATCAGAATATAGAAAGACTAGGGGACATGCAATGAAGCTACAGGGTAAACTATTTAAGACTAATAAAAGAAAATATTTTTTCACTCAACGTGTAATCAAACTCTGGAATTTGTTACCGGAGGATGTAGTAAAGGCTGTTAGTGTAGCTGGGTTTAAAAAAGGTTTGGACAAGTTCCTGGAGGAAAGGCCCATAAACCATTATTAAGAAGGGACCCAGAATATCAATGTTTGACCCAGTACAAGCATTGCAGAACGTGTGTCTTTTGGGGAAACTGCTAGGTAAATATGACCTAGATTGGCCACTGTTGGAAACAGGATACTGGGCTTGATGGACCTTGGTCTGACCCAGTATGGCATATCTTATGTTCTTATGTTCTTATGGTATGGGTTGAAACCATCACTCCAGATTGCTCCAAGTCAGCCTTAAGCTCTTTAGATGTTCTATGTGGTGTTTTTCCAACACTTTGCACTAACTTTCGAAGACATCTTGGATTCATTTTCCTCTTCCCACCTCATCCTGGGAGGTTCTTGACAGTTTCATGAGCAGAAAACCTCTTAATAACATTGTGAACTATAGACATAGGAATTCCAAGGTCTTTGGACATGGCCTTGTTCACCTTTGAAGTTTAATATTTGGTAATAATGAATTTTCTGACAGTCTCAGGCAATCTATGGTCTTCACCATTGTGGAAATGGGAGGGAATGTGACCATTTTAAACATTAGAGCCATCTTTCTCATTGGTCGATTCAAGTCATGTGAGTACTGACAATTGATCACAGGTGTGTCTAATTTTACTGCAATAGGAATGTGGTTATTCTGTTCAAACTGGTTTGAATTGTTTAAAAGGGTGCCAATAATCATGTCCTAAATATTATAGACCCTTAAAGTTCATCCACTTCAATTCATAATCATGCAAAGGATAAACGTTTGCCCTGTTCTACTATTTACTTCCAAAGCTAAATCTACCAAATGGTGTTCATGCTTCTAAGCTAAATATATTATTTTTGTTGGAGCCCGTGCCATGAAAGAAACCTCTTTCTCGTAGCACTAATCTCCGTTTTAATCTTTTAGTTTAAAAAAAGGGGAAACACCCTTATCGTATGACCAAGGGATAACATTATGTTGCCCCCCAGGAAGAGCTTAACAATATTCTTCTTATATATGCTGCTCATATTAATACTTAGCTCTGTCCAGCAGAATAAATGCCGATGATTTTACAATTGTCCACCAGAGCTATAAACCAGCACAGCAGTTCAACTCCAATCAGAATCAGAGGTGACCGATGTCAACCTCTTATGACTGTAGTTGGAAGAGTCGTATATCATCTGCCTCTCCTTCCATTAATCCAAGTCATGCCCTCCTGGAACAACTTGTCTCTCAATTATTTTATGAGAATACTTTCGTCCGGCACGGGCTCCAACAAAAATAATATATTTAGCTTAGAAGCATGAACACAATTTGGTAGATTTAGCTTTGGAAGTAAATAGTAGAACAGGGTAGACGTTTATCCTTTGCATGATTAATAATCATGTCCTGGCAATACCCCAGTTTTTATAACATTTCCTACTATTTCCTTTTTTTAATTGGTCTTGTTTTATTTGATTATTTTGTGTCAAAAATGTGTACATCTATAGTCCAAAGCCATTTCACTGTCCATTTTTTTAGGAGATATTGGACATTAAGAGCTTGAACTGCAAAGGTATCAATAATATTGAGCACAACTGTAACATGCATTTATGCATGTAGTACACATACATTAGCTAAATGCTGTACTAATGTATATTTACTGTGCCCATCAATACTACTGTCTATTAATACATGGGCCCCTATATACACAACTTGAGTGCGTTACAAGACTTGAAGGCAAAAACAGAGTGCTTTATGCACTTAAAGGGGGTAATTTTATAAGGAACATCCTAGATTTAGGAGGCAAGTACATGACTAAATGTCAGTATTTTTGCCATTTATATGAGTTAAGTGTCCATTTACATGCGCAAATGGCCTCTTATAAAATAGCAACTCGAGTGAAAGTGTGCGCATTGTTTGTATTGCGCATACTTCCATTGCGGGTATTCATATGGTTAAGTTTGGGCGAAGCATAGGTGGAGCATGCAAGTATGCCCATTGATTATATAATACTACAATTTATGCTTGTACTTGTAAAATGTAGATATGATAATTACCACCAGCTCTAAGGCTGTTGTAAGTCATCGTGCCTCAAGGCACATTCTCTGCCATGCCAATATTTTATAAAGTCGAGTACTTTGACTTTATGAAATACTGTAGGCATAAAATACATGCATGAAAATATGTATTAACGAAGTGTGACTCTGTAAAATTCTACTCGAAAAGCATGGGGTCAAAATTCAGCTGGTGCTGTAACTGGTGCCACATTGCATGCCTATATAAAATGGCATTTTACAATTGACATCTAGTTAGAATCTGGAACGTCCAAAGCAGAACATTCAAAAATCTGGAGAAGGGCCGCAGTGAATGAAAGCATGTATAAGTGCCTTCTGAAATCACTCCATCTCCACCCTGAAAAATGAACATCCCTGTAATCGGTTATGGAAGTGGGCCCCATGCAGGTTGCAAGGCCTGGTATGCTCACGGGTGTAGACCATTTCACAAATGTGGACATCCTGAAATTGCATGGCTTCAGAACTGCCCAAAATCCAAAAGCTTCCAGACAACAAATACCCCCACAAAAACACAAATCGAATGTGCACAATCTCTTTTGTCGGAGTACGCCAACACAGTGTCGGGTAAACAAGCCGGGCACCACTGTGGCAACTCCTTTGACTTGGACTTTGAATTTTTATTCACTTATACACATTTAATAAAAAGGAGTTGCCACAGTGGTGCCCGGCTTGTTTACCCGACACTGTGTTGGCGTACTCCAACAAAAGAGATTGTGCACATTCGATTTGTGATTTTGTGGGGGTATTTGTTGTCTGGAAACTTTTGGATTTTGGGTTGTTTAGGTTGTTTCCAGTAGGTTTACCTTTTTTGGCTTCAGAACTGGGCACTTGGACATGTCAACAGGGGTATTTCAGAAGGGGGCAACTATGCTATGAGATTTGCGCATCCCGGCCTGCCATTTCAGATATTCTGATGTGCGGTAGCAGGCCAGTAATATGTTTGGCGTTTGTATTTATGCTTAGGTTTCTTCAGGCAGGAAATAATAACTATGGTGATGTAAGAGCATTGTGCACTTTCCCCCGCAGGAGTTAGATCCATGAAACAAGCACTTTTTTTTCACCTTATTTTTGGTCAGGAGCAGGTATAGGAATTGGCTTCTTACCAACCAGGACCAGATATGCTTGTGACATTCTGAAATTCCACCATGACCTGCATCGACCTTGCTTCACCCAGGCCATGCCTCCAACATGCCCCCATGCTACATGGACATTCTTACGCTGGGGACATCTCTATACCCGGCTTCTAAAATACTACTGAACATTTGTATAGCACTACAAGACATATGAAGCAGGGACATCTCCATTATTTACACATCTAAGTGCCCATTTTCAGATGTCCAACTCACGGATAGGGCCTCTAAAATACTCCCTATAGTATGCTCATTGTGTCGGCATTATCTGCTTAGTATAAGCCTGCTACAGCTGCTGTCTGGGTAATTGTTTCGCCCGCTCTTGCCCATCCCATAATCCAGTCCCTTTCTATACAGATAGTGTCAGGCTGTTTAGCAATTTAAATGGTCAATTCTATCCATATAATTTTGAAAAATATATGAATCGAGCAATTATGCATTTGCCAGCTGGTAGCAAACGCATGATTGCTTCTGAATATCAGCATACATTCTGGTGTATTATTCTGTCTATGAAACGACTAGGTTGTACTGCTTATTTTAAAAACTCACACGCAACACCTAAACATTGTGTTTTGCAATAAAATATTTAATATGGAGAGTTTATAAAGAGCATTGACACCAAAACACCAAACATACAGTATTTCCTAAAGTTTACTGTAAATACATTTTTAAAAAATGAATCTAGTTAATATATTCATTATTTTCAATAAAGAGTCTACCAGAGGAGGGTGTAAACTCCATACTTAAATTGGAAACTGGGCATTTCAAATTAATTATACAGGCACAAAAGTGAACATTTACAGGGAAGAAGAAATACAGGTCCATCGATCCATGTCCGTCATCATTAATAATTGTGTAAGCTAGAGGGGTGCACAGGCAAAATGTTTTATTATTTAGGCACGTTTTGCCCTTGCAATATCGCCGGTTGGGGAGGATCCATCTGTCTGTCTATTTGTCTGCTCATTCATCCACATGCATAGGTTTGTTTTTGCTTATGCAAACAAATATGTGCCTTACGATAAAGACAGGCAAACAGGAACTTCAACCCTGTGGTAGCGCTAAGTTAGAAATGCCGGTGGGGACCCCGTCATAAGAAGGGAGAGTAGCTGCAACTGTTGCAGTCAAGGCTGCTGGTGGGGATCCTATCTCCCATCAGCAGGCCATGTTCTCAGGCAAAGAAAGCAGAGTCTGCCAATAAGGACCATCCCATATCCTGTCAGCGGAGGAAGAGAGGCTGCCACAGCACAGCTGCTGGAAAAAATGCTGCAGGTCACACATGAAGATGGAAGCCAGAAATAATGGTTAGAAGCTGGGGAAGGAGCAAGGAAGGAGATAAAAGGAAGGGAGGAGAGAGTTAAAGAGGGAGTGGGGATGGAGAAAGGGCAGAGGTTGGAGGGGAAGGGGAGCAGATGAAGTGTGAGGGGGAAGGAAAAGCAAGGGAAGAGGGAAAAGAAATGGGGAGAGGAGTGTGAGATGGCTCGGGGCATAATGGGGACAGAGAGTGGGCAGAGCGAGAGTGGGCCAGGTACCCAGACATACAAGGCCGATTCAGGTCATGGCCCTGTACGTCCGGCGGGCAGAAGATGGCTGTGCTGCTTATTCCACCTCAGAGGTGCAATAAGCAGCAGTGATGGCAATGGACTGACCTGGCAGTCCCCCAGCAGCACAGCATATGCAGGAGGTGAGTTTCCGCTGCCCGATCTCAGCCCTGGCAGACCTGCTGATGGTTGGATGGTGGGAAAACTGAACTAGTGGGGTGCCTGGCTGTTAGCGCTCCCAGTGGACATCCTGGTGCCATGGCGACAGGACATCACAGCACCAGCACACCAGGGGGACCAGAGGGAGACTTGGCTGTCTTGCTGCCTTGACATCTCCCATGGCTGCTGCAGAGGCATGCCAGGCTATCTTGGTGCTCAATCTTGCTACCGGTGGATTGTCTTGCTCCCACGATGTAGAATCAGGTACAATCCGGCCCATCCAGTGCTTGACTGTCCAGGCAGCCCGGGCATGTCCATTATGGGATCAGGCTCCATGGAGGAGGGGGATGGAGGGAGAATGTGAAAGTGCTAGGGAGGAGGGACAAAGAGGAAGGGGAACAGAGCTTAGGAGGTGAGAGTATAAGGGTAGGGCAAGATACACTGGAGGGACAGGGAGACTGGGGAACAGAGGGAAGAATGCAAGAGGCAGGAGATTGAAGAAATGAGTGTATGGGGGGAGGGACCAGAATATCCATATGCCAAGAGGCACATACCCCACCCCTGTACCATACACCACACCATATGCACACATACATACTCACACATACACTCCACCTCTACACCACACGCACTCACACACACAAATCCCATCCTCGCACCACACATATGCACAGATTCACATAGCCATAGTCACTGCCTCCACATAACACACTTACGCATGCACACACACCCTATCCCATCCCACACCACACACATGCACCCACCCCTGCACCACACATGCTCACACACTCCCCGCACCCTTTCACTGCATACTTGCACATGCTAACACCTCACCACCACATCATACATGTGTGCATATGCATACCTCTCTGCACACTAGACATTGTGACAAGGAAGCTTATCATAGCTCAGGAAGGAGCTATAGAAAAGGTGAAGTGACTCTGAACAAGCAACTTGTCAGTTCTGGTAGAAATAAGAAAACAGAATTTTCCCATAAAAGACTACCAGTCCCAGAATGCACCAGGTTTCCAACAGCCATTAGAGGAGCTGAAGTGGGGAAACGTGTGTTCAATCAGGAGGGCTATGAGGTCATCCCTAAGCACTCATCTCAAAGGGCAGGGCCTAATTCAGCACAGCTGCGCTGTATTAGGGAGGAGCACTCATCTAAGCAGAACAAAAGTAGAGTTTATTCTACAGATGACCATCTTCATGATCACTTTGGATATCCAGAGGAGAATCAGCTTGATCATCAGTTTCATCTGAAGGATCATCAGAAGCAGAAGCCAAACCGGACGGACAGAGAGGGAAAGAGACCCTTTGGAAGAAGGAAGAGAAAAGCCTTTGAGAGGTCTAGAAGAGTCCAAAGCAGTACGTATACTGGGAGGTATTCCAAGGGCCAGCATACACCATTGGACTGGGGAAAGCCAGAAGAATGGTGCTGCAGAGCTAGGAATCACCAGAGGCTACCTGTGAGGGAGACGGCTGCACGTGGAAGGGACCCTAAGACCTGTGCCAGAAGGTATGTGAAGAGAGATCCAGTGTCCAGGGATCTGGATTGGAAGGCTGGACATAAGAACTGGACTACATACTGGCCAGGCTATATAGAGAGGAACTCTAGCAGCAATGGAAGCTCAGGTATGAACACTGATCTATGCCCTAGCTATAACCTTGAAAGACAGCAGGGAAACAAGTATTCTCCTGAAAATGCTCCATTGAGAGATTCATCTGTGCCAATCCATGATATTGAACCCATGCTTGTTGAACAAGGGGGAATAATAGCAGATGAGGATCCTGTTTATATGGACTGCTCTCTATCTAAACTCCGTTGGTAACTTTCTGTTATAAAGTACAGCAACCATCACAAAGAAATACAAATTTGTTCTTTAATCTACTCAGAAAAGCTCCTGAAACAGGATTTGACCCACACAGTGGAAGGCAAGCCAGCTAAGGGGTTTCAGCTGGTAACTGCTAGCAATTAAGCCTTACCTAATTGCTTGTGAGCTAGGAGAGAATCACTTCTGTATCTATGTGGGAAGTAATCAGAAGTTAACCTGAAAAGAACAGTTTGTTTCTTGCTTTGTGGCTTTTCATTTGTTGTTTTCCTGATTTTAACTTTGTTTTTCCAAGTTAACACTGAAAGCAAGTAACCTAATTTATGTGCTACCAAGCATATCTGTGTTGGGAGAAATAACCCCATAAATAAATATCTTATTGGCTTTACCCAAGAGCACAACTAAATTATTGTCAGCAGCTGTGTCTGGTGTGAATGAACTACATTGCCCACAATACCTTGCAAATCATATAGAAATATGCACTTGCCAAGAGTGTGAAGATTCTCACCCAGGCAGCCGTCTGACAACATGCACACACAACTGCGCACACACATACGTACACAAACACACACACACACACATCCTACCCCATACTGAATGCACTCACCCCACACACCAGCACCACACACACTGCATTATACATACATATACACACCCCACCTAAGCACCACATGCACTCGTACACACCCCATCCCTGTACCACGCACACAGACCCAATACCTCCATCACGTCCCCACATTACATCACACACACTCAAGATAGACACAAACATATATAAACGACACCATTCATAGGAATGTCTCATACAGCCTTGCTGCCCTAATAAGACTCACTTTACCATGTCTCTTTGTACATAGTTCTCCCATAGCTATGCATGAGTTTGCAAATGGAGGAAAGGGAAATGTGCCATTTTGTCACTCTGTAAGTGTGCGCTTTCAACATGCTTTAAAATGTTTGGTTTTTTAAAATTTTGTATTAATTGTTTTAAAAATTTTCATATATTTTGTTCTTGTGCAATTAAAATGAAACAAAGGAATTCTCACCTTTCATCTCTCTGCCCCCTTCTTCCCATTCCCACTCTAACTAATCCCTCACTCAACTGATCGATAGGGGACAGGAGCAATCCCTCAACACTACTTATCCATCTGGCTGATCTCAGACTAGTATCATTTTTGCAGCTGCTGCATTGCCATCTCACCTCAGGCCACCTGAACAGGATGATCTCCTGTTTAGCTTTTGCTCTATTGCATGCATGGACTTGTAGTTAATAATTCTTCCTGTGATTTTCCTAAGAACATTTTAACTACAGAGTTATGCATGCAATAGGCAAAACCAAGACTGAATCAACCTGTTCAGTTGTTGTAGGATGAGTTGTACAGTTTCTACTACATTTATTGCAGAACCATTTTGAATTAGCAGAGGTCCATTCATTCCAAATAGCTAATTACATCGTAGTAAGCGAGAAACAGTGAAAATATCTAAAAAGAAAAAAGAAAATAATTTATGAATGGAAAAATTACTTTCATTTTTTTCTTGGGTTGATTGGAAGCTCCATTGGCATAATGGGGGTTATTTTAGAAGCCCTATTCATGTTTTGGGCATCAGAAAACGGATACATACAGTAGATGTCCAATTCACAAGGGCGTCTCTGGAGCTATTTTAGAATGGATATATGGATGTCCCTAGCATGAAGACATCCAAGTAGAACAAGGGGCATGCCAGAAGAGTGCTTGGGCAGAACAACAAAGGTGCATACCGTGGTGCGATTCTAGAAGGGCAGAAGCACGTCTGGCCCTAGTTGTTGAAGCATCCATGTCTCTACCTCTCCTGACCATGAATAAGGAGCAAGAAAGTACTTGTTTCATGGCAGCAACGCTACCAAGGGAAAAGCACAATGCACTGTCATCATTACTGTCAGTATTTCCTGGGTTAAAGAAATACAAACCCCATGCAGATTACTAGCCCGCCACCACATGTCCAAGTGCCTGCAATGTCACTGGACATGGACATCTCCCTTCTAGAAAATGCCAGCCAGACTGACAAGAAGTCATTTCTCCAGCTGTCCATTTCAGGATGTCCATGTTTCTAAATTAGGGCTGAAATGTAATTGTCCCTGGGGTTTTCTCAGACGTTTTTCCAGGAACATCCCAGATTGCACCTAGATGTCCTTTTTAAAATGCCACTTAATACCTTTTTCTTCTATTCTTGGATATATCAATATTAGAAATGAATATGAAGCAAAATTAGATCCTTAATATATATAAATCAATATGCAAGTCTTTCATTTGAATTTCTCTCTCTCTCTCTCTCTGATATGTAACTTCAAGGAGCTCCATACATTCTATCCAGCATAAATCAGTAGATGTGATGCATGTACTATTTGTGTGACACATTATTTATTATTTGCGTTTCTCCTTCAGACTATCATTTATTCTGATCTGAGTAGGGTAGTGTTAGTACCCTAAAGCTAGCCAAAAACTGCATTGTTAGTCCAATAAAAAAGTCTCACTTTACAGCTTTTATTATTTTTATTTTTATTTGTTAATCTTTATTTCTGAACAGATGTATAGGGAATCCTTTATGTGCAATGCAGCTGTGCATCATGGACCCTGTTCGAGCTTTCCATTCTGGCATGTACCTCCCACAAAGAAAGGAATCAGACTTTATAGTTGATAGAGAGAGATGTTTATGTACAGGAAGAGGGAAATTTTCAGTGGTGTGATATATAAGTACGATCTAATAGCAGTGTAATTGCCTTTATGCCCTACCATTCTGATATTTCCCCTAGCCTCAGTCATGTGTCCTAACCTTTGCCTTGGCCTGTGTAAATCTTACAGGAGATATTTATAAGCCCTGTAGGGTCCCCACCAGCAGATGCAATAATAACAGTAATGCACTAATGCATTTCTAGGATTAAAATGAATAAAAAGCATAAATAAGAACTGAAGAAAGTCATCAAGCTGGGGATGAGGTCCTTTATTAGCTTTTATTCCATTTCTTTATAGATAATGATTGTTTCCCCAAAGAGCTACCTTGCTTTTTGAGCCCTCGAGTGATATTCATATCATGCCAAATTCTTAATTGTTTTCTGTAACAGTGTCATGATCCTCCGTCGGAGTTGCTTCTCATGATATAACATATACATAGATTGTTTTTTCACTGTATAGCATTGCTTGGTATATCTTTTTGCAAATTTTATACAATTATCTCGCTACTTGTTGAAATCGTGTTCTTGTATTATCACACTTTGAAATCAACAGTGTACAGTTTTGGACATCTTTGCTAAGTTGTGCTATTTGTAAACATGAACTTGAGTGCGCACTAATGGTCCACACTAATAGTAAGTACACACGCTAAACAGACAGCATGGGGTTAATTTTAGACTCTGCTTAGCAGATGATAGGGAGGGAAATGGGCAGGTAGGTGTGGGGTGTGGATGTGTCTGGAGAGTGCTGTTAACACAAAGGTTGACAGCATGCGTTTGCCATCAATGTTGTGGTTAGCATGGGTGCACTCGACACAACCTCAGCTGAAGGTGGTAACTGCATCCGCATTAAGCGTGACTGTCGCCAGCACATGTTAGGGTCATATTTAGTATAGTACATGATTGGGCCATGCTGTATCCGCCCCCCCCCCCCCCGCAGGTAGCACATGACTGTCACACATACCGCACATTTAATTTTAATCTAAACGCGAGATACCTGCAAAACCATAACACACTTCAGTAATGCCCCTTTGTCCTATTAACCTATAAGATAGGTCGTGAGATTTTACTGCTGCCATTTCTTGTTTTCGGATTATACAGTTATGTTGGTTTACACAAAACCCTTTAGGAGAAGAAGAGATTCAAAAACAGTTTTCTGAATAAGTGGGTGTGACAGCTTCCAAAAGCTAATCGAGAAAGATAGTTAGTCCGATAAAAGGAAATTGTCCTATATTTTATGTATATGTTACTTTTTGATATTTATAAAGTAGTATAGTTGCCATGATACTCCACTTGAATACAGGGAAGTGAAAGTCAGCAAAACACATAGGGCGATAATTTTTCACTGTGCTAAGTCAATACATTTCCTAGTCAGCTTTCAGGAGCCATACTCCTTTCACCAGGTCCAAAGAGAATCAGCTTCTGAAAACGAATCCAGAAATGCACTAAGTTGATGCAATAAAATGGTATCACCTTATATATTTTTGTTGACATTTTAGCTCTGCTAAATAAGTGATATTAAAAGTCTGAATTTTGGATGGGTTTGCTCTTGTTTCTCAGTCCATTTATATGCATCAATACACGGCCTATTAATTAAAAGCAGAGTTTATAATAAAGTAATTTCTACATTAGGAATGTTAAAGAAAAGTTGTGAAATGACTCCTTTATTAAATGGACTTGCATTAAAAACCATGAACAATCTACTATTTAAGTGAGATATCCCACCAAGGAGCACTTCATGGGTCCGATACATGAGGGTGGCAGGGCCTAATAGGGATCTTATTAGTTACATTCTTTGCTTGTTCTGCAGGTGCAACTTATAGCTCTGCTTATAAAGTAGTGAGGTGGCCGTATTAGTCCATATGAATGCACAAAAAATAAAGATTTCTTAACTTTTATTTCTGTGCTTAAATGGAAGCACTCTGTGGAAACAATCTCCTAAAATGTATCTGGTATGGTCGCCTTTTGCTCCTACCTGAGGAAGAAGATTTGAACCTCCGAAAGCTAGTCAAAATATACGGTATATTAAGTAAGTCTGATAGAAAGCCATCACCTTATATTCCTTTGTTTGTTTTATTTGTATTAATCAATCATTAAAGTAGACTAACACAGCAATCATAGTACTTTTTACAACTGCCTAAGCAGCAAACATTCCTTCCAAACAGGGCTCTATGAGCTCCAGTTTGCATGTACTTTTTCAGAAATGTCCGTTTTAAAATTGTTTAGAAGCAATTGCGGATTTTGGTGTGTCATCAAATTGCTTTAGACCAGGGTTCTGCTCATTCCTACCTTGTGCAATATGGGCTTACTTTGTATATTTTATCTGGATATTGTGCTGTGCTGCACTGGTAGGCTTAGAGGAAAAAAAAAACAGGTGGGTACAAAGCTCAGTTGTGAACTATGCAGATCTTTTGATGAGAGATGTCAGCCTTAGCTAGAAATACGCAATGTCTCCCATTCAAGCAGGGCCTTTTTGATATTTTGCAGTGGCTGCCAAGCAATCCATAAGATTAGGATTACGCGGGCTATTATAAGTAGGGGAAAACTTGTTTATGCACAATTGTAGCCTCTTATCCAAACGTCCTCTGGAGTGCTCTTGTAGTTTGAGGACTCTAATGTGCTTCTTTGTTTGTAGATACCTGGTACTGTGCTTGTAATAACAAAGCAAGCATCACAGAGAAAGCACTTGAGCCTTTGCAGTGAGTTCGAAATAGCTTTATGATCAAGCTCCATATATTCAGAGACTTTATTATGTAGCAGAAGTATCGCCTTCATGAAGTCACCTAAGAATTGAAGTAAAGTGCATTTGCTAAAACCTTTTGAATCCTTTTTCTTCCTGCTTCATAGCCATGTTTCAAAGAAGGAGAGGTGAGATGCTATTCCTTGGTGTACTGTTCAAAGTCAGGAGCAGCAATATTTAGCACATGCTTGGCCGGCCCCATTTGAAATCTCTGCCTTTTCTCTCTGGTGCTCTGATATGCCTTTAGGGGATGCTTGCCTGTTTGCAGTTTGTTTTCTTTTGTTTAAGGTTTCAGAGAGTGCATTGACTAATGATTATATAGCACTAAACTCTCCTTCCTGCTCAATTCAGAGGCAATGCCTCAAAAGCATTTTTCCCTTGTGTGACATAAAACAATAAAAGACGCCGGCAGACCTCTTCTGAAGAAGAAGAATCCATTGTTTGAAGGAAAGAGCAGGCTTGTTCCTGGTGCCAGAACATGTAGCATTCAGATCAAACGACGAAGCTAATTGAGAAACTAAAAGAAATGTTGCACAGTTACTATTTTTTTGTTGTCACTCCCAAGGTATATTATGACCTTAAGTTTTCCCATCTAAACAAAAGGGGCAATGCATTTTAATATTAAGAGATCACTTTTGAACAGTGTTTAAACGGAAAGTCAGCCTGCCCAGTTCTTCCTCCATGCCTCAAGGGTCATTTGCTAGCATGATTTATCAATTTGTCTGTTACCTCATAATTTAATTTACACATTTCATTTAGTCTAAGAGAGGAGGCAGATTTTGGTTGGTTTGGTTTTTTTCAAGAACATTGTTTTTCTTTTTTGAAGACATTTTCTTAAAGTCTCAGATTCAGAATTTAATAAATATAGGGCCCTATTTTTTTCAAGTTTGTCTTCTGTTTTATGTCTAGGAGAAAAGAGTCTGGTCAATTAGGCTCATAGATTAGAAAGAATAATACAACTAACACAACATAAACCTTATATGAAACTTGAATTTAGTCTATTTGGGGGTCATTTGGGGGTCATTCTGAATAGCATATAGCAGGGATGTACATCCAAACCACCAAACGCTTGTGCCCAATGCCCTGCCCGAAGCCCCCCACACTTACAGAGGAGATATGCAGGGAGCTTCGCATGGGGGTGGGTGGGGGAGGGCTGGAGAAGAAGCGTTGGAGGAGTGGAGGCGGGACACTGACTCCGGATGTACAGGGACGATTTTGGTTGCAGCCCTGTATGTCCAAGGAGGCAGCGATGGCCGGGTAACTTATTCCAAGTCGGAGTTGGAATGAGTCACCCTGCACTCGGAGAGTGGCACCGACAGACATCCTCAGAGAGATGAGGGGATTCAGGAGGTTCCCCGCCGCCCGATCCAGGCCTTGACTGGACCATCAGGGGGTCGGGCAGTGGGGAACAGCACATTTGGGGCTCTGCGGGGCAGCGGGGCACCTGCATGGTGCCCTGCTGCCATAGCGATGGGACGACATGGCACAAGGCTCCATGCAGGAGCATTGTATGGGTTAGACGGGGAGGGAGCAGTTTGTGCAGTGGGCCAGAATCGGGGTATGTCCTGCCTATCCAAGCTCTCTGCACCCAATTCTGTTCCTGCAGAACATCTCTCGGGTGCAGAGTCGGGTCCAGATCCATCCTGTCCAGATTTTGGATGTCCGGACATGTCCGAATCAGAATTGGCCTCTTTATGTTTCCCGGTTCCAAAGAGATTTTAATGTGATCATAAATTATACAACCTATGCATCATTTCTGCAGCCAGCAATCAAAATAGTGATAGAGGGTGAATGACACAGCCGTATATGCAACTGCCAGAATTATAAGGAGTTTCTAAACGTCTGATTACTGTATTAGGGGCCTATGCAGGGAAATAGGAATTATTTGCTGATTTTAACACTGAGAATGCATTGTGCTTTAATATAGTAAGGCCCTTATTTTAGAAACCTCTCCATTTATAAACAGATGTTTGCATGTATAGATTGGCTACACATGCAAATAACAATTTTATACTAAACCCAATTTGCAAAAGGGCATGGTTTATACGTGGTTCGCACAGGTAAAAAATCTAGACATGTATGTCCCATTTTCAGGGCAAAACTTTAGTGCATCAGCCTTAACACCTAACTTATGGCATGAGCAAGTGCCAGCTCAAAGGGGCAGATGTAAAAGGCCTAAGCCACTTCCCACCCCTTGACAAAAGAACATCTTCCCCCCTCACTCCCGACACTACCCCAAACACTACCCCCAACATCAAACTTCCCCTCACAGTCAGCTCCCTCCAAAGTCAGCCCCCCTTCAACAGCAAGGCTACTTCACCTCCTGATCCCACTGTCAGACCTTATTTGAGGTCCCTGGTGGTCTTGTGGGAGATGGAAAGATCTTCAGTCCCTCTTGTTCCATTTGGGCACCAGTTCAAATATGGCACTCTTGATCCCTAGCAGTAGTCTCACTTTTCCCTTTATTTATAAGAACATAAGATATGCCATACTGGGTCAGACCAAGGTCCATCAAGCCCAGTATCCCGTTTCCAACAGTGGCCAATCTAGGTCACAAGTACGTACCTTGCAGTCTCACCAAAAGACACAGGTTCCTCAATGCTTGTATTGGGTCAAGCAGTGATATCCTGGGTCCCTTTTAATAATGGTTTATGGACCTTTCCTCCAGGAACTTGTCCAAACCTTTTTTAAACCCAGCTACACTAGCAGCTTTTACTACATCCTCCGGTAACAAATTCCAGAGTTTGATTACACGTTGAGTGAAAAAATATTTTATCTTATTAGTCTTAAATAGGTTACCCTGTAGCTTCATTGCATGTCCCCTAGCCTTTTTATATTCTGACGACTTAAACAATCGATCTATGTTTACCCCTTCCACTCCATTCATTTATAGACCTCTATCATATCTCCCCTCAGCCGTCTCTTTTTCAGCTGAAGAGCCCCAACCTTCTTAGCCTCTCTTCATAGGAGTATCCTTCCATCCCCTTTACCATTTTGGTGGCTCTACTCTGTACCTTTTCTAATAACGCTATATCCTTTTTAAGATACGGCGACCAGAATTGCACACAATATTCAAGGTGCGGTCGTACCTTGGAGCGATACAGAAGCATTATAATATGCTTTGTTTTATTTTCCATTCCTTTCCTTATGATACATAGCATTCTATTTGCTCTCTTTGCCGCCGCAGCACACTGGGCGGAGGGTTTCAACATGTTATCCATGATGACGCCTAAAACATTTTCCTGGGTGGTGGTTCCCAATGTGTAACCTTGCATCGTGTAACCATAGTTTGGGTTGTTCTTTCCTAGGTGCATAACTTTGCACTTGTCGACATTAAATTTCATCTGCCATTTGGATGCCTAGTCTTCCAATTTATCAAGATCCTCTTGCAATTTTCCGCAATCCTCTTGGATTTTAACAACTTTAAATAGTTTTGTGTCATTGGCAAATTTGATAATCTTGCTCATTATTCCCTTTTCCAAGTCATTTATGAATATGTCAAAAAGCTGCGGACCCAGCACAGATCCTTGGGGTACTCCACTATTCACCTTTTTCCATTGGGAAAATTGGCCATTTAGCCTTACCCACTGCTTTCTATCTTTTAACCAGTTCCTGATCCACAATAGTACACTGCCTCCTATCCCATAGCTTTTTAGTTTTGCCAAAAGTCTCTGATGAGGGACCTTGCCAAAGGCTTTCTAAAAGTCCAGATACACTATATCAACCAACTCACCTTTGTCTACCTGTTTATTCTGCGATGTCCTTGCTACCTGGGCCCAAGAGCTTACAGGTAGGGACGGCCTATTAAGTGTCCTTTAGGAGTGAAGCTCTAACACTTGGCCCCAGGAGTTCTGGGATATGTAGTTGCTTGGCCTCCTGTGGGACTGAGTTGTAGTTGTAGCTCGAGTAGAAAAAGGCATGCAAGAATATTTATTTTTAAGAGGGTTTATTCCAGCGCATCAAGATTCAGTATCTCAGACGCAAAAGGATGCCATTCCAACATAAAGGGTTGAAAATAAACACACACAAAAGATGCAACAAAATGGCTCAGCTCTACTTGGCTGTTTCACAGTTCCTTTAGTCTCAGGCTAGGCAATCATGTGATCCTTCAGCAAACTGAAACAGGTGTTCTTCCTTACAGCACGTCTTCTCAGTTTTACCATGTGATTAAGCTTATTAAACAACTCATAAGGTTTTCTCACAGTGGTATCAGGTATGGCAAACTTTATACTATATTACTTCATATAGCATTCAGTGCTCATTAACCTGGTTATTCTCAATTACACAAGTAGAACAATCCATAGGTGAATCAAACTTTACTGAAGGCTGACAAACGTCCAGTTGCATAGCTTCCTCAGAGTTACTAGAATCCTGGTCAGGGTTGTTATTCTGCTCTGCCCTTTTCTCCAGAAATTCCTTAAACTGACTTAGAAGTAATTCAGCTTGCTTGTGCACATTTTCAGGCTGATAGCCTTCCTTCTTCTCTAACAAACGTTTACTTAGGACTCCCAGCTCCGGGTAATCAGTTATCCTGCCTTTGTCAAAGGAACAGTTCTCAGTAAGGGTAAATCCCTTCCCCCACTTATCATTAGCTGAATATGCTGGGTTTGTTCTCAGGAGGTTAACACATGCAGGAGACTTCTTAAACAAGGGGTTATAACAAGAAATGTCAGCTTTACCTTTTCCAAGGTCTTTTAGATAAGCATTGGTACCTTTTCTCCTGTTACTTCTCAGGCTTTGTACTTCAGCTTTCTTATCCTTACTTCCAGTGCCTTGCAGGTAAATGTCAGGCTGAACAGTTTCCTCGTTGCTTTCTCTGAAACTGTCTTGGCTTTTACAGCTGTGAGTCCGGCTGCCCTTATTCCAGGTATCTGGCCTGCTGGCTCCCTTAACCAAAGGCTCTACCTTGCAGTGAGACTTCCTCCAGGGTGAATCCTTGCACCACTGTTCAGTGCTCCCAGGTTCTGCTCGGGTCTCAGATTCTAGCTGACTTCTCCTCCAAGCAGTTCTCTCAGCTGTTCCAACGTTTTCCCTTCTGCTGCTCCTGACCTCATGCTTGCACTTGCTCCTCCTCCTCTCTCCCTCTCTCCTCATTGCTTGAGTATTTAACAAGCCTTCACTTCCTTGCACTCCCTGACTCTCCCTTGGGCATGCCCAATCAGTGAACAGACCTGTCTCCTCCCCTGAGGTGAGGTGTGGCTTTAGATCATCAACTGGCTGTGGTTTTATTCCTGAGGTGAAAATCCTGTTTGTCAATGCAGTATTGTTTACCTCATCAGGATTTTCTCCTATTTCCATCTCTTCTTGAGGGGCTTCCTCATCACAATTCACACCTTCAAAAAAACATAACAGATTAGTAAGACAAGATCTTCCTTGTCTAAAGCCATGTTGGCTATCTCCCATTAAGCCATGACTATCTACATGATGAGTAATTTTGATCTTTATAATGGTTTCTACCATTTTTTCCAGTACTGACGTTAGGCTCACCGGTCTGTAGTTTCCCGGATCACCCCTGGAACCCTTTTTAAAAATTGGCGTTACATTGGTGATCCTCCAATCTTCAGGTATTACAGATGATTTTAATGATAGTTCACAGATTACTAATAGCAGGTCTGCAATCTCATATTTCAGTTATTTCAACACCCTTGGATATATACCATCTGGTCCAGGTGATTTGCTACTCTTCAAATAGTTGTAATACATCTTCCCGGTGTATCAATATTTCTTTCAATTCCTCTGCAGTATCAGCTTTAAATACCACTTCAGTCATGGGTAACATCCCTACATCTTCTACAGTAAAGACCGAAGCAAGAATTCATTCAGTCTCTCCGCTATAGCCTTGTCCCCCTCTTACTGCCCCTTTTACCCCTCTATCATCTAATTGTCCAACTGACTCTCTCACAGGTTTTTTGCTATGAATGTACTTGAAAAAGTCTTTATTACGCGTTTTTGCTTCCACAGCAAGTTTCCCTAATAGTGGTATTGCAAGACTACTGTTAGAGATTAAGGGTGGCATTTGTACCAGGCCCGAATGGAGCAGAAACAACTGGGCATTGCTCCTGCTCGAACTAGACCACCAGGGACCACTGTTAAGAGCTTTGGCATGGGATTGGGGGCTTGCTGTTGTGGGGGGCTTGCTGGCAGTGGGGTTAGCTATCAGTGGAGTTATCAGGAAATAGGGGGGATATGTGTTGCTGGAACTGGAGGGGATCAGGTGGTGAGGGAAATCAATGCTGTTGGAAGCTGCAATTTAAAAAAGCTGCTCCCACACACAAATGGGGGAGAGCAGGATGCTATTATTGACCAGCCCCTACATGTGCAGTTATGCATGTCCTTGCATGTATTTTACAAGAGGCTCCACATTTGGCAAAGCCTTTATAAATTCAGAGAGAATTGTGTATGTCCTGACCCGGACATCTCCATTCCCATCTTCATCACTTTTCTAAAATGGGCCTTTAAGTGAATCAAGCTAATGAAATTCACAATGCAGCAGTATCATCTTATCTGTGTTAAGAAAAATATGGCTATGTGAATGCTGATGTAGCCATCAGTCCAGGTTTCTCCCACATTATCTGGCCTGAAGTGAAATAACCAGCTAGCATGGAGGACCTTCCCACAGCTCCCCTAAGACACAAATATGGGTCTCCATGATACCAAAGACAATACTGATCATCTCCTTGTACCACCACTGCACAAGAAAAAGGCCCAAACTCACTACCACTAATCTTCACCAGCTTTCACCTTTGGATCAGGATGTTAGTGGTACCATTTTGATTTTGGCACCATACTTGGCAGAATGGAAACTGTCTCCTTCTTGTCAGTAAAGACTAGAAACACTTAGGGTATAAATTAGGTCAGTGGGAAGTGAGAGGGTGGGCCTAGAGATCCTTGTCTATTTCAGAACAAAAGGGCCGGTGCTTCCTTTCACAGCACATATACTAAAAATTATAGGAAGGACGGGTCAGTGGAAACTGAGGGTTTTGTCTTGGGGGTGGGTGGGTAGGGTGAGGGGGTTCACAAAGGCTACAGACTTTTGTCCAGTTTGGAGGAATAAAGGTTGGGTGATGGAGGACCTCTAGGCTCTATTCTACATTAAGGTGTTTGGGGATCGGAGACTGGTAGTTCCAGATTTGGGTGATAGGGACTAGGACTAAAGCATCAATAGCAGTAGTGGGACTGGGAAAATAGAAGAATATTGAGGCCTATAACTGAAGTGTAGTTAACTTTTGTGGCATTAGTATGCTGTGTTGAGCTTCTTAGGTACAGTATTAACAGTGGATGGTGCATCCACCATTAATACTTAATGAGGCAATTTACAGTGCCATGTAGAAGTCTTAATACCCCTGTACATTTTCATATTCTGCTATCTAAAAAATGTAATACTATTCAAACTGCATTAAAGTAGTAGTTTGATTTACACAGCATAGTCTATGCTTTCATCGTGAAAGAACAATTTTAGAAGTATTCAAAAAGCAATTAAGAAACCAATCTTGATTACATCATGCCCCTTGACTCAGTACTTATAAAAGTCCAACTTGTACCAGAACTAGTCACGTGCTGCTTAGGATGAGAATCTACGAGCTTTGCACAATGGGATTGTGCAGTTTTTCCTCATTTTTCTTCGAAACATAGCTCAAGTGAAGTTGACTAGGATCATCTGTGAATTGCAGTCTTCAAGTCTTGCCACAGATTCTCTACTGGATTTAGGTTTGGCCTTTGACTGGCCCACTCAAGTACATTCACTTTCTTTTTACCGAACCATTCCGTTGCTGCTTTTGCTTTATGCTTTGGATCATTGTCCTGCTGGGAAGCGAGTCTTCTCTCCAGTTCCATGTCTACAGCAGATTGGATCAGGTTTTCCTCCAGGATCTGCTTTCCCTTGACATTCACAAGCCCTCCCTTACAGTACATAATGCTGCCACCAGTATGCTTTACTGTTTGTTTTATTTGTTATTTGCAAATTTGTTTAGCATCGTGACTAAAATGTTCCACTTTGATCTCATCAGACCATAAAAACATTTCCTACATGCATGCAGTGCCCCCTTACTGTTTCTTTGCAAATGTTATGCAGCACATCATGTGGATTTCCTTCTTGCCACCCTCTTATACAGGCCATGAGAAGTCACATTTGTGCCCAGTCTCGGCCAGAGACCTTTGTAGTCTCTGTAAAGTAATCTTAGGCTCCACAATGACCTTACTCACATTTTCTTAACTCGTGGATACTGACTGAGCACTGAGATAGACCTTGGTGGTGCCAAACCATTTGCACTTTTGGGATCTATTTTGATACTGTACTGCTGGGAGTTCGGGAGAAGCTGCTGTAGTGGTTTTCCTCATTTGAAGGACCAATCCCAGCATGTTGCTTGGTTGGAGGACCTAGCTGTACCCCAAACACTCAGAAGAGGGGTCCCTTAAGGATCCATATTATTCCTGCTTTATTCAGTCTTTACTTGGCACCTTTAGCATGGAGGCTTGATGAAAACGAGAATGAATTTTATTTTTATGAGGATGACATACAGCTAGTTAAATGCTGTGATGAGGAGCAAGAATCATACATTGATTGATTGAATAAGTATGGTAGCAGGCTGACTGTGGGACTGTGCACTGCCTTTGAATGAAGAAAAGTCATGTGAATTACTAGGCGGGGTAATCTCATGCTGCACCTGCCGCATTGTAACACCTCCAAGGTGGAATAAGTCCCCCGTCTAACTGGCTGACCCTGGACTTACAGGGCCGACCTCAGAATTGGCCCTGTGCATCCGGAGTAGCTTCTCCACCCACCGCCTGCCCTTGCTCTACCCCAGCCTACCCCTTTCCACCCACGAACAGAGCTCCCTGCACAAGTTGGCTATACTTGCGTGGGGTTCTGTGGTTGCCAGTGTGATCCGGATGTTTAGTGAGTCTGGACATCTGGATCGGACGTCCAGGCCCGCTGAATGAGGATCGGAATAACCTCTATACAGTCTGTCATTCATTCCTGATTTCAGCAACTTTGACTGATTCAGAAATGTGAATGCTCTTTGGTTGCAATAATCTAGTCACACTGGTGTTGATTTTGATTATGAATAGACTAGATTATTGCAACTCCTTACTACTTGGTTGATCTTGCATTAATCTCCACAGATTGCAGGTGGTACAAAATACCACTGCTAGATGCACAGGAGGCACTGTTGGGATCACATGACTTCTCTGGTGTGAGGCCTTCATTGGTTGCTGGTGCTATATAGAGTGCAATTCAAAATGCTATGCATGGCTTATAGAGCTTTGTATATGGGCTAGTTCCTTTAATTAGCTGTTGGACTTAGATTTTATCAACTGGCTAGCATGCTTTGTTCTTCTCAGAGGAACATTTTAGAACTGCCATCACACGATGACATACATTTATTGTTGACCAGAAACTACCTTTCGTTTTATAGGGTCATATTGGTGGAATGTATTGCCATCTTCAGAAGGGGGTATAAATTAAGGCTTGACTATTTCTGAAGGTGTTGGTAAAAAGGATATGAGAGGTGGTGTATCTGTAAATTAAAGGTTTTTATGTGGGCATAGGGAAGGTAGAGAGCTATTTTTATGCATTTGGTTTTATGATGATTAGATTTTAATGTTGTAAACCGCTGTACGTCTTTGGATTATTAGCAGTATATCAAGTGAATAAATCAGATCAAATCAAATGAAATTTCACTTACTATGCACCTTGTTAAGGCAAAATTTGGAAATGGAGCTAATTTGGTGTGAAGACTTATGCAAGCAAGATTTTTGGTTTCTTATTCGTAATTGCTTTTTGAATATATCTGTAATTTTTCTTCCATATTGAAAGTGCAGGATATGATGTGTAGATCAGTGAATCAAACTCCTACTTTAATTAATTCTGAATCATATTTTTTGACAGCAGAATGTGAAAAATGTACAAAGATGTGAAGACTTTTGCAAAGCACATAAAACTATATAGATACTTTGAGGCCAATTCTATTCTGCCATCCGGTCCCTGTGCGGCCCCTCAGAATCTGGGCGTACAGCGATAGCAACCAATTCTGATGCCGCGGAGGCTAGATGTGCCCACGGGATCAGAATCAGGTCTACCATCTAGATGTGCAAGCTGGGCTCCGATTCTGATGGGCCACATGCCCAGCAGATCCCCAGCTAACTCAGCCAGGCTCCATAGTGGAGCCGCAGTACCATGGCGTCTCATTGCCATGGCACCGCAGCTCCTATGGAGCCGCGATCCCCAGCCACCATCCAAAATTGCTCTTTCCCCATAGCCCGACCCTCAATCTGGCCTCCTATGGCTATGGTCAGGCTGCGGGGTACCCCTTGCACCCCCTTACCATTTTGTCCTGGCCCGGCACTTCAGCACTTTGGCATCCAGTGGGACGTATTCCATCTCCAAGGTAGAATAAATCACCTGTCTATGTGGCCAACCCTGGACATACAGGGCCAACCTCAGAATCGGCCCTGTACATCCAGGGTCACGGCCTGCCCAAGCCCCGCCCTTACTCTGCCTCCAGACCACCCCCTCTTGCCCCTGTCTAATGCTTCCTGTACAACAGCGCTATTTGTATGGGCTAGCCTTTACACTGGGAGTGGCAGGGGGGTGAATAGCAGGGATGTATGTCCAGGCAGGAAGTATATCCCCACTATTTATGGCACAGAATGACCCCCTCTATGTATATAACTTCATGGACTTTATGCAGATCTTCGGCCAGGCTATGCATTCAAGCCTAAATGCTAAAAAAGAAAGTATCACTTTTGTATGGATAACCTGTCCATACAAAGTTATTCCCAGGGATGACCCTACCATTTGGTGGCACATTTTGGGGGGCTGCATGGCATGGCAGTCATGACTCATCATGGTGCCTTTTGCATATGAACACTTTCAAGACCTGCTATATCCCACCCCCCTCTGAAACAGGAAGTTTATAGGGGGCAGCATATGACAGGACTTGAACATGTGTAGGTGCTCAAGGCTCCATGCTGGAAGTGCTGACTCTTGTTTTGTGCCATAGGCCCGAGTGGGCCTAGCATCATCATCACAGAAGCAGCAACATTAATGAGGGGTGAGGTCAGCCTAGCAGGGGGATAGGAAAGAGAGATGCTGAACACTTGGAGTAGAGGTAAGGAAGGGAAAGAGAGATGCTAGGCACCTTCGAGGGGAGGGATGAAGAAGAGAAGAGGAGATACTGGACAGAGGGTAGGGAAGGAAAGAAGAGTTGCTGGATCCCTGGGGGTAGGGAAGGGAAGATTCTGGACACCTGGGAAGTATAGAAAGGAAGGGGGATGCTGGACTAAGGGGGGTGGGTAGAATGGGGAAGAGAAGGTGAAATGCTGGACACAGAGGAGGGGGAAGGGAAAGGTAATTGTGGACACAAGGCTTGGGGGAAGGGAAGAGGGGGACTGGGGAAGAGAAGAGAAAGAGAGAGACTGGGCACAGTGCATGGCTTTCTATCCATTTCTGTATCCAGTTCAAACTTCTACTACTGACCTATAGGTGCCTTCAATTGGTTGTTCCTCACTACCTTTCCTCCCTTATCTTTCCCTACACCCCTCCCCAGGAACTCTGCTCTTCGGGTAGATCCCTTCTATCTGTGCCCTTCTCTTTCACTGCTAACTGCAGACTTTGATCTTTCCACCTTGTTGCTCCCTTTGCCTGAACAAACTACCTAAGTTAGTTCATCAGGCTCCATCTGTGGCCCTTTGCAAATTCAGGCTAAAAATTCACTTCTTTCAGACTGCTTTTGGATCCTGATCCCTTTAGTCTCCTGTTCACCTCCTATGTGTTTCCTCACCATTCCCCGAGATATAGCCTAGTTCCCAGTTGCGTTGTCTAATTTGACTAGACTGTAAGCTCTGAGGAGCAGGGACTGTCTCTTACATGTCTCTGTATAGTGCTATGTACACCTTGTAGTGTTACATAAATGATAAGTAGTAGTAGTAGTAAAAGTAATAGATAAGGGGGGAGATGCTGGATCCGGGCATGTGGGGGGAATGAATTAAGAAGGGGTTAGTGAGAGGCTGGAGAAGAAGAGAAAGAGATGAGGGCATGGGAAGGCTGGCAACAGAGTTAATTGAAGACAGAGGAAAGCAGAAAGTGGATACTAAGAGCAAAACAATTAGAAAAATAAAATGGTCATACAACAAAGAAAAACAATTTTAATTTCAACAAAGGGGTATGTTTACTAAAAGGCGATAAGGGAGCCGTGGATAATGAGCATTAATGACAGCAATAAGGGTGTTTCCTTATACTAAAGACCGGGGCGGGGAGCAGTTGTTTCGGTGGTAAGGGCACTAGGCTCCACTTATCATGCACTAATAGGTCACCGGGCGTTAGTGACAAGCGTGAACCATAATGCCTGAAAACAGCTGTCATCTTAACATAGGATAAGAGAGCCCCAGCGAAAGTCACGTTAAAGCTGATGGAGGGATGGACAGGAAGGAGCTGATGAACCTGACAGATCCATGGGCATCCTATGTGGCAGTCAGTAAGCGGGATGAGCATGTGGAAGGCAACTGCACTGATTCAATGAGGGATGCCCATGGAATATGTTGTAATATCAGTGTGTGGCATAGGATGGGGAAAAAGTGTCCCCATCCTATGACTGACTGATAACGGGCAGATACTGATGGATGGGCTGAAAGAAGGATGGCAGTCAATGAGAGTGTGGTATGTGCTTGCAGCCCCGAAGTACCTGATGTGACCCCCAATTCAGTTGTAGTGTGTGTGAAAAAAGTGTAGTTGTGCTATGGGGAAGCCCCAATACCAACTCTGTGGGTCTCACAGCTGTCCCAGCCTCCTAACCACCCTACAACCCTCCTGACAAATGTGCATACAACAAATGGACAAAGAGAACCCTTATCCTTTGCTCACTGAGCCAGTGCTCTAACCTACTACGGTGCACATGCAGTACCTCATGCCAAGGACACGCAGTGCTGTAGCTGCACAACAGGCACACTGCTGCAGGAGACATTATGTGCCTAAAGACCAAGGCACATGTGAGGTCAAGATGCCTGTCCCTCCACTGTACCCCCAACGGCAAACAACAGTCACATGCACAGGTACCCTGTGTCACAATGTGGCACTAACCCCAGAGGCAGCACATATGCAGGGCGTGCAGTCCCCTGTGACCTGCTGCCCCCAGCAAGATAGGGACACCTGCACATACACTGGACACAAACCACATTAATGACCCATGTGGTCCATTGCAGACCATCCTGGCCTCCCCGGGGGGCCATGCACACATCTCCCATCATGATAGACAACAAGCAGGTACTAGGCAATGCCCCAGTGAGCCTAGTGGCCATTATGGCTGCAATTTGTACTCTGTGTGCTGGTATAGGTTAGCTCCTCTGTTACCCATGATGCACTGCACATTCTGAACAGCTTTCTGCTACTGATCACCAAATGGAGAATGCAGTGATCCATCACATGTGCTTTGTAATATGCAGGGACATTGTATGCTTCCTTCACATAACAGCTGTAAACTGTGGTACTGACCTGTTTCAGTGGTCACCCTGAATGTCAGGGGGAGGCACACATCACTGCACTGCACTGCAATCAATGGATTATGCAGGTTCTGGAGCAGATCTATAGCACTGTTACTATGCAGCAGCTTTTGTCTACAGTGTGTGTCACTTGGTTGTCTGCACAACTGCGGCATGCTGGAGTGGCTTGTCTTATCTGGGCCGTGTGTCCTGCTCCTGTTGGCTGTGGACTCTCCAATAACATCTCTTGTCAGTCCCCAAGGTTGCAGCAGCTGTTTCCAAAGAACCCAAATGTAGTGATTATTGTTTAAAATAAAGCAACAAATCGCCCGGAATCACTAAAGATACACCTACACCAAAAAAGATTCCTACATGTATTTAACCCCTAAGAAAAACTATTTTTGTTGGAGCTAGTCGACACAGTGAATAGTGGACATTCTATGCACCACTGCGACTTCTCCTTTTTATTTTTAAAGTTATAAAACACTTAGCTTTTGCTGGTTTGTTGAGACAGCAATAAACGCTTGATTAGAAAACGCCAGAAATTCAAGAAAGACGACGTGCCACATGTTTCGGGTTGGTTTCCAAAGTTCTTCAACCCTGCTTCAGGTCAATCGTGTACTGGCTAATCTAGAGCTTGCTTCATTATGTAACTGAAGGGGCAAAGTCATTTCTTATTCACTTCGGCGTCTGATGTCACACAGATCAGATGACAGCTAGCATACAATCAAATGAACCATTGCATCCAATAGGAGGGATCCATAATTTAGGAAAACTCCTGTGGAGTAGCAACGGAAGCTATTTAAAGAATAGTGTGCCAATCCACTTGGGCATTTAAACCCAAAGGGATGACTGTGTTAAGTTGATAAATCCATTTTTGTTTTCTAAGCTGAAGGCAGCGTGTATTCGATCACATTTCTGTAGATCCAAGAGGCGGGGATAGTGAACAATGCCTTCAGCTTAGAGAACAAAAATGGATTTATCAACTTAACACAGTCATCCCTTTGGGTTTAAATGCCCAAGTGGATTGGCACACTATTCTTTAAATAGCTTCCGTTGCTACTCCACAGGAGCTTTCCTAAATTACACAGGTACACTAAAAAATTTGTTTTTTAAACTGCCTCTAATGTTTCGATTGATTTTTACGTTTTTTTGTGTGCTGAATCCAAATCTGGTAACCAATTTGCTCCATCACGTACAGATTTTTTGCTACATTGGGTTAGCAGTTTGAGGTGAACGTTTCAGATTGAGTGCAATCAAGATAAAAGTTTCTTGGATGAATTCTTTATACTAATTGTTTAGAAGTTATTCAAATAAGAATAAAGAAAATTGTAACAAGGCAGCACATAAGAATAGAGTAATGTCAACAAAACACACTGTGATGGTAGCAAAATTGTCTGCACTTAAAACAGCCACATACATGTGCACAAACATTGAGCATATAAGAGCGAGGTTAGACACAAAGCAAAGCAAAGAAATGTGCAAAAAATGTTGTACAGGTATGTATGTAAGAATAGAAAACGCAAACCGCACCATTGCAATACATGAAGACAAACACCCGATGGTGTGAAAATAAAATTCTAATAAATGAGATCCGACACTGTGGTAATAACTAGCAAATTTTTATTTCAAAGTTTAGTAAAAACACGATATTTGTCAACACAGTTTAGATTTTAAAGTCATTCTTGGGTCAATCAATCTCCTGGTTGGCCCGTTTCTTCTTCCCCCGAATGCTTCTCTTGGTGCGCTGCTTGGCGTATTTTTCATCTGGGGTTTCCCGCAGCAGCAACCAGCAGAAATCAGCCATCATAGTGGTGTTCCATCTTCCTTGGTACCTTCTCTCTGCGTCCTTGATGTCCTGGTGAAACCTTTCACCTTGTTCTTCACTGTACGCCCCCAAGTTTTCGGGAAAGTAGTTCACATGGGAGTGCAAGAAATGGACTTTCAGGCTCATGTTACAGCCTTGTTCTTTGAAGGCATTGAGCATCCTGGCAACAATATCCTTATAGTTCTCATCCCGCCTGTTCCCCAAGAATTTGAGAACAACATCCTTGAAGGAATCCCAGGCTTCTTTTTCCTTCTCAGACATCGTTTCAGCGAATGCTCCATCTGAAATGAGTTTCCTTATATCAGGGCCAACAAACACTCCTTCCTTTAGCTTTGCTTCAGAAAGTCGGGGGAACTTTGAGCAAAGGTACCGAAAGCACTCACCATCTTTTGGAAGGGACTTGATGAATTGCTTAATGAGACCCAACTTAATGTGGAGAGGTGGTAATAGAATTTTATCACGAGGTACCAAGCTCTCATGAAGAACATTTTTCTCACCGGGTCTCAAATACTCCTGAATTGGCCAGTCTTTTTTCCCCCAGTGTAGGTCGCGGGCCCGGCTATCCCACAAGCAAAGGAAGCAGGGATATTTGGTGAAACCGGATTGCTGCCCTAATAGCATGGATAGAATTTTAAAGTCTCCACAAATCATCCGCTTATGCTCATCATAACGAATCTTCTGAAGAATCAGGGCCAAATTCTCGTATTTTTCTTGGAGAATAACAGAGTGAGCAATAGGAACTGAAGCGAATGTGTTGCCATTATGAAGAAGAACACCTTTTATGCTGTCTTTTGACGAATCAATGAACAGCCGCCATTCAGCAGGATCATACTTGAGTTTAAACTTTTCCATCACTCCGTATATATCGTTGCAAAATACCAAATCTTCCTCTTTGCTGAAATACTTCAAAAATTGTGTCTCGCGGTTGCGGTACCAATAAAAAGTTGTTCCTGGTGACAATAGATTTTTCTGTTTAAGCCGAGAACCTAGCAGTTGGGCAGCATCTTTTGGGAGTCCTAAATCCCGGACTAAATCATTCAATTCAGCTTGAGAGAAAAGTTCAGGTTTCGGATCTGGTTCAGTTTCAAACTCGGAAGTACTGGACTCATCGGGAAAAGCCATCTGATGAGTCTCATCATGATCAGAACCGTCCACACAAATATGATCCAAAGATTTTGGTGGTTCAGGCACAGGTACTTCGTTGCTATGAGGCATAGGCCTAATTGCTGAGGGAAGGTTGGGGTAACTTATTACGTTCTTATTTTTTAAGTTGTATCCCTTCACAATGCAAGAGCAAAAATAGCAGTCACTGCTGTGGTCTCTTTGTTCACGCCACATCATAGGTATTCTGAAACGAAATGCTTGTTTTTTACCTTTCATCCATAAGTGTAGATCTTCCTCACATGTCTTGCACACTTTGTGAGGAGCCCACGGTTTGTCTTGATTGCTTAACTTCAAACCGAAATAGGCGAAATATACTTTTTTAATAAATGCAGAAATGTTCCTCTGCCGCTTTTTCACGGTATATTCCCCACAAATAAAACAAAAACTGTCCGGAGAGTTGACGCAACCTCTGGCTCTGTGAGCCATCACAAATACACAGCACTGCAAACTACAACTGTAGTGAACCACTTTGGAATAAAGCTGGATTACGACTGAGCAAACAAAAGGTAATAATGAACTTGCAAGAAACTGAAATTTGACAGGAACGTTCATGTCGCAACCACCGTGTTTGAGCGAGCGAACGAGGCGAAGCGAACAGGAAAGAACATGCGCCAGCGCGAGTACTGGATTTAGCCCCCCAATTGTCCTGTTAATGTATAAAATGAATACAAAACACTCTAAAATATCATGAGGGAGTGTTTCTAGTTAGTTAACCATTACAACCTCTATTTTGGGCCAAGAAAATAAACTGCAGTCGGCTAAAAAGAAATTATGTGAGCATTCCTTATATGGGTAAGAAATCTAATTTTGCAAGAAAACGTGACGTGATGGAACATTTTGGCTATTTTTCCTGGATTCAGCTCCCCAAAATCTATAGGAATCAGTTGCAAAACTGGAGGCAGTTTTTTGGTAGTGTACCTGTGTTATGGATCCCTCCTATTGGGATGCAATGGTTCATTTGCTTGTATGCTAGCTGTCATCTGATCTGTGTGACGCCAGACGCCGAAGTGAATAAGAAAGGAATTTATATCTGCCATCTTTATATTTTGCACAGTAGAATAGGAAATATATCACTCTTTCTATTTCTCTGGTCTTGCACTGCAAACTGGGTGTGGCTTCTTGGGTTTCAGTTTGATTTTTGCCTACATATTTATATTTTCAGTTTGTGCTAATACTGTATGTTCTGTATTTATGATGGTCTATCTGTGTTCGGCATGTCTGACCAAGGTCATTCTGTTAGCATGGAGCTTCTATGAAGGGATCTGTAATAATCTGGCTTGTTTAGTTTTCCTAGTTGGTATATTATGTTCTGGAGCAGTGGTTCCTAACTTGTGATCTTTAAGCTCTGTGTGTCCATATGACCACTGCAGGGGGTCCACAGGGAGAGAAAAAGAAAAAACTGAGAGAAGCTGGTGGGGATTGTCTGAGTGGAACAGAGAGAGACTCGAGGGAACTGGCTGGGGGAGGGAGGGAGAATGAAGCTGAGAGCGGGGGAGACTTGCTGGAGGGAGAGAGAAAGAGAGACTGGTGCAGATAAGAAAGGGAAGAAAGATAGAGGGCTAGCAGGGATGGGTTTGGTGCTGAAGAGAGGGACTCCCGAAAGAGTGTTGGGGATCAGTTGGAGTCCCTGAATGTTTTGGAGGTTAATAAGGGGTTTGAACAACCAAAAAGGTTGGGACCCTCTGTTCTAGAGCCCATTGCAATATTTATGGTGCTATCTGTTTTCTACTGTAGGTAGGCTCCTTGTTATGTGAGCCTAGTCCTCAGTGACTTTTGTAGGGTTTTGCATTACTTCATAATGGGGCTGCTGCAAGGAGATGAAGAGCCCTAGACAAACCTCATCCCTTGCGCCTCCTCCCCCTCTCCAGCCCCCATTACTGCCACTGCTGCCCCTCACCGGGACTTACAGCAACAGCAATGGCCTCAAGCACTCCCATGGCGCTTAGCTGAAAGCTTTAGTGCCACAGAGCTATTTGCTTCCACCCCTACCAATGTCCCATGCTGCTTTCTCCATATATAAAGGCGCCCCCCCCCCCCGAATGCATCCCACTTTACCCACATAGCTTTTAGCTCCATAGCAGCTTATATGGTCAAAAAGTATTTGTATAAGTTCTGGTGACTTAAAAAAACATTCAATGTCTGCTGTCAACCACATGGGCAACTTTAATTATCAGGCCCAATACGTTTTTACTTATGGACATTTTCCCATGGTGGTAACATTAATACACATAGAAATAACGAACATTAGCTAATGCCTCTGTTAATGCTACCACCCACTATTACATAGGCTCCTATGTCTGTAGTGATCACTTCTACTAAGCCAATGTCTGATTTCCAGTTCTGATTGTACCACATTTCCAGAGTTCATCATAAGTCTTTTTTTGATGTAGCACATCCTAGCATATATTTCACAAACCATTAAACGAATGATACTGAGTGGCGGAACGTTCTTGTGGCTTTTATATTGTCTGCAGTGAATACTCTAAAAGGAAACAGAATTATTTTGTCATGGCTTGAATTTTAGCTTAATTTCTGAAAATGAGCTACACGTCGAAAAAAAAAAAATGATTTGCTTTAGTTTGCAAGAGTATCAACCTTTACAAGGCTGAATGTTCATGTTAGAAGCAGCCTGGCAAAACGAATGATTGCAGTTAGCCTGAAAAGGACACATTTCCCATCTGAGCATTCATTTCCCATTTAAATAGATGGAGTTTGTATTGTATTACTATTTTGCAACGCAGGTGTAGCATCTCCTATGTGCTATGAGCCATAATAGTATTTGCAGCCTTAAACCTTCTCGTCCACGTACTGTTTTACAGTGTGTTAAGGCTCTTTACAGCAACACCTGTGGCAAAGCCAAAGAGGCAATGTTACCATTTCTACAGACATCTACACAACATTGCTTGTTAATCAGCCATAATGGCAGACACTGAGATGCCCATGCTGGTATGCATTTCACCGAGTGCATGATGTATCAATTCATTTTGGTTTTCAATTATTCAAACAAGACTACAATAGCCATGCACAGTACACAAGTAGGTATTTCTAGCAAGTCAGCTTTTCACCAGAGCTTTTCTGGCTCGCTTTAATGGAAAATTAACACCTCTATTCATATATATTGATGGCAATGTTGGTCTCATTGTTTACCTATTTGCACAGTATTGTTCCACACCCCTCTCTCCCCCCTCTTTCCCTTTCATTGACAGTCACAGGGTCTTGGGTTTTCATGCAGCAGTTGCAACCCCAAAAAAATAACAAAATCTCGACAGAGGAAGGTTCTTTGTCTGAGTTGTCTAACAGTTACTGACAGAACACAAGCACTTGAAGCTTTTCCAAAGGAGAGCCTGGGGGAGCCCTATACAATTGAGTGAGAGTCACAGAAAAGCTGGGCTGTTTTGTTTTCTATAAAAGGTGCAGATCCAAGCTTTTCACTTAATACTTACATCTGTATGATCTAACTAATAGAACACAACTTTAATCCTCATGGCTAAAAAATAGGGATCTGAATGCGACCTTCATGGAAACATAAAATACTTCATTTCCAAAACCCCAAGTGGAATAGCGCGGCAACCATATTACCTAATCTAGAACTTTACAAATATATGGCTTTACAAAGAGCAAAGCCGTGCATTGATAGCAGCTAATATATCAGTGTAAGTTTTTTTTTTTTAAAAATAGTAATATAGCGTTTGCCTCCCATGGTAGGAGGCTTAATAATTCTGTGAGTCTCTGGATCACCCATTTAGCAGGATCTGATGATGGTTTTATACCTTGACTCAGGGCCGTACCGATGGTGAAAAGCACCCTGTGCGAGCTGCACATTGGGCGTGCACCCCCACCCCCCCGCACCTCCATCTAGTCACTTTATGGGGGCGGGAGAGAAGAGGCGTGCACCCGATGTGCAACTCGATGGCACACTAAACAGATCTGGACCCTCCCGTAGAGACCAGACCTGCTTAGTGTCCCGGCAAGAAGACTTAAGGGGCACATTTTGGCTCTCTGCCTGCTGCCGCTAAAGTGGCTGCGGCAGGCAACGGCAGAGAGCCAAAATGCACCCCTTAAGTCTTTGTGCCCTGTGCGGCCGCACCGCTCACACAGGGCTCAGTACGGTCCTGCCTTGACTGTAATATAATATGTTAAAGTACATTCCGTAATGTAGGACCCCTTTTACTAAACTTTGCTAACTGGTTAATGCACTGTTTAGTGTGTGGAGCTGGATGTGGTGAGTGCTAAAACTCTGCCATGCCAGCTACCACCCTCCAAAACCCACATTAACTGGCAATCACATGCTACTGTGCAGAGTGGGACGGAGTGTGGGCATGGAGAGCAGTGTAGCATGTGATAACAGTGTAGCACTTGGCAAGAATTCACTTAATGACTCCAGCCTGTCACCTCCCTTGTGTCATTCAAATACTAAATCCACTTTGTGTCCACTCCCATAGGTTTTACCCATCACTAAATGACTAAAATCCAAATCACTGATACCATCCTGAAACTGTATTTCCAAGGACAAGGAATATAATTCAAAATGTACATTAAAATCCCCCATAATGCATAAAATATCAGAATCCATCATTAAACCAAACCATTTTCGAAAAGGTCTCAAGTTGCATTATCATGTATTGTGATAAGGAAGCTTATCATAGCTCAGGAAGGAGCTATAGAAAAGGTGAAGTGACTCTGAACAAGCAACCTGTCAGTTCTGGTAGAAATGAGAAAACAGAATTTTGCCATAAAAGACTACCAGAATGCACCAGGTTTCCAACAGCCATGAGAGGAGCTGAAGTGAGAAAACGTGTGTTCAATCAAAAGGGCTATGAGGTAATCCCTAAGCACTCATCTCAAAGGGCAGGGCCTGATTCAGCACAGCTGCGCTGTGTTAGGGAGGAACACTCATCAAGGCAGAATAAGAGTAGAGTTTATTCTACAGATCATCATCTTCATGATCACCTTGGATATCCAGAGAATTGTCCTCAGTACCCTGAGAATCAGCTTGAGTTTGATCATCAGTTTCATCTGAAGGATCATCAGAAACAGAAGCCAAACTGGACGGACAGAGAAGGAAAGAGACCCTTTGGAAGAAGGAAGAGAAAAGCCTTTGAGAGGTCTAGAAGAGTCCAAAGCAGTACGTATACTGGGAGGTATTCCAAGGGCCAGCATACACCATTGGACTGGGGAAAGCCAGAGGAATGGTGCTGCAGAGCTAGGAATCACCAGAGGCTACCTGTGAGGGAGACGGCTGCACGTGGAAGGGACCCTAAGACCTGTGCCAGAAGGTATGTGAAGAGAGATCCAGTGTCCAGGGATCTGGATTGGAAGGCTGGACATAAGAACTGGACTACATACTGGCCAGGCTATATAGAGAGGAACTCTAGCAACAATGGAAGCTCAGGTATGAACACTGATCTATGCCCTAGCTATAACCTTGAAAGACAGCAGGGAAACAAGTATTCTCCTGAAAATGCTATATTGAGAGATTCATCTGTGCCAATCCATGATATTGAACCCATGCTTGTTGAACAAGGGGGAATAATAGCAGATGAGGATCCTGTTTATATGGACTGCTCTCTATCTAAACTCCGTTGGTAACTTTCTGTTATAAAGTACAGCAACCATCACAAAGAAATACAAATTTGTTCTTTAATCTACTCAGAAAAGCTCCTGAAGCAGGATTTGACCCACACAGTAGAAAGCAAGCCAGCTAAGGGGTTTCAGCTGGTAACTGCTAGCAATCGAGCCTCACCTAATTGCTTGTGAGCTAGGAGAGAATCACTTCTGTATCTATGTGGGAGGTAATCAGAAGTTAACCTGAAAAGAACAGTTTGTTTCTTGCTTTGTAGCTTTTCATTTGTTGTTTTCCTGATTTTGACTTTGTTTTTCCAAGTTAACACTGAAAGCAAGTTACCTAATTTATGTGCTACCAAGCATATCTGTGTTGGGAGAAATAACCCCATAAATAAATATCTTATTGGCTTTACCCAAGAGCACAACTAAATTATTGTCAGCAGCTGTGTCTGGTGTGAATGAACTACATTGCCCACAATACCTTGCAAATCATATAGAAATATGCACTTGCCAAGAGTGTGAAGATTCTCACCCAGGCAGCCGTCTGACAAATGGCGTAGTTTTCCGGATTGCTTTTGCACAAAAGGGGATTTACTTGCTGAGGATTACAACTAAAGTAGCGGTTTGATTCTTCTTTTGGGGAAGTCGATCAGGACAGGGTGGGGGAGTATATACATAGAGGACTGGGGGGGGGGGTCACGGCACACATGGTTAAAGTTTTGGGGGTAAACATATTTACATTTATATAATACATATTTACAGATTGAGGAAATCACATTTTACTTGGCTATACATGGTTACACAAGGCGGATTTACAATGTACGTATTTATCAGTTTACTTTGTTACGTTTTCCTGGATTTTGTGACTTATGGCTGGTTGTAATAGCATTTAAATAGGTGGGTTTTTAACTCTTTCCTGAAACTTTTCATGTCCTGGGTTAGCCGCAGGTCAACAGGGAGCTGATTCCATATAGTGGGCGCAGCGAAAGAGAAGGCTCTGCGACTTGTACTTGTTTTCACAGTTCGTATTGCGTTAGGGACCTGCAGGGTGCCCAAGTTGTTAGTTCTTCTATTCCTATTTGCTGGTTGTGTGTTGATAAGAGAGGACAGGAACGAGGGGGCTGGAAGCAGCGGTATATAAATGTGTTCTAAATAAATAAATAAATAAATAAAGTTCAAGTTTAAAGCTGAAAAAAAAAGATTTTCCCTCAACTACACTTTGGAGGAAAAGGGGTTGTTCCAGGAAGCTGTCCCAGGAGGAAAAGACCCTGTGCAGAGCTGGATTCATCACTGAGACAAGGTAATAAGTACCTGGGCATGTCTAGTGGTGGATGGGAGTAAGCACAGGGTAATTGAAAAAAAAAAAGTAGAAAAAAACACACCTGTTTGGAAGGTGGTGCACTTTGGTTTTTTTTTCTTTGTTTCTTGCAGGGATCATGATGGATACGAAGAAGGTAGCTAGCTGGATGGCAGCCCAGTTTAGCAGGCAACAGGAGCTATCGCAGCAAGCACAGGACACTGCTATGAAAGCCTTAATGGACCAGCAGAAGCCAGTGCTTGATCTGGTGCAAGCCCTAGTTCAGCTGCAGAACCAAAGTGGAACAGATGCAAGACCAGCAGTAAATACTGGTACACCACATATGGACAGTGTGGGACTCAATCAAGGGATTGGGGCATTTAGTTTTGGGAAGCTAACTCCAGATGATAATGTTGATGATTTTCTAGAGTCTTTTGAAAGAGTGGCACAGGCATTAGCATGGCCAGAGACCCAGTGGGCAGTAAGGCTGGCAGCCTCATTAACTGGAGAGGCGCTTGCAGCTTACAGAGCAATGCCAGCAGCCCAGGCTTTGAATTATAAGGATGTAAAGGCTGCTATTAGAGATCGCCTAGGGTTGTCTAATTCAGAGTATAGGCGAATGTTTAGAGCTACTACATTGAGAGTGGGTGAGACACCCAGGGCTCTGAGTCAGAGAATCAGAGGTTTAGCTGTAAAATGGTTGGAGCCTGAGCAAAAGACGGTAGAAATGTTATTAGACATTATAATGCTGGAACAATTTATGTCTGCGGTCCCTAAAGATTTGCACACTTTCCTTATACAGCAAAATTGCCAAAATCTTGGAGAGGCAACCATGCTAGCAGAGAGATTCTTGGAAGCCACGCAGGCTTGCCATAGAATGGGTGGCCCTCTGAAGATTGGTGCTGAGGCAAGATGTGCTGTATCAGAAAAGAAAATAATTAAAAATGTTTCTGAAAATGAATGTACTGTATCAAACCAGATGACACAGTGGAATAGAAAGAAATGTTTCAAGTGTGGAAAATGGGGACATTTAGAAAAGAGATGCCAGACACACACTAGCTTAGTGGGTGTGGATTTAAAACAGCCTAAAGATGGATTTCTTTTGATGGTTGATGTGCAAGGAATTACCACAAATGCTTTGTTAGACTCTGGGGCAGACCAGTGTATGATGTCAAAAAGGCTTTGGAAGAGAATAGAGGCCCAAGAAGGATTTGTGCCTAGAACCCCTGAAAGCCAAGTTCACATCAGATGCATTCATGGTGCTGCAACATCATATCCCACCTATAGGCTAAAGGTTAAGTGCCTGGGGGAACAAGAGGAAGTCCTGTTAGCAGTGGTGCCTAGGCTACCCTTTGATTTGGTTCTAGGAAGAGACTGGCCAAGATTTAAGCAGGGTCTAGTGGAAGGACTAGGAAAGAAGGAGGGAGAAGTTTTAATGGTAATAGCTCCCGGGCCTTTATTTGGAAGTCCTCAGACCCCAGCTAAAAAGATGGTTAAGCGTCCAGAAGACCAAGTGACCCCAAAGCAGACATTCGTCCTAAAGTACCATAGGGTCACAGAGAAGGCCCAAGCTCCTAAGCGGACAACCCCTCAAACTGCTGGGTTTGACCTGTGCAGCATAGAAAATGTGACTGTACCTAGCCAAGGGAGAGCCCTGGTGGACACTGGTCTCCAAGTGGAAATACCTATTGGATGCTATGGGAGAGTAGCCCCAAGGTCCGGATTAGCCCTTAAATATTTCATCGATGTGGGTGCGGGAGTAATTGATCCCGATTACAGGGGCAATATTAAAGTTCTGTTGTTTAATTTTGGACAGAATGATTATCACGTGAAGACAGGAGACAGAATTGCCCAATTGATCTGTGAGAGGCTGGGTTTTCCACCTGTGGAGGAGGTCACATCCCTGGAGAATTCTGAACGTGGAACCAAAGGCTTTGGTTCTACTGATGTCAAAGGGGTTAAAAGCCTAGCTGCCACCTGTGCCCGAGAGAGGGAGGTGAATGAAGAGGAAGATTTGGGACCCCAGGTATCTGATTGTAAAGAAAGATCAGAGACCCAAATAGGTGAGGACCTGACAGTGGTACAACAGGAAGAAATTAGGAAATTGCTCAAAGAGTTTCCAGATGTGTTGACACCCATACCTGGGGAGACACATTTGGTTGCCCATGAAATAATAACTCCACCTGGGAAATTAGTTTGTCAAAGGCCATATCGCTTGCCTGAAGCCAAGAGACAGGAAGTAGTGGCACAAGTCCAGGAGATGTTGGACATGGGAGTAATAGAGGAGTCAAAGAGTCCCTGGAATAGCCCCATAGTCCTGGTGCCGAAGCCTGATGGATCTTTAAGATTTTGTATTGACTTCCGGCAGGTAAACGCCATATCAGTTTTTGATGCATATCCAATGCCAAGAATTGAAGAGCTGTTGGACCAGCTGGGACAGGCTCAATACTTAACCACCCTTGATATGACAAAAGGATATTGGCAAATCCCTCTCACCAGGGAGTCGAAGCCGAAGACTGCGTTCAGCACCCCCGTTGGCCTTTTCCAGTTCAAGAGGATGCCTTTCGGACTGCATGGAACAGCGGCTACCTGCCAAAGGTTAGTGGATCAGGTACTTCGACCCCACCAAAATTATGCTTTTGCATATATGGATGATGTCATTATCCATAGTAACACCTGGGCGGAGCATCTGAAGAGGATCAGGGCAGTCTTGTGCTCCATGAAGCAAGCGGGAATCACTTTAAACCCGAAGAAGTGTGCCTTTGCAAATAGGGAGGTAAAATACCTGGGCCACCGAGTGGGAAGAGGAAAAATTAAACCTCTAATGAGTAAAGTAGATAGCATCAGGAATTTTCCTCCTCCAACAACAAAGAAACAACTAAGAAGTTTCTTAGGACTTATTGGATACTACCGCAGGTTTATACCGCAATTCACAGAGAAAAGTGCAATTTACACGGATATGCTGCGGAAGAATTGTCCAAACAAGCTAAAGTGGACACCTGAAGCTGAAAAAGCGTTTTCAGTCTTAAAAGGAAAATTGTGTACAGGACCGGTACTGAAAGGGTTGGACTTCAAGAAACCCTTTCTGGTTCAAACCGATGCATCGGATGTAGGGCTAGGAGTGGTTCTATCCCAGTGTCATGATGGGGAGGAGCATCCTGTGATGTACCTGAGCAGGAAGTTGTCACCGGCTGAACAAAAGTATTCCACAATAGAGAAAGAATGTTTAGCTATCAAGTGGTCAGTGGAGGCGTTAAGGTTTTACCTTACAGGGAGAAAGTTCCAGTTGGTCACGGACCATGCCCCACTTAAGTGGTTGCAGCAAATGAAGAACCACAATGCCAGGTTGACACGCTGGTACATGGCCTTACAGGCATTTGATTTTCAAGTTGAACATCGTGCTGGGAAGTTACACAAGAATGCGGATGCCCTTTCCCGTATTACGGACTGTAGAGAAGAGGTTTCACCAGTGACACCAGTACGTAATAACTTAAGCAGGGGGGTATGTGATAAGGAAGCTTATCATAGCTCAGGAAGGAGCTATAGAAAAGGTGAAGTGACTCTGAACAAGCAACCTGTCAGTTCTGGTAGAAATGAGAAAACAGAATTTTGCCATAAAAGACTACCAGTCCCAGAATGCACCAGGTTTCCAACAGCCATGAGAGGAGCTGAAGTGAGAAAACGTGTGTTCAATCAAAAGGGCTATGAGGTAATCCCTAAGCACTCATCTCAAAGGGCAGGGCCTGATTCAGCACAGCTGCGCTGTGTTAGGGAGGAACACTCATCAAGGCAGAATAAGAGTAGAGTTTATTCTACAGATCATCATCTTCATGATCACCTTGGATATCCAGAGAATTGTCCTCAGTACCCTGAGAATCAGCTTGAGTTTGATCATCAGTTTCATCTGAAGGATCATCAGAAGCAGAAGCCAAACCGGACGGACAGAGAGGGAAAGAGACCCTTTGGAAGAAGGAAGAGAAAAGCCTTTGAGAGGTCTAGAAGAGTCCAAAGCAGTACGTATACTGGGAGGTATTCCAAGGGCCAGCATACACCATTGGACTGGGGAAAGCCAGAGGAATGGTGCTGCAGAGCTAGGAATCACCAGAGGCTACCTGTGAGGGAGACGGCTGCACGTGGAAGGGACCCTAAGACCTGTGCCAGAAGGTATGTGAAGAGAGATCCAGTGTCCAGGGATCTGGATTGGAAGGCTGGACATAAGAACTGGACTACATACTGGCCAGGCTATATAGAGAGGAACTCTAGCAACAATGGAAGCTCAGGTATGAACACTGATCTATGCCCTAGCTATAACCTTGAAAGACAGCAGGGAAACAAGTATTCTCCTGAAAATGCTCCATTGAGAGATTCATCTGTGCCAATCCATGATATTGAACCCATGCTTGTTGAACAAGGGGGAATAATAGCAGATGAGGATCCTGTTTATATGGACTGCTCTCTATCTAAACTCCGTTGGTAACTTTCTGTTATAAAGTACAGCAACCATCACAAAGAAATACAAATTTGTTCTTTAATCTACTCAGAAAAGCTCCTGAAGCAAGATTTGACCCACACAGTAGAAAGCAAGCCAGCTAAGGGGTTTCAGCTGGTAACTGCTAGCAATCGAGCCTCACCTAATTGCTTGTGAGCTAGGAGAGAATCACTTCTGTATCTATGTGGGAGGTAATCAGAAGTTAACCTGAAAAGAACAGTTTGTTTCTTGCTTTGTAGCTTTTCATTTGTTGTTTTCCTGATTTTGACTTTGTTTTTCCAAGTTAACACTGAAAGCAAGTTACCTAATTTATGTGCTACCAAGCATATCTGTGTTGGGAGAAATAACCCCATAAATAAATATCTTATTGGCTTTACCCAAGAGCACAACTAAATTATTGTCAGCAGCTGTGTCTGGTGTGAATGAACTACATTGCCCACAATACCTTGCAAATCATATAGAAATATGCACTTGCCAAGAGTGTGAAGATTCTCACCCAGGCAGCTGTCTGACAGTATTCAGGTGCTCTATACATCAACAACCACCATTTTCACCAAAAGACATTCAATCCCCTTCACCCCCAGAAGCAGCACTTGAAAAAATTCCAGTTCAATTTTATACAAACAAATCCACCCCAGTCCCCTATTTATCAATCCTATTTATTCCCCACCACCCATAACCTTTCAGACAAAGCAGTTGTTATAACACCACATCCCCATCAGTCAACAAAGACTCCATTATACAGACAATCCCCTAATATCCATTCATAATTTCATCCATTAACAAATCAACCTTATTCCACACCAAATGGATGTTGAGCAAAACCAATTGCTCTCCTTTCAGCATATACAACTAGACCTAAAATTCTTAACTGAAGCTACTGTCCACAAAACCTTGTTTATGTTTATTTAAAAACTTATTATACCGCCCATAATGAACGCTTCTGGGCGGTTTACAATCATAAATTAAAAGCTGCAGAAAATAGAAAAGAACGCCATTTAAAATTTAGACTAGGACAGAAAAGATAAAAACTAGAGAAAACAGGTAATTTGTGCATCAACAAGGGGAGGGGAAAGGGGTGAAGAGGGAGGGGGAAGGTCAAATGCAAGACACTGGCTCTTAGATTACACCATCCCACTTTTCCAAATTGACCATAGCCAGTAATACCAGGATATTATTCACTAGAGGCACCAGAATCAATGTCTGTCACCCCCATAAACCTTCCCTCTTCCTCCAACCCTTCTACCTCTCTCTTACACACTATAGTTCTAATAAATAGGTATCACCAACCTCCCATCTCTTCCTTTGTCCCAACTCATTGTATGGAATCTTTCCTCAATCCTCCCCCACTAAAACCCACCCACCAATCACACCCTGACCCCCTTCATCCACAAACCATTTTATCACAATCCCATATATACAAAGAAAAGGCCCAACCTGGTTGCAGAAGACCAACATCCTCCACCCTCAGGGGTGCACAGAGGGGCAAGCCCCTTTGCCATGTCTCTTCACTGATGCACTACGAAGCAGTGTCCCTTTGCAAATCCAGGCTTAAATGACCTCACAGGCAAATGGAGCTCACTGTGGCTCCATTGCTAGGAAAAAACCCTCAAGTACAATAACTAGCAGCAGGGGCAGTCAGAACACAGTTCCAGCAGATCAGCAGGGGCATTTTCAAAAGGATGTCCAGGTGTAATTGGGGACGTCCAGATGAGAACATGCCCAAAATGGCCAATAACGTCCAAGTTAGGACACAGCTTCTCAAAAGAAGACTTGCCTGATATGGACTTTAACAGAGAAATCCACATAGATGTCTTCAAAGTGGTATTGTAGATAGTCTAAGGTAAGGACGCCCATCAACATGAAACTCACACCACAAGTGTCCTTATTTCCTGCCAGTTCATATTATAGTTGTGGACTGTATTGGAGATGTTATGGTCCTATTTCTTGTATAACCTCCAGATGTTTTGCAGACAAAACAAACACTTTCCTAATGCCTATAAGACTAGAAGAACATAAGATATGCCATAGTGGGTCAGACCAAGGCCCATCAAGCCCAGTATCCTGTTTCCAACAGTGGCCAATCCAGGTCACAAGTACCTGGCAGGTTTCCAAAAAGGTCACAGGTTCCACAATGCTTGTCCTGAGGTAAACAGTGGATTTCCTGAGTCGTCTTTAATAATGGTTTATGGACATTTCCTCCAGGAACTTGTCCAAACCTGTTTTAAACCTAGCTACACTAACAGCTTTTATTTCATCCTCCGGTAATGAATTCCAGAGTTTGATTACGCATTGAGTGAAAACATATTTTCTCTGATTAGTCTTAAATAGGTGACATTGTAGCCTCACTGCATGTCCCCTAGTCTTTCTACTTTTTGATGATGTAAACAACCGATCTATGTTTACCCGTTCCACTCTATTCATTATTTTATAGACTTCTATCATGTCTTCTTTCAATCATTTCTTTTCCATGCTGAAGAGCCCTATCCTTTTAAGCCTTTTCCCATAGGGATATTCTTTCATTCCCTTTGCCATTTTAGTGACTTTTCTCTGTACCTTTACTAATTTTGCTATATCCATTTAAAGATATGGTGACCATAATGGCACAGAATATTCACAGTGTGGTCATACCATGGTACGATACAGAAACATTACAATATCCTTGGTTTTATTCTCCATTTCTTTCCTTGTGATTCCTAGCATTCTATTTGCTTTCTTGGCTGCCGCTGCAAACTGGGCGGAGGGTTTCAACACATTATTTACAATAACGCCTAAATCCTTTTCCTGGGTGGTGGTTTTATTTATTTATTTAATTAAATTTCTTCTATCCAAGGCTGTTTACATAGAACTTAACATGTGACAGTGCATGAGCAACTGTTTTACAGTGAACAAGAACATTCCAGAACATACAACTAGTACAGTAAACACAAACTATGAACAGAAGGGGAGAAATACTTGGAAATTGAGGGGATTCATGGAACCTAAACCATGTGCATTGTATGAAAAGGAAAAAGATATGAGTCTCTGACTATTGTAGAAGGTTAGTTAAATCTTTTTCCTGGGTGGTGGTTCCTAATGTGGAACCTTGCATTGAGTAACCATAGTTTGGCATAGGCTGGCAATCTACTTCCAGTGATACATTGCCAAGAAAACCCAGAGGTAGCTGGTTCGCTATGAGTCAACACTGACTTGATGGCACTTAAAAAAAAAAAAGTTTGGGTTGTTCTTTCCTAGGTGCATAGCTTTCTACTTCTCCACATAGGTTTAAAAGTGTGGATGGCAGTTTTAGACATTACTGCTAGAATGAATGCTAAGTTGTTTGTAAAATCTATCATGTGGGGATCGGCGAAACAAAGATCTTTGTTGGGTGGTCATCATAGAGAACTGGCAATTCTTAAGATAAGTGATACATGGCATGTTTGTGCTGGTATCCTCTAGTTAGTTTAACTTTTCATTTGTTACAGGATGGAAGTATTGGATGATACTAAAATGCAGATCGCTACCACGAAGCAGTAGATTGACTTTGATAAATGATATAAATAGGAATTTCAATTGATAAATTTGTATAAAATTTCAAAACAAAATAAAAAATGGATATCCTATTAAGCTGATAAGGATAAAGCGGAATTGCTTAACAAATATTTTTGTTCTGTGTTCACAGATGAAGAACCAGGAGCAGGACCTCAGAAAACACCCACAAATAGGAACAGAAGCGAGGGACATCTTGAACAATTTTCAGAAGACTGTGTTCGTGAGAAACTAGCTCAACTTAAAGTAGACAAAGCGATGGGACCGGATGGGATACACCCTAGAATACTGAGGGAACTTGGGGACGTTCTAGCAGCTCCACGGACTGACCTTTTCAATGCCTCGTTGGAGTCGGGAGTGGTGCCAAAAGACTGGAGAGAGGCTCATGTGGTGCCTTTACACAAAAGCGGAAGTAAGGATGTGGTTGAAAACTACAGGCCGGTTAGTTTAACTTCGGTGGTGAGTAAATTATTGGAAATGCTGCTGAAAGAGAAAATAGTGAGGTTTCTGGAGTCCAGCGGATTACAGGATCCGAGGCAGCATGGATTCACCAGAGGCAGGTCTTGTCAGACAAATCTGATTGATTTCTTTGACTGGGTGACCAGGGAGTTGGACCGAGGGAGAGCTCTAGATGTGGTGTATTTAGATTTCAGTAAAGCCTTTGACACTGTTCCTCACAGGCGACTTATAAACAAACTGAGCACCCTAGGGATGGACCCTAAAGTTACTGCTTGGGTTAGAAATTGGTTGGGTGGGAGGCGACAAAGAGTACAAGTAAATGGAGCTCACTCTGAGGAGAAGGATGTTACCAGTGGTGTACCCCAGGGATCTGTCCTTGGTCCGATTCTTTTTAACATCTTTGTTAGTGATATAGCGGAAGGGCTGTCGGGTAAGGTTTGCCTCTTTGCGGATGATACCAAAATCTGCAATAGAGTAGACACTCAGGAAGGTGTAGATAACATGAGGAGGGATCTAGCTAAGCTTGAAGAATGGTCTAGAATTTGGCAGCTGGGATTTAATGTTAAAAAATGTAAGGTCATGAATTTGGGCTGCAGCAATCCAAGGGAGCTATACAGTATAGGAGGTGAAGTACTTTTGTCCACTAAAGAAGAGCGGGACCTAGGCGTGGTTGTGTCTGATGATCTTAAAGTAGCTAAACAGGTAGAAAAGGTGACGGCAAAAGCTAGAAGGATGCTTGGGTGCATACGGAGAGGAATGGCTAGCAGAAAAAAGGAGGTGATAATGCCTCTGTATAAGTCTTTGGTGCGATCTCATTTGGAGTATAGTGTACAATTCTGGAGACCGCACCTTCAAAAGGATGTGAACAGGATGGAGTCGGTGCAGAGGGTGGCTACTAAAATGATTAGTGGGCTTCATTATAAAGCATATGAGGACAGACTTAAGGATCTTAATATGTACACCTTAGAGGAAGGGCGGGATAGAGGTGATATGATTGAGATGTTTAAATACCTCCGTGGCATAAATGTTCAGGGAGAGAGCCTCTTTCAATTGAAAGCAAGTTCTGCTACGAGGGGACATGGGATGAGGGTGAAGGGAGATAGATTCAGGAGTGATATGCGGAAATATTTCTTTACGGAAAGAGTAGTGGATCCATGGAATAGTCTCCCAGTGGAGGTGGTAGAGATGAGGACAGTAACTGAATTTAAAAAAGCATGGGACCAACACAGAGGATCTCTAAAGGTAAAAAGTGGACTGTTGTAGTTGTTGATATGGAAGGACAGACTAGATAGGCCATGTGGTCTTTTTCTGTCATCATGTTTCTATGTTTCTATTTGTTTAATTGGAAACAGATTAGTGAGTTTTTTGGCCAGTGATGGTGAGAAAAAGCATTTTTCCGCCTTTTGGCAAGAAATTGCTGCATAGAGGGAAATAATTATAAATTATTTGGTAGCTTGTCAGAGGATTGCCATTTTCCATGAGATATTAAAGATCATGATAATAGTGAGGTTTGACCCATTGTAATTGTCTGAGAGTTTGTTAGTGACTGGAGTATTATTCTTTTGTGTAACTGGGAGTATTTTGGTTTGGTGTGCATGTTGTAAGCCCCTAGTGTGGAGTTTGTTTGATTGCATTAGCTAGTATCCCATTATGGCAATATCTTGGAAAGATACTTTTTCTTATACAGCTGAACGGACTAAGGGCTCCTTAGTACTCCTTCTTTATTACAGGATAGCGCTGATAATAGTAGTCCTGATTGGGACGTTTTCCTGAGTCGATCAAAGAGGCGTGTTTGGTTAGAGCTGCTCAGCATAACCCTGACTGAATACTGTCAGAAGGAGGTAATACTGAGACGGTTGCGGGTATTTAGAGAACCTGGTATGTTTATTGAAGATAAGTCCTTTGTGCAAAAATGGAATAGCGTCCTAAATAAATGTTTGTTGGACTTGATATTGCTGTTTATTGAGACAGCATAGGATAAATTAAGATATTGCAGTTAGAACTGGATGAAGATTTGAAAAAGCTCTTAAATGCTAAAGATTTTTCTAGTCGCTATGAGGAGGTCTCTAAACAGAGCAGTATGATTCTGATCTAAAGGTGGCAAAGATAAAAAACATTTTTGAGCGATGAGAAAGAGATGAAGGAAGGGTCTATTTACAACTGGCAAAGGTCTCGATCTTATAACTGCCTCTGGATGAAGGAAGGTTGGATTTGATTTATCTTCAGAAACCCTTTATCTAGTGGGGAAGAAGATTTAAAGGATCATCCTTTTTTAGGGAAGCAGGAATTTGTCAGGGAAAAGAAATGGAATTAATAGGGTCCCTTATATGAGGGAGGACGTCAACACAGACCATTTACATGTGCATGACGGTGACAGCATCAAAATCAACAATACCAGCAATCTGGTATGGTTAATCTCTCCTCTGTACAGTTGACTCAGTTTCAATTAGAACTGTTATCGAAGGGGTTATCATATGTCCCAACCCCATTCTATGATGCTTTGAGAGTCATGTGCTCTAGAAAAAATATTATGTTCTTTACAGCTCAAATTATTTTTTGCAGATAAAGCTTCTTCATCTGATCTGTCAGTGGTTTGCCTTAAATCTGCATGGACCCCCCCTAGTCCTATAGACCCTGCATTATTAACATGTAAAAACTTGCTTATGAGAGATATTAAAAGGTTTGAATGTCTGCATCATACTTCTGCACTTAATCTGTCTAAATGTCAATGGCTTGCTTTAAAAGAACTTCAAGATAACCCATTGCTTACCATAACGCAGGGCAATAAAGGAGGGACAATTGTGGTTATGAACGCTTTTGCTTATGATTTAGAAGCTAAGCATCGACTTACTAATATTTTTCATTATAAAACTTTAACTACAGACCCTAATGCATCTTTACAGAAGGATATTGCAGTTATTACTGGATGAGCTTTGTAGGTAGGGTTTTTGACAGAAAAGGAATATCATTTTTTTAATCCAAAGTATCCAAAAACTCTGTTTTTTTACTTATTGCCAAAGATTCATTAAACCAAGATTACTCCTCCTGATCGACCTATACTTCCCAGCAATGATTCCCTACTGGAATATGTGGGAAATATCTAGATGTCTTCTTGAAAGATAAAGTCCCAAAAGCCCACTCCTATATTAAAGACAATCACTTTTTTTGCAGATTTTACATCAGGTACATGTAGCATCTTTATATACTTCTAAGGATGATCTTGCCAAACAAATCTGATTGAGTTCTTTGACTGGGTGACCAAAAAACTAGATCAAGGGCATTCAATGGATGTGATCTACCTAGATTTCAGCAAAGGCTTTGATACTGTTCCACATAGGAGGCTTATCAATAAACTCAACAGCTTGGGGATGGGTCCCATGGTGGTGAACTGGATCAGAAATTGGTTGAATGACAGACAACAGAAGGTGATGGTAAACAGATCTCACTCAGATGAAAGGAAAGGTGATTAACGGTGAGCCCCAGGGTTTGATCCTGGGACCGGTACTGTTCAATGTATTTGTGAGTGATATTGCTGAAGGACTGAATGGAAAAGTCTGTCTTTTTGCAGATGACACTCTGAGGGAGTGGAGAAAATGAAGAAAGATCTACAGAAGCTGGAAAAATGGTCTAATGCTTGGCAGTTAAGATTTAATATGAAGATGTGCAGTGTCATGCACTTGGGATACAGAAATCCAAGGAAATTGTATATGATAGGGGGTGAGAGGTTGATGTGCACGGACCAGGAGAAGGAGTGATTGTTTCTGAGGATCTCAAGGTGGCAAAACAATATGACAAGGTGGTGGCCAAAGCCAAAAAGATGCTGGGTTGCATACAGAGAAGAATTACCAGCAGAAGGGAGGAGGTACTAATGTCACTGTACAAGTTGCTGGTGAGGTCTCACTTGGAATTCAGTTTTGGAGCCCATATCTCTCAAAGGATATAAAAAGACTGGAAATGGTTCAGAGAAAGGAGACCAAAATGATTTGGAGCCTGCACCAGAAAATAAATGAGAAAAGACTTGAAGACCTAAATATGTATACGCTAGAGGAGAGGAAGGATAGGGGAAATATGATGCAGACCTTTAAATATGTAAAGAATATTAATGAACAAACCTTTTTCAAAGACGGGGAAGCTGCAAAACTAGAGGACATTACATGAAGCTGCAAGGGGCTAAACTGAAAGGCAACATCAGGAAATACTTTTTCACTGAAAGGGTGGTGGATGCTTGGAATGCCCTCCCTATGGAAGTGGTGGGGGCAAATATAGTAACTGAATTCACAATGTCATGGGACAGACACAGTGGATTCCTTTATAGCAACAGGATAAAATCAAAATAATCTTAACTATCTCTGCTATCTCAACAAATAGGGGTGATCTGCATGGAGTGATGGGTGCACCCTAAACAAAGGCATGGGGAGGAGTGACCTGCATGGAGCAGCAAGTGCGCCTACTCTTGCCACCTTGCTGGGCAGACTAGATGGACCATGATGGTCTTTAGCTGCCGTCATATACTATGTTACTATGAGGGCATATTGTAATTTTCGGGAATGGTTATTATGTCTATTATGCTAGTAGAGCATTGTGCACAGTTTATGCATGATTTTTCTGCTTTACGATGTGTAGCTATTAACTATATTCCACTGTTGTTTACATACAGGCATTTCAAAGTTTGTTTTTAGTTCATATTAACAGTCTGAACAATCAGATGACGGAGGTAATTTAGACTCGTTCAACTCTGTCTGATATTTACTTAAAGGTACCTGGGTTAGTTTTACTTTTATTGGAGCCTCTCTATTGAGATGCCTTAACTTCCCTGTTTTACTAGTATCTTTCAAAGATACATCATTCCGAACCATACACTCGAGCGATTGTCGACTTTACCCCATGTTTTAGTTTAAAAGCTGCTCTATCTCCTTTTTAAAGGTTAATGCCAGCAGCCTGTTACACCCTGGTTAAAGTGGAGCCCATCCTTTCACTTCTAAGCTAGAGTATGTGGAATATGATCTCAGCCTCTAATTTACTGCTAATGCTCATGTAATACTTGCATTATGCCAAAGAGAGCCTCCTTCTGGAGTTTGTAAGATGCAACATGTATGGGCAATTTATCAAGGTGTGCTTGGAAATTCTTTTTAATCAAGCCTGGGTGATGGGTGATGTGTGAGGAATTGTAGGTGGTTTGATGGGTTAGGGTGGTGTTTTTAATGTGTGATGGGTCAGGATGTGCATTCTGGGCAGATGAGGTTTTGGTTCATGGTGGGTGAAGGGGTGCGGAGAGTAGGTGGTGAGTAAGGGCTATTATGTGTGATGAGTGGTAGGTTTTTGGGCGGATAGTGGGTGAGAGGAGCAGAAATGAATGAAAGTGTTAGAAAGCAGGCTCTATCAGTTGAGGCATCCAGCAACTTTGATTAACAGACAGTGGAGACCAGAATAGAATCTCTATACAGGACACCTTGGTTGTGAAAGGAAGAAAAGGAAGTGTCTCCTTGGTTGCTTTGGGTGGCTGTGGAGAAAGTGGTATAGGCAGCAGCAGAGGTCATGACAATGAGACACTGAGGAAGTTATAGAGAAGTGGGAGACATGTCCAAGGGAGCTAGAGCAGTGCCTTAGCATAAGTGATGTCTTGGTAGTGATGGAGCCTGCTGGGGTTAGGGTAGAAGGTGCCATGGAAGAGGTTTAGAGATGCTATACATAATGATGGGAGCTGTAGGAGTTTGGCAACTGGACTTTGCTTGCGTTTGGGGTAAAAAAACATAGGGTGAATGTAAGTAAGATGGACTAGAATATGAGCATGATGGGAGAAGAGTGAGCACTGCAGGTTGTATAAATGCACGTCAGTAGATATTCTCTGGTCTATAACCAGGTCAGGGAGATGCTTTTTTGGGGTGCCAAAACAATCAACAGAGGACTTTGGTGGAGCATGACCAGGGCAGTGTGACAACAGTCACTGCAGGCTCTTATTAGAGTGGAGATCTGCCTGCTCAGTAGAATAGAAATTATCCATTGGTTGCTGATAACATAGACATTTGCAATTGGTTAGTGGTGGAGTGAAAATGATGCAGCTAAAATTGCCCTTTGGTTACCGATGGAGTAGAAATCTGCTTGGTTATTGCTGCAATGAAACTTTTCCATTGCTTAGAGCTGGCTTGGAAACTTAGCACTGGTTGCACAAACAGATGGACAAACCCATTCTGCTATTACATATATAGAAGATGCTTCACCAACTGTAATGTTGTTTTGGTGTTTGAACATATATTACATGCATTTCCATACACATTGCATATGATTTTATGATCATACATTTGCCACATGCTTTATATCCTGTCTTCTATCTATCTATGGTTGTACTGTACTCATTTCTACATGAGGCACAGAGTTACTCAGAGTTACATCTCTACAAAAGATGTTGTAAATTACATTTCAATTAAAGTGACACAGCATTGGTAGGTACAATTGTGAAAGGATGGTACTAGTGGGGAGAAAGGGCATGCTAAGCTGATGATTCCTATGGGCTCTTCCAATGGTTAAGTATCGTTGGAAATCTTCTTTGACAAATATCTAACTTTCTCTCTAAAATCAGAATTTCCCTAAAGAATTCTAAATTTAAACCCTTATTTTGCTGCATATGCAAGTGTGTGCAAACCTTCCTGTTGCCTGCTTATTTCACTATTATATTAATATACAGCCCTTCTGGCTCAATGCAAACATAGTGCTAATTAGGTAAAGCTAAGCCAAATGCTGTAGAAATGCATGTGTGTAAAAGAGAGTTGTTTTTAGTACAGAACCAAGACTATAAGATACAAATATCTAGAAATATTGTAGGGGCATTTTGGAAAAGAGTCTGCATAGATGCTAACTGGGTGGATCATTTTACCTGTGGACTTTGCACCAGTTCTCAAAATGGCCCTGGGGAAAAGTACCTGCAAAGACTGCACCTGATGGCTCTGCTTGCATAGATCTGAAAATACGATCTGAGTGCAATTTTCCTTCATCTGATCTAATCGTCCTGAGAGTGCCCACTCCGAATGTGAGTATAAGTACCCATGTGTATCTCTGTGTTAACTTTTATCCAAGTAAGGGCTGGGCAATTGTTAAACAGTCAATTGGCTGTCCTGAATGAACCTGCTTTCAGTTGATCTTTGAAGCTAAGTAGGGTTGGATCTGCTAGTACATGGATGGGAGACCACCTTGGACTACCAGGGGCTGTAAGAAGAAGAGCCTGGTAATCTACTTCCAGTTGTGGCTTGGCAAGAAAACACATGTTGCACTGCAAAAAGGAGCATCAGCAGGGATGGCCTAAGTATCTGATGTCCTAGGTGAATCTATAACCATACTCACCTCCCAGTGCAGCATCACCCCTTCACCTACTTACTCCCCTCCATGTGCCCAGCATCTCTCCTTCCCTTCCTTGCACCCCCTAGTAATCAAGCACCTCTCCTTCCCTTCCCTGACCAACCCTCTACCAGGCATCTAGCATTTCTCTTTCCTTATCCTCCCCACCCAGTACCTTGTCCTGTACTGACCCCCTTCCCTTCTTCCTGCCACCACTGCTACCAGTGCTTCCCTATCTACCCCCTGAGCCATGGCTGCATCTAAAGTAAGCTCAGCATTGCAGCGGGCTTTATAGCACTCACACATATTCGAGGCTTGCCGCCTTTGACAGAAAGTTTGGAGAAAAAAAAGAGAGGATAATGCTGGACACTATGGGGGAAGGAAAGGGAGGAGAGAAAGGAGAAATGCTTGGGGGGGGGGGGTGTCAAGAAAGAGGAGAAGCTATAATGCTGTTCTGCTGCCCCTGAATCTTGCCACCTGAGGCAAATGCCTAATATGCCTAGTAATGGGACCAGCCCTGAGCTCTACTTTCATCAGAGTCTTTTGTAAAATATAGGGGGAACTGAACATGTGCCAACCAGGATGACTCAATTTCCCTTTTAATGACCTATAGAAAATGAGCCTTCATGTGTCTATAAAATACTAGCTGAAATCCTGCAGAAATAGTGAGTACGGTGTACCTGCATATGTTTACACCTACTTGGGAGCAGGGGGGGGGGGGTAAATATATATAACTGAAGCATGTGAGTAGGTGTGTATTTATAACCTATGCACTTATTTTGCAACTTCTGCCCATTCTGCACCCAAAGTCTTCCCTAGAACACCCCTATGTGCAGACTGTGTACAAGTACTGTATGTACTGAGCTGGCCCCAGCATTGGTTCAAGGTGGTGCTCTAGGCAAAGCTTAAGCCTTATGACCCCCAGCTGTCAGAATCTATTGTTTAGCTTTGAATGCCCTGTTCTTTGCCACTCCCAGAAGCTGCCACCCTTGGAAACTGCCTATTTTGCCTGTTGATTGGGCTGGCTCTGAGTATGAGTGATCTTGTCATCACATGTATTGACATACAAAGACCTTGTAGGGCAACTTTATAAAAGCATGGGAAACGTTTATAAATGTACTGCCTAAATGTGCCAGAGTTTGTGAAGACCTGATTGGTCCCCTATGTGGTTCTCTTGATGTGCATGTTTGTCGGTGGAATCTTTGCAGTCAGCTTGATTAGGGCCTATTTTGACTTTGGCTCAGTGATCCGGAATTCTCTACTTTTAGAAGCATGCTCTTATAGCAAGCCTCTGGCATTTCAGAAGAAGGTGAAGGCTTGGTTGTCTAAGATAGCTTTTGGAGAGGGTTCTTAACTCTTTTTTATTTTACGTTCAAAGATGTGTGCCGTACATTTCTGTCATTATTTTATTTGTATGTGGTATTACTTTTATAGTTAAAAACCTACTGGGTGTGCAATTTGTGATCCAGAGGTACATAAATTTTAAATAAACAAATTCAGGGCCAGCGCAACCATTAGGCAAGACTAAGCAGTCACCTAGGGCAGCAGCTTATAGGTGCAGCAAAGACCAGCAGCATTCACAGCAAAACAATAGATTCTGACAGCCACAGCAACTCAAAGAGCCAGAGGTACATTTTTTTACCTGCAGAAAGAAGAGGCATAAACAATTGTACATGTTTACAGCATTATTGTTGGAAGGATGGTGTTCAGATAATCATGATTGTTGAGTTTGCTTATCAAAATCTCAGGGGGGCAGGTCATAAAGCTGACAGCCTAGGCCAATGCCTTGCAGAAGCCCTGGAGTAAGCCCTGAATAAATTAATTTACCTTGGTAAATGACCTTTGAAAACTGCCTTTTTTCAACCTTATCAGATTATTATGAAATAACTTAGAAATCTCCAGCTAAATGCTAAGTTAAGATCAATTTGGTAGACTGAGAAACAAGCTTCCATTTATCCTCTGACCTTATATTTTGTCCTTAAGGCCTTAACTCCTAATGCCTTATGATTAGGATGCATGACATTAAACGGGGATGTAGAAATATTACAGTAGATATCTCTGAGATCTGGTGGAAGGAGGATAACCAATGGGACACTGTAGAGATGTGTATTCATTAGGGCACTCAGGTGCATGCTTACTAAAGGTTAATGGGGCATGTTTACTTGGTAGTTCAGGGTTAGCGCGTGGTTTGGGCTCTGTGCTAAAAAATAGCACAGGCCCCAGTATCAAAAATCCAGCACTACCCAGGTTGCACATGATAGGGAGGGGACTGGGCAGGCCATGGGCAGAACGGAGGCATTGCTGGCAAGACATAGCTAGCACAAGCACTAACTGCGTCTGGTGCCCTTGGCACATGTGCACTTAATGCCATCTCAATGGGCAGTGTTAAGTGAGTCCACATGCCGACTTGCATGGTGTGGCATCTTAGGCCCACTGTAATTGCAGGGAGAGGATGCACATAACCCTTGAAGTTAGCATGAGCTCTCCATGCTGGTAACATAACTCACACATGCATTACAGGGGCAGACCTTAGTAAGCATGCTCCAGTGTGTGCTAAGTGCCACTGCAGCTGTTTTATTTCTATTTATACAACAGTACATAATGCATGTTGACATTTATTAAAACACGTTAACCTTTAGCAAACACGTTCCTCCATTTTTAAAGCTAGAGGCTTTAACAATTCAATGCATGTTAACCTATGAATTAATATACATACAATCAATTTGTGTATGTCAAAATGTTTTAACATCCTCTAAACTATAGTGTGCCACTATAAATATTATTTTGCATGTTTTGATCTACTTCTCTTGTTCTGCTGTTCAATAAACATTAAATTAGAACTCCCCCCTCCCCCCCCCAGTTATAAGAAATGTGTGAAATGAATCAAAATATGCCCAAAAATAGGGGGAAAAAAGCCAAGTGAGCCAAATGTGAACCAAAATGTTTTGGCCTGTGCACACCCCTAGGGCACTGTGATACAGGGCACAAATATAGAAAGTACAGGGTCAACCCAATTGGTGGAAGGGTGATATTATGTGTTAGGAGTGGCATAGAGTCAAAAAGGATAAAAGTCCTATGGGAAACTAAATGCAATATGATATCTTTATAGCTAGAAATCAGGTATGATGGGAAAGAGAAAAGCAGTGGGAATATACTATTGTTCACCTGGACAGCATAAAGAGACAGTGAAATTCTAATAGAAATTAGGAAGGCTAACACATTTGACAACACAATAATAATAATAATAATAATAATAATGGGAGATTCGGAGATTCTAATTACAACAGTCCTGACTGGGTAAATCTCTCATCAAGACATGCTAGGGAGGTAAAGTTTCTAGATGTCATAAATGACTGCCTTATGGAGCAGTGCTTACTGAAACAAGGACTGGGTAACAATGATGGGCTCGTTTGACCATAGTGACCATAATGCAATACATTTTTCATAGACAGCAGAAAGAGAACTACTGCTCTGGAATTTAGTTTTCTGAATAAGCAATTAGATAAAATAAGAAATTAGAAAAAACCCTAAAAGGAACAGTTGCAAAAGTTAAACGTTTACATGAGGCATGGATGCTATTTAAAATGGTACATCAAAAAAGGTCAAAAAAGGCCAAATGACTACTGACATGATTAGAGGGTGAAGTGAAAGATATGATTAAAGCTAAAAGGATATCTTTTTGAAAACTGGAAAAGAGATTCAAATGAAGAATATAAAGAATACAAGTATGGACAATTTAGGTATAAAACTTTAATGAAGTAGGCCAAGAGAGAATTTGAAAATAAGCTTTCTACAGAGACAAAAACTCGTAATAAAAAGCTTTTCAACTACATTGGAAGCAGTAAGCCTTTGAGGGAGTTAGTTGGACTAAAGAGATGGACTTTAAATAGCTAAAAAGAATCTTTAAATCTAAGATGCAACAGCAGTCCAGCAGCGAGATGGGGGCTATCCAGTCATTTGCACTGAGTGCTACATGTATGATTTTCTCCCAGTTGGAGAGAGGTCTTATCTATGCATTAGGTACAAAGAGCTCTTTGCTCTCAGGGAACGAGTCTGGAAGCTAGAGTAGCAGACTCGGAGGAGCTGAGGCAGACAGATAGGAATATAGATGAGATCTACAGGGATATATTAGAGAAGTCCCTACTCTAGTCTGGCAGCATCTCTGCTGCCATGGAGGAGAGAGGTAATGTGAAAGGAGAACATCACCTTGGTGTGTCAGGAGATGAACTCTAACTAGGACCTGTCCTCCATGTGATGTAATACCCTTTCGCCCCAAGGATATGTCTCCAGGGACATATGCCTATGAGAGAAGGGTTAGGATGGCTGTTATAGTTGGTGATTTGATCATTAAGCATGTAGATAGCTGGGTGGCGGGTGGACAACATTCTGGGGAAGAGTGAGGGACTTTCTAAAAGGATGGGCTCCACCTTAACCCTTGTGCGGCCAGGCTGCTGGTATTAAGCTTTAAAAAGGAGATAAAGCAGCTTTTAAACTAGAAAATGGGGCAAGCTGACAGTCACCCAAGAGCATATGGTTTGGAATGATGTATCTTTGAAGGATACTACCAAAACAGGGAAGTTAGGGCATTCCGATAGAGAGATTCCAATAAATGTAAAATAAACCTAGGTGCCTATAAGTTAAAGACAGAATTGAAAGATTCCAAATGACCCCTGTTCAGCCAGACTGTTAATATAGAAACATAGAAACATGGCCTATCTAGTCTGTACAAAAAACAAACGGAAATACCTGTAGTCAGTTCTAGAAGTCTAAAAAAATAAGATGAGAGGGTTAGAATATATAGCACTGAATGAAAGGATATAATTGGCATCTCAGAGACTTGGTGGAAAGAGGATAACCAATGGGGCACTGATACCAGAGTACAAACTATATTATAATGATAGGACAAAACAATTGGTGGAGGGGTGGCTCCAGGGCTGGCCCAAGGGTTTCTGCTGCCCTCACTGCCTCCCCCCCAGCTGCCGCTGCCACCCACTGCTGTTGCCCCCTCCAGCTGCTGCCTCTGCCGCTGCCCCCCTGCTGACACCGCCCCACAGCTGCTGCTGCTGCCCTGCCCACTGATGCCGCCCCCAGCTGCCACCCTCCAGCTGCCACCAATTCTGTTTCAGGAGGGAGAGGCGGGCAGTGACAGTGGCAGTATTTCCAAAAGTGACACCTTTTTGCTCCCGCTTTTGGAAATACTGTTGTTGCCTGCCTCCCCCCCAGAACGGAATCAGCGGCAGGTGGGGGGCAGTGCAGCCACCCAGGAGTGCTGCTGCTGCCACTGCCCACCTGGGCCAGCTGCCCTAGGTAGCCGCCTAGCTTGCCTAGTGGACGGCCAGATCTGGATGGCTATATATGTTAATGAGGGCATTGACTCGGACAGGATAAAAATGTTGGCACTCTAAAGGGTATGTTTACTAAACGTCGCTAACATCATGGCTGCAATGTTATCACATGATACATGACGTTATCACATGATAATGGCACATTACCGTGCGAGAATGTCACGTATCGCATGATAATGTCTGCGGCGGCGTTAAGGTGCGCAGAGGGTGGAGTAAGGCTTCCCAGAGGACGGAGTAAGGCTCCCCAGTGGCAGAGAGAAGGGGTCATTGGGCAGAGAGTGGGCAGGGAGAGGCCCCATGCACACCAGTGCCATGAAATAAAGGGCTGAAAATTAGCGCCAGTGAAAACCTCGCGCTAGAGGCACATTTGCAGGGGAGAGAGACCATTTCAGTCAGCAGCACTGGCAGGGAAACTGAAAAGAGTGATAGTAGTGATACATGTGCAGCAACATCACAGTGCCCAAGTACGAGAGGGCACTACGGTGAGGCTGCAAATAAGGTACAGGGGGCTGCAGGTGGGACATGCAGTGGGGCAGCTGGGGCACAGGGTAGACTAGGCAGATGCCTAGGTGACACATAGGAATATAGAAGCAAAAAACCAGCAGGACAGCAAGTGACCAAGGGCAAACATGGCCATGAGTGTGTGTCCCACACTGTCCCAGGGGACAGTACCCAGCAATTACCCCAAAGGGCACATACCATTGGCAGGTGGTGCCGGGGGAAGTGTGGATGTCTATGCAGGCACCCATACCCCATATCACGCACCATAGGCAGCCGCCTACCGGCACACTGGATGGCCTGGGACTGTGCAGCACCAGCACCACCGGCACAAGGGCATGTCAGCATGGTTGTAAGGGGTGCTGGTGGTGGAGGGGGCAGTGGCTTCTGCCCATAGCAGATCACGGCCAAGACCCATTTAGGTGGGTGCCGTGCACTGCAACAGACAAGGTCTGTCTGACGAACAGTCATGGTATCCCCAGGGAATGATCTGCCCCTCTGGCAACAGTTTGGTGCAGTACACACAGCCGGGGGGGGGGGGGCAGAAGATCACAAGTTCAATTCCCAGCTGTTGCCTCCTGCAAACCATGTCCCTATATTTTACCCAGTACTATACCGTGGTAATAACGACTGAACCGTTATTGCAGATAAAAGAAACACGCCATAAACACCTATATTTTACCCTACACAGCACAGACACCATAAACATGTGTAATCCATAGAGCAGAGTTTCCCAACTGCAGTTCTGGAGGGTCAAACACCATTCAGGTTTCATGCTGTCCCCAATAAATATGCCTGTGCTGCATTTGTATGCACCACCCCCATTGTATGCAAATGTATTTATTTATTTATTTACATTCTCTTATATACCATGCTATTCTGCATCAGTGCGGTTTACATTGAACAAACTTTAATTACATTGAACAGGGCATTATAACTTGGAGATAACTATTTTACAGGGAACATGGGCTATGGAGGGTTAAGTGGCTTGCCCAAGACCACAAGGAGCACCTGTGGGACTAGAAACCCCAGTCCTTCTGGCCCAAGGTTGCTGTCCTCTAGTGGGATTTGAACCCCTGACCTTCTGGCCTGAGGTACCTTGCCCCAACTACTAGGCCACTCCTCCACTCCATGTATTCATGCATATTCATTAGGGACAGCATGAAAACCTGAACAGTGTTTGGCCCACCAGGACCAGAGTTGGGAACCTCTGCCCTGGAGCAGCAGCCAGCAGGGGCACAAACACCCACACCCACAGGCTCCACTATCCAAAGGCTCATGGAGAGTCAGGCTGCTGGGTCCTGCACAGAGCAGCATCTCCCAATACTGGCACCTGCATACCTTAGCAATGCTGCCCTAAACTTGGGAACACATTCCACATATATCATACGGTTGCTATGATTAATGTCAGATAACAAGTCCTAGTTTAAACATGATTTGCCGACAGAGATTCATCATAGCAACCTTTCTGATATCTATGGAGTGTGTTTCAGTGTTTGCTTCTGACAGTGTTTACCACCCTGGGGAGTGACCCCAACAGTATTGCATACCATAGCAATGCCCACACTGTGCCCAGGACTGGTGTGGCAGCCAGGGCTGCCACAAACCTCTATATTTGCACAATGCTGGCATAGGTGTGGGAGTGTGTGTATGTCTGTCCAGTGTGTTGTGACTGCCTACACCTTACTAAGCCCATGCTGCTTGCACTGTTTCCAGTGTTGGCCTGCCAATGTGCATAGTGAGGAGCACGGTACTGTGGGTATCGCCCGGACAGGGTGGCCTAGGCAGGATGCATCTGCACAGGGCATAGGGCAATGGCCAGGACATTGTAGTGCCCGACTACCACCTGTATGGACAGGGTGGTCACAGCATGTCATGCTGGGAGGTCACTCTCACCCTGACTGAGCAGTGGCCACAACATGGCTAGGTTCCCCCATAATGCTATACAGTATTTCCCTCAAGTGATATTTATAGGTTCCCTTTTCTGAGGCCCAATCACTGACATACCTGCTTGGTGTGTGTGGTCACATCCCATTTTTGGGTGCATACAGTTCCTCCAGGAATATGCACTATGTACTAGCTAGCAGACTGTCTGCAGTTAGCATGTGTATGACTAGAACACCTTGCAGGGTGCAGTGGGTGGAGACTTACTGTGCCCTCTGCTGGTGAATGTCAGATAGTAGTGGGGGGCCGTTGAGCTTTCCCAGGCCTATTGCCTGTCTACCAGTGCCCTATGTGATGCATGCAGATCTGCATTGACTGCCCTGTAGAGTGCCTCTTCCCCAGCAGGACTTTGGTTGATGGTCCCCTCTACTGCCACCATTGCAATGATGTAGAATGTGGATCTGTTGGTGGGAGATCCTGTCCCCCACCCTGAGCCACAGAGGGTGGGTTGGGTGGTGCTACATAATCTGCTTTTGGGTCCAAACACCCCCCTTCACCTATAACATGTGACCATGGCACACACACAGGACATGCACTATTCTGGGTGCATCATAGTCCACAAGGGCTAGACGTGACTGGGAAATACAGATGGACACAGATGTATCCTGGGTGTGTCTGCAAGGACTACCTATCACACACTGGCATTGATGGGGACCTGCAGCATAGCCTATCTCAGCCAAGCCAGGTGCTGCAGACCTGGTGCTCGGCGCCCCACCTCGCCCTCATGGTGAGCACAGGACCCGCACAATGTCACGGTCTGTAGCTACTCTGTGCCAGTAACACACATGGCCAGTTCCCCCTATCAGTCCGAGGTGCTGTGGGGTTGCATACTCCATCTTGTGATCATCTGTAGACTGCTGATCTGCATGTGCAGTGCATCATGGGTACGGGTGGGTTTACCCTATCCTGGTAACCACAGCAGACAGGTTGTGTGGTGACCTGCAGTCTTTCTGTAGCCAGCCAGCGGTGTGTTAGTAGCTATAGAATTGTAGCCCACTGGTTACTTCAGTGACTGTGGAGGCAGAGATCATGAGTTTGATCCCACAGTGGTGTGATCTAATAAGGCTGTCAGAGGCTTTTCCTTTTAATTTAAATCAGTGCTGCCAGCAAAATGCACCCTCACAGTGCTGTAACCTTATGGTGCCTCATAAGGCACCCTATGAAGCGCCCTATGGGGCACATTAGAAGACGCCTTGGCGGACAGGGCACTTTATAGTGTGCCCTATGGAGTGCCTTATAGGGCGCTGTATGCAGCACCTTATGTTACAGCACTGTGAGGGTGTTTTTGCAGGCAGCACTGATTTAAATTAAAATAGGGAAATGCCTCAGACGTCACAGCTTTAAATTAAAAAAGGGAAATGCCTCAGACAGCCTTCTTACATGACACCACTGCAGGATCAAACCCATGACCTCTGCCTCTACAGTCATTGCAGTAAACAGTGGGCTACATCATTCTAGCTTCTAACCTTGCATTGGCATGAACTTAGGGTTAACGTGTGTTAATGTGCCACGGCGCCCACTATCGTGCGATACAGAGTCTTGCTACCTTGCCGCTGGAACGCCCACTCCTTATATGGCATTCTTCACATTATTGTTGCAACTAGCGCTGGTAACATTAAGACAGTTTTGTAAACATACCCCTAGGTGTTCTAGGGATAGAATTTCATGTAAAAAGGAGAAGAGAATGGCAGTTGGAGTGTACTACCACCCACCTGGTTGGAATGAACAGATGGATGATGAAATGTTAACAGAAATTAGGGAAGCTAGCAAAGTTTACAACACAGTAAAAAAAAATGGGACATTTTAATTGCCCCAGTGTTGACTTGGTCGATGTCATATCAGGACATGCTAGAAAGAGAAAGTTTCTATTTTTTTTTTTATTTTATTTATGCAATTGCAAATATACATCCGAAGAATGAATAAAAAAAAATGAACAAAGACAATAGGAAAAATAAACACCAAGAAATGAATGCAAATATTTATAGTCCCCAAAGAAGCAGAGAGAGCAAGAACAGGAAATTAAAAAAACCCACAGGCACTAACCAAGAAAATCACAGTACTAGCAATTGCCACCCCATCCCAACCAAACTCAGCCAGACTTCACCATTGCCATCCCGAGTGGGATCCACCACTTGTATAGGACGCTCTCTGTACACCAGAAACTGAAGCAACTGATCTGGCTTAAAGAAGACATAAAGGGTCATTCCAAGGCACGAATAGTGGGGATGGACGTCCCGTTGGGACTCCATCCCCACTATTCGGGCCTTTTCCTGGTCCACGTGTTGTACAGGGAAGGCAGATGGGGGTGGGGAAGGGCAGATTGGGAGCGGTGTCAGGACGGGCAGTGGGCACTTGTCAGGCCCGGGGTGCAGAAGCGGCAGGGGGGACAAGGACATTCTCTGCAGCCCAACCCTGGTCTTAGGGGGCCAGATCGGGGGTTGGGCTGTGGGGAAAGCAGCTCTGCAGCCAGCAGCAGGGATGGCGGTTTTCAATGGAGCCGTGGTGCCATGGCAACCGGACACCATGGCACTGTGGCTCCATTGAAGAGCCCTGACTGAGCTAGCCGGCCAAGGCCTGTACGTGCAGGCCAGATAGAATCAGGGTCCCGGCCTGCACATACAGGCCTGTTTGCGATTCTGATCCTGCAGGGCTAGAGGTGCCCCACTGGATCAGAACCCTGGCTCCCTCTGTGCATTCAGTTCTGACCAGACGCACAGAGATCCCAGACATCCACAATGGAATCAGGCCCATTCTGTCTAGACAAATAAGAAATCATACATTTGCAAGGAAAAAAAACCTTCATAGTAGCCTCCAGGGCCCCAACCCTAGTTCTTATGGCCAGGAACTCCCTGCACTTCTTCTGAGTATGTCGAGAAATGTCAGAAAAAACATAATTCTGGAGCCAAGAAATTCTGCTGTCATATTGTGGAAAAATAAGCATAGAACTGCATTCCTATCCAACTCGAAGGCAAAACAGGCCACCAGTATAGTTCTCTCAGTTACCACCTCTAAAGATGACTCCAAAAAGGCAGTTAAGTTCCCCCCATCAGGGGATTGTGGCAACACAGATCCTCCTTCAGGCCCCAGAACCAGAGGGCTCAGAGACAAATATCGAGCCCAGACTATTGGTGGCACAGCTTCCCCCATAATCTTTAACACCTCTCCTAGATATTTACACAGCATGTCTACAGGTAAAATAAGCGGACATTTAGAGAAGTTTAGGAATCTTAAATTATTCCTTCAGACTTGGTTCTCCAAAAAAAGCACTTTCCTGCTCAGAACTTCTTTATCTTTTAAATGAGCTACACTCACAATTCGCAGGCCATCAAGGGCTTTTTCCAAGGCTCCCAATCTGGCAGTGTGGTCAGCCACCACAGTCTCACAGGATACAGTCCTCTCCACAACTTGATCCAATTGAATTTTAAAGCCACAAGCATAATTAGCAAAGAGGAGTCCACAGACTTTATTGCATTCCACAACACATCCAATGTGATCACAGCCATTCTTCCAACCACTCCACTCTGATCCCCCTGGGCCGGAACAAACAATGATGTCCCACCTGGTGCTGTGGACTCTTTAAGCGGCTCCTCAAGCAAAGCCACACCACAAATACTTCCTCCTGTGGCCCTCTGCACGATCTCAGAGATCTCCAGACCTGGCAGTGGAGGGGCTGTCCGTTCTTCGGGGCTCAAGAACGTTCCACTAAGGCTGGCATCCAGCATTCCCATGCAGGACTAAGCCAAAGAGCTCTGCTGAAAAGGGAAAACCAAGGCAGTGAACGGCAGGGTTGACTGTAACAAAGCCTTTGGCGTGAACACAGATACCACCGCTGAAGCTCTCCCCTTCCTCTTACGAAGCATGGTAAACATCACAGGAGATCCCTCAACACACAGCACAACTGCTTCCACTGCCATCTTGCTCTCGAAGCACAGAGATGAAATAAATGATTGCTTCAGGAGCTGACACAAGGGGAAGTTATTTTAGACCTAGTCCTTATTGGAATGTCAGATCTAGTGTAGGAGGTAATGATTTTGGGACCGCTTGGCAATAGCAATCAGTGATCACATTTGATTTAATAAATGGATGGAGGACAGCAAGGATATTCACTGTGCTAGCATTTCACTATCAAAAAGGAGACTATGATAAAATGAGAAAAATGGTTAAAAAAAACCCTAAAAGGAACAGCTGCAAAGGTTAAGAGTTTATATCAGGCATGGACATTATTTAAAAATACTATCTTCGAAGCCCAGACTAGATGTATTCCATGCTTTAAGAAAGGTGGAAGGAAGGCCAAACGACAGCCAGCCTGGCTTATTCGTGCCTTGGAATGACCCTTTATGTCTTCTTTAAGCCAGATAGGCTCACTTTTAAAAAAGAATAAAATGATGAAAACTGAAAAGAGCATAAGTAATGGCAAGTTAAATACAAGGAATTGATAAGGCAGGGAAAGAGAAAATTTGAAAAGAAGCTAGCCATGGAAGCAAAAGCGCATAATAAAAGATTTTTCAGGTGCATTCATAGCAAAACACCTGTGAGATAGTTGGGTTTGACCATTAGTTGAAAGAGCGATAAAAGGGGCACTAAGAGGTATGTTTACTAAACGGGGCACTTGTGCGGGGCGCACCTGAGCACCCTAAAATGATGCATTTAAGAGCTCTTAAGTGCCCCGTATGCGTGCGTGGCACATTAACGGGTCCCGCACGCGTGCGCCGAAAACTCGCACATTTGCAGGGCGCTCATGTGCGATAGAGGCGTGGAAAGGCGAAATGAGGGCGGAGGAAGGCCCCCGAGGGGCGGAGAGACGGGGTCAATGGGTGGAATGTGGGAGGGGAGAGACTCCCCGCACAGGAGCGTGCCCGAATTTACAAGGAAAAAATACCGCCAGTGAAACACTCGCGGTAGAAAGCATTTAAAGGGAAGAGAAACCATTTGCGTCAGCAATGTACAGGAAAACCGGGGAAACCAGAAAAACGTGAGCAGTGTGATACATGTGCACAGCACAAAAGTGCAAATAAAAATAGAAAATGACCACAACAGAACTATTAAAAATAGTAATTCAGCTGGGGAACAGTTATAGTGATGGGCAAATACAGAAAACACACCCAGCAAAGCTCCAGAAAAAAGAAATGAATTTTGGAAGGGTTTACGGAGCGGAGACTCTTCCAAAAAACATTTCCTTTTGTGGAGCTTTCCTGGGAGTGTTTGCTATGGTTGCCCATTAACATCACTGTTGCCCAGCGTGGTGATATTTTGTCCCCCATTTCCCGTGGTCATTTCCGTGGTTTATGTGCACGTTTGTCACCAGACAGGGTGCATATGCCCACAGTAAATTTGCGTAGAGCAGGGTTTGTGACTCCATCCTGCCAGGCTTACTACCTCCAGGGGCTGCACTATCTATGTGGCCATAGTGTGGTGCAGCAGACAGAGTCAGTACCTCTAGGACCAGAGGGTCAGAGGTTCAAAGCCCAGCTGGGGCACTTGCCAGCCCAGTCCCCATATTTTACCCACCACTAAACACAGATAGCGCAGACACCCCTGTATTGCAGGGGACATAAGCATGGGGAAAACACCCATATTTTACCCAACAACGCACACACACCACAACAATGGGCATTACCCACAGCCAAGTACCCCAAATGCAGTCCCGTACTGCCACATTCCAATCAGGTCACCTGCTTTTTATGGGAGAAGCTCATGCCAGCATGTTGGCGGACGAGTACATGTGGTGCAGGGGGCAGTGGCTGCTAGCGACAGAAGACAGAGGCCTAGCCATTTGCAGGCTGGCACAGTCCACAGCAACAGACAGGCCCTGCCAGATCCACAGTCATGGACTATCCAGGGAATTCAGCCAATCTGTGGCTACACGGTGGTGCAGTGCACACAGACAGTGCATGCAAGAATAGAAGGTCACAGGTTCAAAGACCAGCTGGGGCTACCAGCAATCCTGCCCACATATTTTCCCCACAAATAAACAGTGACAGTAAGGACACACCTTTCGTGACGAGGACATATGCAATGGTAATATGTCTATCTTCTACCCCACTGAGCACAGACACCATGAACAAGGGCAGAACCTACAGCAGAATCCCCCAAATGCAGTCCTGGTGGGCCACACACCAGTCAGGTTCCATGCTGCCACTCATACAAATGCCTGTGCTGTATATCTATGCACCACCCCCACGGCATGTAGATGTAGCTCATGCATATTCATGAGGGACAGCAGGAAGACCCAAACAGTGTGATGCAAAACTGGACTGGAGTGGGGAAGCGCTGACGTAAAGCAGCAGCCAACAGGGGCAGACACACCCACACCCACAGGCCCCATTGGCCAATGTCTCCTGTAGAGGCAGAACATTGGACCCTGCGTGCATCTCCCAATACCAGCACCTGCATACCTTAGCAATGTCACTCTACACCTGAGGTACACAGCTCTGAAACGTTTGCTAAGAGTACAGGCTGATAGATATCCCTACGTTACGCACATACTGCTAGTTGACCCCATCCGAACAATCTGTTTGGTGTCTGCGGTGCATGCTCCAGGCCTGGCCCCTGACGGTGTTCACCACCCTGGGGAGTGACCCCCAGCAGTACTGCGTACCATATCCATGCCTGTGCCGTGCCCAGGACCGGTGTGGTGGCCAAGGCTAATCACCCCCTCAATAGTAGCACAATGCTGGCATAGGTGTGGGAGTGTGTGTCTGTTGGCTGCAAACACCTTCCCCAACCCACACTGCCAGCACTACTGCCAGTATTGGCCTGCCAATGTGCATAATGAGCAGCAAGGTACCATGGGTATAGGTCAGACATGGTGGGCTGGCCAGGATGCATCTGCACAGGGCATAGGGCACTGGCTGTGACATTGTAGTGCCAGGCCACCACCTACACAGACAGGGTGACCTCTGTATGTGCTGCTGGGGGAGCACTCTCACCCTGAGTGTGCAGTGATGACAGCATGGCTAGGCACCCCCATAGTGCTGTATTGTGTTTCTCTTTTGTGATATATATGGGTTTCCTGTTGGGGCCTCCTCACAGAAAACTCTTCTTGTGTGTGCTGCCACCCCAGTTTTGGGTGCATGCATTTCCATCAGGGCTAACCAGCAGACTGTTCACAGCTGGTATGTGTCTTGATGGAGTGCTGTGCAGCGGCTGATGGCTTGCTGCAGGTGAATATCAGATAGTGCTGGGGTGCATCTTTGGATATACAGGCCTAAAGTCTGTCTGATATTGTGTTATGGATGTGTGTGGAGCTGCTTGGACTGCCCTGTAGGGTGTCTGTTCCCCAGCAGGACTGGGGTTTGATGGTCCACTCTGCTGCCATTGGGGGGGTGCCCTCAGGGAAGGTGGGTACTTTGACCACCTAGGGGCCATGGGGGTTTCCACTAACTGAGACAGACAGAGATATCCAACATGTTTCTGCGGCACCTTCCTATCTCACAGGTTAGTACTGTTGTGGAGCTCTGTCATGGCCTCATCCAGCCATGGCTGGTGTTGTGGACCTGGTCCTGGGCGCCACATCACACCCTCAGGGTGAGCACAGTACCCGCACAATGTGACGGTGTGTAGCTACTCTTTGCTGGTAGTCCACCCACTCAGGACCCCCTACCAGGCCGAGGTGCTGTGTGGGTGCACATGGACAATTCCCCCTACCAGGCCGGGTAGCTGTTGGGGTGCATTCCCCATCTTGTGTGCATCTGTGGACAGCTGATTTGCATGTGCAGTGCATCATGGGTACGGGTGGCCTAACCCTATCCTGTCTACAACAGCAGACTGTTTGTGGGGTGACGTGCAGGCTCTCTGCAGCCAGCCAGGGGCTTGCTGTCAGCTATAGAGCTGTAGCCCAATGGTTATGGCACTCCCTGTACAGCCAGAGGTCATGGGTTCAAACCCACAGTGGGGCCCTTTGATAGGGCTGTCCACAGCTTTATTTTTATTTACTGTACATATGTCTATGCCGGCAAATCCACACACAGCTTACTATACCCATTAGGTGCCTCTGAGGGTGCTTTATAGGGCGCCCTATAGGCCACCTTATGGTTGCCATCCATATAGGGTGCACTATACATTATCCTGTGTCACAACATACATGGTGCCCTATAGGGGACATTCTAGGGTGCCTTGGCAGACAGTGCACTGTAACATGTGCCTTACAGGCATCCGTATGTTAACACACTGTGAGAGCGGGTTTACTAGTGGTGGGAAATAAAATATAAATGGAAGGCCTCCTACAGCACTCCTCACCATGATACATACTGCCCCAGCCAGCCTTGTTCACTGGGCACTGTGAGGGGTTGAACCCCTGGCCCCTGCACCATTGGTCAGTGTCATCTTGTGGCGCACTAAATTAACAGCACGCCGCCTTATGCCGCACAACATGGGAATGCCCCTAAAATAATGCCGCAGCCAGCTGTCTTCAATGGGCACTGTGGGGAATTGAACCCATGATCCTTGCACGAGTGGTCAGTGTCTTAACCATTGTGCTATGGCTCTATTCCTGTTGTTTGTACATCAGCGCGCCACTTATCCCTCCCACTATTGGACTGCCCCCTCACACATCAGCGCGCCGCCTTCTGCCCACCGGCTCGCTGCCTTCTGTTGCCCACATTTATCAGCGCACTGCCTTCTGCCGCCAAAACTTAACAATGCGCCGCCATCTGCTGCCCACACTAAACAGTGCGCCGCCTCATGCCGTAATAAAAATAACAGTGCGCCGCCTTCTGCCGCCCAAAATTAATATGCCTCCTAAACCACTGTTGCCCATAAATGTTGATGCCTCAGCTGGTCTTTTTTGTTGAGTGCAATGGGGGTTTGAACCCCTGGCCCCTGCACCTTTGGTTGGTGTCTTCACCGTTGTACTATGACTCTATTGTTTGGTTTTGCAGCAGCGCACCACTTAGCCTTCCCACGCGCTAATGTGGGCCCCGCACATTAGCGCGATGCACACACGTACGGTCCGGTTTTTTGCTTTTTTCTGCCTGGCCCGCCCACTCCTTATATGGCACCAGCACACTAACGGGAACCCGCACAGCAACGGTGTTTAGTAAACATGCCCCTAAGACAGGACAAGGCTATAGTGGAGAGACTGAATGAATTCTTTACTGAAGAAGATGTAGGAAACTTACCCATGCCAGAAATCATGAAGATAAAATACAGTTATTTCATAAACTAAAGAGTAGCAAATCATCTGGACTGGATGTCATATATTCCAGGATGCTGAAAGAACTGAAATATGAGATTACAGACTTACTTTTATTAACTTGTGAACTATCATTAAAATCTTCTGGAATACCTGAAGACTGGAGAGTGGACAATGTAAAGCCAGTTTTTAAAAAGAGTTCCAGGGGTGAATCTAACCTTGGTACCAGGCAAAATGTTAGAAATCATTATAAAGAATTAAATTGCTGAACATGTAGCTAGTCACGGTTTAATGGCAGAAAGCCACTATGGATTTAGCCAAGGAAAGTTTTACTCACTAATCTCATATCTTTTTGAGTGTGTGAATAAAGGTAGATAAAAGTAAGCTGATAATAAAATGTATCTGGATTTTCAGAAAGCCTTTGACAAAGGCCCTCAGGAGAGACCCTTGTGGAAATTAAAAAGTCATGGGATAGAAAGCAGTGTACTATTGTAGGTTAGGAAATGGTTAAAAGATAGTAAGGCTAAATGGACAATTTTCTCAATGGAGAAGGGTGAATAGTGGAGTACCCTAGGGATCTGTGCTGGTCCTACTGCTTTTTAACTTATTTATAAATGACCTGGAAATGGGAATAACGAGTGAGGTGCTCAAATTTGCAGATGATACAAAATTATTCAAAGTTGTTAAAGCACAAAAGAATTCTGAAAAATTGCAAGAGGACCTTGAAAAATTGGAATACTGGGTGTCAATGGCAGATAAAATTTAATATGGATAAGTGCAAAATCATGCACTTAGGGAAGAACAACCCAAATTATGGTTACACAATGTAAGGTTCCAGATTAGGAATCACTACTCAGGAAAAGGATCTGGGCATCATAGTGGCTAATATGTTGAAATCCTCCGCACAGTGTGCAGCATTCAGGAAGGAATTAAAGAACCTTCTCTTCATTGAACACTACACCAACCACGTCAGCAGCACCTAGTCAGCTCCATCCCAGTCCCCCACACCAGACATAAGCTCTCCAAAAGCATAAACTGCAGTTGTCAAAGCATAAACTGCAATTGTCATAATCTCTCCAAAAAAACATAAATTGCTCCTGACAATTGTAGCGATACACTTCCAGCAATAATATATGTAACAGTCCTTGATGAAACTACAACAATGTTACAACTTGAGTTACAATGTAGTTTAACAAGTATCAATGTTACTTCTGAGTTACAATGTATATAGTTCTATTCTGTTCTATGTAACTTGTTGTTCCATGTAAACTGCCCCTGATCTCTGGAAGGGGCAGTATAGAAAATTGTACAAAAAAATTAAAAATAAATAAAAGAAAGCAAATAGAATGCTAGGAATCATAAGGAATGAGGAAGAGGGATACCTTAATCGTTGCCTTCCACCAGGTTACTCTGCTTTGCCATCACTACGCTTAAATCGAATTGGCGGCCGCCTAACCATTATCTTCTGGCCCTCCTCAGCTTTATAGGAGTCCACATCTGCTTCTTTATTTTTCTCAGAATCAGTTTTGATCAAATCCAGCATGTCCAAAAGGTTTCACATTCTCCTGCTATATTGCCCTCCCTCCCTGGATCCCACTGCCTGGAATCATGTCCTATACTTCATCTCTGAGCTTTCTATGTCTATTCCTATCTTTTTATCTTGATGCGCTTCTGCGAGATTGCGATAAAAGTTTCATGTCTTTTCTCTCTGATCTCTCTCTAAAGCAGCATATTCCCTTTGCTGTGCATGCAGCTGGACATATCCTCGATCTTGTCCTCACAAATAATGCCTCTTCGCTGCAGCTGACTTACCTCACCAGCCAAGTATTCCCCTGGAAAATCATTTTCTCATTTCATTTTCCCTTTCTATTCCTTCTCCTTCCCCATATGATAGCTCTTCAACTATTAGTTCAATTCCCCCAAATGCTTTACCCCAAATGCTTTGAGCCTATTTCCAGCTGCTGATACCCTGTTTCCATCAGATTTCCACCATCTTGCCCTCGTAGAGAAGGCAGCTGTTTGGGATAGCACTCTCTTGTTCCGCTAATCTTACTTGTCATCCCCTTAGGTCATAACACCCATGGTATCACGCTGGTCTTTTCCTTGCAAGACAACAACTCTGGAAATCAGAGCATTAGTGGCACAATTGTAAAAATTTGCACAGTTTGGCAATTTATAAGGACTGTTCTGTCTACCATTAGTCCAAAATTAGGGCTGCCAATAAATGTTATTTTTCTAGCCTTATTAATAAATCTTTGAATCAAACCCCCCCCCCCAAAAAATTATTTATTTATTTTATTTTTCTTATAAAAATTTATACCACTTTTCTGACCATAGTCAATCAAAAGGCTGTACAAAAATCAATAATAAAAACAAAACGTTAGTCATAAAAACACATGCATACCCCTGAACACCTAGTCCCTTACTCCACTTCAAAAAAATAAGTCTTCAAAGGTTTCTGGAAGCTCATCATATTGGACTGTGCCCAGAGGTCTGGATATAGCTTATTACATTTTTCAGTCACTACCACCTGGAATACTTTTGCCCGCCAATGCATCTTATGGACCACTTCCAAACCAGGAACTGCCAATAATTGCCCCTGCAAAGAACTTAACGGTCTAGGGGGATCATACTAATTCAAAAGGTCTCGCAGATACTCAGCACGAGAGCCAATCATGACCCAAAAAACAAGCACCAACAATTTAAACCAACAATGCGCCTGAACTGGCAATCAGTGCAAGCGCACCAATAGGGGACGCACACTGTCCCGTTGCATTGATGCATCCTCCATATAGTCTTCTTTGACAGCCCAACATATAACACATTGCAATAGTCCAAAGAACCTTGCACCAATGCCTGTACAACCAATCTCAAGACTTTATCATCTAAGTAAGGATGCAGCTGTCTCACCAGCCGCAATTTCAACCACACAACATGAACTACCTGACTGACCTGTTCGCCCCCACCCCTTCCCACTCCAAAATCACCTCCAACTGTCTCAACCATCTCTCAGTTGACTTCACTAGATGCTTCCCCTGCTTGGCATACCTAGTCAGGTCTGTCCTTGGCTAGTTTAGCATCCTATTTTTGAGACAACATTTATACTCTATGTCAGCCATTCACAAACAACAAGAGCCAAAAGCTCACCTAGTTTTAACCATGGATCACTAACCAGGTAGTGGTACAATATCGCTGCTATCCAGTTAGCAGCAAGCTCTGCCTCTGCTCTGCCTCGGAATGTCCCCAACACTTCCCGATGCTAAATGGATAGCATTGGGGCACGTAGGGGACATAGATAGGGCTATTCAATGGCACTAACCATGTAGTTGCCATTGAATATCCCTGTTTGAGGGTTTACTGAGCTGTAAACCACGTAAATGCCTTTCGAATATCGGGACCATTATTTCTAAATTATGCTGTTCAAGATGACGATGGCTCTCAAACATAATCATCCTCCACAACATCAAAAGGCTTGGGAGAATGGATTGGGAGGGAAAGAGGAAGCCTTTTGGTACCATATATTCTTATATACACATAAGGTTTCTATATCACTAAACCTAGTAGCCATTCAAATAAAAAGTTTGATGAGATTCTACATGTCCCTGGCACAGATAGCAAGATAGAATCCCAAGGTCCCATCAATCTATTCACGAGGCTGTAGGTGTTATGCTAACTTTGATCACATGTGGTGGGATTTCCCAATGATTCAAATTGTTTTGGGGATGAGGTCCCTAGGACTATTCAGGCTATAATGGGAATCTCCCTACCATTTTGTTAGGAGGTGTTCATTCTTGGAGAGGAGAACTCCTGGCCTGCCCCCAGGGCTACTACTCGTTTTATTGAATGTTTGTTAATAGCAGCTCGAACTGTGGTAGCTCGATGCTGGAGAGACCAGGAGCCCCTGACAAGGAATGAATGGTTAAAAAATGTTTCAGATATTTTTGTTATGGAAAAGTTAACGTTTCTTTTGCGAGGAGAAAGCCTGTCCTTTCAGGAAATTTGGGTTCCCTATATGGATTTCATTTATGAGTAAGTCTTCAACGGATTGTTTATAGAGTACCTTCCCGGGAGAACTATTTACTGTTCCTTTGTAGTGGAGGGGTCTAGAAGAGCCACAATATCTCTAAACCTAGTCAATTTGATTCCAAGGGATGCAAGTAGACTGTACTAAAACTACTGCTACTTTTTAAAAGTCATCTACCCTCTATTTTTTGGTTGTGGATCATCAGAGCTCTGGGACAGAATGTGTTAGAGGGGGGAGGGAAGGGTGAGGTCTTTGTTATTTTGACTTGTTTTATGCCTCTTTAGTGGCTTAGGTTTTATAGGATTGTTATTACTTGGGGGGGGGGGGGAGGTATAATGCGGCTCTTATTTTCTCTTTTCCCTGTATTGGGCTGATAGAGTATATTCCATTTGATTTCTGTATAATTCTGTGTTTTACTCCCATTTCTGAATGATGTTTATTCCCTATACTTAGTACATCGGAAACTTCCTTTTTTCTTTCTTGTTTGTCACCGATATCATAATTCTGTTCTGTTAGAGCTGTATTTCTATACCAATAAACAGTTTATCAAAAAAAAGTAGAAAGACTAGGGGACATGCAGTGTAACACATTTCAGACGAATTGGAGAAAATATTGCTTTTACTCAATGCATAATCAAACTCTGGAATGTGTTGCTGGAGGAAGGAGTAAAAGCTATTAGTGTAGCTGGTTTTAAAAGAGGTTTGATTGAGTTCCTCCATTATCAAAGAGTACTGGAGAAAGCCACTGCTTATCCCTGGGACAAGCAGCAAGGAATCTGTCTAGTTTCTAGGAACCTGCTAGGTCCTTGTGGCTGGATTAGCTGCTATTGGAAACAGGATACTGGGCTTGATGGAGCTTTGGGCTGACCCAGTATGGCATATCTTATATTCTTATGCAGGGCCGGATTTACCAATACGCCAACTACGCCGTGGCGTAGGGCCCACAGCTGGCAAGGGCCCACAAAAATTGAACAAATAGCTTTTTTAAAATTAAATTTTAAAAAAAAACCGCTGGCTGCTGCCGCGGCAGCATGGACTGTCCCGCGGGGCCCCCTCTGCCCGGCTGAGCCTCTCCGTGCCGGCTTTGAGAGGCGCGAAGGGAGAGTGTCTCCCTCGCGTCTCTGTTAAGCCCGCAGGGGCAGATGGGAAATTTCCCATCAGCCCCTGCGGGCTTAACAGAGACGCGAGGGAGACACTCTCCCTTCGCGCCTCTCAAAGCCGGCACGGAGAGGCTCAGCCGGGCAGAGGGGGCCCCGCGGGACAGTTGACCCTATTTAATCACTTGTATGAGAACAATTCCTAAACAAACAGTATTGGCATACACCAAAATTCAGTCTTCTTGCCAGGATCAAAATAAAGCATGATAATAAGCTAGCAAGACGTTTTTAACTCAGCAAAAGCATCTGTATTTTTCTTTTTCCATTCCAGCACCTGTTCTTTTTGGCTTGATTTCAAATGATTGTGTAATCATAGCTAGCTGTGGCATGAATCTGCCATCGTTGTTGGTAAGACCTAACAAACTCCACATTTCCATTTGTGGGCATGAAAACCTTTTAAATGCCCATCACTTTCTTAGGGTCTGCAGAAATCTTCATCCTTGGAAACTATCTGTCTTAAAAATCTGTCTCCAGTCTTAACCCCCCCAGCCCATTTCCAATCCCAACCCCCCCAGCCCATCGGCTCAAGTAAACTTTAATAAAAAAAATAAAACGCTGGCCGCTGCCGCCGCGGCAGCATGGACTGTCCCGCGGGGCCCCCTCTGTGGGCTTAACAGAGACGCGAGGGAGACACTCTCCCTTTGCGCCTCTCAAAGTTGGCACGGAGAGGCTCAGCCGGGCAGAGGGGGCCCCGCGGGACAGTCCATGCTGCTGCGGCGGCAGCGGCCAGCGTTTTATTTTTTTTAAATTAAAGTTTACTTGAGCCGATGGGGGGGGGGGGGGCTGGGACTGGAAATGGGCTGGGGGGGTTGGGACTGGAAATGGGCTGGGGGGGTTAAGACTGGAGTTGGGCTGACACGAAGAAACCAGAAGAAAGTGGCTGGAGCAATTGCAGCTGAAAGAAAATGCACAAAAGGTAGAAAAATATCTCTTTATTTTGAATTTATTAATTGGAATATGTCAGCTCTGGTAAATGTGCATCATTAACGTCTGCACTTTGTTTAGTACAAGAGCAATTTAATGTATAGTTTTATTTCTACAGTGTTGTACATTCCAAGTTTGGCTTTTGGGATTCCCAGTTTAATTATGACGTCAGGGCCAACAGCGCGCAGCTGATCCGGCGTGCTCGTTTTTATCTTTTCTGGGGGCCCACAATTTTTGTTGGCGTAGGGCCTCACTCAAGGTAAATCCGGCCCTGTTCTTATGACTAAAAGGGAACTCAAGGGGATAGAGAGGATCTTTCTACCGGGACTGTGCCAGAGCCTCCTGTGAGTTCTACTTTGTTGGCTGAATATTGGAAGATCCAAAGTAATGTGAGCAGTGCTACTAAGAAGCCACACCTCTAGAGTGCTCCTATGGGTTCACTGGAGCTTAAGGTTCAGCATGTTGCTGTGCAACCATGGGCATAGGCATGTGGCAGAAGCGGCACATAGATAAAAGGGCCTTGGGGCCCTTTGGGGGACTTTGGAGCCTTGCTTGCCTGGATTGCTCAGTTGTGAATATGTCAAAGGGAGCTGGCAAATGCAAAGGGAAAAGCGGGATGAAGATCCCTTTGTCATCATGCCCTGGAGCCGCTGAGGCTAACGGGGTAGTGGTGATATTGCACCACTACCCGGTTAGCATCTATGGCTAAAACTAGGAGAGCCAAAAGCTGGCCTAGTTTTAGCCATGGATCACTAACCGGGTAGCAGTACAATATCATGGCTATCTGGTTAGTAGCAGTCTTCGAGTTCGCTCCACCCCGGAACGCTCCCAACACACCTTGATGCTAACTGCAGAGCATCGGGGCATGAAGGGGCATGAAGATTTAGGGCATTTACATGGTTTACTGGGTTGTAAACTGTGTAAATGGCTTTTGAATATCGGGCCCTATGTCTTAATTGAACCTTCTAAAGTAGAAGCCTTCTTAAATAATTAAATTATATTCTTTATTACTTGCTGTCACTACATCTGTGAGAGACTTTCTACTTTGCTTGGTTAATAACTTTCTTTTTTAAAAAAATCTGATGTGTTAGTACTAGCTTTCAACTTTAATTTTGGTGTATATTTGGCTCCGGTGATTTGGTCCTCTTTGCTTCTATGATCTGGGCTATGAAACCTGTAAATGTTTTCTTGTTTTATTTTCTTGTTTATGTCTTTGTAAAGGTTTTCTTTTATATGTGGTATTTTCTTGTATTTTGTTCTTTTTTTGAAATGTATGTAAGCTCTCAATGTAGATAATTAACCATAAAAGGGAACTCAGGGAGAATAAGGCCCTAGTTATAAATATTATCAATTGGGCTGTCTGAATATCTGGCACAGTTTTTTTGATTGTTTTGAACCAGTACGTCTGTCGCATGCTAGTGGTCAGGAGCTGCTTACTCTTCCTTCTTTAGAGACAGTTAAGTTAGAATGTGCCAGGAAGACTGCATTCTGCCATGCTGGTTCCTATCTAAGAAATTGGCTTCCTTTGGAGAATAGGTTGGAGATTAGATATTGCATTTGATAAATGGCCTATGCACATGACATCTTATGAATGCTAGAAAGAGGCTCCATTTGCAGTGCCGGCTCCAGAGTTGGTTCAAGGTGCTGGTACCCTAGGCAAACCTTAAGTCTTATGACCCCCTCTGATTGTCAGAATGAATTGTTTAGATCTGAATGCCCTGTTCTTTTTCACCCCCAGAAGCTTCTGGCCTAGGCGACCACCGCCTGATGGTTAGACTGGCTCTATCTGTTTGGCACGATGCGAGTACAGCAAGAAGATCATCTTCCACTTACCCTAGCTTAGGAATAAGGTTCATTATTGTCACGATATGTGTAAATCTAACCATTTGGAGAAATTGCCCCTGAAGATTTGCTTAGGGCATCTGCACCCTGGAATTATGGAGATTATCGGCCATGCCTCTTAAGTGGCCCACAGGCCTCCCCTTCACTATTTCTTGGCTTATCAATTCTGTTTTTGTTCCTTCTACTCATCTCAGCTTTCTCTGCAGCGTTTCTTTTACCTTTTGGTGCCCAATTCACAGTTTTTATCCAGCAGAAGAATATATTTGCAGCCGTGGAACATAGCATATACAGTACAGCAAGTCTTTCATTCTTCTTTTGTTCAGAGGGTCAACTAACAATTACTCTGTTCTAGTTGACCATTAGTCTTTGCATTGATCCCTAATATTCATTTCCATGGCGTTTACTACAGAATATTCAGAAAAAATAAGATACATACATAGCCCTCAAAGTGATTTTATGAAATGAAAATCACAATTGCAATGGAAATAAAATTATCTCAAAACACCGGGCATCTGCTCTAGTCAATTCGAACACCAATGCAGCATGCACTCGTACATCTTAATGCAATTTCTGCCAAGGGCCTTTTATCCCCTTGGATGACAAATGTCAGGGACTACACTCCCTGCCACTTGGACTCATGAATATGCTAATAAGGTAAAAGGTTGAAGTTTTGAAGAGGAAATTCATTAGACCTATTCAGAACAGCATCCAAAGAATTCACAAGGCAAAATTTCATATTGTCAGCATATAAATCCAATTGTTTGTACCTTTATTACTTACTTGCCTATCTTCTGCGTAGTATCTTGTATGTAGCTCATACCTTTCTAGATCAAGGTGAGTTGCATTCAATAGGTACTTATCTTTCCCTGGAGGACTTACAATCTAATTCTGAACCTGAGACAAGGCCGTACCAAGGACTTTGCCAGAGGTGTGGCAGCATAGGGTGCAAGAACAGAAAGGGTGCTGTTATCATCATTGGGCTTCCAGAAAGCTCGAAAAGAGGGAGTTACTGGTGGGGGAGGAGGCATCAGTTCATTAATCACACAGGTTCATTTCTAGCTTGGTACAACCCTGATCTGAGGCAATGGAGGGTTACATTGCTTGGAGGGTTACATTGCAATGGAGGGTTACATTGCTTTCCCAAGATCATACAGAGCATCAGTGGGATTTGAAAAATGACAATCTACTACTCTACTAGGTTACTCTTCCACTCCAAGGCAGAGTGTTCAACTAGCTCCCATCACCTCTGTGATATATGATTGACTTTAAACTGGTTTCACGTTTACAGCAAAAAAACCCCCACATTCTCCCGTCCCGGCCCCGCTCCCAGGAATGCCTCCCTACTGTGGCTAGAGAATTCATGAAATGGCATGGTGCACCTATGTTTATTTGCATATAGGGCGGGCTTTTCATCAAAACTCATTTTTGAGGGTAAAGCATGTTGTTTTAGTCTCAGAAATGGCTTTGAAAATTACCCTCCCTGTTTCTATATCGTCACAGACATTAAACTCAGCATGTGTCGCAGGACCATTCCACAATGCATAGTGCAGGCACAATCAATAATATATCAGTTGAATAAGCGAATGACAAGTTCCTTATTTGCTTAACATCTTCAGCACATACTCTAACCGAACAATATAAATGCAAGATTGCTTTATTGCTGTTTTTCTCTTCTGCTTTCCTGCCTTCTACAAATATCAGCCCTGCAATTTGTTCTTTATATTTTTCTAGAAAATCTGGACTAGCTGACCACCTGCTCTGACAAAATTTAGAATTTCAGTTTACTATCCAGCATGCATCACATTTTCTCTTTCTTTAAATTTTAAGCAGTGTGAGTTTTTCGTTGATTTGGAAGAGATGTCTTGTTCCGTTGGCTAGTTTTGCTAACATGCTCTAGTTAAAGTTCATTTTGTTTTTTTTCTTCATTATTTCTGTTATTTTTCAAACATAAAAAGCTTGAAAAGAAAACCAAGAGCTAGAAATATAATTTGATTTAAGTACGAAGTAAAGATGACGGGGGGCATTTTCAAAGGCATTTACCCAGTTTGCAAGTCTGCAAAACCATATAAATGCCGTTTTGCGGGTTATTCAGCAGTACTAACGTGGTTAGTGCTGCTGAACATCCCTGGGGGCCGTCACTACATGCCATGATGCTAAGCGGTTAACATCTGGGGGAGGATTTGCAACTAAAGGACCTTTTTGGTATTTAACCATATAATTCAGTGAAAGTGAGAGGAATGATCATGGATCAGGAGGAAAGGAGGTCTTCGATAAAAAATGCTAATACTGTATAATACCAAGGGTTAACCCAAGTCAGAATAAGGGGCATATGCTTTAAGGGTACAAGCTATCCGTGCAGGTCTGGTGCACACTAAATGCATGCACTGATCATGCTTTGACAGCTAGTGCACGTCCATGATAGCACTGTCTCTGTGGCCACAGTGTGGTGTAGCAGATGCAGTAAGTGCCTGTAGGGTCACAGGTTCAAATCCCAGCTGGGGCTCCTGACAACCCAGTCCCCATAGTTTTACCCACCACTAAACAGTGATAGTCAGGACACCCCTGTATTGCAGAGCACATAAGCATGGTGCAAACACCCATATTTTACCCTACACCACACACATTCCATACCAATGGGCATTACCTACAGCCGAGTCCCCCAAATTCAATCCTGGAGTGCCACAACTCAATCTGGTCATATGCTTTTTCCAAGATAAGAACATGTCTGCATTTTGGCGGAAGGGTACAGGTGGTGGAGGGGCCAGTGGCTGCAAGACACAGCACACAGTGGCCTAGGCCTGTGCAGGCTGGCACCGTCCACCGCAACAGACAGGCTCTGTCGGATGTACAGACATGGCCTCCCCAGGGAATGCAGCATATCTATGGCAACACAGTGGTGCAGTGCACACAGACAGGTTGTGCAAGAACAGAAGGGCACAGGTTCAAGGCCCAGCTGGGGCTACTGCCAATCCTGTCCACACATTTTTCCCATAACTAAACCGTGATAGTAAGGACAAAACTGTATAGCTGAGAACATATGCATGGTTAATACGCCTATATTTTGCCACACCAATCACAGAAACCATAAACAGGCGCATTACCTAGAGCAGAGTCTCCCAAATGCAGTTCTAGAGGGTCCCACACCATTCAGGTTCCATGCTGCCTCTAATAATGATGCCTGTGCTGCATATCTATGCACCACCCCCATAGTATGCAGATGTAGCTCATGCATATTTATGAGGAACAGCATGAAAACCCGAACAGTGTTTGGAACACCAGGACTGGAGTTGGTAAACCCTGCCGTAAGGCAGCAGCCAACAGGGCCACACACACCCACACAGGCCCCATTGGCCAATGCCTCCTGGAGAGGCCGGACATTGGGCCCTGCCTGTATCTCCCAATACTAGCAGTTGTATACCTCAGCAATGCCACCCTACACCTGGGTATACGGTACACAGCTATCAAACGTTTCCTCTGATAACTGGCAGATCTAAATTCCTACGTAAAGCACATTGTGCTCATTGAGCTCAACCATAACAATCATTCAGATGTCTGTGGTGTGTGCTGCAGGTAGGGTTGCCAACTGGCTCCAGATGCGCCCGACAGGGTCAATCCAGTCCTGGGTTTACCCCATTGCATGCAGGGATATGTAGTTCTAATTTCTCCATTGCTCTCCATAAGAAATGGAAAACTACAAGTCACTGCATGCAATGGGGTAAACCCAGGACTGGATTGACCCTGTCGGGCGCATCTGGAGCCAGTTGGCAACCCTAGCTGCAGGTCTGGTCTCTGACAGTGTTTACCACCCTGGGAAGTGACCCCCAACAGTAATGCGTACCATATCCATGCATGTACTGTGTCCAGGACTGGTGTGGTGGGTATGGCTGCTGAACCCCTCTATAGTAGCACAATGCTGGCATAGGTGTGGGGGTGGCTGTCTGTCTATCCAGTGTGTGGTGGCTGCAAACACCTTCCACAGCCCACACTGCCAGCAATGTTGCCAGCATTGGGCTGGCAATGTGCATAATGAGGAGCAAGGTACCATGGGTATAGGCCGGACAGGGTGGCCTGGCCAGGGTGCATCTGCACAGGGCATAGGGCACTGACTGGGACATTGTAGTGCCCAGCCACCCCCTACACAGACAGGGTGACCTCAGTATGTCCTGCTGAGAGATCACTCTCACCCTGACTGTGCAGTGACCACAGCATGGCTAGGCACCCCTATAGTGCTACATAGTAGTTTTTTCTTGTAATATATGTGGGTTTCCTTTTGGGGCCCAGTCACTGATTTATCTGCTTGCTGTGTATGCTGACATCCCAGTTCTGGGTGCATGCATCTCCACTAGGAACATGCACTATGGACTAACTAGCAGACTGTAGCTGGTATGTGTCCTGATGGAGTGGCTTGTAGGGTGCAGAGGCTGATGGCTTGCTGCAGGAGAATATCAGATGGTGGTGGGGTGCAGCTTACCATATCATGGTCTAATGTCTGTCTGCTATTGTGTTATAGATATGTATAGGGCTGCATTGACTGCCCTGGGGGTTGATGTTCCCCTCTACTGCTACCATTGCAGTGAGATAGAATGTGGATCTGTTGATGGGGGGCCATGTTTGCCACCCTTGGCCCGGGGGGGGGGGCTATGCCTGACTGGGGCATCTGTGGTGTTTGTGCAGACACTACCTATCTTACACATTAACACTGCTCTGGACCTCCAGCATGGCCTCCATCAGCCATGGAAGGTGTTGTGGACCTGGTCCTAGGCGCCTCATTGCACACTCAGAGTGAGCACAGTAACCACACAATGTGATGGTGTGTAGCTACTCTGTGCCAGTAAAACACCCGGTCAGTACCCCCTACCAGGCCAAGGTGCTGTGGGGGTGCATTCCCCATCTTGTGTTCATCTGTGGACAGCTTATTTGCATGTGCAGTGCATCATGGGTACGGGTGGGCTAACCCTATCCTGGTGACCACAGCAGACTGTCTGTGTGGTGACGTGCAGGCTCTCTGCAGCCAGCCAGGGGCTTGCTAGCAGCTATAGCACTGTAGCCCAATGGTTACTTCACTGCCTATGAAGCCAGAGATCATGGGTTCAAACCCACAGTGGGGTAATTTGATAGGGTTGTCCAAAGCATTATTTTCCTTTAATGTACATACTTTTCTGCCAGCAAAAACACCCTCAGCGTACTGTACCCATAGGGTGCCTCTGAGGGCGCCCTATAGGGCTCCTTATGGTTCCCGTCCATATAAGGTGCACTATACATTATCCTGTGATGCAACTTATAGGGTGCCCTATAGGGGACATATTAGGGTGCCGTGGCGGACAGTGCACTTTATAATGTGCCCTATGGAGTGCCTTATAGGGTGCCTTATACGGCACCTTCAATTACGGCACGTGAGGGCGTGTTTGCTGGCAGCAATTAATAAAATAAACATATGGTGCTGCTAGGGATATTATGTACATTGCAAAGCTGATGCCACAGCCAGCCTTACGTATTAGGCACCCTGGGGAGCAAACTCATGACCCCTGTATCAGCAGTCAGTGCCTTAAACATTGTGCTCCACTGCTGCTCCTCCTTGCATGTCAGCGCACCTACTAATGCTTTTCATTCCTTAAACTGCACAGTGCTGCCATCAAAAATGGTACTCTGACCTTGCGGTACCTCATACGGCACCCTCTAAAGCGCCCTATAAGCAACATTCTAGGGTGCCTTGGTGGACAGTGCACTTTAAAATGTGCCTTATAGGGTGCCTTATGTTAACACGCTTTGAGGGTGCGTTTGCTAGTAATGATAATTAAAATAAAAATAAACTACCCCCTAAAGCACTCTTGCCCATAATATGCAATGCCTCAGCCAGCCTTGTTCATTGGGCACTGTGGGGGATTGAACCCCTGATCCCTGCATCATTGGTCAGTGTCTTAACCATTGTGCTGTGGCTCTGTTCCTGTGCTTGAACATCTGCGCGCCGCCTTATGCCTCCCAATATTAGAAAAGCCTCCTAAAACACTAGCACGCCACCTAATGCCCATCAGTGTGCCACCCCATATTAGACTGGCTCCTAAAGTAATGCCTCAGCCAGCCTTGTTCATTGGGCACTGTGGGGGATCGAACCCATGATCCCTGCACCATTGGCATGTGCCTTAACCATTGTGCTGTGGCTCTGCTTTTCAGTTTGCTCATCAGCGCGCCGCCTTATGCCACCCCATATTGAGATGCCTCAAAAAATTTGCACGCACCCTTATGCCCATCAGCACACCGCCTTATGCTGCCCCATCTTGAGATGCCTCCTAAAAAACACCCTGCTGCCTTATGCCCATTAGCGCGCGGCCTTCTGCTGCCCAATATTCGACTGCCTCCAAAAACATTTGCGCGCTGCCTTATGCCGCCCAGTATTAAATTGCCTCCAAAAACATTTGCGCGCTGCCTTATGAAGCCCATTATTTCAATGCCTCCTAAATTAACACCTCAGCCAGCTGTCTTTATTGGGCTCTGTGGGGGATTGAACCCCTGATCCCTGCACCATTGGCAGGTGCCTTAACCATTGTGCTGTGGCTCTGCTGTTCTGCTTGCCCATCAGCGTGCCACATATGCCTCCCGCGCAGCCATCTGATGCGCTAAGGTGCGGGGTGCACAAGGGCGCCGCGCACCTTAGCGCATATTTAAATTCCGGCTTTTCTTTTTCAGGACGGCACGCCCACTCCTTATATGGCATCCGCACTCTACCGCGGCCCGCACTTTACCGTGGTTTTAGTAAACATGCCCCTAAGTTGTTGGTTGACTTAGTATATTCCAAAAACTGCCAGGTACCATGCTACTTATCCACAAAGATAAGCAGTAGGTTTTCCTCCAGTCTGTTTTAATAACTGTTTATGGACTTTTCCTCCAGGAATTTGTCCAGACATTTTATAAACCCAATTACACTAACTGCTTTTACCACATCCTCTCTCCACTTAATCTTCAGTCATTTCTCCCCTCCCCTGCTCCATACTCCCTCCTGATAGTCTATGAAATAAAGCTTTCCAAACTTGTTTTCATATGGGAATAAAGAATTTCAAATTATAATAAAACCAAATAAAGCCAAATATCATTTTGTATTGTTACTTCCATTAGCAAAGGAATACCATACTCGTATTTCTCTAGAGTTATACCTTGGGCACACCATCAGAAAAACCTCATGCACTGAACTGGTAAATCTCATTTTTTGGAGTTAGGATATGAGATGATAAGAGAAGATGGCTAAAGGGCGGCATGGGGATGGGTTAAGAGGTGGTATAGATATCCTGGAGGACTGGAGAAAGGGTGAGAGTCAGTGGAAAGAGATAGGATGATGTGAAGGGGAGGGAGAAGAAAGGGATGGTATGTTTAGTGGTGGGGGGGGGGCAGGGTTAAAAGGATGGGGCTAGGGTTTGAGTGGGGGTGCAGGAACTCAGGGATTGGGAAAGAGGGCGAAGATGCCTTGGAGGAGAGAGTAGGGACTCAAGGATTAAGTGGGGTGAGTGAAGCGGGGCTAAGGGATTGACTGAAAAATTAGAGAAGGCAGCAGGGCCTAGGGTTTGAATGGGAGAGCGAGTGGGGAGGATAGGCATGATTTGAGGATTGATTGGAGTGGGAGAAGGCTAATGAGGACACTGTTAAAAACAGACCAGACCAATGTAATTGAAAAAATAAGAAGTCCAGACATCAAGGATAGGAAAATTTTATTTCAGTTTAGTGACTGGAACATGTCAGGTTTAGAAGGTGCATCTCTTTATATATTGGCACTTAAATAGTACAAGAAGTGTGTTTCTCTAGTATTGCGCCGCTTACAGACTCAGGCTTCTTGGCGTCTCCATTCTCTTTTTGTCTACATATTTTCTAATTTGTGGTCACTTATTCTGCATTTGGTCAGGCCCTGCCTGTGTCCTGTTTCCATGATTAATTTTGAAGGATTCTGCTAATGTATAGTTTCTGTGTGGGCTTCTATAGCAGTTTGGCTTATTCTGTTTTCCAGTAAAAGACGTATTAATGTTCCAGCCCAGGGGTAGGTAACTATGGTCTTGGAGGTTTTATGCTGTCCACACTGAATATAGTCCCATAGGCACTTCCTGTGGCCTTGGACAAGCCACTTAACCCTCCATTGCCTCAGGTACAAAAACATAGATTGTGAGCCCTTCGTGGATGAGGGAATATATACAGTACCTAATTGTAAACCGCCTAGAATGTGTTAATGCAGACAGGCGGTATATAAACGCCTTACATAAATAAAGGATATTTGCATGCATTGCATTCTCTGTATGCAAAATGATCTCATGTATATTCATTGTAGATATCCTGAAAGCTCTTCCAGCTTGTGACACTCAAGAACTCAAATCTTCTATGCTTCTAGTGACTGCTGTGATTTTTTCATAAGTTGAGTTATTGTGGCTTGGGTTTTGGCAGTTAGCACTGTTTTGGTGTGGTAGGTTTGCTGTATAGATTTTAAGTCTTTTTTTTTTTCCAGGATTTTTTTTATTTTGTAGTGCGCCTGTGGTGTTTTTGTTGGGGTTTTTTTTTGTTTGTTTTCTTTGCTTAGTAAAGAATAAAGCAAAATGTTTTAGCGTTGCTCTTATTGCAGGAGATTCTGTTATGCAGGTTATGTTTATAAAACTGGGTTGACTCGGTAGAGGTATACAAAATCAAGCCTCTGTTCCACTATCTATATAAGAAAAACAGGAACTGGGATCGTGGAGGTCTATAGGTATAGGGCAGCCCCTCTAACTCCCTCCTAGCAACTCTTTCAACAGGAAGGCATGAAACCCAAGACAAATTACCAAACGTCAGTGGGCCCGATATATTCAGTGGCAACGGCTAGCACTACTAAAGTGGCTAGACCCTGCTACTGAACCTCGGATAGTCAATGCTGGGGGCCATATCTGGGCTCCAGCATGGAATCTACCCGGATTACCATGAAGCTAATTGGGATATGGCGATATTTAGCTGCTGCCCAGTTAGCTTCAGCAGTAAAATTTAGACCAGCCTTTAGTATGCTTAACTTTCACCGCATGTCGATAACAAGGCAGCGTCTCTATATCACCGATATAGGAACCGATATATGGGAACGCCCCAATGCTAACCAGTTAACATTGTGCCATACAGCAGTGGCACCTGCGGATATTCAGCTGCTAACTGTATTAAACCATTTCAATATTGGGCCCAAAGAATTTCCTGCAGCAAATGGCCCTTGTCCTTCCTTATGAAAGACTTGACCCCATTTATAGAAAGTTAGGGATTTTTCAAGCAAATGGGAAAATAAGACAGACTAAAATTTCATCGAGACCAAAATTCCAAGAGACTCAAATTCCATCAAGACCAGCATCCTGTTTCCAGCAGTGGCTAATCCAGGTGACAGGTATTTCAATGTGTGGAAAACTGATTTAGCATGCATTTGGCTCTGATGCAATTGATTTCCATGCATTAAACATCCTAATGTAGGTTAAAACATTTTTCTTACATGAATGTAATGAGCCCCCCAAAAATTAACAACCATCAGGGAAAACATCCATCTTTTTGAAGACAAATGGAAAATGTTTTGCCTCCACATATCCCTAGAAACCACTTTAAAAATCCAGACATTTTGCCAACCAGCAGCCATGCTAGTGAGAAGCCTCTCATCCCAGGACAAGAGGCTGTTGGGCCACCATTTAGTTGGTCCAGTATCATTTTAGTACGCATCTAAAATGTGCAAAGTAGGAAGAGGAAAACTAAACTGTTAAGCATCAATTGCTGTAGACAAAAAAATGAAACTTGTTTTCTTTTCTCACAAATGTAATGAACTTTACTACAAAGTTTATTATCCACTGAAGATTTCTCATGAGCTGTGTACATTTTGCCTCAGGTGTATGTTTTAATTAAATCCAGCACCATTTAGGAAGATATATGCTAATCTGGGTCCAAAATCTGCAGTCCTCAGCATTCTAAGTTGCTGCTCTAGCAAAGGCTGCGAAGCTCTCGATAAGAGGACTAAGGAGCAAGGTGCAAGTCCCTAAGCGATAACCTTCTGACTCCAACATTATAGGTCTTTCTGCTGGAATTGAGTTCTACATCTTACTCAATTGGTTATTGTCACAAATGAGTAATGGATGCACCCTACTGCTGTCCCAGGGTACACGATCCAGTCCATCAGGCCATCAGGAAGGCACAGCTGTGGGCTGCAGGGACAGAGAGATAAAGAGAGAGTTGTTAAAGGTACAGGGACCACCAGCGACCGAATGGAGTGCTTACTGCCTGCCTGTAAATATTCCTTGTGCCAGTCAGAATGCACATTAATCAACTTGTTCCATGGGCTAATGTAGGAATTCAGATAAAGCAGAAAAAAAGAGAGAAGAAAAGAGATTCTGATAAAAATGACACCGTCTTAGTGGGTAATGTATGGGCTATTTAAACCAAAAATGCTCACATATTTGCACTCACTGTTCGTGCACTAGTAGAACTGTTTATGAAAACTCAAAATGAGGAGAGAAAATTTATTCTGTCACATATAAGCATTTCAGATTCCTATCTTTTAGAGTTAGCGCAGCTCCAGGATTTGTCTTCTGCATCGTTACATTCAGAAGCCTGGAACACAGTTTATACATAAGCAAATCAAACCACCCAAGGAACTCTGACAACCTACTTAAATCAACCCATCCTAAAACTAGCCATCGCCATCGCCATGACTGTCAGCAGCACAGGCGATGGCTAGTTTTAGGATGGGTTGATTTAAGTAGGTTGTTGGAGTTCCTTGGGTGGTTTGATCACTTCCATCATCAACTATGTAGCATCACATCATCTTTTTCTGCATTTCTAGAGTAGTGGTGCATAGCATTCTACTAATATACAATGAAATATTTCAGCAAATATGCTGTGTTCTTACCAATAAACCCCTATATATCATGCAGAAAATATCAAATTAAATTAGGAGTTTAATAAATGCTGATAGTGAACAGGAAACACCTTTTGGGCCAGGTTGTAATGACAGTCCTGTGCTCTGAAGGCAAGAACGCAATCACTTAGGAGCAGGGCTGGCCCAACCACTAGGCAAGTTATGCGGATGCCTGGGGTGGCAGCTTCGCCGGGAGTGGCAAACAACAAGGCATTCAAAGCTAAACCTTAGATTCTGACTGCCAGAGTGGTTTAAGGCTTAAGGTTTGCCTAGGGTGCCAACACAGGCAGCCCTTCCCCCACCTGTGCTCCTTCCCTATCTTCCCAGCCTATCCCCCTGGTCTCATCACTCCGCTACTTAGGCATTATTCTTGACTCCAATCTTACCTTCAAAGACCATATCTCCTCGATAGTACAGCACTCCTTTTTCTCTCTTCGTCAACTCAGGGCAGTCCGTCCCTTTCTCTCTGCTTCTGCCCTTACCACTCTCCTGCTTACCCTTGTGCTGTCTCGTCTCGATTATTGTAATGTCTCTTTTGCCAGCCTATCCCAGTCCCAATTGTCCCGTCTCCAACGTGTCCAAAATGCCGCTATCCGTTTGTTGACCCATGCATCACATTTCGATCACGTTACTCCCCTTCTCTACCAGCATCACTGGTTACCTATCTCCTTCCGCACTCAGTATAAACTTCTAATCCTTACATTCAAAGTTATCCATACTGGTACTCCCCTTTACCTGGCAAATCAGATCCAATTTTGTACCTCTCACCGTCTCCTCCGTTCCATACACGTAAACCGCATGGTCCTCCCCTCCCCCGCACATGCTCGACTACAACAAACCCGCTCCTCTGCTTTCTATTTCCTGGCTCCAAGTCTCTGGAACTCACTCCCCCCCTCCCTCCGTGCAGAAGACTCATACCCCTCATTTAAAACCCAGCTCAAAACCCACCTTTTCTGCCTTGCGTTTGATCCCCCTCCTTTTCCTCCATGTTTCTCATGAATGTCTGCTCCCCCCTTCCCTCTCTTCCTTGATAGTATGCATGTAATGCTCTTCCCTGTCTTAAACTTCCACTCTGTTCTCAGCTTTTCTTTTCTTTTCTTTCTCTCCTCATCCTTTTCTCACAATTAATGGCGTTCTTTTCCTTTTTCTTTTTCTACAGCCGAGCGCTTGTTTTAACTAACTTGCCTGATTTTATCTATTGTAAACCGCTCAGATGCCTACGGTATTGAGCGGTATAACAAGTTTTAATAAACATAAACATAAACCCTGCTTGGGGGGGGGGGGCACAGTTAAGGTCGGGGGAAGAAGATGCCAGGTTATATCGAAAAGGTGAACCATATAACTAAAGCATTCTGAGAATTTCTCAGTATGGAAATTCTTCAAAACCAGAATTTGAACACCAGAATTGACTCATCTTGTCCTTGGGACCTCAAGTCTGATTGTCCTCCTACAGACTTTAGGTTAGACCAGGGGCCCCAAATTACAGCCCACCACATGAAAAAATGGCCCACAGACCTGTTTTAGCCAGCTCCCACCACTGCGGCCAAGGTAAAACTGTTATTGTCCTGCACCAACACTGCCACATCTCTCCTTGGCCCCCATCACCGCCATCATTCCAGCACCTCTTTCTTCCCTCCCTCTCCCCATAGTCCTCCCAACTGCCTTCATATCCAGGAACATCACCGACAGCAAGCAATTTGCAAACGCTGCCTCTCACCATCCAGGGTCTCTCTTCTGCTTCATTCCACTCCTGCTGTAAGCAGGAAGAGGGGCAGAGAGGCTTCCAGTTGGCAAGAGGCAAGCATTTGCAAATCGCTGAGGCTGCCACTTTCCTTAAGGGACATGAAGGCAGGTGGGAGAATCATGTGGAGTGGGAGGGAAGAGAGAGGTGCTGGACTGCAGTTAGGGAGGCTGGGGAGACACTACAAGGAAAAGCCAATGTATGGAGGGGGAGGGGGAGGAGGAAGGAAGAGATGCTGGACTGCAGGGTGGAGTTGTGGGTTGTGGGTTGAGACGTCAGATTCAGACCATAGAGATGGAGGGAAGAGAGAGGGACAGATGCTGGATCCATAGGGAGGAGGGAAGATGGAAGAGGGAGAATTGCTGGACTGTAGGGTAGAAGGGACAGTTTGAGAAGCCAGATGTAGACCATGGGGATGGAGGAATGAGAAAGGAAGATATTCTGGACTTGAAGGAGGAAGGGAAGAGAGAGAGGGGAAGATGCTGCCCCATGGGGCGAAGAGGGGGGAATGAAGATGTCAGTGGTCCTCAAACTATTGCTCCAAAATAAGGAACTATTGCTTTTTTCACTGCGTGTGTGCAAGGGGAGGGGGGGGGGGCATTCGAGTGATCTGAAAGATCCAATATGGTCCTTGGTTCAAAACCTTTGGGGACCACTGGGCTAGATCTAATAAAAGCCACTAGAACATTACGACTCATTAACATACATTAATGTATGTTATTTACCACAGGCCCTGTTTTATGCAACGAACTCTACATCCTAAACGCACCTTAAGGGCGTTAGCAGCTGCTGACATGGTAGCACATCTTAGTAAATCTAATAGTTTGCTTAATTTTAGGCTCAGTCAAGTAAAGGGAGAAACAATGAACAGTGAGGTAAGAAGGGATATGCAGAGCTCAAATTAATGATCCAGTTTAAAGTCCTGTAAAATATGCAGATAAAGAAGGCTGGAGAAACTAGAGAGGACTGGGAGAACGAGCACTAATTCTGAATTTGTATTTTGTTTACGAACTTGCTTCATGAAAGTCACTCTATCACAACAGGAACATAAATGCCAAAAGTAAAGTGATGAATTCGTTTTGGGCAGCATTTCTCTACAACGCAGAAGTTACCTGTGAAGGACCAAAGCGTATGTTATTTGCCATCATCATGAATAAAAGATACGGGAAAGACAGATTTGAAAAGAAAACAGTGGAAAGATAGTTCCTATATTCAGGAGACATTTATCTTGAAAGATATGCTTTATATTGTATATAAAAGATACAAAGTCATATATACTGTACTTGATTTCCTTTAAATTACATGCATAAGCTACAACTTTTTTTAAAATTTCTAAATAGTTTTGCATTTCCTGCTCTGGGTTTATTTGAAAAGCTTCTACTAAGACAAAGTTCTTGTCTGAATTTAAGACTTAAGGATCCATTTCTGCCTAACAATCTCATACTCGTGCATTCCCCAAAGTGTATCCCATCTGCTTTTGGGAGCTCTCATTGCAATATGCAGTGATTGCAGGATAAGCACACCATTTTCCTGTCAATACTTTCCTATTAGCCTCTTGGATCCATACATCATCGTCTTGCTGGCCTGCAGTTTGCTTATCTTTGTCTCTGAGGCTGCCTTTGATTTATCTAACACCCAGGTTAATGAGGCATGGAGCCCAGGGTGGCTCCAAGGGTAATGCACTCTTGTATAAAAATGCTTAAGGAAGGATCAAGTGATAATCCATTCTAGACTAAAAGGCCTAGCTCTCAACAAATGTTGTATTCCTTAATCGCTAACCTATGACTATAATAGCTCTCCCTTAAGCTACTGCACTAGTAAAGCTATACATATCAAAATGCATGCAAAAAAAAAGTGAATATTAGAGTTTAATTTGTGCTTCAAAAAGGAAAAACTCTAAGTCAACTGTTAGGAGAAGTTATCGCCTTGACTTGTCAATGTTCTTATGCACAAATAAGTTAGTTTTAATATTTAATTTACAGTAATAGTTTTATATTCCCTCTCTGGGACTTTTGTTTTTCCAAAGACAAAAATAGCAGAAGCTAGAATATAACTGTGGCAATAATAAATCAAACTGCAGCTATTTCGATAATGGAGGTAATTACAAAGTGTACATATCTGAAATGTACTGGGTGGTTAGGGGTTCTTTAATTAACATAAAAATTTCAGTACTATCATCTTGTGTACGGAATCACAAAAGCACTGTTAAAAGCAAATCTTCAAATAGTTACAGCTCTTTCTATTTCTGTAGTTTTTTTCTTTTTCCATGAATTTCTCCCCAGTTTGGGGTGTTTTCCTCAGTTTCACACATTCATTTTAATAGGGGCATTTTTATTACGCCCCAAATTGATTTAAAATGCACTAACCAATGAATTAAGATATGCTGAGTTGATTAGTGCATGTCAAATGAATTTAGTAAACATACCCATTAATATGTGTTAAAGTGTGGTAGCTGTTACCGTGGCCTTTAGAAGGCACTAAGAGCCCGTGGAAATGCTACCGTGTGCTAAAATCAGCCAGTTAAAAAAAGTCCTGCTCTAGCTAAATTTTAGCATGATATTGTAGGATTGGGGAGGGAGCAGGGTGGAGAGTGGGCATATTAGCCGGTGACAGCTGGCACATGGGATTACCGGTGCCATTTTAACAGCTGCAAGAGCTGGGGGTGCCGGTCCTGTCTGATTGACCACTAGGGCCACCAGGGAACCCTGGGTAAGATACCAGAGGGGACTGAAAAAGGTTATTTTTGTGTGTGTAGGGTCTTATGAGGAGGTGGGAGGGGGGAGGGGGAGACTTTCCTTAATGGATATCTGCACATTCCAGGGGATGATTTCATTGGTGTGGGAGGTGATTAGGGTGGGGTTATGCCTGGAGGGGAGATCAGCGCTTGGGGTGGGAAGCAACTCCTGCCACAGTCGCATAATCAGTCTCTTTTGTTTTTGGCATGGGGGCAGCATTCCCTGCCTCACCAGGTAGCGCAAGTGCTCTCATGCTACCTGCCGAGGAATGGAACGTGACCCCCATATGCAATAAGTATGCCCTGTACAGTAAATGCGAGGCACTTTAATAAACATGCCCTCAAATTTTTTAAGGCACACTAATGAACCGAATATGCATTAATGAATGAAAACTCCTAGTAAGAAGTCCAGCTTCCTCATATGACTTTTTTAGGTTAATAGTAATATTTTGACCTATTAGTTTTTTTCATCTTTTTCTTTGCTGAGGTGTCAAAGTCCTTCATCTAATGAGGCTCTCAAAAGTCTTGGCCTAGCAATGTGAGCCATTTAATGAAATATTTGACCAAATGGTAGTATGCCTCCCTAGAGGGTGCGTGCTTATTTTGGGATGTGTACCTGTCAGAAAGTCTTCCATCAGTAGTTCCTTTCCATACCCTTGGGTCATGACCTAGTAATAAGTCCCTCACTGGTCACTAACCTACATTATTGAGAATTGGTGTAGATTTTAATGACATGACATTGTTAAGAATAGTTATTGAGACATAAATGATCTTCTCTTGGTTTATTTAAGCCACATGAAGAACCTTGTTAAGAATGAAAATTAGTTATTGATTATTCCAGCAATTAACAAAATAAATTTTTACTGCCTGGGCTCTTAGCATTTTCTGGAACTCTTAAATAGTTATTCCCCCCACATGAGAAAACCCTTTCATTGTTTCAGTTGATCAACTTATTCCAGGGTTTTACCATTATCAAACTTATAATAGTAAATAGTGAAAATAGTAATATGTTCAGTGCCCTACCCAGCCCTCAATATACTGGATAGCAGAAAGTTCACTTTCAAAAAGGCATTTCTCAGGGTTCTATTGTAAAAAGATGCAGTCATGTAGGTATATTATGTTCATGTTTAACAACTTGATGGATCTCCTTTTGTAACCAGAACAACAAGGCCATTTAAAATCCTAAAATCAGTAACAACCCATCCCCCCCAAAACAAATACCAGTGACATCCAAACTCACACGAAAGACTACCACCTCACGATGACTAATACTAATTTGTTATTATGATGTAAAATATACTGAAGCAGTTCCTTCTGCATTTCCATAATAACAGAATGAAGTTTACACTACAATCCAAAATGGCATGGTCCTAACGTCCACATCACGCTAAGTTCTTTTTCATCTTCTTGCTTATTTTCAGCATGGGTAAAAGGAAGGGCTGTGTGAGAACCTCCCTGACAGCAAATGTTCAAGTAGATTTTAATTCTTGCTGATACTGAACTGCTCTGCTTTGAAAAATGTTCTAGGATAGCACTAGTTACATCAGTTGATACTACAGCTAATTCAATTTGCCAAACTAATAAAGTAATTTTCTAAAATCAGGCTTAAGATACTTAAACAAGGGTGTATATGTAGTAGGCCTGATCATGCCATGCTTTTATCATGTGCTGTATACCCTCACAACTGACCAGTAAGTCCATAAGGTTCTATGCCAGGGAACAGCATTGTTTATTTTGGTAGTTGTTCACAGGACTGGTGCAAAGCTTTAGCCTTACATTTGTCTAGCTAACTTTCATGCTCATGCCCCCCATGAGATTTTGCTAATTAAATTCAACATTCATAATCACCCTAGTACAACCCATCCCAGAACATCTCACTTATCTCCAGGAACAAGCAGGAATGTGTCTTCACATATGGGTATGTCGGTACCGACGGAGCCTGCGCAGGAACGCTCCCCAGCGTCCAATCAGAAAGCTTTTGGGAGCATCCCTCAGCGCCTGCATGCTGCCTTCCCGCCTTTCCAACTGTCTCTCCTCAGTTTTCGTTTTTCCGCGGAGCCGGCAGGACGTCCTCCTGTCACCGCAGAAAATTTTTCTTTAATTCTTTGTTTTCTTGTGGTCGCGGCTGTCTCTCCGACTCCACCGGTACCGCCGGTGTTTTTTCTTTTTCTTTTCTTAAATTCAGGGAACTTTTTCCCTCAGTTTTTTGTCTTAAATTTGTTGGGCCTTCTAGGCCTCTACATCATGGAGCCGCCAACCTCTTTTCCTAAGAAATGTCTAAGCTGTGGCGGTACAGTTTTATTTTTAGACTCCAAAAACTGGTGTCTAACCTGTTTGGGTCCTGACCGTTTTCCTCCGGAGCCATTAGGCTGCAGTATTGTGAGAAGAGATTTTCCATTTCGAGTTTCCCTCGATACCGGGTCCCTTTCCAGCGTCAGGGCACCGACCATTTCTTCTTCTCCACAGGATCAGGTAACCCACAAACAGTCTGTTAAGACTAGCCAACCCTCGAGTGGTAAGTCTCATGCTCAGCATGATGACGGCTCCGGCCTTGCCCTCGAGGGTCCTTTGGCTTCAAAACCCCGGTGGGAGTCTTCGGCCTCCAAAGCCTTTAAGGGGTTTCAGGTTGTTCCTGGGGCTCACCCCTCACAGAACATACCTGAGCCATGCTCGGGGGTGGCATTCGCTTCGAGCGGTACCGATACCCCGGCATCGGCACTGGTGTTGGATACACTCCTCACCAGGGATCGTCATCTGGCTTTCTCGGTACCTTCGGGACCGATGGATACGCTCCAGATTGACTTTCCAGTATCGGCATCAACGCCGATACTACCACCGACGTCGGTACCCTCTGGACATTCATTGATAGACTCGCTTCCTTCGATGCCGAGTCTGGAATCGATCTCTAGTCTGGAAGACTGGGTACCGACACGTCTCGGTGCCGATGCTTACCGGTATCGGATGCTCGGTACCGAAGGTGATTACCAAAAGCCTTCGGTTACCTCGGTACCGATTAAGCAGCCACCGATGACTGCTCCGATGTCGGTGTCGCCTTCGATTCTGACAGTGCTACCGGTATCAGCATCGGTACCGGTATCCGTAGTAGCATCGGGGCCAGCTCCTTCCATGCTTCTTTCACCAGGGTCGCTCCTTTCTATGCCAAGTTTGGAGTCGATACCTGGCATGGACGATGCAGTACTGACTGTCACAAGTCCTGACCTCCAGTACCAGCATCCACCCCTTAAGGATCCTTTCTTGCACCGTACAGGATCTTATATTCCTATATACTTAAGTAGATCCGCCGGTGCCCAGGCTAGTTCTTCAGGTCTAGCCTATCCAGGGACGGTTCCCTTTGGAGATCCTTCTTTTCAGAATTTCCTCCTGGATATGGCAAGATCTCTTGCTATTCCTATCCCTGGCCATGATCCTACACAAGGCTCTGTTTCTACTGAAGAAAAGGAAAACATAATGCTTCCTTTACATCATTCCTTGCAGGATCTTCTTCTAAGAATGTGGGAAGCACCTATAAAGGTACCCTCACCTTCTAGAGCAACTGATCTTCTTTATCAGGTGCCCCCCTCTCCAGGGTTTCAAAAGACTCAACTTCCCCATCATTCCATTGTGGTGGAATCAGCAATGAGGAAGGTGAAAAGTAAGAAGAAGCACTCTTCTTACCCACCAGGTCGTGAGTCTAGGACACTAGATGCCTTTGGACGTCAAACCTTCAAGACATCCATGCTGTCAGCAAGGATTCTCTCATATATTTTTTATATGAGTCTATCTCTTCAGGAGGTCACAAAGAAATTATATCTTTTGACTCCTTCTCTCTCAGACTGCAAACCATTCCTTACTACTTAGTCATATACAAAGTATCTCTTGGTTTCTTACTCGTGCTTCCCGAGACTCTTTTGAGTCTGTTAGCAGAACTTCTGCTATAGCCATAGGGGCATGACGTAGAGCCTGGCTTCAAGCTTCAGACTTAAACAAATGGGCACAACAAACACTGGATAATACTCCTTGCACTGGAGAAAATCTCTTCAATAAGGAATCTTTACATCAGGTTGCTCAGTGGTCCACTGACTTCCCTGTTTCTGAAGGCTATTCTAAGCCTTCTCCTTCCCCAGTAGGTAGGAAATGCCCTACCAAACCTTCTTTCCCTAGGAGGAGAAGGTTTTACTCTTCTCCTGCCCATCATACAGATGTTCCCAAGCAGGGGACACATCGCCCTGGTCTGAAGAATCCAAACTCTCGCCAGGCTAAACAAACCCAACAACCATAGGGTTCTGGTTAATCTCCTTCTGCCTCTTGGAGTTTACAACCTACAGTTGACTTCTTCCCTGCAGAAGCTTTTTTTACTGTTTTTTCATTCAAGACTCTACACATGGATTCCTTTCCCCAGGACATCCAGTTGCTCCTAGGTATGCTGAGCTGTCAGGATATTCATGTCTATAGGTCACAGGTTTCTCCTCTCTTCCTGCCAAGAAGAGGGGTTTAACAACTATCTCATGATAGTTTTCTGTACCAACATGAATTTTTTGCCTTCCACAGACTTACCATATGGTAAGTCACCCTTCAGCTCCTGTTTCTCTACCCTCTTATCCAGGGTTTTCCCCTGTACGAGGGGTACCATACCACTGGAGGTCTTCTTAGCCTTTCTAGTCTTTCTTTCCAGTCCAGTGTGGAGTTTTTTCTCTTGAGTAAACTCCCTCCCTTTGCCTGGGCAGCTTATCAGGCAGGGACAGGAATTTCTCTCTTGTTCTGTCTGTTCTTTCTGTTTCTACACAGAAAGATTCTCTCTGCTGTCTTATTCAGCAGCTGCCCATGCAGGAGTTCCAGTGATTGGACTACTGGTACTTTTCCACAAGTTTCCAGTCTTGTCTTCCACTACTTTCTGTCTGGCCTTAGTAGTGATTCCAAGATAGTGCATACATCTTTCTTGGATAATCCTTATCACTTCAGGCTTATCACACTATCTTCTATTCTTGCCATCTCCAATTCCTTTGGATTTGGCAGCATAGTTGACGTGCCAGCTGGTTTTTTCCAACAGCCAGTTTTATTTCCCATTCTCCTGCATAATGCTCTCTGCAATCCTACAGAGAAGCTTTTTACTATGGGCCCTTGCTAGAGAGCATGGGGTTTTTTCTCTAATGACTATCCTATATGGTTGGAAAAGGCTTCCTCAGTCATTCCCCATGACTGTGAGGGTTCTTCACACCCTACTATCTCCTTTTATAATAAAGGACATAAGCCTTCTCTACGTGAAAGTCTAAAGAGTTCTCCAATTCCTACAGGGAATATGCTCTTTTTTCCTTGCAGCTCGTCCTCATGGTATCCTACTCCTTCATGGACAGCACATATTTAACTAAAAAACGCATGATACCCCTTTTTGTCCCTCCAGTGGGTCAACCTGGTATCTCATCCTATGCGTTTTCTGTCCATTTACCATGCAAGAGTTCTACAGGACTCAGGACTTGCTGTTTACAGACTGATATTATCCTCTGTTTTTTCACGCAACCATCCTGGTTATTTCACTGGATAGCATTCCTGCACCATCTTAACCAGGGGGAATAGATTCTCTATATATCTTCTCAAGTAGGTTCCACCTTCTTGTTATTGGATGAATCTTTCCTCTTCACATCTCCCATGTGAATGTTCTTATGGGCATATCTCTATCTGCTTAATTGCAGACATTTATCTTTAGACCTATATATTCATATATGTATATATATCTATATACATCTCTATAGATACATATGTCTGTCAGCTGCGTGTGCATATGTTATGCCCCTCTAGCTCTCACTATAGACATATATATATACCCATATATATATATATATATATATATATATATATATACACATATATATCTATCTATATATATATGTGTATCTGTCGAGATGCTTCGTTATAGGTAGATATGTATTTACATACTTATCTCTCTAACTGTCTATGCTCATAAAGGTTTTACCTTCCTATAGGTTCCAGACAGTGGGCTTGCACATGTTCATACTGTTCCACAGTATGTTTGGGGTATTATGCACACAACCACTGCTGTGGTAGTGACAGCTCCTACCATAACCCTAGGTTTAGGTATCCCTGAAGCTCCATGCTCCAATATCTTTCCTACCTCTCACCAGTTAGGAAAGACATGGTGGATCTTCAGTAGATCTGAGGTTTCAACTCTTCAGACATCTGTCCTTCTTGGGAATACGGGCTTTTTTCCCATACTCCTTCTTCCCTCCAGGACTAGGCTAGTTTGTCCAAATCGGTCAGTCTTCCTCTTTTGCTCCTAACTGTGAGTAACTCTGTAGCCAAAAGAGTTCTCGGCTTTTTCCATAAAGCTTCCCACTAAAGACCTACCATTTTTGTACTACCCCAGTTGAATCCTGGGGTCACCTGTCACTTCCAGATTTTGACCTTCACCTTCACTTCAGTGAGGTCACCTTGAAGATTCCTCTACTGGATCCCCAGTAGACTTCATCAGCCTCTCTACTTCCTGCAATCCAATAGGTGAGGTCCATATTGTGATTGTTCATTTCAATATATTTCATGATAATTATCATACATACAAGGACTCCTTACCTGTAGTCCTATTTTAGGTTAGCTGTTTTTTCTACAGCTCCTCTCTTTTTTTTCAACTCCTACCCTCCATCCTCAGGATGCCTGGCCATATGAGGTGTAGCATGTTTCAATCTCCAACATGCTAGGGCTCCAGGCATCTTAGCTTGGGAGTCCCCAAATGTGACGACTCATTCCTGCTTGTTCCTGGAGATAGCACAGTTACTTACCTGTAACAGGTGATCTCTGGGAACAGCAGGAATAAGTCTTCACAACCCACCCATCTCCCCTAGGAGTTGTATCTCTCTATCTATCTTTCCTTTCCTCTTTCTCTATCTTTGTCTCAGCTATCAAACTCAACTGAGGAGAGATAGTTGGAAAGGCGGGAAGGCAGCACGCAGGTGCTGAGGGATGCTCCCAAAAGCTTTCTGATTGGACGCTGGGGAGCATTCCCGCGCAGGCTCCGTCGGTACCGACGTACCCATATGTGAAGACTTATTCCTGCTGTTCCCAGAGATCACCTGTTACAGGTAAGTAACTGTGCTCTACCTGTCCCAGAATAGACTGACCCCAGTACATCTGCACTACTAGGGGTCAGGCATTCCTATTTTGAAAGATGGCAGCATCAGTGTCAGGATCGAGTAAACATCGCTAATGCCTCCAAACCTTTAGAGGTGGGTGAGGATAGAGAGGATGGGGGTTCTGGAGGTCAAGACCATTCTGGAGACTCTTTGGTCAAGGCCCTTCCTTGTCTGGAGAGTTTGGGCTAGTGGTATAGAGGCCAAAGGTGCCCTAACCCAGGTTGTCCATGCCAGGGGTACCTGGGCAAAGGGTGCCCTGACCCTGGGAGCATGGTCCAGGGGTACCCTGATTCTGGGTACCCAGGTTAGGGGAGCCCTGGACCAGATAACCCTACAGAGAGTCTGGACAGTCAGGAAGAGTATCTGGGAGGCAGGGGGATTAGTAGTTTCAGGAGGCATTAAGTAGCTGGAGGGGATCGGGAGTGATGGGGGAATCTGGTTCTGGGGTCCACTGGGGTCATTTTTACAGCATGGGTTATTGGAGATCTGAGGCCCAGAGCCCACTAGATTACCAGGGAAAGTTTGTGGGGTGAGGGTAGCGGATAGGGAGTGGAGTAGCCTAGTAGGCCTGTTTTTAAGTCTCCCATTTTGTCAGTGAGTGAGCCAATTCCACTCACACACTGACATTTTACTCAGAATGCAACAAATGGCTGCATATTACTGTGACAGTGTTTTTTTCTGACAGCACACACTTTTTAATACAGTGGTAATTTGTATGTCATTAGTTTACTACATTGTAAGTAAAAAGAATTGCACATGTATTAGAACACAGTGTGCTAAAGCTTAGTGCAGAAATCTAATGCAGCAGTTACTGCATTGCGGCTCAAGTTTGCATTGCTGATTTCAGGAAGATGGGGGGTGGGGGGGGACACAGCAATCAGTGACAGAAGGGAAGGGAGCAGAGTAGCTCTTCCTAGCTCTGTTCTCTGTGTACTCCTGTTTTACCTTCTCCCCTCCCTTTTCTTGCATAGTGCCTGGGAGGGGAGGGACTGGAGCAATAAGCAGAATAGCTGTTTTGTGTTAGATTCTGAGTGCTGGCCAATAGAGTGTGGGCACTAGCCCCATGATTGACAGCCCTGTTTTTTTTGCTGCTATGTAGGTTTTCCTTGGAAGCCGAGTTTTGTATCTTTCTAGTATGACATACCAGCAACAAATGTCTGAAAGGTGCTCTTCATATACTTAAAAATTCTAACATCGAAGATGCCCTAGCAATATATATGTATTTTTTTGTCGGAGCTAGTCAGCCCAGTGCAACAGAACCCTTCCGTGCACCACTGTGACCACTCCCTTTTTTAAAATAACTTTTTCAAAATATTGCTGGCATTGTTTATTTAAGCTGAAGTTTCTTGGCTACAACCAATCTTTAACAAAATTAAGTGTGGAGTTCCATTTTGAAAAAGTTATTTAAAAAAGGGAGTGGTCACAGTGGTGCACGGAAGGGTTCTGTTGCACTGGGCTGACTAGCTCCGACAAAAAAATACATATATATTGCTAGGGCATCTTCGATGTTAGAATTTTTAGGTATACGGATTATTAGGTAATTCTAACAGGTTTTTGGCATTTGGATTCTGTGAAAGGTACTCTTTACAAGACCAAACCAGCTTGCTTGAAGCTCTGCCCAACAGACTGCCCTGCCTTTCATATAGACCAAAAGGTCAAGTATTGATCAGTTTGTACAACCTCTGTCCTAGATTGAGTGGCTAAGTGGAACTCCTGCTGTGGGGCCAGGGACAGCATGACCAAGACTACTCAATTCCAGCGAGTATGCAGTAGCAATGGCCACACTGGAGGCAAAACTGAGACTGAGAATAGACGTCCCGACAATTGTCTTGCAGTTCGGAACTAAATTATCTTCAACAAGAGCCACTAAGGTGGGAGTTGAAAGAGACATATTTGGGGTGAAATCCCAGGAATCTGTGGAGATTTCAAAAATTGACAAGCTGCCACTGGAAGAACAGCAGGCATCAATATCCATTCTTCACCTCAGAGAAAGGAAGTTGTTGAATACAACATGGAGGAGCTTCAACAGGGATAGAAGAAACCCTGCTAAGACCAGATATCAAATTCTTTGGATATCTGAGATCAAGATGGCCACCACATAAAGATAAGTGGATGAAGCAACCTCTTATCTTGATGCTAGATTTTCAGTCACACATTCATTTAATTAAGCCTGCTGAATATGTAGTCTAAAACTTAAATGGACAAGTTATCTGGATAGTACTGAATATTGGTATTATCCATTTAATTTTTAAATCATCCCTCTGGAAAACATCCCAGCCTATCTTTTCCTAAATCTAAAACTTTTGGCCAGATATAGAGATGTCCAGACAAAAGTTTTGAATATTGATCTCTATATGAAACATAGAAACATGACGGCAGAAAAAGACCATATGGCCTATCCAGTCTGCCTTTCCATACCATATTCCCTTTTTTTTCCTTTAGAGATCTTCTGTGTTGGCCCCATGTTTTCTTGAATTCAGATGCTGTCCTGGTCTCTACTACCTCCACTGGGAGAATGTTCCATGCAAATACCACTCTTTCTGTAAATAAATATTTCTGCATAGCAATCCTGAGTCTATTGCTGTTCACCTTCATCCTATCCCATTGCAGAGCTTTCTTTCAATTGAAAGAGACTCTCCTGTGCATTTATGCCATGGAGGTATTTAAATGTCTCTATCATATCTCCTCTTATCTGCCTTTCCTCCAAAGTATACATATTGAGATCTTTAAGTCTGCCCCATCTGCCTTATGGTGAACTCCACTAACAATTTTGGACAGTGTTGATGACCTTATAAAAGTCCATTAATAGCAGTTCTTCAGAATTAAGGTGTTTTAACTTATGCCAGTAAAATTCATTTCCAGAATTTACAGAGTGTTAATTTAGAACACTCTTGGAGACTATCAGCTTTGGAAACTAAGGTGAGGAATTGCAAAAGGTTAAACTGGACATAATAAGTGGTTGGCACATCAGAAGACGGACAATCTGTATAATCAAGTCAAAACCTTGAACCTGTGTGTGCTGAACAATTCCACATCTATGAATACGCCTGAGAGATTTGTTCTGCTTGTATATTTTTAAACTGAATTTGCTATCTGTCAAAGAGTACAAGAAAATCGTTTGCAAAAGAGGGAAGATTGTAATGTTCAATTGACTGTCCATCAGTGGCTTGAATTCCACCCAAGCCATCTCTGTGGTGCAGAGGGGCCCAGAAAAAAAGAGTGCCCATTTATATCAGTTCCCCTATCTTCTGGGATGGATTCCCATATGTTCTGGGAGTCCTTCCAGATATTTTGCTTGGGGTCCTAAATTTGAATTTCTGCCATTGTTTGGATCTCACTGGCCTTTTCGAAAGGTCTTCTAGTGGGAAATTCACATGAGCTACCTTGTCGATAACATTTGTTTTAAGGAATATTTGTTTTTGCAGCTGTTGTTCAGCCATTCATCTGAGTTATCTTGTGAGATCAAGATTTACATTTTTCCAAATCTGTCTAGAGGAGGAAGTTTCTTTCTTTGTGAAAGAAAGAGCTTTCCCTGGAGGCAGAGATGGTCCTTAGATTTCTTTGCAAATATTTACTGAAATGTAAAGAAAAGTAGACTAGTGGTTAAAGCAGCAGGCTGAGAATGAAGGTAGCCTGGGTTCAAATGTTCCTTCTGCTTCTTCTGACCCTGGGCAAGTCACTTTAAGCTCCACTGCCTCAAGCATAAATTTAAAACTACATTTACTAAGGTGCTTTAATGTGTTAATACACAAACATGATCTAATGAGTATTATTTAATGCAACCTCTATTTTAGTCAAAGAGATCTATTTACTAACAACAGTATTTATAAAATGCACCTTCACTGGGATAACTATAAAAGTTTTCCAAATGTAAAGACTGTTTTACATGTGGAAAACGCTTTTCATTCATTTCCTTTTTGGATCTCTCTGTGCCTTTATGATGTCTTTATTCTTCTGGTACTCACAGATTAATGTTCCCATTACCTAGAAATATTCATTATGAAAACAGCTAGCGGATGATTTTTAGTAACGCAGTGCTATCTTACTGGAAGAACTTCCAGAAGCTAGCCATAGTATTCCTGCATACATCACATTTGGGCAGGCTTTGAAACCATGGCTGTTTCAACGGTATTTATTTGTGTTTGGGGGGGGGGGGGGAGGAAGGATAGTCTAGTTATTGATTTATAATAGTATGTACTTGTTTTATTAACCAATTCCCTCTGCACTGTGGTGTTCCACAAGGCTCAATTCTCGCTCCTCTGCTTTTTAATATTTTTCTTGCCCCGCTTGCCCTCCTCATTCAACAGTCCGGTATTTCCTCTTACTTCTATGCCGATGATATTCTTCTTATCCATCACACCAACTCTGTATCCCCGGATCTCTCTGCTCTCAACCACTGCCTCGACCTTATTGCCTCCTGGTTCTCTGATAACCTTCTTTGTGTCAATCCCTCTAAATCCTCAGCTATTTGATTCTCCTTCACTACTCCTCCTCCCACTCTAGCCCCCACTATGTCCTCCCTTCCCATCCCTCTCGTTCCCTCTCTCCGCTACCTTGGTGTCACCCTTGATTCCTCTCTGTCCTTTCACCCTCATATCTCCTCCCTTGTTCGTAGCTGCTTCTTTCATCTCCGTCGTATCCGTTCCCTCCGGCCCTACCTCTCTGCTAATTCCCTTACTACTCTAGTTCTCTCCCTTGTGATTTCCTGTTTGGATTACTGTAACTCCATCTTTGCTGGCCTTCCTTCTTATCAACTCCGTCGCCTTCAGCTCATCCACAACACTGCCGCCCGTCTAATTACTTTCTCTTCCCCTTTTGATCACATCACTCCTTGCCTTCTCTCTCTTCACTGGCTTCCCGTTAAATTTAGGTTTGTTTATAAATACCTCATTATCACCCGCAAAGTTCTTCACACAGGTATTCCTCAGTATTTATCTGATCTTATTTACCATCAACCCGTCCCTCGTCTTCTCCGCTCTTCCCATAGCAATCGCCTTTTTCTTCCATCCCCGTCCCAAGCTCATCTCGAACTCACCCGTCACTCCGCTTTCTTTTTCTTGGGTCCTGCTCTATGGAATTCCCTTCCCCACTCACTCCGCACTGAGCCTTCGTTCCCGCACTTCAAATCTCTCCTTAAGACCCATCTGTTTTCCCAGGCTTTTGATCTCCCGGCACCCCCTTGACAGTCATGCTGGCCTCCATATCATATACCACTTCCCCCCCTCCCTCCGTCCAGTCTCTGACTCTCTAGCCATGTTATTCTGTCCTCTTCTATTTTCTATCTATTTCTATAGTGCTTTCCTATCAATTGAATGGCGTTCCTTTCCTTCCTTTAATTTTCCAGCAGCCTGCTTTTATTGTACACCGCTCTGTTACCCTGGTTTGGGCGGTTTATCAAGCCTCATAAATAAATAAATAAATAAATAAAAAATAATTGTAATTGCATTTATTGTTATGATTTACGTTTGAATTGTGTGTACTTTACTTTGGACTAAAATTGGTTGAGCAGATTGTAGCTATCCTATTAAATTAAATACCTTGCTCTATACAAACGTATAAGTATATGCAGTGACAAAACAGTGGGATATGTTTATTAAAGGGCTCTAAGGTAGCAACCTTTAGTGAATGTTAGGGGCAGCGATAAGGGTTTTCCGTGCGGAAAGGGCGGTGGGCATGTTGGAGGTGTTCCGGCATTAAGGGCATGCTAACAGGACAGTGTGAGGTAAGGTGTCAAGCATGCACCCTAATGCAGGAAAACCTCTGTAAGGCAGAAAGGGGGGCAGGGAAGCCAGTAAAAAAGGTATGGATGGAAGGACTGGTGGTAGCTGATGGAGCTGATTGACCTGTTGCCCGCCTCTGTTGCAGTGTGTGATGAGCCTGTTGGATCTAACATCTGGGCTGTGCTGTCGACTAGGCGGTATAGGCAGCTACCTAGGGATGCTGGCCAGTATGGGTGGCGGTAGTGTCATAGGCGGGTGGTGGCGGTAGCAGTGCCAGCAGAGGGGTGGGAGCAGCGGGGGTGCCATGCATGGCGTGCAATCCTAGGTGTTGCTAAAACGATAGGCCTTGCCATAAGCTACAGTATAGTGTCTGTGAGGCGAGGACAGGTATCCATCAGTACTGTCAGTGTCTGGCATGTGTCAGGCCTGAACATTGGGTGGAGGCAGCGTGCACCTGATGTGGGCAGCAAAGTGCGGCTTAACCATGAATGGTGATGTGGAGTAGTCACAGAAGATGTGTGTATGATTTGCCCAGCGGTTGCAAAGGACTCTTGATGGCCATGGTGGAGCAGCTGACTGGCAAATGCAGGAAGGCACCTGATAGCCAGATGTTGGTTGAAGATCTGTGCCATGGAGGTTCCAAGCAGAGAGTTTGGTATGTTTGTGCTGGGTGGATGTATGGGATCTGACTGGCCAAGATCATTTGGTGTGTGTGATCCATAGGTAATATTGCCATAGGGCACATGAAACACCGTTTGTGTGGGTAGGACAGGTGTCTAAACCTGTGCAACTGCAATATAATGCACCTGACACAGTGGTATGATAGAAAAGGGCAAGTTGATCCCATATGTCCCATATTTAGCAAGTAATGATGGGAGAACAGTGCAGGAGATGGTCATGCAAAGAGTGGGATGTGCCTGAATGTACCAGATATATCTCCTTTGAATGAAGATAGGAGGTCACAGTGATAGCACAATATAAAACTCAGTCATACCATCTGTCCCCTACATCTACTGCTTATACATTACTGACCTACTGCAATGGGTCACGTTGAGCCAGTAAAGCTATGCCCTCAGAAGTCCATGATGGGTAATATCATGTTTGCCTATCCAAAGTGTGGCCAGAATGTATAGAAACGTTGAAGGATGATTGTCTGCAAGTCACAGCAGAGCAAAGCCTGTTAAAGGCAGGGAAGTGACCTGATTAGCACCCAGGCACAAAAAGAACAAGTGGGAATCAAATCCTGGACCTTTACCTAAAGAAGCATTGTACTAACCAGTAAGCTACACCTCCACACTGCTCTGCACAGCAATGTCTGGATTCAAAGAGCCTGCTGGTTTCTGCTCAAACTGTCTGCTGTGTGTGCCGGTATAGGTTGGCCCCTCCACTACCCATGAAGCACTACAAATGCAAAACAGCAGTCTGCAGCTGATCAAAAGATAGAAAATGCACTGCTCTAGCACATCAGCTCAGTAAGATGTACTGACTGTGTATGCTGCATGCACATAGCAGCTGCAAACCCTGCTAGTGAATGTTTTAAGCAGTCACACTAAGGGTGAGGATGGGTGCCCAGCACCTGATCCACAGAACCTGCACTGCTATTAATGGTTTCTGATGGACATGCTGCAGTTCCACATCACTACTTGTGTGTGGCAGCTATTGTATGCAGTGTAATATGCTAGTCACCTTGTTTCCTGTACATTTGGAGCATGGTATTGATGCCAGTCATAGTGGGGCCCTCGGTCCTGGCCATATCGGACAAGAACTCTTCCAGAACAGTGGTAACAAGCTGATGCCAGGGACAGCAAATGCAGTGGGCTATATAGGTTCACATTGGGCTCATGCTGCTGTCCTGCCACAATGAGTAGGCCAGGAACCACTGCTGTTCCCAACCATTGAGAACTAACACTCCACCACAGCAAGCGAAGTCTACCTGCTGCCTGCCACTGGGCTGTTCCAGCCATGCACATACCAACTGCAGCTGGTCAACACACATAGCAGGGTGTGCGTGGTTGCTATGGGCATGTGCTATGTGATACCTAGCATTTGACTCAGTGATTAGGACTCCCATACAGAGATTGCATCTGCATCACTGGAGCCAGACATTATATAGCACTATGTGTATACATAGCCGTGCCATGTTCACTGCTTGGTCAGAGTGAGCGTGCCCCCTCATCATGACATTCTGTGGCCACCCGGGTCATGCACATTATGGGGAGACTAGGGGACAGACAATGGTGCTACTTCAAAACATAGGCACAGTCTAGCACTCAGTACCAGAGGATGTCAAGAAGGCTTCTCGTCTAGCTGGGATTAGGGAAGGTTTAATCAGATTCCTGTGGGACAGGTCATTATACCATTATTCAGAGGTCACTGAGGGTCAGCTACTTGCCACAATACAGGCATTGTTGGACATGTGTGTCTTTTAGCTAGGTACTAGATTGAAAGCTATTGGACAGAGGTTACTGGGCTTGCAGGACCTTGGTCTGACACAGTGGCATACATTTGGAACTTATGTTCCTATGCTCTTATGTGCCACCTGGGCAGCTGCCTAGTCTTCCCTGTCCTTCAGCATCCCCCACTGCATGACCACCATGCCACCCCCTGTGCCCCATTTGCACCATCAGCATGGTGCCCTTTCCTACTTGAGCACCATGCTGTTGCTGCTAATGGAGCACTACTATCATATTTTTGGGATCCCTAGTCAGGGCATCACATTGCTGACACTTCAATTATCTCTCTCCACTCTACAAACACCCTTTCTGTGAGGTTTTACTTGGCAATTGGGTTCCCAGCATTAAAGGGCTTTTTAGGAGATTGCACAACCAGCGGTAATGGAGTACACACTGTTAACGCCCACTTGCGTCCTTAATGCTTCTGGTGCCTTTAACACCCCTTAAAGCAGTGTTTTCATGGTGTTAAGGGCTCTAGGGTGCCGATAAGGGGTGTTAATGGCACACATGATCCCTTAATGCCATTTAGTAAAAATACCCCAGTGTGTACTTAAATGTACACGGCATGTAGATGCTCTCAAGGTCATAGTTTCGGAGAAGTTAGGGGAGGAGTTGAGATGTACCAGCATGTTTTATAAAATGTGTGAGTATGGAGGTCAATACTCAGCCACTGCGGTCAGTAATTAGGACAGCATGCTAAGCTATGCAGATTGTTATCTGGATCGCAACACTGAACATTGCTGCTCTCCCGATAAATGCCAACTCTGCTTCAGCTCCACTCACGTATTGTTCTAGCACTATCCAGATAGAAGATAATTTTATAGGAAGCTGTGTGAAGTTATGTGCCATCAATGAATGTAAATCACATATTTTTAATGACCTACACGTATTAATGGGCCTTTACACATGTATTTCACAGCCGGTCGCTATTCTTTAAGTATGCATGTACATATAGCATTGGAAAAAGGCTGATGTGCTTACATTCATTGTGGTTGTTCAAATGGAAAGAACTTGGGCAGACCATGCAGTTACATGCATATTTTGTAAAATACAGGCTTACAAACAGACATTAACACTTGGCCATAGGTGTAAGCGCTTGTGCCCAGATTTAAGGCATGTTTTTGACCATTTATGCCTCTATTTTATAAAGTATGTGCATACTTTATCTCATGTGCAAAATACATGCATTTAAATGCGCATTAACATAAGTACCCCTTCTAAAGTTGCATCCATTACATCGAAGTGGTCAGAGGAAATATTCAGCAGCAGTATTTAGATAGTGCCATTGAACATTCCTCTCAGCGTGACTTATCTGCTTAGCAGGACCTGTTAATCAGGTAATCTTTTTGAATATTGACCCCTACATATGTAGAATCCGTGCACACATTTACACCTGCTTCAATACAAGCATAGATGAATGCTTTGGCATTTGCCTGCTACAGGTGTTGTTTCTGAGAGCCTATTTCATAAATGTACATAGACACTTTTATAAAATAGGCTTAAAATATGCATCTTTTTGAATTTGTCACATAGGCATCCTGTTATAAAATCAGGTCCTAAGTGCATTGCATTAATGCATGGTAACTTGCATTAAAATATTAATGGGCATTAGTAAATCAGGCTCTGAGATTGTAAGCTTTCTGCAGACAGCAAATATCTACTATAACTTGCCTTGAACTACTAATGAAAAGGCATGAATTAAATATAAATAAATGAAAATACTGAGGAACACAGTCCAAGAGACAGAAGATGGTCAAATGCCTCCCAGGATCTTCAGCCAGCAGGAATACAAACCAATTTGTTAGCATAGTCAGAGCGGAAAGTAAGCCATCTAAAACTGATGTTGTTATCCATTTGGGTACAAATGACCTGACTAAAAACAGGAACAATACAAAATAAAGAGATTTCCAGATTTGGAGAGAGAAACTTAAACCCAATGTCAGCACTATAGCTTTCTGAGGAATTCTACCTGTTCATGATAAGGGGGGAAGAGAGACTGCATCACACAACCAACTTCAATATGTGGCTCCAAACCTGGTGTAAACAAGAAAGATGTAGATATATAGGCAACTGGGGCAATAGATGGAACATCAGGAAGCTATACTGTATTGATGGACTACATCTCTCTGCGGCGGGAATAAAAGATCCCAGGTAAAAAATTCAGGCAAAATGTGGACCCAGTATTTAAACTAGGGAAAGGGGGTGACAGATAGAAGAAAACAAGTTCAAGGCACCACCACCAGCAACAGCTTTATAATAAACTTGCCAATAGAAATAGTCATCATATTAACTCATACGTCAATAAGAAAAAGGAAGAGGAGTCCCGAATAAAATCCATGCAAAATGCAACCAAGCCAACCAAAAATTGCTGGAAAGCAATGAGCAGAAATGCTCAAAGTCTAGCCAACAAAGTTCCTGACCTGGAAGCCCTGATGGTGGAAAGTAACTTGGACATTTTGGCCATTACAGAAACATGGTTTAATGAGTCACATGAATGGGATATAAACATGGCTGGTTATAATCTATTTAGAAGGGATGGAGAGGGCAGAAAACGAGGAGGAGCAACCCTATATGTCAAAAACAATATTAAAGTAGCTGAAATGCAGGGGGCATAGAGAAAAGAAGAAGCACTGTGGATTGTTTTGGAAAGAGAAGATGGAAGAAACTGATAGATACTTGATCAATGATATTGCAAATGTAACAACGGAGAAGTGATGATACTGAGTGATTTTAATCTAACAGACATGACTGGAGTATTCCTTCTGCAAATCTGGAAAGAAATAAAAAGATTGTGAATGCCTTTCAAGAAGCATTACTCAAACAAATGATGATAGAACCAACTATGGAAGTTTGACGCTGGATCTAGTACTCACCATTGGAGATAGCATGTCTAATGTCCAGGTAGGTGCCCACATGAGCAGCAGTGATCACCATACAGTGTGATTTGAAGTAAAAGCCAAGGCAAAGTCCAATCACAGCAAACCCAATGTCCTAGATTTCAAAAATGCTGACTTCAGTAAAATAGGAAAGTACCTGAAGGAGAAGCTAGCAGGGTGGGAGGAGAAGGGAAATGGATGGTAGTGGGCTAAACTGAAAAAGGCTATACAAGAAGCAACGGAAGTCTATGTAAGGAAAGTAAATAAAAACACAGCTTTCACAAAATTCAGAAGATCACAAAAAGAAGAACACAGAAAAGAATTCAGGATAAAGCTAAAAGAGACAAAGAAAGAAATAAGGATGGAAAAAGCAAAGGAGAAGAAAAGATGGCTAAAGATGTGAAGCGAGGAAACAAAGGGGTATGTTTATTGAAGGGCATCAAGCCATTAGCGAGCATTAAGAGCAGCGAAAGGGGTTTTCTGTGTGAAAGGGCTCTGGGCATGTTCCAGAATTAAGGGCGCTATGGGACACTTGACACCTTAATGCCTGTTGTCCTCTTAACATATGTTAAGTATGCACCTCAAAGTCCGAAAACAGCTGTCCCCCTATTGCTGGATAAGGCAGCACCAAGGAAAATCAATACAAAGTGATGGATGTACATACAGGTGGGAGCTGACAGACCTGACAGTTGCATGGGCATCCTATGTGCCAGGTAGTAATATGGAAGAGCATGTGGGAGGCAGCTGTACCGATGAACAGGGTGGTGCCAATGTAAAGTGCTGCAATGTGAGTGTGTGGCATAGGATGGGGAAGAGTGTCCCCCAGCAGAGTCAGAAGTGGCAGGATGGAGCAGGAGGGGTAACATGCAGATCAGGCACAGGAGTGGCATGTATGAACAGCCGAAATATGGAAAAGAGTACCCGTGTAGGCCATAATGTAGCAGCTTGCATGAGAAGACATGACTACACACAGCCAACAGAGGCAGATGGATAGGCTGAAGAAAGAATTGCGGCAGAAGAGAAGGTGGTATGGGCTGGCAGCACCGATGTGCCGTAGGTGCCATCCCCAATATATTTGTACTGTTTTGGAAGATGTGCATCTGTGCCACATGGAAGGCCTAATTCCAGACATGTGGGTCGCACACCTGTCCCAGCCACACAACCACCATACAACACCCCAAACAAATGTGCAGATAACAACTGGACAGGTGTCATCCAAACTGGGCAAATGGGACACCTACGGACATGAGGTGATACCTGCAGGTGGCTATCCAAGGGGTAGGATGTGTCCACATATACTGCAGAGATGTGATGCAGCCAAAGCTGTACAGTCACAGTCCTGATGTCATACATGACTCATGTCTCATATGTAGGTTACAACTGTATGCATGTAACTGCCTGTTAGTATACCACTATAGCAGTGCAGGCACGTTGTAGTACATCTTACCGATGAATTGGTAATGTCTGATGATAAACAGGGACTGTACAGACTTCAGTCAGCTGAGCCATTGGTGGGTTAAGTGATCTGCTCAAGGTCACAAGGAGGTGTTGTCAGTCCATGAAGGTTGTGGCACACATAAAATGTGACAGTAACACATTGCAAAATGTCACATAAGGATTGGTAGGGGGCCTCAAACTCTGTTATCTTGGCCCCCAAGCCATTACCATGGCGATTATGCCACACTTACAAGCAGGGCCCGACATCTGCAGGATGAACATGTATGACCCCCTGCAATGGACTGCAGGAGAGCCAATAAAGCCATGCGCTCAGAAGTGCAGGAATGGGGATAACATCTTTGCTGATCCAAAGTGTTGCTAGAATGAATAACAAAGTAGAAGGATGAGTGTCTGCAAGTGACAGCAGAGTCTGGGCTGCTATAGGCAGGGAAATGACCTGAATAGCACACATGTGCAAAACAAGCAAGTAGGAATTGAACCCTTGTCCTCTGCATATGAAGACATTGCATTAACCAGTAGGTTACATTTCCATACACGTCAATGTCTAGATTCACAGAGTCTACAGGTCTCTGCCTAAACTGTCTGCTGTGTGGACCAATATAGATTAATCCCTCCAGTACCCATGAGACATTGCACATGCAGAACAGCAGTCTGCAGCTGATCACTAAATGGAAAATACATTGATCCATCATATCAGCTCAGTAAGACACACTGACATTGTGTGCTACAAGCACATAATGGCTACAAACCATGCTACTGCACAGTCTCAGTGATCACCCTGAGGGTGAGGATGGGCATCTAGCACTGGGTTCCCAGAATGTGCACTAATAGAGATGGTCTCTGTTGCAGATCCATATCATTGCCTGTGTGTGGAAGGTATTATCTGCAGTGTGTTATGCTAGTTACCCTGTTTCTTACACAATTGTGGCATGCTATAGGTGCAGTCACATCAGGACCCTGTGTCCTGCTCTTGTTGGACAGTGACCACACCCCAGAACACTGCATGTCAATGCACAGTGTGAAACAGTTGATGCCATGGATACCAATTGTAGCGGGGGCATCTAGGCTGGTGTAGCGCTGTTGCTACAGGCCTGCTGACCCTACCATGACAACAGTGAATAGGCAAGGAATAACTGCTGTCTCAACCATCTAGGACTAACAATCTACCACAGCAAGCACAGTTAGACTACAGCTGCTGCCCACCTTTGGGGTGTTTCAGCCATGCACATATCAGCTGCCGTAGGTCAGTACACAATGCACATTCACCCAGCATTTGGCTCAGTGATTGGGCTCCCAGAACAAAGACTGCACCCACAACAGTGAAGCCAGACACTATATGGCACTATGTGGATACATAGCCATGCCATGCTCGGTCAGAGTGAGAGTTCTCTCTCAGCATGACATGCTGTGGCCACACAGTCCATACACATGGCAGATGGGCAATACAGTGTCTCAGCCATTGACCATACCTATAGTGCAGACACCTTTTGGCCATTCTGCTCTGTTCCAGGCCATGCCCACAATCCTCTGCACCTCATCATGTACATTTGCATACTAATACTGGGTACAGTTTAGGCAACGAGAGGCACAGTGAAGTGCAGAAAGCCACAGAACAATGGAGAGACATATATACACACATACACTCACATCAATGCGCTATGCAAAAGTGAGGATGGTTGGCATTCATGCCTTCCACTTTGGTCTCCATATTGGCTCAAGCATTGTTAACGTCTGCTCATTGTGCAGGCACTAGTAGCCTGCTTTGATATTCAAGCCCATTGTTAATGCCCACTCAGTGTGCTGGTACTATTAGCCTGCCTTTCCATCCAGTTGTGGATAGTGGAGCCTGTCTGTGTAGCTGATGGGTGTTTGTACCCTTGCTGGCTGATGCATTGGGGGTTGCACACGGTGGAGCTATACCTGCACTGTAGGCTAAAGTATACCCACAGGGACAAGCAATACATGATCCACGGCCATGCCTTAAACCTATGACCCCCTCCACTTACATACAAACTGATTGTGTGTGTTGAGCCACAGTGCAGCCATATGGCTATAGCAGTCCCTGGTGCTGACATGTTCTTCATCAGACAGACATTGCCACATGTTGCAATGTGCACTGCATAAAGGACCAGGACATGGCTTTCGTCTGCTGTAGGTGGGTGCCACTGCACCTGCTGCAAACACCCCCATACCATGATGACATGCCAGCATCCTGTCAGTGGAGGTAGTGCACGGTTCTAGCCCATCCAACATGCGGGTTTGGTGGATGCCTAGGGTGCCAGGTCCAGATGGGGGGGTCTGAGGTACACATGGATGGCCACGCCGCCACCCGCAACCATCTGCCTCTGCAGGGACCCCATTCCTGCCTGCTGCCCTAAAGTCTTGGGGGGAGGGGGAGGACAGCCACAGCTGTGGTATTTCCCCAGGCAGCTGCATTTTGCAACTGTTGAGCTACAGCTGCTGGCACTATTGGCTTCTTACTCTAGAGCTGGCTTCAGTGGCAGCGGGGGGGGGGGGGGGGGAAGTGGACAAGCGGGATTTCTGCCTAGGGTGCCTGGCACCCTTGGACCGCACCATGAGGCACATCACCTTTCTGCAGCAGCAGCATGTTCGTACACCGCTACTGCCACTTTGGGATCAGGATGGACATCGCAGATGTGCCACCTGGGAAGTTGCCTGGTCTGCCTTGTGCACCAGAAACACCCACTGTAGGACTCACGTGCAGCCTCATTTTCCCCATTTGCACCATCAACATAGTGCCCTTTCATACTTGAGCAGTATGTTGTTGTTTTTAATGGAGCACTACTATCACTGTCTGGGGCTCCCCCGTATGTGGATCACATTGCAGACAGTAAAAGTGGCTCTCTACCCTTAAAATACACCCTTTCCGAGTTGGCATTAGGTTCCCAGCATTATAGGCTTTCACAGATGTTGTGAAACAGGTGTTAAGGGAGCACACTCTGTTAATGCCCACTCTTTGCCCCGTTAACACCCACTTTCTGCCTACTGCGCCCTTAATGCTACAGGAGTCTTTAGTGCCCATTACTGCAGCTTTTTCGCAGTGTTAAGAGTGCAAGGGTGCCAGTAACAGGCATTAACGGCACACTTGCTCCCTTAAAGCCCTTTAGTAAACATACCTCAAAATGTTTTTCAGGAGAAGAAGAAGGCCAGAGGTGGAGTTGCAAGACTCAAAAGTTCTGAGGACAGGTTAATAGATGTGGCATGGAAAAAATGCAAAAATGCTAAACAAATACTTCTTTATTCATGAAAGAAAATCCTGGAGAAGGACCATGTATGATTGACAAATATACAAATGGGAATGGAGGAGATACCACACCATTCACTGAAGAAGATGTTTTTGAATAGCTTGCAAAGCTGAAAGTGGACAACGTCAGGGGACTGGATGGGTTGCATCCCAGCATACTGAGCGAGCTCAGAGAGGATCTGGCAGGGCCTTTAAAGGATGTTCTTAATAGATCCTTGGAGATGGGAGAGGTTCCGCAGGACAGGAGTAAGGCTAATGTGGTACTTCTTCGCAAAAGTGGTAATAGGGAAGAGGTGACAAACTATAAGCTGGTAAGCCTTATTTCAGTGATGGGAAAAGTAATGGAGGCACTACTAGAAGAAAGAATAGTGGACTTTCTAGAATCCAATAAGTTGCATGATCTGAGGCAACATGGTTTTACCAAAGGACAATCATGCCAAATTAATTTGATTGAGTTCTTTAACCAGATGATCAGAGAACTAAATCAAAGGCATGCAATGGATGTGCAGCATTCCGACCAAACAAGATGTCTCTCACCTACACCTGCCGAACATACCTGGTCAGACAAGTATGGCACAGATCCTGCAGATAACTAAGCAAACAAAGGCATACCCCAAGTCATGCCCTCATGCATCCTGACAATGACCACATATATACCCATGGATTGATGAATCTACATGTCTGTCGGTGGCTCCAAACATGTAGCCAGTGTGTGTATGAGAGAAGGGGTATGGGTTCAAGACCTGCCTGTGAATCAGAGATGGTATATCCAGGTTTGTTACCTTTATCCTGTGTTTCCAGAACCATTTCAGCAAGTGCAGCATCCAACAAGAGTCCACACACTCAACTGCCATACTGAGAAGCTGCACCATCACAGCTGGATGGCAGAGCACATTAACAACACTGGCACACTGAGTGAGCATTGACAGCACTGGAGCATTGCAGAGCAAGCTACTAGTGCCTGCACATGAACAGGCGGTGATAATGGTGGAGCATCCAAGGAGGCCTAAGGGACAGATAAGTATACCAACCTGCACCACTTTTGGACAGCGGGGTCATATGTGTGTGTGTGTCTTCAGAGTAGTGTTAGCTTCAGCAATGCACTGTGCATGCATGTGGTGCCCAGGCTTTATGTCTGTGCATACATCATGATGCAGGGCAGGTATACAGCAACCCACATACTATGTGAGACACCTTTTACAAGCAGAAGGTTAGTTTTCAGTAATTAGTTGCAACCTGTGGCTATGACGCTGTAATGCATTCTCAGTTACACCATTGTCAAGGCCCATCCCCACAACATTCCCCTACACTCATCTCCCAACATGACACTGTTGTTCAGCTCCCAAATCACCTGCTGATTTGACTAGAGTGAGCAGAGGGGACACGTATGTGTGTGTTATAACCCTCATCTCTGACTGGGCCTCCAGATCTCAGGACACACCAATTTGCACAGGTGAGAGGCCTGATTAAAGCCAACTGCCATAACAGCTGTATCCATGGCAACAGTATCAGCCCACTTGGCACAGTTGCAGCCTATAGGGAACTAGCGTCAGGTGGAGAGCTGGCCTCTGTGAATGTCCAATCCAGTCACTTAGTTGGTGATCCTGGAAAGAATCTGTGATTTACCTGCATGCATGTTGCTCTTGTCCTATGCTGCACTCACAGATTGTAATCTGGGGGACTCTTTGCTCCATGCACAGTATGCACATACAGGCAGGTCTGTACAATACCAGTGTGCACACAATATACGCCATCCCAATACTGTCCACTGATCATTGACCTAAGCATTCAGCATTACATTACCTATTACCCCAAAAGTGAGTCAAAAAGCACTTCTTTGCCTGATTGCGACTATGGGATACTGACCTCTGAATGGTGCCCCATGTCCAACCTGGCATGCTTCTACACAGCTTTGGGGGGGGGGCACCGTGTCTGCAGCGTGGGACAGTGCATCTGCTGCACTGGTCAGTTTTGCAGGGTCAATGGCTAAGGACATTATGTTATATGGGTGTACAAGCATGGTGCTATGCATAATGCTCACTGCCACAAGCTGTATAGGGGGACGCAGTAGTTGGGGATATGTCAGATGTAGGCTACTGTGGGCCAACATGCACGCACGCACAGATTGTCTGAGGCCCAATTTCCAGTGTATCTTGCATTGCATTAGCGTCCCACAAATCCAAAGTAAAGAGTTCACAAATTAAGAGAAGAGAATTCTGGGTATTATCAGTTAACACCGGATGTATGAGTCAGAGGTTATGTAAATGGCTGAGGCATTCTAACGTGAGTCTGCCACAAGCATGGCCAGAGTACACACATCAGTTCATGCTGAGAGACCAAGTTGTGACCATGTCATAGCAATGTATACACATAGTGCTATATAGGGTCAAGCTATAGTGATATGGGTGCTGTGTCTCTACTGCAGTCCAGTCACTATCTGGCCTGCTGGATCTCCATGATGTTTGTACAAAGGCCAGTTCTTCATGGTGGCTATGTGTACATGCAGTGGTTGATGACTAGCAGACAGGGCACAGATGTCATGTGACTGGCTGATATAAGAGCACAGTTGCCTAATCTATGGCAGCAGACTTTGATTGGTCATGTGGATGAGAGATCTTATGAAAGAGATGCAATTTTCTTGTCCTGTGTGCCCGGGAATCAGAGTCTGCATATGGATAATGAAAGTCCCTCCAGTTGGTGTCATTACTGCCACCTCCTGGCTACTCAACACCCACTGCATGCCCGGTTTTGGAAAACAGCAACAGCTACCCTAGGGCATGACACAGCACAATGACCCCCATGAATATGCCAGTTCCACATGCTGCATTTAGATACCATATCAGTTGACTAGCATCACGCACACTGCATGTAACACATGCAGCAGTCTAGCAGTGACATAAATCCTTTTCAAAACCTAAAGAGAGCATCTATTGCAGTGTTTGCTCTATGGACCAGTGATGTGTGGACCTCCTTACAATGGCATTGTAGTTATACAAATACTCATAAATATGTTATGTGTCATGGAATCCACACACTGCCCGCTTTATTTCCCATCTCAAGGCAGGTTTCTGGAGGTCAAACAGTGACCCCACTATCTACCAGCATGATGAGTTATGGCACAGTCATGTGAGCAAAATGCGCATGTAAAGCATACACTGTGGCCTGCCAACTATGCAGTGAATCTAGGAATGGGCTAGAGATACACAACTGAACCTATAATGGGTGCTCACTCATTTAGGTCACCCATGCACTGTAATGGCCCATTATGGTGGCTGTCCTGTCCCTATGGATGCTCACATCTCACATGTATAACATGAATGCCACCAGTATGGGATGGCTTGCTATGTTTTTTTTTATATTGCAAATGTTGCAACATGTCCCATCACCATACTAGGCAAAGTTAATTAGCAAGACTGTTGAGACACATATCCAACAGTAACAGATACATATCCCAGCTTTAACCCTCAGTCATCTTCACAATGACCACATAGACATATAGATATATATATCTGGAGTGATGCACCCACAGTCCCATGTGGTAGATCTGCGACTCCTGAGAGAGGCCATTCTTTGAACGACAGAAAGGTGAATGTCTTATCACCAGACAATGACAGAACAATGAAAAGCCCAGCTGAATTAGGTTCATCCCACCTTCCAACCTCAACAAATAAAGGGTCAAGACTCTACATCATGTTTTGCCCATCCTGAGCCATCAGCGACACAGAGAAGCTGCTCCCTCACTGGTTCCCTGTTAGAGTACGCTAATAGCATGTACTACCACAGCATGTGTTAACAAGAATGTTAATGAGCCAATGCCTAAAGACTGCCTATGAGCCCATTCATTGAAGGAAACAATCACGTGTCAGGTGTATGCCACCCTACCCCCCCACCCCCACCTCTCAGTTTCGATATATCTGCAGCATTGCTGTTACTCTCCCTTTGCTATACCATGGTTCACCAGGTTGTCATCTTGGTTCTGAGTATCATCCTTATTGCTGAGGAAAATGTTGCTCCATGGCCAACACGCCCGGCCTGGCCCCCTGGCCCATCACCACTGCAGCCTGCCAATGTGCTAGTGCAGCAGCCTGGAAAGAGAGGGCCCAGCTTCGTCAGAGAAGGGAGGTGCACCCCAGAAGGCCATGTATCTTCAGGCCCAGAGTCACCCTCCTGGGTCTTCCTAAGTACCAGGTCATCTCCCTCTACCAGCTGAGCTTAGGAGCAATAAGAGAGCTCTATGAGGATCTAAGACTTGATCTCGAGCCTCTGACTGCCCAATCACATGCCATACCAAGGTTGGCCAAGCTCCTGAGTGCTTTACATTTTTTTTGCCTCCAGCTGCTTCCAAACATCTGTGGCTGCAGTGGGAGAAATGGGGCGCTACATCTTTTCATGATGCTTCCACCAGGTACTGCAAGCTGTGGTCAGCCGGGTAAAGAATTACATTCTATGTCCCAGTTCCAGGCAACAATGGATGACTCTCAACCAGCAGTTTGAGGGAATAGCAGGGATACCACACGTGATGGGAGCAATTGATTCCACACTTGTGGCACTTGTCCTATCGAGAGATGGGGAAACAGTGTACGGCAACCGCAAGCACTTCCATTCCCTGAATGTGCAGGTAGTGTGTGATGCCAATATGTGCATACTGAATGTGGTTCCCAGGTTTGTAGGGTCCACCCATGATGCCTATATCCTCCAACACTCTTCACTCCAGCAGTTTTAAGATGGCCAATATGAAGACTGCGTATTGTTCGGTGAGTACATCTGATATTTTCCATTATGGCTTGTGTATGGACATAATGACAGGCTGTCCAGACCATGAAGTCATAAGACAGTAGAGTACATACTGTGAAACATAGTTAGATGTCATTTTTTCAGGGCAAGGCAGACTAGGAATAGGTCACAAACATGTATGGTGTGCATTTACATGTATAGTGTTTCAAAGTCTCAAACCCTTCAACATCTGTGACTGAGGGCAGCTGTGCATGTGTTCCAAGCTCGTCATGTCTTTCAAGTGGCTAAGTTATGCACTGCCAATATCCTCAAGTATGTTAGTCCCATATGTATAGTGGCAGGGCCAACACCTACAGGCAGGGTAAATCATGTGCCAAGAGGATGTCAGTATCTGTACTGCTGAAGGAAACTATATAATATTAGCATTGAGCTGTGATATACGTAGGCATGTCTTGGAACTCTTTCTGTTCCATCACCATTTGCACTGATTATAATCAATGTAAATATGAGCAGCCTTGGACTATGGCCAACTGGGAGGGTGTGCAGAGCTCAGTGTATCTGTCTAAGTAATGGCTGTGGCACTGATAATATCTCCTAGAATGTGCATACAGTATGGATATTGGTTGGGGACATATGCACAGCAAGGGTACCTCAGAATCTAGTAACACACCTCAATCTGAAATGGCAAACACTGTCACACAATCTGGTGACATGCCAATCTAGGATGTGGTGCACCTGAAGCTAGTGCAGGTATCTGTGAAATTGGGCTCTAAAGAGAGAGTACATCAGTACCTCACTGAAGGCGCACACTGACTGACCAGTTCACAGCTAGCTACTCATCCCCTGATCTCCCAACTGGTATGCCAAACATATAAATGCAAAATGTACACAGTTACAATTGAGGAAGGTGAAGAGCTGTGAGTCAGCCACTGTAGCCTTGCTGAATATGGAAGTAGGATGCACTGCATCTGCACCTGCATGCTGAATACAAATGTGTAGGGTGACATGACAGAAACTAGGCATAGGAATCCCCATGTTTCAAACCACATATCTCCTGCAATGCAGTGAATCTATTAGATACAGACTGTACTTAACAGTGGCCCAAAGAGAACCCTGCTGCCAGTCCTTTCTCTCAAACATTCCCCAGCTGATGCAATTAGCAATGGTGAGCTAGTGTCTCAGCTGGGTCAATCAGTAGGATGTGTAAACAAACATCACAATCCCAGTACCTAAGGTCATTGGGAGGGCACATACTGAAATCACACATAGGTAAAGATGTGGATATGGCACACTCTGTCCTCTTTATAGCTCTTTATGTGCTCTTGGAAATCCAGCTCTATGTGGAGGAATAGCTGTCATTGTATTGGACTGAGATGTGTATGCTAACACATATAGTCATCGTGCTTTCTTAGGGTCAAGATCAGCAGGTACACGTTGTTTGTAGTTGTGGAGAGCTGTCCCACCACTTAGAAAATCACTACCATTGTACTCATGTCATGGATGCAGGACATGAGTTTGAGATATGTTGTCTCTTAACAGTCAGAATGTGAATCTGGGAAGATGCATTAAGAAACTATACCTGAAGGATTCAGTCAGTGACAGACTGGATAAAAATGCACTGATTAGGCCCATGATGAAATTGTAGCAGCAGATAAGCATGCAATAAATAAAACCAGGAGTCTTTTCAAGGATCCAAGCCAGTTTAATGTGCACATGGCTCAAGCAATAAGCAATTTCAAAATGGCTGAGCAATGGCTTCTAGTAAAACAACAACTTTTATAGCTTTCTTGTCCATTCTAAGCATAGGCAAACTTTTCATTGGTCCCAGTACCCCTCTCACCCATCTATTGGTCCCGGTACTGATATGGCTACCCAATCGGGACTCTGGTCTGGGCTCAGCACCTGGTTGCCCCCCTTCTAGTCCCAATTACAATAGTCAGTGTCTCTAACTTGTTACATCTCTCCTCCAAGGTCGCTTAGCTTGTTAAAACATATGGGAAGCAGGGCACTGTAACCTTGCTTTTTGCAGAGTTAATTAATTCCATAGAAGCATAGCACACCTTATCAGTACCAATTAAACTTGTTTTTCTATATTTTCTAAGTTTCGTTTCTGCTTAGCTATGTTCAGTTAAACTGAGTTAAGTTTCAATTCTATGGTGTCATCATTCAGGGGGGTTTTCATTCCTCTGGGCCTAACTACAGGCTTCAGTTACAGGTCAAGCTGCTTAGGCCTGTCTGCTTAGTTCAATTAGCATGGATCATAGGCCGTTGCCTACCACATTCCCCCCTTTGATTATTCTCACCCGCATGTTAATAAGGTGTGAGAATCAAATCACATAATACTAGGTAAAGGTATCACTCTGTGGTATAGGGTAGTAAGTTCACATAGCTAGTATCTTTGTAGCTGCCTTATGCTCTACAGTGTTATTAATAACTGAAGTTATCATTCGCAAGCAAAGTGGCAAGAAACAAGGGAATAACAAGCAGATAGTCAGAGTCCATAATTTGGCAAGAGTGGGAAAAAGAACTAAAGGATTAGAAGGTTCAGTTGCATCTTTGTTGTGCTGTCATAAAGCTTCTGATTTAGACAGACCAGCTGTCCATCCTTCATAGTAGATTGTGGACCAGTCCAAACAAAACACAAACTGTCAACAATGGGGTGGGCCAATACCCACTCACTAGTAGTATTATGTAAACCAGTCTGATTGTATAGGATAGAATAGTTCAGTTCTTGCGTCTCCCAGGGCCACTGATCTCCCATCTTAGTTCCTCCACAATAGAAACAGTCAGAAGTGTGGAGACTAGATGCTATTGCTCCAGCAAGTTCAAGAAACAAGTTCTGGTGGTGGTATGAGGAATTGCAACGGTGGCTTGCATAGCTTTGTAGAAAGTCAAGATCTAGAACAACTTTTGGATTGGAGAGTATACCAATGCAAGTATAGGAAGAATGATAAAACAAGGTCTGAGTGACCTTCGGTCCAGTTCATGTTGTACTTATACAGGCTGCCCAGGGAGATAAGGCAAAAGTCATTTCAAAGCACTCCAAAACTGTTGCCAGAATAAAGCAATAATAATAATTCATAATGGGCATAGTCTCTGGAAAAGTGGTGGAACTGTCGACTTCCACAACAGATAACAGATGTAGGGTTGATTGTAGATCCTCAAGCTTCTGCGGTACGTAGACCTACCAGCTTTTTGGCAGGAGTAGGGCTGTAGATTCCAAAGTATCACTGTCCTCTGGGATGTCTCAATTTCTTAAGATATCATAGCATAGTCTCTTAGGCTATTATTGCTTCTTTAGAGCAGTTCACTCTTTAGAAGATCAAAACAGTCTTTTTCAGAGTATTTAAACGCAGTCTCTTAGAAGATTCAATTTCTTAACACAACACAGTCTCTTTCTGATGATTGCAGTTTTTTTTCTCCAGATGCGAGGCTTACCTTCAGATAAACAAACAGTCTTGAAATAGTGCAGTTTCTGAGGGACCAATAAGTCTTAGGTCCGTGGTTGTTGTCGTAGGGTGAGGTGCAATGGAGTCTCAGGATGCTGTACAGTAGTCCAGTGATCAGGTTCAAGAGCAGCTGCTGGCTTCACTTGATTATGATGGATCCAAGGTTCAAATTCTGTGACTTTTACTGCAGTTGGAGTTGACAGGATGACGACATAGGGTCCCCTCCAATGCAGGGCTAACAGTATCTTTCTCTACTCTTTGATCCACACCGAGACTCCAGGCTTGAAAGGATGCAGGGGTGCAGGCAAATTGATGGGTAATCGATTTTGTACTCAGGTATGAAGACTCCTGCAAAACAGAACTTAAAACCAATAGTTCATGTCTAATAATTTCAGATCCTATCTGTCTCATATCTCCTTTTATTTCCTATACAATAGGCAGGGGTTGCCCATACAGAATCTCAAAAAAGGGAAAACTCCTAAAGACTTAGCAGGGGCTAAGTATATCCTAGGAAGGGCTATAGGAAGAACCTGGGGCCACTTCAGATAAACCTCTTGGCAAAGTTTAGACAACTGAGATTTCAGGGTTCTATTCATACATTCTACTTTTCCTAAATTCTGAGATCTATAGGCAGTATGTATCTATTAATATCAATATCTTGGGGCTATACTTAATGGACTTGCTTCCTAAGGTTATCCACCCTCATTCTTTGTACAGGGCCCCATATGCATGCAAGGTTGTAAGGGCATACTTGGAATCTGGGTACACATTTAGACAGGGCTCCTTTCCTATTGTTAGTGCTCTAGTGAGGGCTATCAGTTCAGCTTTCTGTGGTCAAGTTTCTGGGACTAGAGCTGAGGACTCAACTACCAAATCAGGGGTCACCACTGCATATCTAGCACAACAATGTCCATTGATGATGAAACTGCCTTCAGCCACAAAGAAAGTCTGTTCAGGGTTCTCCATAGGGACATCAGTCAAATCCAGGTGGCTTGAGAATACAGTGTCAATAACTTCTAAACAGTCATGATCAGGGGGTCAAGACCAACTGGTAACAACATAACAGGATTCAAAAGCTTGACTGACCTTCAATTGGAGCTGGGGGGTTTTACGCAACATACTCTGTGGCACCCAAGAAGGCTCTCACTTGCCTCCTGGTGGTTGGAGTAGGAATACTGCATACAGCTGCTTTGCGTTCTGGTAAGTGTTCCAGGCGTCGAATTCCGCTGGACAACTGGAATCCTAGGTATTTAACTTGTTTGACATAATTATGCTTTGGCTCTTGAGACTTTGTATCCAGCCTCATTAAAAAGGTGCAAGAGTTCACTGGTGGCTTGTGGACATTCACTTTCTGAGTTGGTGGCTATAAGCAAGTTGTCCACATATTGAAGTAGAATTTTTTTTTTTCTGGAGTTTCTGGATAACTTGTCAAATCTTTTGCTGAGTGAGGCGAGTTCTTGAATTCTTGAGGTAATCTTGTCCAGATGAGTTGGCCCTACCTCCTTGTAGTGGGGTCTTGGGCTAAGCGTATACAGAAAAAGGCATCTTTTTAAGTCCAGAATGGTAAAATATATATCTTCAGCAGAGATCAGTTCCAAGAGAATATAAGGATTTTGGTACCACTGGTTGTATAGTTTCAGCTGCATCATTCATTCTTCTTAGATCCTGCACTGGGCGGTAATCACCTGTCCCAGGCTTCTTGACTGGCTTGAGGGTGACAATGACAGGGGCTATGTTTTTCGCTAGGCCAGGTAGATTATCTTCTGCCCATCCTCCAGGTGGGGCTATGAGGTTGGTAAGTGTACAGCTTGTTGCTTTGGATGCAGGTGAATAGAACCGCCATTCTTCTTCTTGGGGGACAGTTAACACCATCAGGCCAGCAGATTTTGAGTTTCATTTTTTTTCCCTTCAACAAAGGATATCTGTGCTTGAAGCTTTGCAAGCAGGTCTCGGCTCCAAAAATGGAATAGGGCATTCAGGCATATACAGGAACTGGTACATTATTATTATTATATATATTTTTTTGTTCACACATGCGGTTCTGCAGGAAAGGCTTTGCGGACTTAGCCCCAGTAGCTCTGATAATGGTGATGCATCTGGCCTAGTCTTTATCCATGCTGTAGCCCTCTTCGGCTGCCACTCACGCTATAGCTGCTTCACTCTCGTGCTGAAACACTGTGCTTGGTTTTATTCTATGACTCTGCAATCAAGTACTCCCTCCTCCCCTCCTGGGGTGGAGTCAAGATACGGGCATTCACTTCTCTAATGTCCTTCTTTTTCTATAATGGGTGCACTGATTTGCACCCAGTGGAGGCCTGCTACTTCTGCGGCCTCTTACACGTTCTCTGGTCCTTTGATTAGGAGAATCTCCACATCATTCGACTAAAATATCAGCAAAAAAGATCTGTTCTCTTTTTCCATCTTACAATTTTTACATTCTCTGTCCTTCTTCAACAATCCACATACTTTTCTGATAAACTTTCATTTAACCATTATGCCCGCAAATTCATCCAGTTCTCTATAATTTCTGTCCATTAGTTCAATCAAGTCCTAAAACTTCTCAGTGTATAATGCAGTTTTTTCAGTTCTAAACACGTCTGGTCAGCTGATTTTCACTTCTGGTTCAGAGGGGGTGCACATCCCCCTGCTGCGGAGGTGGCTGGCAAACTAGGGAATCTGCAGGGTGGATTCCCCCCCCCCCCCTCTCCTGAGTTCTATTTCTCCTAGCAACGCTCTATCCAGGAGGTTGATTTTTTTTTTAAAATGATCTACTTCTCTGCTGTGGGCACATTAGTTCACACCTACCGGGGGGTGACATCATCGGTGGAATGGGCTCCATCCCCCCCTTAAGCACTCTAAACGGAGCTACTTACAGAGAGAGAGAGAGAGAGAGACAGGATATCTAGAGATTCTGGGGCAAAATATAGTGAACTAAGGAAATATAACTAGCAGAAGTCACTCCCTTTCACATAGCATTCCTGATTGGGACAGAGACATTTCATAGTCTTCAGTAAATCCCTTACTGAAATTCTTGATCATACTTGAAAAGACACTTATTATTTCTGTAAACATAGGGCAGGCAGGAAACACTTAGATTGAGCACATACATCCATTATGCTTATTGCAACTTATTCCAAACAGGAACAATTTAGATACAGTTAGAATAAAAATAACTATCTGCCAGCCGTAATCAGCATGTCTCTGCAAAAGAAATTATTACTTTTTTTTTAGTTCAGAAAGCAAATATTCAAAAGACATTCCGGATATTTTTCATAAAGTACAGTACACCTTTCCCTTTTTTCAAATACAGAAAAACAGCTTACCGTTTGGGGAAGCATGCATTCAAATGACTTATACTTGTTCATAAAAAGGTTAGTGCAAACACTCCGCAAGATAAACTTTTTTTTTTTTAAAACTTTGATTGAATGAATCCTTTATTTTAAATAAACGGGAGACCTCTCAACCGAGAGTTGCTGTCTCTTAAAACACATTTTTTTTCCTTCTCTGCAAGCTACACCCCTCTGCTCGCTGGGAAACAACTGAACTGTGCTCATAAAAAGAGACTTCTCATTCACACGCACAGAGAGATGCCAGAAAAAACAATTTAAATCAGTGTCAAGTCGTGATCTAATAATTACTTTGTAGGTTTATAAGTCAAAGGAAATAAACCCAAAAACAGTTTGCTTAGTTTATCATTTCTGAAAGGTAACAATAAAAATACAGACAAAGCAGAGAATATAACTAAAAACAGTTTACGGAGCTCCGATGAGGTTAATTCGACCTTCAAAACTAAAATTCTGACTAAATATTCCTATCGAATGGTATATAATACCTAACCATAGCAGAAGGAACATTACTATTAAAAAACATATTGAATAACACAGGTACAATTGTCCTGAAATAAGCACAAACTAACAGCATTGAGATTTAAGCCTGCACAGGATTGGAAAGACGACACTGTACATTCTTTCCTTCAGACACGCCCCCTGTCAGTTTTTCACTGTGCTAAAACCAACTGGGTGAGACCAGCTTTTGGATTTTTAAAAATGACTGTAGGTGTTTTGCGTCTTCTTTCTGCTTTATTAATACAATTCCTTAATCAGTGAACTGTCACAAATTACTCAACAGAATAATCTCACATTTATAACAGAAGGGGACCTCGCAGTTTCAACAGATAACAAAAATCAAATACACAGGACGGACAATACACCAAACGCTTCCTCCGTTTTGCGACCTAGACGCAGTCACCCGGCTAGGAACTGTGCTAGTCCAGAGTCCACTCTGCTTGGTCCGTGCTGCCAGACCTCTCATTCACACTTCATTCACACAATCATGCTAGCAACGTATCTCAGAATGCATTCCTTTCTATCTATTCTGACTAGTCTTATCTAATTTCCCAATTACAAAAAGGATGGGGGTCTCACCCGGCGAATACCCATGCGGGGTTACTCGTCCCTTCCTTGAGAGGTGATCATGCTCTCTTACCAATTACCAATTTTCTCGAGATTACCAATTCCAAGTTCCTGTCTGTTCTGACTAGGCTGAATCATGATTCTCTATAACAGCTGTACCTCGCGAATACTCATGCAAGGATTTTCAAACAAAGACTTAAGTCTTACCAATTTCCAATTTTCTCGAGATTACAAATTCCAAGTTTCAAACTGCAGTTCTAACTCATCTGTCTAGACAGGTTTTCAAAACTATACTTACCAGATCTGGTTCCCAAGCTTCTGAGTTGGATCCTGGACTCCCCCGGGTCAGAAGTGTTGGCCAGCTGGACTCAGTGCCTGCCGAGGCCAGGCAGAACCCCCTCCGATTCAAGAGGATCGGTGGGCCCAGGGAAATTCCCCTGCGTCGGATTGGCATGGTTCCAACTGGACCAAACCTCAAGGCGAATTACGTGGATTTATTCACTTGAACACCATCCACCACTCGCACTTCCAGGCCAAACGCACCAAGAAATGTAGCAGCAGATAAGCATGCAATAAATAAAACCAGGAGTCTTTTCAAGGATCCAAGCCAGTTTAATGTGCACATGGCTCAAGCAATAAGCAATTTCAAAATGGCTGAGCAATGGCTTCTAGTAAAACAACAACTTTTATAGCTTTCTCGTCCATTCTAAGCATAGGCAAACTTTTCATTGGTCCCAGTACCCCTCTCACCCATCTATTGGTCCCGGTACTGATATGGCTACCCAATCGGGACTCTGGTCTGGGCTCAGCACCTGGTTGCCCCCCTTCTAGTCCCAATTACAATGGTCAGTGTCTCTAACTTGTTACATCTCTCCTCCAAGGTCGCTTAGCTTGTTAAAACATATGGGAAGCAGGGCACTGTAACCTTGCTTTTTGCAGAGTTAATTAATTCCATAGAAGCATAGCACACCTTATCAGTACCAATTAAACTTGTTTTTCTATATTTTCTAAGTTTCGTTTCTGCTTAGCTATGTTCAGTTAAACTGAGTTAAGTTTCAATTCTATGGTGTCATCATTCAGGGGGGTTTTCATTCCTCTGGGCCTAACTACAGGCTTCAGTTACAGGTCAAGCTGCTTAGGCCTGTCTGCTTAGTTCAATTAGCATGGATCATAGGCCGTCGCCTACCACAAAATAGCTATGTAGCCAGCCACAACTGGACTATTTCACACCTGTATAATGGGATGCAGTCACAGAGGACTACAGAAAGACATAAGGAGCAGGGCTGGCATCGCTGCGGTAAAGTCACATGTTTGTGCTCATCTGTGCAACATGCTACTTCCACCACTATAATCTGTTGGTGGAAAGGAATGTTGCCAACCCCATGATGCTGACTCAGATTAGATAGCACTCTATGCAGTTTCAAAGTACATCTAAGTGATACATGAGTACAGTAGGAAAGCAGATTTTGGTTACCAGCTGCCATATCTCTCACCCTCACACCAGGACCTGCCGAAACACAGGCATACCTAGGCTGGCGCCTAGGGTAGCAAATTCTGGGAGGCAGCAAAAGCAGGGCATTCAAAGCAAAGTACTAGATCTTGACATCCGCAAGGGGTGTAAAACATAAGGTTCGCCCAAGACTCCAACACTTTGGACCAAATCTGGTGCCGGCCCTGCCTCACACCAACATTCCAGCTATTGTGCTGTGTCTTCCTCATCACTATAGACTGAATAACTTACATGTCTGCTCACATAATGCTTTAGTATCCCTGGACAATACCTTTGCACATTGATACACATTCTGACTACTGCAATTTATTGTTGTTGAGGCTCTGGTATGGTTGTGAGTATATTGTAACCATGGCTATGTGTTTCCATGTGAGGTGGCTGTTCTCGAGAGTGACTGTGATTCCTAATATGGGTATGTCATGTATTATTCAGCATGCCTGACCTGCTGATCACAAGCAACATCACTGTACATTTCCATTAATGAGAATGTCACCTGGAGCTTTCATTCAAATAGTGCAAGGTGTGACTCTATTGTGCCTGTCACCTACATTGACATCCATCCATTTGTACTGTTTACTGATGGGATTTCAATATATATGAACTGTGACATACATAGATGCTGTGTTGCAAGGACAGCAAGTATGTGCAAGCAATTGCAGAGTATATCCTTATGGGAATGGTGGTGAAATGAGCTGGAATGAGCACTCTAGAAACTCTGCAAAGATTGAACCTCTGCAATATCCTTTGTGTCTTACTCATATGGAAGGCAAGAGAAGTGGCCTGTTCATACTGAAGTTTGTAACAGTGTGCTATCCTGAATGGAGGGCATAGCACTCATCATAACAGTATATTCATATTGGATGTTCAGTCTGTCATTATTGGGCCATGAGAATGGAAAATCCCTATGAGAGACAAAGTTCAAGACTTCCATATTCAGCAGTTGGAAGGCAGCACTGTAAACAGGTTCCCTTTGGTCAGATTACCATTAGCTGCCTGTGGAGGTTCTGCAGACATGTGGCCTGAAATAACCTCTCTTGGCACCATGCTATGTGGACATAATGATAGCAAAAAGATTCCACTCTAGGCCTAGGTTGTTTATGAGACCGCACGTCACATGTATTCTGCCAATGGCCAGTGGCACATGTTCCTGTAGGCCTTGTCTGTCTACATGTGCAAATGATGTTACAATATCACATGTTCTGTCTGCAGGTGATGCTGGATATAGATGCAGAGCCTGGTTTCTGACCCCAGTGCATTTCCCACGGTCACATGCAGAAAACAGGTACAATGAGTTCCATGCTACTACCCCTTCTGTCATTGAGCACACCTTTGGCATATTAAAAAGTTGCTTCAGGTGTCTGGATAAAATAGGTGGGGCCTTACAATACCACCATCTGACTGTGGCTAAGATCATTCTGTCCTGTTGCATTCTGCACAACATTGCAATCAGGCATCGCATCCCAGTTGAAATTAACCCGGATCTGGAGCCAGATCCAGTGTGCCACCCTGCACATGACCGTGAGAACACACGGGTGGTCTCAGCGATCAGGCAACTCCTGATACAGCATCTTTTTGCATGTAAGTGCTGTCAAGATAAAGCTATGGATGTGTGTAATAATTGCATTAACAACATTAATGTCAGCAACTTGAAAAGTCCTTTGTAGTCCGTCACCTGCTTTATAGGACCTCAGGAGAAATGACAGCACCACAGCCCATGCAGTAGTACACTGCACCACTCTGGTGACCTGAGGAACATATTGCCAATCACAAAGATCAAGGATGCAAAAAAGTGAGCCCAACCTGTTATGAGTCCTCATTTTACAGCATGATGCATTCTGTTATACTGGACTGATCTTCCCAAATCTGCCCTGAATCTTGATTCCAATAAGACATAAGAACACAAGATATGCCATACTGGGTCAGACCAAGGTCCATCAAGCCCAGTATCCTGTTTCCAACAGTGGCCAATCTAGGTCATACGTACCTAGCAGTTTCCCCAAAAGACACAGGTTGCACAGTGCTTTTATTGGGCCAAGCAGTGATATCCTGGGTCCCTTTTTAATAATGGTTTATAGACCTTTCCTCAAGGAACTTGTCCAAACCTTTTTAAACCCAGCTACACTAACAGCCTTTACTACATCCTCCGGTAACAAATTCCAGAGCTTGATTATACATTGAGTGAAAAAATATGTTATCTTATTAGTCTTAAATAGGTTACCCTGTAGCTTCATTGCATGTCACGTAGTCTTTCTATATTCTGCTGACGTAAACAATCGATCTACGTTTACCTGTTCCACTCCGTTCATTAATTTATAGACTTCTATCATATTTCCTCTCAGCCGTCTCTTTTCCAGGTTAAAGAGCCCTAACCTTTTTAGCCTTTCTTCATAGGGGTATCCTTCCATCCCCTTTACCATTTTGGTGGTTCTTCTCTGAACCTTTTCTAATAACACTATATCCTTTTTAAGATACGGCAACCAGAATTGCACACAATATTCAAGGTGTGGTTGCACCATGGAACGATACAGAGGCATTATAATATCCTTTGTTTTATTTTCCATTCCTTTCCTTATGATACCTAGCATTCTATTTGCTCTCTTGGCCGCCGCTGCACACTGGGTGGAGGATTTTAACATGTTATCCACAATGATGCCTAAATCTTTTTCCTCGGTGGTGGTTCCTAATATGGATCCTTGCATCGTGTAACCATAGTTTGGGTTGTTCTTCCCTAGGTGCATAACTTTGCACTTGTCCACATTAAATTTCATCTGCCATTTGGATGCCCAGTCTTTCAATTTATCAAGATCCTCTTGCAATTTTCCACAATCTTCATGGGTTTTAACAACTTTAAATAGTTTTGTGTCATCTGCAAATTTGATAACCTCACTCGTTATTCCCTTTTCCAGGTCATTTATGAATATGTTAAAAAGCAACGGACCCAGCACAGATCCCTGGGGTACATCACTATTCACCTTTCTCCATTGGGAAAATTGGCCATTTAGCCCTACCCTCTGCTTTCTGACTTTTAACCAGTTCCTGATCCACAATAGTACACTGCCTCCTATCCCATGACTCTTTAGTTTTGCCAAAAGTCTCTGATGAGGGACCTTGTCAAAGGCTTTCTGAAAGTTCAAATACACTATATCATCCAACTCACCTTTGTCTACCTGTTTATTCATACCTTCAAAAAAGCATAACAGATTAGTAAGACAAAATCTTCCTTGTCTAAAGCCATGTTGGCTGTCTCCCATTAAGCCATGACTATCTACATGTTCAGCAATTTTGTTCTTTATGATGGTTTCTACCATTTTTCCCGGTACTGACGTCAGGCTCACCGGTCTGCAATTTCCCGGATCACCCCTGGAACCCTTTTTATAAATTGGCGTTACATTGGCCATCCTCCAATCTTCAGGTATTACAGATGTGTGGGAAGTGAGAAGGGCAGTGTTGTCATAGGATGTGAAACATTTCATAAATGTAGCAAATTGCATGCTGAACATTTATAGTACACTTTGGAGGAGTCTCACATGATAACCATTATCTCTCATGTTCCAATGCTGTATCAGCCACACCTCTCTGGCTTGGGTGTGATTCATGATATTATCATCCAGTGTGCACTGTGAGGTAAGATGCAAGCCCAGAGATGGATCAGCATGGCACAAGTATACCTGAAGATCTTATGAGGGCACTAGACTGGGATAATATAGCTCATTGGGGTAGGTCATCTGCTGTATGTATTCGATCATACCAAAGTCAATGAGACTCCAATGTTGGTATGTAATGGTCCAGAGTGCTGGACCACACTGTCCACCCCAAGTTAGAAAGATATGTCTGTAGGCATATGTGCCATATCACCACACAAAGACATCAAGTGCTCACTTATTGTAACAATTTTTTCGACAAACACTTTGCCCAATGACAGCAATATGGAAGGTTCTGATGCAGTGGCTCATATGATGTTACCATGTAGACTATGGACTCTGGAAACTGATCAAGTTTGTCAATCTGTAGAACCCACGTAATGTATACTGCTGATGCACTTGCTAGCACCTGCCCAAGCAGATAGCATAATATGTCTTGTTACAGCATTTGAATAGTGGATGTCCATGATATGGCACATCTTCTGACCAGTTTTTGTACTGTGGGATATGAATAGAGTTTGATACCTCTGATTTTACCCTCAGATATCTCCTTGACATGGCACTAAAATGGCAAGACGTTCAACAACTGTGATACATCTTAGGAAGTGGTGAACTCCATGAGACTACATCACTGTCATGATGTGGATTAGCAGGTGAGGTGTATAGTGCCCTGTGATAAAGTGCTCATCACTAACTACGTTGATAGCAAACATTACTGTGTATATGTAGATCTATCCGGTTTCTAAGCAGTATATGTTATGAGGTATTGAAGTGTCAAAACATGGACATAGTGCACTATGTCTTGGTACAGGCCCACACAGACTGTGATGTAGGAAAATTCCCATAGATATGTGATTCGCCACATAGCTGTGAATTTGACCAGAGTCACCAGATGGAGATGCTCATCATCTCAAAGTATTTCAGTGGCACAGATATGCATTCCTCTGATAGACTACCATATGTTTCTCCACAGAACAGGTGTCTTGGGTGTGTCAAAGCTCACAAACATGGAGTTTTCATGAGATCTGATCTGCCACAGAGCCATCAGGATAAGCCACTGTAGAAGGTATGTGCACAAGACAGATTATAGCCATCTTTAATGTGTGATCAACACACACTATGCAGACTGGCCAGAAGTCATAAGGATATGTTGAAGCGGCATGCCTATCTAATGGCCATTGGTGCTAACACAACAGCTCAGATGGTAGATTGGACTGGCATGCAGGCATGTAACTCTGTGTATAGTAGCTGTCAAGCATTGTCTGCCATTGCAACCGACTGTGATGGCTGTTAGGGTATTTCTCAGATGTTTAAGAATCACAAGGGCAAGTACTTTGATTATGGAATATCACACTTAACTTGCAACCATATGCCTGCAACTGCTGTGTTCTGTAGGTCCAGGTACACTGTCAAGTGTTGACAGGGATGATGTGTTCAGCAGAATAAGAGGAGACAATGTAGCATGAAAAGCTCACATGTGCAATGCTGACTGCTTCCCCACATATGAGGGGCTGCTGATATGCCTTTTGCTGACGCAATTCTACTAACCTCTGTTACCTAACAGGACTCTATCATGTTGCATGTCAGTGTTTTCAATGTGACCATGCCAAAGTTAATGATCAAAACTCATATACAATGATATACAATCTGAAGACTCCAGCTCAGACACCAGAGGAAGCAAAATCCCCAAACCAGACACAGACCAGAAGCACTCAAGAGAGAAAACACAAGAAATTGTGAGTAAACCCTTAACACAGCACCCTGCTGAAGAAAACATCAATACCTAACGTAACTACACTTAAAGCCAAACCATTGTACCTGCCAAATAGCCACTGGATAATCAACTCTACCTAGTACCATCCACTCAACATACACAAGGACAAGTAAAATGGATATGAAGATATTACTCATTATACTCCTTCTCCTCCTACTCCTTCAAAACACATACTCTCATGCTGGAGAAGCCAAATTACCTTCACATACTCACCAAATTCCAAATATACAAACAAGCAGGTATGCAACACACAAGATACACACAACTACGAATCAAAAACACCACAGCAGACCACAAAGAATAATACTCATAACTCAGAACAGCAATGAAGAATCACCCCCTATCATAATACCACAAGTTACCACACTCTCCTGTGCATTAGTCAATGCATGATCCATATGAAACAAATTCCACACAATAATGGACTTCGTACAAAACCAGGACATAGACATCATGTGCATCACCGAAACATGGCTCTCCGAGACAGACAATGTACTCATAAATCAAATGGCCTCTCAACAATATACGATACACAACTCCTCAAAACCAACACGTAGAGGCGGTGGTGTACTAGTTATTGCAAAATCCCACCTACAATTTAGCACCACATCCAACATCCGAACCACAGGAAGTAATGTAGTAACAATCGCAAATAAACACCTTGCACTCTGCCTTATCTACAGAGCCCCAAGTTCAAATGAAGAGGATCTCTCCACCATACTGGAATAGATCTTCTCCCTGGCAATCCAAAACAAACCTCTCACAATCCTTGGGGACCCTAACATTCCATCATTATCCTCCCAGAATCAAGATACGTTCAAAGAAATAATGGAAGATTTGCAGTACACCCAACTAATAAATACCCCAACCCACAAGTTGGGAGGAACCCTCGACCTAGTATTCACACCAAACCAACAAGACTTGATAACACACCTAACAGTCTCCCCAATCCCCTGGTCGGACCACCACATGATCAAGTTCTTCATAAACACACCCATGATAGTGCTTTCGACAGATGTGTGTCAACTTTGTGGGACCCAGAGAGGGACCTTGCTGCATCGTTTTTGGAACTGTACTCATATTGTCCCTTTCTGGCACGCGGTGCATGCGGCCTTGGGGGCCTGGAGACCTCTGGGAGGGGTGCTCACGCCAGAGTGGTGCCTATTTGGAGTCCCCAGTACCAGTGGTCGCACTAGGTCCAGGTCTAGCGCTGGGGCGAGTGTCGGCTCTACAAGGTCGTCCAGGGTGGGGGGTAAGGAGAATCTAGCGACTGAGGGGCCTATAAGGGTAGTTACAGGCATGTCTCGCTGTGATGTAAAGTTATATGATAGGGGTTTTCTAATAGCGAAACACTGTATTCTTAAACATTGGGTCAAGGACAAACCCCCTGGGATTGGGGAGTGGCACCACAGTCTATTTGTCTTACAGGGCTTCGAGCGGCGTACGGCCCAGATTCTGGGGGGGGGGGGGAAGAAGCAAGTGGAGTTTGAAAAAATTTGGCGTGGGGTTTCCTGAAGTCTCTGAGGGAACGGGTTCCAAGGGGTTGGGGAGAGTGGGCGTATGTGTGAGTGTGAGTTGGGGTGGAGCTCTCAGGGTAGATCGAATTAGGTAGGGCAGGGGGAGATGGGTGGGGGGGGGTTGGGGGGGTGTAGAGGTTGGTGATACAGGGGGGGGGAGGGTACGGGGGGTTTTAGGGGGAGTGGGCGGGCTTAGGTATACACTGGTTTCTCTGTTATTGTGTTGTTATTGCATTGCTATGTTACTCAGATATGTTGGCTTTGCTGGGGTTGCCTGGTGTGGATCTGGAAAGGGTGAGAGTGGGTTTGCCGGGCATGTTCTCGCCCGGCGGGCTTGCCTATTGCCTACTGTCTTTGATCTGACTCCGACCCTCTCAGATGTCTTATTACTGTCTGATTTTGCATTCTGTACTGTGCTATATTTGTTGTGTACTTTGAGCATAATTGGCATGGTGTATATATGTTGGTTTATAATGAAAAAGCAATAAAAATGATTTGACATAAACACACCCATGATAAACCGAACAACTGCTACAAACCTTCATGGAAAAAAGGAGATTTCAAACTTTTCACACACAAATTCCTGGAAGAGGTATTCCCAGAACTAGAACAAACTCAACAGACCTTGACACCATCTCCAAATTGAACAAAACTCTACATAATGCAGCGATCACACCAAACAAGCTAACCAATGACAATAAAAGAAATCACTACGCCCCCTGGTATTCAAAGGAAATCAACGAACATAAAAAAACAACTGAGGAAAATAGAACGTCAATGGAGAAGAACCAAAAGCCATAACATCTTGACAAAATACAATGAGATGCAAGCCACATACCATAATATGATAAACAGTCACAAAAAGGAATACCACTCAAACCTGATAATGAAATCAATTAACAAACCAAGGGAGCTCTTCTCTATAGTAAGCAATCTCACAAAAGATCCAACGAAGAAAGATGACCCAAACCCCATCTCTCCACAAGACATAGCCAACTATATACAACATAAATACACACAGGTACCTCTCATGAAACCAACCAAATCTAATATACAGCACATTAAGAATGAAACCTGGGTCTCATTCCACATCCCATCAAGACAACATCTCAACTCCATCATAGCTAACATAAACACAACAACCTCCCTATTGATCCATGCCCTGTCAACTGGATTAAGCAAACAAAAGAATACCTAACACCCCATCTGCAAATGATTGTTGAATCATCACTCACACAAAGATACCTCCCCCAGCAACTCAAGAAAGCATCCATCAGACCAATCCTTAAGAACAATAATCTCAACAAAAATGAACCAAACTCCTACAGACCAATATCTAGCCTCGCCTTCGTAGCTAAGATAATTGAGAAATGCGTACAATATCAACTACAGGACCACATAGACACCCACGTCCCACTGGACCCACATCAATACGGATTTAAAGAAAACCACGGCGTAGAAACGCTAATTACATCCCTCTTGGACACACTCATAGCAGGCATAGACAATATACACAATGGCTTTGTATTATGTTTCTTAGACATCACTGCTGCCTTTGACTCAGTGAATCACAACATCCTGTTGCAGAGACTCAGAGACGTGGGGATAAGTGGCACAGTACTGGACTGGTTCTTCTCATACCTCTCCCACCGTACAAAGCCAGTAAAAAATAATAACCAACAATTTGAACCCTTCACCTAACACCAAGGCGTCCCACAAGGCTCGGCTCTCAGCATTATTATTCAACATCTACATCCAGCCAATATGCAACATTATAAAACAATTCAACATCCATTACAGAATATATGCGGACGACATTATGAGATTCACCCCCATAAACGTCAAACATCCAGACTACACACAAATCACTGCATGCCTTGAATCAATGTCAGAATGGCTCAACAATCAAAGCCTATTCATAAACTACAGAAAATCTGAACTGATACACATTACCAGGAGTACTATATTCTCACCACCGGATTCAATAAAGATCTTCGACCACACCATAAACAATAAACAGGAAGTCAGATACCTCAGTGTGATTTTTGACCAGCAACTCAGCTTCCAACTTTACATTAAAAAGACAACCGGATCAGCCTACCACAAACTCAGAATACTACGCAAACTCAAACCTCTACGCAATGACAGCGACTTCCGAACTGTATGCCAAGCCATGATAATGCCTATACTTGATTTCTGTAATGCAATCCATTATGGCCTCCTGAAGAAAACTACCCTTCCGCTACAGCTGGTGCAAAACACTGCGGCCAGAATCATCACTGGAACAGCAAAATACAATCACATAACCCCCACACTCCACCAGCTACACTAGCTCCCGGTCTCCGTACGCACCAAATACAAAATCTTAATAATAATCTTCAAAACATTAAACAACCTCTCCCCAGTAACCCTCCAACCACTTATCAGGAAGACACCCCCAACCAGAACAAGAAGAGGAACAGACAACAACAACCTAGAGACCCCACTAAACATCAGGAAAGCAAATCAATCCACCTGCAAGAGAGCCTTCTCCCTGTTTGCACCCCAGCTATGGAACAATCTCCCCACCTCAATAAGAGCAATCACAGACCTAGCAGACTTCAGGAAGGCAATAAAAACCCACCTCTTCATTGAATACTTTGGAGCCAACCCAGAAGACCAAGAACCTTTGCAGAATGACTACATAACATTGTAACAGTTTCCTTGTATATAGTAAACAGTTGTTAATCATTTGTAATATCCCAATTAACCTCCAAGTTATATATCCCTGTTCGATGTAAAGCTCGCTGTTGTAACTGTTCTATGTTCTATGTAAACCGCTTTGAATATATGATAAAGTGGTATAGAAGACCTGTTAAATAAATAAATAAATGACAAAAGAGTGGCGAGCAGTGATGAAACATCTGTCCTTACAAGGGAACATGGCAACAACAATTGATGATGCTGTGGATGTCAAAGTAGGCGATGTGTCCCTCCTACACCACAATCAATAACTGTGTTGCCAAGCAGAGGACAAGACATTGTAACTATGAACATGAATAATGTAATGGGATGTCAAGTAAAGTGGCAATCACAAAACACATGCATGTTGGTCATCACATGGTCCTGGAGGATCTCAGAATATCATCTAACAATGTAGCATAGACACTGAAGAGATCACCAGAAGGTGTGGCCTATGTCATCCATGACATTGTAGAAATGACGAAGCTCTCAGTCAAATGGGTTCCCAAATGCCTCAATGCTGGCCTGAAGTGTGAATGATAGCCTGTGTCACATGCCATTTTGTACAGATGCCATTTGAATGCTGTGGGATACCATGATTGGATTGCCACTAGGAATGCATATTAGATCCATCTAGACACCAAATAACAATGCAAAGAATGTAGCTGCAGTGGTTACCCAGGTCATCAGAGGTTCCAAACTCTGACACCAGGAAGCAAGTTGAAGGTGTCTGTCTGTTGGGACAATGAGGGAATTGTGCTTGTTGTTCATCTGCAAAAGGGGGAACCCATATGGCAAACTACAATGGGCCCGAATAGATTGGAGCAACAATGTTGTGGTGGTGTCCCTTGTGGATGAATTAATTAGGCTGCATCTGTAGCATATATATCAATATTTCTAGTGCTAGATATCACTATGGAATCTGGTTGATATGTGTTATGGGGATAACAGGATAGGTTGCTCTAAACTATTCAGCAGTGGAGTGGAGGTATAGCCTAATGGTTAGAGTACTGGCTTAGGAAACAAGAGACCAGGGTTTGATTCTCATTAGCACTCCTTGTGGCCTTGGGCAAGTCACTTAACCCTTCATTGCCTCAGGAAATTCCAAGTTATTAATGTCCCTGTTCTCGTATACTACCAAGTTTAAGTTACAATGTAAACTGCTTTGACTTAAATTATAAAGCAGCATAAAAATCCTGTTAAATAAATGTTGCATGTGTATGGAAGTCAGGGGTGAATATGTTGACTAACCAAACATGGAAACTGCCTTTACCATCATGAACCCAAAGATCTATCAGCTTGTATGCTGTGGACACATGCAAAAATGTAAAAAGACAGAGCAAGGACACACAGACTACATTCCACAACACATTACTCCAGTGATGTGCCACAGATGCAATGTCCATAATCAGGCTGTCAATATCCAAAATGTTAAGATATATTGCTGGGACATCCATCTTTAAGCCGCTTATTGGCCCAGCTGAAATCACACATATGTTTTCACATATATCTTACTATCCCCATAATAAATGTCAACTAGATACCATAGTGATATCTAGCACTAGAAATATTGATATATGTGCTACAGATGCAGCCTAATTAATTCATCCACAAGGGACACCACCACAAATTGTGCTTTGCACAGAGGTGGACAATACGTCTGTCACTTGTGTAGACAATGAAATGGTGTACTCTGTCTCCAACACAACATTGTGTTTCAAGATCCAACAGAATGCAGTGAGGTCAGACAGTGAGGTTGAAAATCACAAACAATAGGAAATAATACAGTACATGGAGAAATATTTAAGATGTTATGAATGTCAGTGAGATTAATGTATGGTGCTTGTGCACATTATTTGCCAGTATGATTGTCCATGTGCATCTACTGTACATTGTAACCTGGAACCAGTTCAGCTGTGACCCCCATATGTTATCATAATGGGAAATCATGGGCACCAGAGCACTGCATAGGTACACTTTCAGACATATTACTGCTATGACTGTGTCCACAATCCAAGTATTAGCAAGGAACACAAATATATGTCAGCAGCCCAAACGTCTCCCACGCTGTTCCACATTAGCAGACAGGTAATCTTGCATGTCAATGAATAGTGCATATCCCTTGTGCCGAATGCAATAGGCCTTTCCTTATAGAGGGATAGGTACCAACAAAGATGCCCATTATTGATTTGCACTCTGTTGGGCAGTGGTGAAATATGTGTCATCCCTTTGCTTGCTTTTACAAATAGAGAACTGTGGTTTGTGAGCGTTGTATTTTGGGGTCCCATGTAGTGACACATCAGGAACCATCTGGCCCCAAAATACCCCGCAGCACAGCTATGGCCACATGGAAGAGTGAGGTGCTACAACATGTTATGGCATAAAGGTGAATCACACATTACTCCCCACGTAGCTAGTGGCTGCAGGAACCCCCACATAATATCAACTATGATGGTTGCAGATGTAGCAGCCCCTCACTGTCCAAGTAAGGTATATGGCTCCTGCTAAGATCCATGCTCCAGCTGCAGTACTATGTGCACTGGTGTTCTGATTTAGTTTTCACTGTGTCTTATGGACATTTGGAAATGGATTGTGATGATGGGCCTTTAAAGATTGTATGAATATGTACAGGGCTGGGACCTATATATGGGGCTCACTCTTGATTTTAGCATTCTACATATCTTTGAATAATGTGCTACAGGTATATGTGAAGATGTGTCTCTTCAACATGTGCACAAATGGAAAGGGGCAACACCATAGAAGACCTCAGGATGCTTACTGTAGCAATAGGAAAACATGATGTATGCTTCAGACACAGGCACAGAGCTCTACCTCATCTGTCTCACATGGGTCATGGTACAAATATGTGTAGCAATGGAAAACTACACATCTCTATGTGATATGAGAGGGAGTGTTGACCTTTCCCACAGCCCAAAGATAGGGAACCACAAGGAACAGGGCTGTGATCACACATGTTGTATGACAATACAACAGAAAATACTGCTGCCACATACCAGATAGGACTATCAGGTAGGTCCTGTCCAAATCACATGCTCCACAGACAAGTTTATGCAGAATGCTAGCATAAATACAAGGATGGGTGGGAAAATACCTGATGTTCCCCCTCATGTATGTTTCTGTGTTATGGCACCAGTTGTGCAAGAACTGAGCCAGGCCACATTGTCACTTTGTCCATCATCTTGGCATAGGATATGCAGTAGCATGCACCAACTATTATATGTATCCCATACCGTTGTACATATCTGTGGTTGAGGGTATATACAAGTGTGATAGATGTGTTTGTAGCACACAGGTCAACTAGCTCATTCACCACAATAACCCAGTTGCAACTGTCATGCTATCAAGAGATGCCCTCCCATGTTGAATTAGCAAAGACATACGATATCCATCGAGAGCAATTGAATAAGGGAACTGTTCTGTGTGGGATGGCTAAACCATGATGAAAAGGGGATTGATATGTATAGCCTGACATATTGCTGCCAAGGGCACAGCTGGTTCACACACATCACCTGAGCACATCATCTGTGCCCCCATCACCTGGGACTAGGAACGTAAATAGGGGATAGTTGAAGACAACCAAGGCTGGGGTGCAATGCGTCACACAGGACGTTGCATGGGCAGAGCAACAGCATCCAGGGCAGATTCGAGTACAGTGTTATAGGAAGCTACTGCCTCATTAACAGACAGGTGAAATAGTGGGGGAGAGAAGTGAAGTGGCAGTGGTGAAGAGAGTCAATGGGTCCATAGCATGAAGATCTCCAAAGAGGTTGGAGAAGTCTGTCCAAGATTGAAGCAGGGGGTCAGGAAGAGTGAATTTTAGCAAGTGATGGTCGTCAGATGAGGGAAGAGCTGAGGTACAAAAGTTTGAGGGTAAGCAATCAGAGCAGAAGACAAGGCCAAGACAGTGGCCATGCTGGTGAGTGGGGACAGTAGAGCAAAACTGGGAGTAAAATAATGAGGTGAGGTAAAGGGTCCTAGAAGCATAGGGGTCAGAGGGGTTAACAACATGAATGTTAACATCCCTGGGAATAAGGAAGAGGGAAGGTGAATCCAGAAAGAAGGCAAGCCATGAGTCAAAGTTAGTGAGAGAGGTAGAAATGGATTTGTCAGGGGTTCAATAAACCACAGCTATCTGGAGAAGTAGTGGAGTGAAAAGGCAGATGGAGTGGACATCAAAGGCAAGAAAGAAGTCAAACTGAGGCAGAAGGAGGGTTTGCAATTGGCAGGACTGAGTGACTACAAACCCAACACCACCACCAGTGGGATGAGGCGTGTGGGAGAACAAACAGCTATCATGACAGAAGACAGCAAATGAAGCTGAGTCCTCAGGGAGGAGCCAGGTCTCATTGAGAGTAAGAAGATGGAGGTCATGAGAGATAAAGAGTTCATGAATGAAGTTAAGATTATCTGAAAGGGAGTGTGCATTCCACAAGACACAAGAAACATGAAGAGAAGAGGGGAAAGTAGAGGGATATGAATAAGATCTGAGGAGTTGTGTGTATGTGGGTGGGGAGGGGGCAGGGGTGGGATTGAGATATCCAGATGACAGGAGTAAAAGAAGCAGAAGAGTGCAGGGTAGAGAGGAGACAGCATGGCGGTAGTGAGAGTGAGGTTGTTTCAGAGAGAAAGGAGATGTCTGAATGAGAGGGAGACAATGGTAAAGCACAAGAGCTGATGATAGGATGGACAAGACGATGGTGGGAGAAGTAAGGATGGTGGAGAAGAGATGCTAAGGAAGGGAGGGAGGCTTGAGGCTGTTGGTAAGAGGGGAGAAGATTAAGGAATATCAACAATAGGAAGAGAGCATGATATTGAGCCATATGAAAAGAACCAAGAGGGGAGCAGATGTTAGGCGACAACTATGAAGGAAAGGCAGGGGAAGGACCTCAGGGAACTAGGGTGCACCTGTGAGTAATAGTGGTGATGACCCCAGGACAGCTAAGTGAGATTGTTAGCCAGGGGGTGGTTGGGCTGTGGGGTGGGAGGGAGGGACAAATAGGATGTGAAAAGGAGATGCCAGAACCAGAAAACTGGAAGTAAAGAGAGGTGAACCCAATTACAATCCAATAATGCAGAGAAGGTAAAAAAGCACACTAACAATGATAACATAACTTACTAAAAAGATATATACATATCAAGATAGTCAGAGAGGACTCACAAAAAGATAGTAAAAAGTGAGGCCCAGAACTGGGAGCAGAACTAGTAATTGAGTTGCACCTTTCACAGCAAGAACTGGCAAATGGCAGAAGCACATGTGGGGAGGGGGGATGAGGAGGATAAGACAATGCTTCAGTGGTGGGGGGTAGGGAGGGAGGAAGGCTATACCAACTGCACAAACAGGTAGGTTAGCAAGCAGATGGGGGGATAATTACAATACTTGGTGAAGAACAACACAGATAGAGGTAGAAGTAAATAAGAGATCTGCATTGCGGCCCCATGAGTGTTGGTGTGTATATTGTGTGGGACACCATGAGCCAATTTTATTTATTTATTTTATTTATTTACATTCTCTTATATACCCCCGTGCTATTCTGCATCAGTGCGGTTTACATTGAACAAAGTGAAATTACATTGAACAGGACATTATAACTTGGAGATAACAATTTTACAGGGAATATGGGCTATGGAGGGTTAAGTGGCTTGCCCAAGACCACAAGGAGCACCTGTGGGACTAGAAACCCCAGTCCTTCTGGCCCAAGGTTGCTGTCCTCTAGTGGGATTTGAACCCCCGACCAATGATACCACCAGGGAAGTTGTGCACTGCTGCACCCTACCAGCACCAGTCCTGCATGGCTAAGGAGCTGATACACATGCTATGCTTTGAATAATGTGCTACAGGTATATGTGAAGATATGTCTCTTTAACATGTGCACAGATGGAAAGGGGCAACACCATAGGAGACCTCAGGATGCTTGCTGTAGCAATAGGAAAACATGACATAAGCTTCAGACACAGGCACAGAACAGCTCAAAGTCCTAAACTTCAAAAACACTGACTTCAGTAAAATGGCCAAGTACCTGAAGGAGGAGTTGGCAGGGTGGGAGGGGATAAGGGAAGTGAAATTGCAATGGGCTAAACTAAAGGTGGCAATAAAAGGAGCAACAGATAAATATGTAAGGAAAGTAAATAAAAACAAGAGGAGAAGGAAATCTATTTGGTTCTCCAAAGAAGAGGCTGCTCAAATAAAGGCAAAATCCACAGCTTTCATAAAATTCAAAAGCTTGCAAACAGAGGAACACAGTATGGAATACAGGATCAAACTAAAAGAGACAAAAAGAGAAATAAGGAAAGCAAAATAAAAGGCAGAGGAAAAGATGGCTAAAGATGTGAAGTGTGGCGACAAAACTTTCTTCAGGTATATTCGGGAGAGGAGGAAAATCAGAGATGGAATTGCAGGACTCAGAAGTGCTGGGAACGGATTTGTGGAAAGTGACATTGAAAAAGCAAAATTGCTAAACAAATACTTCTGCTCTGTTTTTACTAAAGAAAATCCTGGAGAAGGACCATCTGTGACTCCCAAATATAAAAATGGGAATGAAGTAGATACCACACCATTCTAGGGTTGCCAACTGGCTCCAGATGCCCCCGACAGGCTTGATCCAGTCCTGGATTTACTCCATTGCATGCAGTGACTTGTAGTTTTCCTTTTCTTATGGAGTGCAATGGAGAAATCAGAGCTACATATCCCTGCATGCAATGAGGTAAACCCAGGACTGGATCAAACCTGTCGGGCGCATCTGGAGCCAGTTGGCAACCCTACACCATTCACAGAAGATAATGTGTTAGAACAACTTGCAAAATCGAAAGTGGACCAGGCCATGGGACTGGATGGGATACATCCCAGGATACTGAGAGAGCTCAGAGAGGTTCTTGCAGGGCTGTTAAAGGATGTTTTGAACAGATCCTTGGAAACAAGAGTAGTTCTTCAGGACTGGAGAAGGGCGGATGTGGAACCTCATAAGAACATAAGAACATAAGAACATAAGAAATGCCATACTGGGTCAGACCAAGGTCCATCAAGCCCAGTATCCTGTTTCCAACAGTGGCCAATCTAGGTCATACGTACCTAGCAGTTTCCCCAAAAGACACAGGTTCTGCAGTGCTTGTACTAGGCCAAGCATTGATATCCTGGGTCCCTTTTTAATAGTGGTTTATGGACCTTTCCTCCAGGAACTTGTCCAAACCTTTTTTAAACCCAGCTATACTAACAGCCCTTACTACATCCTCCGGTAACAGATTCCAGAGTTTGATTACACGTTGAGAGAAGAAATATTTTCTCCTATTTGTCTTAAATAGTTTACCCTGTAGCTTCATTACATGCCCCCTAGTCCTTCTATATTCTGATAGCGTAAACAATTTATCCACGTTTATCCGTTCCACTCCATTCATTAATTTATACACCTCTATCATATCTCCCCTCAGCCGCCTCTTTTCTAGGTTATAGAGCCCTAACCTTTTTAGCCTCTCTTCATAGGAGTAGCCTTCCATCCCCTTCACCAATTTGGTGGCTCTTCTCTGTACTTTTTCTAATAACTCTATGTCCTTTTTAAGATACGGTGACCAGAATTGCACACAATATTCAAGGTGCGGTCGTACCATGGAGCGATACAGAGGCATTATAATATCCTTTGTTTTATTCTCCATCCCTTTCCTTATGATACCTAGCATTCTATTTGCTTTCTTGGCCGCCGCTGCACACTGGGCGGAGGGTTTTAACATGTTATCCACGATGACTCCTAAATCTTTTTCCTGGGTGGTGGTTTCTAATGTGGAGCCTTGCATCTTGTAACTATAGTGTGGGTTGTTCTTTCCTAGGTGCATAACTTTGCACTTGTCCACATTAAATTTCATCTGCCATTTGGATGCCCAGTCTTCCAATTTATCCAGATCCTCCTGCAGTTTTCCACAATCCTCTTGGGTTTTAACAACTTTAAACAGTTTTGTGTCATCTGCAAATTTGATTACCTCACTAGTTATTCCCTTTTCCAGGTCATTTATGAATATGTCAAAAAGTAGCGGACCCAGTACAGATCCCTGGGGTACTCCACTATTCACCTTTTTCCATTGGGAATATTGGCCATTTAGCCCTACCCTCTGCTTTCTATCTTTTAACCAGTTCCCGATCCACAATAGTACACTGCCTCCTATCCCATGACTTTTTAGCTTCGCCAAAAGTCTCTGATGGGGGACCTTGTCAAAAGCTTTCTGAAAGTCCAGATACACTATATCAACCGACTCACCTTTGTCTACCTGTTTATGCACACCTTCAAAAAAACAGATCAGATTAGTAAGACAAGATCTTCCTTGTCTAAAGCCATGTTGGCTGTCTCCCATTAGGCCATGACTATCTACATGCTGTGTAATTTTGTTCTTTATGATGGCTTCTACCATTTTCTCTGGTACTGACGTCAGGCTCACCGGTCTGTAATTTCCCGGGTCACCCCTGGAACCCTTTTTAAAAATTGGTGTTACGTTGGCGACCCTCCAATCTTCAGGTATTACAGATGATTTTAATGAAAGTTCACAGATTACCAATAACAGGTCTGCAATCTCATATTTCAGTTCTTTCAACACTCTGGGATGTATACCATCCGGTCCAGGTGATTTGCTACTATTCAGTTTATCAAATAGTTGTAATATATCTTCCCGGTGTAGCGATATTTCTCTCAATTCCTCTGCAGTATCACCTTTAAATACCACTTCAGTCTTGGGTAACACCCCTACATCTTCCTCAGTAAAGACTGAAGCAAAGAATTCATTCAGTCTCTCTGCTATAGCCTTGTCTCCTCTTATTGCACCTTTTACCCCTCTATCATCTAATGGTCCAATTGACTCTCTCACAGGCCTTTTGCTACGAATGTACTTGAAAAAGTCCTTATTTCGTGTTTTTGCTTCCGTAGCAAGTTTCTTCTCAAATTCCCGCTTTGCCTGCCTTATCAATGCTTTGCATTTAACTTGCCAGTGCTTGTGCTGTTTCCAGTTTTCATCATTTGGCTCTTTTTTCCATTTTCTGAAGGTTGCTCTTTTGGCAGCAACAGCCTCTCTGACCTCACCTTTAAACCATGCTGGCAGTTTTTTGGACTTTCTTCCACTTTTCTTAATGCGTGGAATACAGCTGGTCTGGGCTTCGAGGATAGTATTTTTAAATAACACCCAAGCTTGCTGTAAGTCTTTAACCTTTGGAACCGCTCCTTTTAGTTTTTTCCGAACTATATTCCTCATTCTATCATAGTCACCCTTTTGAAAGTTAAAAGGTAGTACTGTGGATTCCTTTACTATCTGTCCTCCACTGATTAAATCAAACATGATCATACTATGATCACTATTGCCAAGTGGTCCCAACACCCTTATTTCTTGCACCAGATCTGGCGTTCCACTAAGGACTAGGTCCAGTATGGCTTCCCCTCTGGTCGGTTCATGAACCAGCTGCTCCAAGAAGCAGTCATTCATTTCATCTAGAAACTTTATCTCTTTAGCTTGTCCTGCTGTGACACTGTCCCAGTCGATACCGGGGTAATTGAAATCACCCATTATTACTACTCTGTTGTGGCTTTTGTTAGCTTCCTTGATTTCTTTGAGCATTTCATCATCCATTTGTTCATTCTGGCCAGGTGGTCGATAGTATACTCCCACTTCACAAAAGTGGTGAAAGGGAAGAAGTGACAAACTACAGGCCCGTGAGCCTTACCTTGGTGGCGGGAAAAGTAATGGAGGTGCTTCTGAAAGAGCAAATAGTGGACTTTCTCAAAACCAACAGGTTGCATGATCTGAGGCAACATGGTTTTACCAAAGGACGATCTTGCCAAACAAATCTGATTGAGTTCTTTAACTGGGTGACCAGAGAACTAGATCAGGGGCATGCAATGGATGTCATCTACCTGGATTTCAGCAAAGCCTTTGATACTGTTCCTCATAGGAGGCTTATCAATAAACTCAGTAGTATGGGGATGGGTCCCTTGTTGGTGAACTGGATCAGAAATTGGTTTACTGACAGACGACAGAAGGTGATGGTAAATGGAGCTCACTCGGATGAAAGGAGGGTGATTAGCGGGGTGCCCCAGGGTTCGGTCCTGGGCCTGGCACTGTTCAATGTATTTGTGGGTGATATTGCTGAAGGACTGCATGGAAAAGTCTGTCTTTTTGCAGATAACACGAAAATTTGTAACAGAGTGGACTCCCGTGAGGGAGTGGATAACACTGGTCAACAAACTTTTACAAAAGTCATGTTACTGAAATAAAAATAGTCATTTCTTATCAATTTTTATATGCTGAACACTAATATGACAGTGAAATTGCAAAGTTGGCTCTAGTCTTTTTGTAATCTACAGGAATTAATGTTTACATCATGAAATGCATGTCAATAGTAAATATAATAGGCCTTCGGTTAATACCTGTAAAAAACCAAGTCATAGACTACTTCTTAGATTTTTTCACCTGTCTCTTGTACAGCTGTTCGGGAGCTTCTCTGGGGAGTGTCCAGCAGTAGTCAGCCAGCATTGTAGTGGACCATTTTCCCTGGTATCTTTGCCCCATCGTTGCGATATCCTGGTGAAAACGTTCGCCCTGTTCATCACTAACCATAATACCACAGTTGTCAGGAAAGAAATTGAGATGGGAATCAAGGAAATGGATCTTTAGAGACATATTCCAGCCAAGTTTCTGATACTTCATCAGCATGTCTTCTACTAGTTCCTTGTAGTTTTCTGCCCTAACATTCCCAAGAAAGTTTGTTGACACTAAACGAAAAACATTCCATGCATCACCCTGCGGCAAGTTGTTGAACTGGTCATCTTTGAAGAGCTCTCGAATCTGAGGACCCACAAAAACTCCCTCTTTAATCTTTGCTTCGCTGAGTCGATGGAATTTTTCATGCAGGTATCGTAAAGCTGGCGAAGTGCAGTCCATGGCTTTCACGAAGTTTTTCATCAAGCCTAGTTTGATGTGAAGGGACGGTAGCAGGATTTTGTGAGCCTCAACCAGAGCTGGGTGCTGGATATTCTTCTCTCCAACTATTACATTTTGCGATTCCATTCCTTCCGCAAGTAGTGCCAATCCCTTGCTCGGCTATCCCACTCACATAAGAAACACATGTATTTTATATATCCCTGCTGCAGTCCCATTAAAAGGGCAACTACCTTCAAGTCACCACAGAGGTGCCAGCTGTACTTGTTATAGTTAATGGAAGTCAGTAGATGCTTTAAGTTATCGTATGTCTCTTTCATGTGGACGGCATGCGCTACTGGAATAGATGGAAGACGGTTTCCATTGTTCAAAAGCACAGCCTTCAGACTCAGTTTCGAAGAGTCTATAAATAGTCTCCAGTCATGTGGGTCATGAGTGATTTTTAAGGCATTAATGAGGCTTTCAATATCGGAACAGAATACCAGATTACTCTCCTTTCTGAAGAAAGGCTCCAACTGCTGGTGGCGCTTTCGATATGAAGTAATGTTGACATCTTCTTTTAGAAGATTCCATTGTTGGAGTCTTGATCCTAGCAATTCTGCCTTGTTCTTGTATAAGTCCAAATCACGAACCAGGTCATTTAGTTCTTCCTGTGTTATTCTGTGTGGAGTTGATATGCATCCCAGTGAAAATCTGGGTCACTGCATGCTGACGGACCAGCAGAAGAACAGATCGGCTCACCCTTGTCCTCATCAGATGAATCAAGAGAATATTCTGATGGCAGTTCTGGAATAGGAAGTCCCTCACCATGTGGAACTGGTCTCAATGCAAATGGAATGTTTGGGTAGACTATGCTTGACTTCTTTTGCTTTGTTATTCTGCTGGAAAGAGGAGGAACCAAGCAGAAGTAACAGTCATTTATGTGGTTGCTTGGCTCTCTCCACACCATGGGGACTGCAAACGGCATTGATGGTCTTTTGCAATTCAACCACTGTGAAAGCTGTGTCGTACATGTAGCGCAGCATATATGAGGGGCCCAAAGCTTGTCTTGGTCACCAATCTTGCATCCGAAGTAAAGATGATATGACTTTTTCAGTTGAGAAGTGATACTTTTCTTCTGCTTGGCAAATGTCACTTCCCCACAAATGTAGCAGAAATTGTCAACGGTATTAACACACTTTCGCGGTATTACTGTTCTGTATTGTACCTAAATGGCTAAAATTGTATGATTAATAAAAGTTACATGTAACAGTAGCTTAAACTGTCTCGCACACAGTCTGAAATATTTTAAATTCTCAAACTTTCCGACTGCGTATAGTACACTGCTGCTGGCAGTAGTATTGCACTGCGTCAGAAAATGATGCAATCAACTCTGGATGATGTGTGCATGCTGGTATTATGCAATGTGATGCAATATTACATCATTCAAGGCTTATTTGGGATGTTGTTGATGTCCTACTGGATAAATTTACACGGTGAAATGTCAAAAATGAACTACATGCAATATCTTCAAAACGAGAGCCAATAATTTTTTTTTTATGTTATATTCGTCTTCAGCTCACCAAAGTAAAGTCAGTAATGATGTCAATGTTGACTAGTGTAACATGAGGAAAGATCTGCAAAAGCTGGAAGAATGGTCTAATGCTTGACAGTTAAGATTTAATGTGAAGAAGTGCAGTGTCATGCACTTGGGAAGCAGAAATCCAGGGAAAATGTATATGATAGGGGGCGAGAGGTTGGTGTGCACCGACCAGGAGAAGGACCTTGGTGTGATTATTTCTGCGGATCTCAAGGTGGCAAAACAGTGCAACAAGGCAGTGGCAAAAGCCAGGAAGATGTTGGGTTGCATACAAAGAGGACTTACCAGCAGAAAGGAAGAGGTACTAATGCCACCGTATAAGTCACTGGTGAGGCCTTACTTGGAATACTGTGTTCAGTTTTGGAGACCATATCTTGCAAAGGATATAAAAAGACTGGAAACTGTTCAGAGGAAGGCGACCAAAATGATTTGGAGCCTGCATCAGAAACCTTATGAGAAGAGACTTGAAGACCTAAATATGTACACTCTGGAGGAGTGGAGGGACAGGGAAGATATGATTCAGACCTTTAAATACTTAAAGAGAAATAATGAGCAAACAAACCTCTTCCAAAGACAGGGAAGCTGTAAAACTAGAGGGCATAACATGAAGCTGCAAGGGGGTAAATTGAAAGGAATACTTTGTCAGGAAATACTTTTTCACTGAAAGGGTGGTAGATGCTTGGAATACCCTCCCGATGGAAGTGTTGGGGGCAAATACAGTGATAGAATTCAAAATGGCATGGGACAAACACAGTGGATCCCTTTACAGCAAAAGGATTAAATCAAAATAAACTTAACTAATTTCTCAACATACAGGGGTGTCCTACACGGAGCAGTGGGTTCACCGCTTAAACAAAGACATGGGGAGGGGTGGCCTGCATGGAGCGGCAGGTGCACCTACTTTTGCCATCTTACTGGGCAGACTAGATATACGATACTGGTCTTTATCTGCTGTCATTTACTATGTTACTATGTTACTATGAGTGTATGGATTGTTGCACACAGACAGGGACCAAGTTATCACCCTATGTGGCCAACCCTAACTGTTGTGATGGTTGGCCACATCCCACTTGAAGGTATATCATTGGAGGACTCTGGGCCAAGACATTGTGCTTAGAGGGGGTCAGTGCTACATAACACCATTGTACCTACATGACTGTAGGACACACCCACCCTGTAATTGTGGTGTAATCACATACCCCAATTGGCAATTACACACCATGTCCACTTTGTTCCATGTCCCCTGTATGAGCTATTGGTCACACACTGTACCTTGTACTCACAAAAGAATGTACCACACATGCCTGAAAAACAACCTGAGAGGTCCTCATGGCTGCCCATGGTGTAGGTGACAAGATGGGACAGGAGCCACGCAATAATGTCCCATGGTCTTGCCAGTGCAGCCTCTGTACCTTCCACCTGGGCCTCCTGCTGGTTATCTCCTGCCTTCTCCACAACATCCTTCTTTCCACCTGCCTCCTGGGGTCGATCCTGCACCTCTTGTGTCTGACCACCTTCCATATGAGACTCAAATTCTAACTCCAGATGTAGAATAATGCTGGCCCCAGCCTGACTTTCCTCAGCTGTGGATCACTGCCCTGCCCATTCCTCCCATCCAAGCTCTTCATAGGTGACTGAGCCATCATGCCCAGAGGCACTATCACCATGCCACTCACTGCCATTCAGGATGTCTCCTCCTCAGTGGATTCCTGTGTGCTGTTGCTGAGGGCATGCTGTGGCTATGTTTCCTGTATGGTTCCCATAGATCCTTTTGCAGGCCCAGATGGTGCTGTTGGGATAGCTGGGAAGAGAGTCACACAGTACTACAATCAGACCTCTAGCATGCAGCAGGCATCCCCACATGGTGGCAGTTGACAGACATTCTGCATGTTTTGGTAGCTACAGAGCCACTGACATCATGTGTGGGTAAAGTCAGTTCACCTCTCCACTGTAGGTCACAGATCAAGTCCTGAATGTCCCCACCACAAGGTGTGCTATCTTTCTACCACAGGTGCACTGAGGCTGGCTATTCCAGTCACCATGAGATAGATGTTATGTTCCTGGAGAATGTAATGGTCAGCGCTGCTATGCTGAATGATGTTTTCCCATCATGTCATGCACACATGGTGATGTGGTATCTGTCTTAGTTCTGAAGTTACTGTGGTGCAGCCAGGGACAGGCAGATTGCTGACGTCCAACACCATATTCCCTGTGCATGTTACCGTCAGAGGTTCCTGACTATCTCCAATGTCTGACCACTGTATGGGCTGAATCATTGTCCACACCAATGTAAACTCTGTGACCACCCCCATGGACAATAGTGATCCTTATCTATGCCAAACAATGATGTTAAATAGATGGTAGCATTGACAGGTGACAATGTGACTGTCGCTGCCAGTGCAAATGCGTAGGCACTGGCATTGATGGTCCCATGATGGCTTGTTAGTGCTGTATACGATTGTCCCTTTCTTGACTGTCAACGTGCCTCTCAGGGACATGTATACTGGGCCTCATGTCTACTGTGGCAATCTGTCTGATGGGTGCAGGCTCCCTCCTGTGTGATGTCTATATTCTATAATGTTGTCAGAGCCATGCATGTGTTTGGGCAATGGCCTGGTCCTAGTTTGGGTACAGTCTCCATATGTGCCTGAGCAATTTGCAACTGTGCAGAGGTCCCCATGTCATGCACTGCCTTCTAATCATGCTTGTTGTATGGGACACCATAGCAATGGGAGATATACACATTCCAGCAGGCAATGTGTTGGATACAGGACTGAATGTTCCTTGCCAGACACATCTGGAGACTATTGGCAAGCCTAGATTCTGTGGTGTCTGAGAAAGACATACAGTAGCAACAATAGCACTGGCACATATAAGAGCCATCATCACTTTCCACTTATATGTGACACAATGCAAACAATGGTGATAACAGTGGATGTGCATCCTGCTGGAGCATGCGCATGCAATAGCCATGGTCATAGTAGCTTAGTAACATAGTGTATGATGGCAGATAAAGACCAGCATGGTCCATCTAATCTGCCCAGCAAGGTGGCAAGAGTAAAAGTACCTGCCGCTCTGTGAAGGTCACCCCTCCCATGCCTTTGTTTAGGGGTGTATCCACTGCACCATGCAGGTCACCCCTATTTGTTGAGATATAAGAGATAAGTAAGTTTATTTTGATTTTATCCTGTTGCTATAAAGGGATCCACTGTGTCTGTCCCATGCCATTTTGAATTCTGTCATTATATTTGCTCCCTCCACTTTCATTGCCAGGGCATTCCAATCACCACCCTTTCAGTATTTCCTGACGTTGCCTTTCAGTTTACTCCTTGCAGCTTCATGGTATGCCCTCTAGTTTTACAGCTTCCCCACCTTTGAAAAAGGTTTGTTTGTACATTAATACTCTTTTTACGTATTTAAAGGTCTGTATCATATCTCCCCTGTCCCTCCTCTCCTCTAGCGTATACATATTTAAGTCTTCAAGTCTCTTCTCATACGTCTTCTGGCGCAGGCTCCAAAACATTTTGATCTCCTTCCTCTAAACCATTTCCAGTCTTTTTATATCCTTTGTGAGATATGGTCTCCAAAACTGAACACAATCGGCCTGAAATTTGAAGACATTTACATGGTTAGCTGCCCTAGTTACCCGTGTAAATGCCTTAACCGTGGATAGACGAAGGCACCTGCATGGTTAGTGCCTTTGTCTATCTGTGGGTAAGCCCCTTATGTGCCCCGATGCTATCTGGTTAGCATCAGGGTGTGTCAGGGGCGTTCTGGGGTGGAGCGGAGGTGGAGGAATGGGCTAAGTGGGTAGCAGCGATTTTCGATGCTACCCAATTAGCCCTCGGTGCCTTAAAGTTAGGCGAGGGTTTTCCTTCCCTATTTTTGAGGAGCTGGGGCTAACTGGGTAGCATCGAAAATTGCTGCTACCTGATTAGCCTCGGCTGCTGCCAGCATTTCTGGCCAACCCGGATTTTCACTTCCGTTGCTGCAGATGGAATGGATATATTACAAATAGAAAACAAAAATCTATCAATCTGCTTGATATATAGACCACCAAACTCTCCACCTGAAAGCTTAGACTCTATATTAGAGAATGAATGCATGGTGTCCTCAAAGAAACCACTAGTACTTCTGGGTGACTTTAATCTCCGCTCCCTACATACAGTAGTTCACATGCAGGGGCGGCTCAAGGCAATATGCTACCTGAGGCGAGGAATGAACTGGCGTCCCCCCCCCCCCCCCGGTAGCCAAAATGGTTAGTCAGTTAGGTGGTTGCCCCAAGAAAAAAGAAAATAAAATATTCCAAACCTAAATAATTTAAAAAACGCAAACAAAAAACAAAATAAACCACAACTTTGCAATAATGTTCAGATATGCAACAAAGGTTTAGCAGTTTAATTATGTAGACTGGGAATCTAATATAAAACATATCGACTCCTGGATGTTGCACAGCTATGGTATTAAATGTAAATATATAATCTGCAAAAGACAAAGGTGGTAAGAGGTGCTCACACATCAAAGAAACAAACAAAAAGAACCACGGCACAGCTTATAACACCAAAATAAAATTATTATAACTCATTTTATTTGGTGTTTTAAACTGTGCTTCTCGCTTTGTCTTCTTGAACATATATATCTACATCCAAAGAAGCTCCTCTTCCAATAATGGGCACAGGGCAAAACTAGGACATTTTCCACAGAACTCAATATACCAAAAATATTTCTAATTCTGTTATCATTTCAGTAACAGTGATTATAAACCTTTACCAATACTGGGCATATTGTGAAGTAATACAAAACTTTACAAAAATTAATTAGGACCTATAGAGAAAAACCTATCACACCATAACAGCATCAACTTCCAAAACTTACACAGAAGGCCTACCCAGAAAAAGCACCACCATAAATATTGCAATACACCCTAGAACATCCATATACCTATTCAGAAAAACGAACAAACCAGATTACTACCAATCCTTACATAGAAACTCATTCTAACGGAATACCTGTCCTTAGTTACACCCTCAATCCTCTCCTCAAGGTTCAACCGCCCCCAATACTTCCATCCCTTTCTGCCCAAACCCTAGCCGACTACTTCCATGACACAATCCTCAAAATTACCCTCCAATTCCCTACCCCCTGATCTACCTCCCCTCCTCCCCATATCTCCTCCCCCATCCATACCCCCCTGCCACCCTCTCCTCCTTCCCTTCGATCTCTGACGAAGAAACCACACTCCTTCTTTCCTCCTCCAAACCCACCACCTGTTCTTCAGACTCTATCCCCACCCATCTCCTACATTCCATCTCCCTTACCATTGTCCCCTCCATCACTCATATCTTCAACCTTTCACTCTCCACTGCAACTGTCCCCGCTGATTTCAAACATGCTGTTGTCACACCCCTCCTCAAGAAACCCTCACTTGATCCCACATGCCCTTCTAACTATCGACCCATCTCCCTCCTTCCTTTCATATCCAAACTATTAGAACGAGCAGTCCACCGTCGCTGCCTCGACTTCCTCACCTCCCAGGCCCTTCTGGACCCACTTCAATCCGGCTTCCGTCCCCTACATTCCACTGAAACGGCACTCACTAAAGTCACTAACGACCTGTTCCTGGCTAAATCCAAGGGCCTCTACTCTACTCTATCCTCATCCTTCTTGACCTTTCTGATGCCTTTGACACCGTTGACCATGACCTTCTCCTCATCACCCTCTCCTCGCTTGGCTTCAAGGATTCCGTACTATCCTGGTTCTCCTCCTACCTCTCCCATCGCTCATTCAGTATATGCTCTGGTGGCTCCTCCTCCTCCCCTACCCCACTCCATGTAGGAGTACCCCAGGGATCTGTCTTGGACCCCCTCCTCTTTTCTCTCTATACCCAAGGCCTCAGTGCGCTCATCTCCTCCCATGGCTTTCAATACCATCTCTATGCCGATGACTCCCAGATCTACCTCTCTACACCTGATATTTCTCTGGCAACCCAGTCCAAGATCTCTGCCTGCCTTTCGGACATCGCTGCCTGGATGTCTCATCGCTGATTGAAATTGAACATGGCCAAGACTGAACTCCTTGTCTTTCCACCTAACTCTTCCCCCCCCCCCACTTCCCCCTCTCTCAATCCTTGTGGATGGATCTACTATCCTTCCTGTTCCCTCGGCCCGCAATCTGGGGGTTATCTTCGACACCTCTCTCTCCTTTTCTGCTCATATCCATCTTGTAGCTAAGACCTGCCGCTTCTTTCTCTACAACATATGCAAAATCCGCCCCTTCCCCTCTGAACACACTTCCAAAATGCTTATTCACTCCTTAATCTCCTCTCGCCTTGATTACTGCAACTTACTCCTCGCTGGTCTTCCCGCAAGCCACCTCCTTCCCCTCCAATCTATACAAAATCATGCCGCTCGACTAATCTTCTGCCAACCTCGCCATGCCCACGTTACTCCTCTTCAAAGGTCGCTTCACTGGCTCCCTGTCCAATTCCGCATCCAATTCAAGCTTCTCCTGCTAACCTATAAGTACATCCACTCTATGGCCCCTCACTACCTCTCATCTCTTATCCCTTCCTACATCCCCTCTTGAAACCTGTGCTCTGCTAACAAATAACTTCTATCAATGCCTTTTACAGGCACTGCGAACTCCCGATTGCGCTCCTTTCACCTTGCTGCACCTTACGCCTGAAACAGCCTACCTGCATCTGTGCGCCAGGCACCCTCCTTGGTCCTCTTCAAATCCAGATCGAAGACCCACCTCTTCACTGTTGCATTCAGATCCTGACTCCTTCCTCATCTTACCCTAACCCCCGTCATCATTTATGACCAAACTACTGACCAAACCGTACCTTGCCCAGAACTGACTAATATTCTACCTTGCGCAGAACTGACTAATGCTCTATACTGTTCTACTAATGCTCTATACTGTTCTAACTTATATTTTGTTCTAACTAGATTGTAAGCTTCGATGAGCTTGACTTTGACGGGCAAAGACTGTCTCTTGTATGTCGGCTACCTCTTGTAGGTCAGCTGTGCAGCGCTGCGTGCGTGGGGTGGCGCTCTACAACTGCTGAATAGTAGTAGTAGTAGTAGTAGTTACGCACTCAGAATATGAATAGAGCCTCACAGAGCAGGGAATAAACTATCACAAGCTAAAAACAGTTGTATATAGACAAAACTGAAACTGAAACCCCAGAAGCCAGCTCCTGCATCAGTGACGTAGCCAGGACTGATTTTTTGGTGAGGCCTAGGATTAACATACGTGGGCAAAAAACAGTGCTAATGTTGACACTGCCTTCTGTTATCCTCTCATTCAACTGTTTTTCTGCCACTCAGTGGATGGGTCTTATGCCAAATTGGAGAGGCCATCATCCACCCAGGTCAGTCCTTGGCTACACCCCCGTATACAGTACAATACCAGTGAAAGAAAGATGCATATGCCTCTGTACGATGCAAAATAGAAAGATAGAACATGTACATTCCAAAGACTGACATATTTCAATCATTAAATTGAAAATAAAATTCATTTTTCTATCTTTGTTGACTGGCCATTTTATTCTCTAATTTGTTGATCTCAGCCTCTGGTTTCTGCTTTCTCCTGTCTTCTCTTAATACACTTTCGAGAGTCTCTGACACATTGCCATCTCTCTTCCCTCCTGTCATCCTCACTTTCTGTGTATCTCTGGCATTTATCTTTTCCTTTCAGCTTTCTTCCATTTATTTTCTCTCTCTCTCTCTATCAACTCAGATTTTACACTCCCTCCTTGCCATTCATCCTCAACCCTCACTCATTACTGCATCTATCACTTTCCAACCCTTAACACATTCCCTCTTATTCCCTGTCTCTCTATCCTTCCACAGCCTCTTTTTCCCCAGGGTCAGCCCCAGAGCTGGTTCAAAGTGTTGGCACCCTAGGCAACACTTGAGCTTTACACCCTCCTGGCCATCAAAATCTATTGTTTAGCTTTAAATACCCTGTTCTTTGCTGCACCCCTCCCCCCCAAAATAAGTTGCCACCCTAAGCAATCACTTACTTTGCTTGGTTGGGCCAGCCACGACTCTTCCCTTTCTCTCTTCCTCATTCAGTATCCATCATCTCTCCCCTTTTCTCCTCCCCTGGCCATTGTCTCTCCCCTCTTGCCTCCATTCTGGACCTCCCCCCAAGCCACCATGTACACTATTCCCCCTCTCTCCCTATTCCTCACCTAGCTCTCCACCACATGCCCAGCATATTCCTTCTCTCCCCATCCCCTTTATCCACTATCTTTCCTCTCTCCCTCGCCCTCTTCCCAGCTTCTCTTCTCTCATTTTCTCCCACCCACCAATTCCTAGCATCTGCCCTTTCTCCCTTAGCTCCTCTCCCCATGTTCAGTATCTGCCCTCTGCCCCCTCACCCTATGATCAACATCCAGCTTCCAGTTCCCTGTGGCCAACATCCACCATCTAACTCCCACTCACCCCCATGTCCAACATTCATCTCCCACCCCCATTCCATATTTTTTTGGCTGCCATTTCTCTTTATGTCCCTCTCCCAGTGTCCAGTAAGTACCTGTCATCATGCTCCTCTCAAACACCTGCACTGCCTCTCTCCCTGCCTGCTGCCGTCTCCCTTGATGTCTGCAGCAGCAGTGGCGGCTTTCAAATAAGAGAAAAAAATTAAATAAACAAATGTGCGCACGGGATCTTCTGGACTGCTGCATGTTAGAAAGGCCATGCCAGCCCCGCCTCCTTTGACGCAAAGAAGAGGCGGGACCAACAGAGCCTTACAAGTGCATGACAGTCCCACACTTCTGTTTGCCTCAGGGGCGGCTCAAGGCAATATGTCTAATGATAGAACCACCCCTGGTTTGCCGGTTGCTTTTTGTGGGGAGCTGCTCCTTGTTGGGTCTGAATCAGCAGCAGCAGGAAGGGGACTAATGTTGCTGCTGCCGCCGCAACGAAGCCTTTGATTTTTATTTTTTATTTTTAAAGAACAGGCAGAGTGAGGCAGCCATTGCTAGGGGATTTTGGGAGCATTTTTGCCACTCCCAAAACTTTGCCGCCTGAGGCGATCACCTCACTCTGTCTAATGGTAGAACAGACACCTGTTCACATGTCACAAACTTTCTTAGCTCTATGGAAGACCTGGGTTTCCAACATATTATCTACTCACCTACTCACATAAGAGGTAACACACTAGATTTAGTTTTTATCCCTAAACATATGATACACAGCCATTTTTATACTCTCCTACAAACATTGCAAGTCCCATGGTCAGACTACCACATTTTTGAATTCACACTACAAAGTGCACCACCCCCAGCAACACGGCATCAAAATAATTACCAATCAAAATGATTTAGGACTTTTGATAAAGATAACTTCCTTAATCAGATCTTACCTCAATTAAATGCCTCTCTAATAGAAATAGATGATATAATTGTAAACCTGTAATCTGCCATACAGAATGCCGCATTGGCACCCAAATCACAACACAAAACAAATCATAGATTTTCAGAAAAATGGTATACCCAAGACCTCAGAAAACTAAAACAAAAATTAAGAGGGATTGAACATAAATGGAGGAACACTAAATCAGAACAAGACAGAGTATCCTTTATGATGGCTGTTCAGGCCTATAAACTAAATATAAACAATGCAAAAAAAGCTCATCACACGAAGATCCTTACAAAAGCAATCGGCCAAGAGAGTTATTCAATACTGTCAAATCACTTACTTAAGTATGTAAACGGGGGCGCTGGGTGAGAATGTCCACAGTCTTGGCAAAGGCAAATACTATTATGACTTGCAAAGGATTGTGGGGAATGTAGTCCATTCATACCAGAATCAGCCGTTCACAAAATAATGAGTTGTGTTGCTCGAGTGTAAGCAAAGAAAATATATTTTATTTATGGGGTTATTTCTCCCACACAGATTTACTTGGTAACACAAAAGGACAACTTGCTTCAGTATTGTACTTAGAAAAACAAATCATGATATAAGCAACTTAGCTTCTTAAGCAATCAATCAAACATTAAAGACCTTGATGGAAAACAGAAAGGTCTTTCTGAGGGCTCCTGCTAATACCTTTTAGCAGTGCTCCAAAAGCAAAAACAAAACCCAAAAAGTAACTAAGAACTGTTCTTTTTAAAGGATAACTTTCTTGTATTTTCACACACAAACAGTAGTTCCCTTTCAGAGCTCACGTGCAATTGTGCAAGGCTTAATTGCCAACAATTAACCAGCTGCAAAACCCTTTGCTGGTTCACTTTCTCTACGTGGCTCAAATCCTACCCTAAAGCTTTCTTGTAAACTTTTCTGGGTAGAATAAAGAACAAGTTATATTTCCTTTTTGATGGTTGTTGTATTTGTGAAAGTATTTTACCACAGCAGCTTATTCAGAGAGCAATCCATGTATTCATTCTGATCATTTAAAATATCTCCTTCTTCTTCAACTATCATAGAATCAATATCATGGTCTGGCTCAGAGGAATTCCTTAATGGAGCACTCTCAGGACAATACTTGTTTCCCTGCTGTCTCCCAAGTGAAGAGCTAGGGCATAGATCAGTGTTCATACCTGAGCTTCCTTTGTTGTTAGGTTTCCTCTCCAGATATCCTGGCCAGTATGTAGTCCAGCTTTTATGTCCAGCCTTCCAATCAAGATCCCTGGACACTGGGTCTCTCTTCACATACCTTCTTGCACTGGTCTTAGGGCCCCTTCCAAATGCAGCCGTCTCCCTCAAAGGTGCCGTCCGGGGATTCCTGGCTCTGTAACCCCACTCCTCTGGCTTCCTCCAGTCCAATGGAGTATGCTTGCCTCTGGAATGACTCCCAACACACGTACTGCTATGGGCTCCTTCTTTAGACCTCCAAGATGTTTTCTTCTTCTTCCTTCCACGCTGATGCTGCTGCTTCCTCTCTCTGTCCTTGAGCTCTGAGTTCCTCAACTCCATCTCATTCTGTGTAGAATATGTTTTACTTTTAACTTGCTTAGAGGGATACTCCACCCTAGCACAGCTCAGCTGTGCTGAATCAAGCCCTGCCCTTGGAGATGAGTGATTGGGGATTACCTCATAGTTCTCCTGATTGAACACACATTTCCCCACTTCAGCTCTTCTAGTGGCTGTTTGAAACCTGGTGCATTCTGGGACTGGTAGTCTTTTATGAAAACATTCTGTTTTAGTATTTCTACCAGCTAAGACAGGTTGCTTGTTCAGAGCCAATTCACCTCTATTACAGCTCCTTCCTGAACTATGATAAGTTTCCTTATCACAAGTACCATTATCTGAAACAAGTAACATACCTATAGACCCGCAAACCTTGGCAACCCATTACATGAATAAACTTAAACAACCTTACACCCCACATAATGAACCAAACCTTGAGGCCACCATTCTACTAAATGCCAAAGATTCTGCAGAATTGACCTAAGATACATCAAGGACACAATATCTACAATAGACACAATGACATCTAGCCTAGACTTCTGTCCAGTTAACTGGCTAAAAGCTTCACACACTGAAGTGGCACCATTCATACTCAACATTGTCAATTGTATTTTTGGACATACCCTTTGATAACATCAGCCACAACATCCTACTAACAAGACTCCGCCAAATAGGCATAAACGATAATGTCCTCAAATGGTTCCAGTCCTATATATCGGAACGTACTCAACAAGTACAAATAGGATACCTCACATCTCGACCATATAAACAGGAGAAGGGTATCCCCCAAGGTTCCACACTCTCATCTTTACTTTTTAATATATACGTACAACCCATCTGTGACATCTTTAGGAAATTCAAACTAGGCTACCACATTTATGCAAATGACATAATGTGCTACCTACCTATAAACATTACAAATCCCAATAAGTAGCAAATTGGTTAAAGCAACATAACCTGTTGGTTTAACCAACATACCTATAAAATACAAACTACTAGTAACTACTTTCAAACTCATACATGACATAGCACCATCATACCTCAACACCCTCATCAACATTCTACCCCCATCCAGAAATAGAAGAAGTTGTAACGCAAACACCTTATACATACCAAACAGCATCAGATCAGCCAAAGCATACACAACTAATCGAGCTTTCACTTACACAGCACCTACTTTGTGGAACCAACTGCCTGCGGACCTAAGGTCAACTTCTGACTTGAAAGACTTTAGAAAAAAGCTAAAAACACACCTCTTTCAAGAACTATTCAACCTGACCTAAACAATAAATAGAGACAAAAGAACCATTCCTCAATTTATAATGTCAATCACTAACCTATGAACTATCACAAGCCCAAGCATAAGACTCTTCTCACATAAAAGTGTACATATGTATAAATGTTTATTATTATGTTGAAATTACTCTGTAAATTCTAATGATTCTCACATGAAAATCAAATGTAAATTTAATTTCATCACAGTTGTAACCTTACTGAAATCTAAATGTAAATGTACCAATTTTACAATATTGTTGCAGTGAATAATCTTGACGTTTATTGTATATTTGCTAAATTTCAGTTCAATGTAACCACACGTTTCTAGTTCTACTCATAAGTTCAATGTAAAAGTTCTGTTATGTTCAATGTAAACCGCCCTTAATCTCTGGAAGGGGCGATATATAAAAACACACAAATAAATAAATAAAATCTGTTGTCTGAGTCAGTATGCCAGATATTCGTGGGGTGAGGACACAGATTGTGGAGCCTGTTGAGAATATTGCCTCAGACCCGGCTGCGCTGTCACACACAGACAGCAGACACAGAAACAATGTGCTGTGTGCATGATCCCCACAGTGGCAGTCTCAACGCTTGTAGATGTGTGCCTGTGTAAGCTGTTCCAACATCACCGTATGAACTGGGGCAGCTAAGTCTTTGGCCTTGTATGGATTATAAAAAGCTACTTTATGACAGTTAGGCTACAGAACTACAGGGCCCACAAACAGAAGTATATGGGTCACAGTCATGATATTCTACACAGTCACAGTACGTCCAAATACATGAAACAGGATATATTGTGTATTTGGGGAAAAGTAGGGGAACTGAAAGCCAAAGACTTATCAGCCACACCACATACATGTACATGAAGCCCACCTGCCACCTTACATATGGGGACATTGATGATGTCATGCATGACAGAGAAGACCAGGTAGGAACACAATGTAATAGAGGAGACAGGCTGTGGGGATAGCTCTGAGGCATACCTCTCGGGACACACTCACATGCTGGGATGAGAGAGCACACTCCAAGCAGATCATACACACCTGACAACCATGTGCTGTGGAATGCAGACACTTGGTTGGCACACACATGACACAGGTAGCAATACACCTATGGGCTGGATAAGATTACACTCCAATGAGCAATACAGCTTCATATGGCTCCTACTCTCCCATTCCATATTATAATGACATAACACACAGCATTGCACCAATTTCTGAGGAGATCTGAGAACAGTGCAGAGCTCCTGTGGCCTCAGTGGAGGTAAAGGGTGTTCTGTGGATCAACCATTGGCCAGGGTCTGTGCAGGGACATGGTGCGTTGTGCCAGTCAATGTGGGTGACAGCATGCATAGCTGACATTTGCTCCAGTGTTTATTTATTTAACAGCATTTCTATACTGCTTTATCCAGTATATGGAGCAGTGAGATCTGTCCATCACAGTATGGGGTGGTGTTTGATGGATGTTTTGTAAAGGCACACATCTATCTCAGGGGGGAATAGTGCCTATCAAAGGTGTGTGGCCTAGAGCTTTTAATGCTCCACAGTTCAAATCAGAGCACTATACCACAAGACCAGGTCAGCTCAAAAATGATTCAGCACACACTCCAACTCAGGTGAGCAAGCTGTGTGCCTTGTCCATCATGTAACAGGGGTTGCTGCCATGCAATCTCACATGAGGCCCGACAGAAGTACAGTGCAAATTCACAATGTAATACGTGCACATCTACAGTGTTTCACAGTGCACCAGTGGCACCAGAAACACCAGCCGATGATCTGCATCTTGACACCATCAAGAGACCCTTAGGGTGTTGTGGTTGTGGAGTACCCCTCCCCTGACTCCAACAACCAGCAAGGTCACACTAGCACCGGGGAGTGTCAGGCATTGCTTGAGTGTCTGTTCCTAACTGATGTGATGAAGGGACATGTGTGCCTCCTAGGAGCACGCACTTGATGGACTGGTATCAGACCTCCCCTGGGGTATACATTGACATTCCAATCCAGCCAGTGATATCTGAACATGTGTTCCAGACACATTAATGCATGGACAGCACTGAGGAGAGCAGTCACAGAGCAGGGACTAAAAGCAGCTTACCACATAATTTGGAATATATGACAACAAAACTGTGCAGAACTGTGACTCCTGCTAGTGTGTTACCAGGCAACTGTGTGGGCTACACAGTGTCTAGATCCACATGAGGTGCATCCACAGCTGTTCTGCATGTCAAACGTCCCTGCTTTAGGTGCCCTAACCATCCTCACAATGCACATTCACTCATCTTGGCAGGAGACAGCTTTACAAATGCACATGTCTCGTATGCACTTTGTCTCCCCCCCCCCCCCCCAAGCAATAAGCAAGAGGTGGATGAGAGAATCCATCAGTCCCTGCTTCAGTTTTTACATACCCAGTTATAATGTTCTATGTAAGTGAGTATGTACTTGTTCCTGCACTACTCAAATTGTTGTTGTAAACTCTAAACCGCAATGGATTTTTGGAAATCGCGGTATAAAACTTTTTGATAAATAAATAAATTCATCACCTGTGCACCTCAGTTTCACATGCACCTCTCAGATGGTCTGCATCAGTGCTCAGCCAACCATCCTTCACCTGCTGCCACTGTCTACACTGCAGTGGGAGCTTTCCTGATGACACCCCAGAACATTGCCGATGTGCTCACAGGTCTCTCCTATGTGACCATTTTATTCCCAGAGTAGCATGTTCAATGTGTTAATCTGCATGACAAGTGAATGGTCTGGGACAGTACCAGAAAAGAGGTGGTGCGGCTTGGGATAGATGAGGTGTGTCCGGCTGCATTACTTAGAACAGTCCTCTGTGCCCCTATGGATCATCTCCCCAGCAAACATAGCAGGGATGTGAGAAATGAAGATGCATGCAGACTGTGTAAGGTGTTGGCTCGTGGCAGGAAGTTAGGGAAGGATGAGGGGATAAATGGAGGGGTTGTGGAAGGAGACTGAAGGGCACAGCAGAGAGTTATACATGTTGAGGTGGCATAGCTGCAGGCAAGAGGAATATCATTGTAGAGAGGGAAAGCAGTTACAGAGTGACAGCAGGTGAGGATGTCATTGGGCCAGCTCAGGCGTAGCAATGTGGGATATGTGGCCATATCTCTGCAAGGCTCAGAGAGGGTGCTGTGTCCCGTTCCCATCAGGAGAGACCTCATATGTATCAGGAGGAGCAGAACTACTTGCCTTCTCCACCTATCTTAGTGACTGGGAGAATAGCATAGCAGCACATACAGAGGTGACATGATATCCAGACCTTCGCAGCATGAGGTGTGCATGATACCTCCCTTTGTGCCACAATGTCGTTCTTGTGATGAGAGACTACAACCTATCCTGCATCCCTCATGCACAGGCTGACTATGGTGACATGACTGTACAAATGATACCCCACACTCCAGTGACATTGTGATGGACCCAAGTTTCCCAGAGTACAGAGTAGAGCTGGGGTTGTAAACCCTAGTCTTGGAGTGCTGCAATGCAGCCTGGTTTTCTATATGTCCCTCATGAATATCTATGTGAAATATTTGCAGAGAATGGGAGCTAATGGATGAATAGATGTATTTATTTATTTTATTTAACATTTTTTTTTAGACCGCCTTATCTTGTAATCAAGGCAGTTTACATTATAACTTCAATTTTACAGAGAACTTGCAATAGTTACGGATAACAATTTAAACATAACTGGAGAACTTTATAGCATGCAAAGGGAGGGGGAATTTGAACAGTTTTTCCATACTGCCCCTTCCAACGATCAGGGGTAGTTTACATCAAACAAATGCAACTTACATAGAACATTGTAGTGAACTAATTTACATTGAAATATTTAACTATTTACAAACCATCTGTCCAACCATGTCAAAGTATGTGGAAGATGGTTAACATTTATCTATTTACATAGTAGCTCAACAGCGATACTAATTATGAAGGTACAGTAGTGTATGCTAGGTAGATACGGAGAAGAGGGCTGAATCAAGTGGAAAGGATTGCAAGAAGGAGTACATATTAGTGTTGTTGCAGATGAAGTTGTTCTTGTATTTTCTGTAATCTGTCAACACTGTACCAACGCACAGATATGTCTCCACGCTGGCTAGGTCCATGGCTGCATGCTGACACATGGATACAATAGCTCCACACTAAGTACACCTCATTACCATGGGGATGAGTCAGGGCCAGAATCATTCAGGGACACTGTTGTCCAGGATGGCAATTATAGGGATGTATTAGATTACTTATAAACAAACTGAGCACCCTAGAGATGGACTCTAAAGTTACTGATTGGGTTAGAACTTGAGTGGGAGACAACAAAGGGTACACATAAATAGAGCTCACTGGAGGTTGCCAGTGATGTGCCGCAGGGAACTCTTCCTTGGTCCAATTCTTTTAAACATCTTTGTTACTGATATTGCGGAAGGGCTGTCGGGTAAGGTTTGCTTATCTGCAGATGATATTGCTTTGACCCGGTGAAAGGCGGTATATAAGTACAGTTAAATACATAAATAAATAAATAGAGAAGACACCCAGGAAGATGTAAATAACATGAGGAGGAATCTAGCTAAGCTTGAAGAAAGGTCTAGAATTTGGCAGCTGAAGTTTAATGCTAAAAAATTCAGGGTCATGCACGTTAACTGCAAAAATCCAAAGGAGCAGTACAGTATAGGGGGTGAGGTTCTTCTGTCCATGAAAGAAAAGCAGGACCTCGTTGTAGTTGTGTCTGAAAATGTGACTGCAAAAGCCAGAAGGATGCTTGGGTGTATATGGAGAGGAATGGCCAGCAGAAAAATATAAGTGATAATGCCTCTGTATAAAGCCCTGGTATGACCTCATTTGAAGTACTGTGTGCATTTCTGGAGACCAAATCTTCAAAAGGATATAAACAGGTTGGAGTTGGTGCAGAGGGTGGCTACTAAAATGGTTAGTGGTTCGTTACGAAGCATATGAGGACAGATTAAAAATCTTAATATGTATAATTTAGAAGAAATGCAGGATAAGGGAGATATGGTAGAGATGTTTAAATACCTTTATGGCATAAATGCACATAAAAGAATCTCTTTCACTTGAAGGCAAGCTCTGCTACGAGATGACTGAGGATGAGGGTGAAAGGCGATAGACTCAGGAGTAATATTTGGAAATATTTCTTTATAGAAAGAGTCGTAGGTGCACGGAATAGTCTCACAGTGGAGGTAGTAGAGACAAGGACAGTATCTGAATTCAAAAAAACCTAGGACAAACACAGAGATCTCTAAAGAAAAAAAGGGGAATATTGTAGTTGATATGGAAGAGCAGACTAGATGGGCCATGTGGTCTTTTTCTGCCATCATGTTTCTATGTTACCCACTGGTAAGTGAAAGCCCCCAGGTAAGTGAAACATTAAATACCTTTATGGAAATGGGTAAAAGGGGCAATATATGGAAATTGGTGTGTATAAATGCCCATAGCATGGGAAATAAGATCCCAGATGTTGAAGCTTTAATGGGAGAGGCTAACTTGGATTTAGTGGCAGTTACAGAAACATGGTTCACAGAAAACCATGACTGGGATGTAACTATACCAGGCTATACTTTATTCAGAAAGGACAGGGTAGAAAGAAGGGGAGGAGGCGTGGCACTATATGTAAAAAATAATAATAAAGCTTTAGAACTACAGAACTTAAAAGGGAGAGAGGAGGCACTGTGGGTTAAACTAGAAAGAGGGAAAGAGAAATCTATTGACATTGGCATGATATACAGACCTCCCTCACAGGAGGAAGAGGTGGACAGAGAGTTAATTGAAGACATATGCAGCATTGCTAGGAAAGGGGAAGTGATACTGATAGGGGAGTTCAATATGCCAGATGTTGATTGGCACATTCCGGCTGCAGTATCATCTAGAAGTAAGGAGATCCTGGATTCTCTACAGGGAGAACTATTCAGGCAATTGGTAACAGAACCCACACTTGAAGGGGCCATACAGGACTTGGTGCTTACCAATGGTGAAAGTGTTTCTAATGTCATAGTGGGAGATCATTTTTCATCCAGTGATCACCAGATGGTGTGGCTCAGTATTAGGACTAGGGCTGTTAGAATCCATTTAGAACAAGGGTCTTAGACTTTAGGAAAACTAACTTTGCCAAGATGGGCCATTACCTCAGGGAGTTGTTAGCGTGATGGGAACAGCTGGGGGATGTAGAAAAACAGTGGGCAAAAGTGAAAGGTGATATTTTAAGAGCAACCAACTTTTTGTTAAAATGGTTAATAAAGGTAAAAGGAAAAGGAGACCGCTATGGTTTTTGAAAGAAGTAGATGAAAATGTGAAGAAAAAGGTGAAGAGCGAGGACTTCATGAAATACAAGAGATCACAGAGAGAGGAAGACAAGCATCTATATTTGGAAAAACTTAGAGAAGCTAGCAAAGTAGTCAGGAAAGCAAAGATTCAAAAAGAGGAGGAAATAGCTAATGCAATAAAATGGGGGGATACAACATTTTTCAGATATGTTAGTTAGAAGAGGAAGGGCAAAAGTGGTATTGTTGGACTCAAGGATGAAGGGGAGGAATATGTAGAAGCTGATGAGGATAGAGCAGAATTGCTTAACAAATATTTCTGTTCTGTGATCACAGATGATGAACCAGGAACAGGATCTCAGAAAACACCCACAAACAGGAACAGAAGCGAGGAACATCTTGAACTAATTTCAGAAAACTTTGTTTGTGAAAAACTAGCTAAACTTAAAGTAAACAAAGTGATGGGACCAAATAGGATACACCCTAGAATACTGAGGGAACTTGGGGACGTTCTAGCAGCTCCACTGACTGACCTTTTCAATGCCTCTTTGGAGCCAGGAGTGGTGCCAAAGGACTGGAGAGAGGTTCATATAGTCCCTTTATATAAAAGCAGAAGTATGGATGTGGTTGAAAACTACAGGCCAGTTAGTTTAACTTCGGTGGTGAGTAAAATATTGGAAACGCTACTGAAAGAGAGAATAGTAAGGTTTCTGGAGTCCAGCGGATTACAGGACCCGATGCAACATGGATTCACCAGTGGCAAGTCTTGTCAGACAAATCTGATTGATTTCTTTGACTGGGTTACCAAGGAGTTGGACTCAGGGAGAGCCCTAGATGTTGTATATTTAGATTTCAGTAAAGTCTTTGACACCGTTCCTCACAGGCGACATATAAACAAACTGCACCCTAGGGATGGACCCTAAAGTTAATGCTTGGGTTGGAAATTGGTTGAGTGGGAGGTGACAAAATTGTAAATGGAGCTCACTCTGAGGAGAAGGAGGTTACCAGTGTGTGCTCCAGGGATCTGTCCTTGGTCTGATTCTTTTAAACAACTTTGTTAGTGATATAGCGGAAGGGCTGTTGGGTAAGGTTTGCCTCTTTGTGGATGATACCAAAATCTGCAATAGAGTAGAAACCCAGGAAGGTGCAGATAACATGAGGAGGGATCTAGTTAAACTTGAAGAATGGTCTAGAATTTGGCAGCTGAGATTTAATGTTAAAAAATGCAAGGTCATGCATTTGAGCTGCAGCAATCCAAGGGAGCGATATAGTATAGGGGGTGAAGTACTTTTGTCCCCTAAAGAACAGCGGGACCTAGGAATGATTGTGTCTGATGATCTTAAAGTAGCTAAACAGGTAGAAAAGGTGACAGCAAAAGCTTGAAGGATGCTTGGGTGCATAGGGAGAGGAATGGCCAACAGAAGAAAGGAGATGTGTTTTCCCTGGTGCTGCTGCAATCCAACTACACATCTCATGCAGCCACAATGTGCTTAACACATGATCAGATGTACACCATGGACCACCCACCATGGCAGATGGGAACTCAGCAATCATGTGATGTATCACATATGCATAAAATTGGCAACAGACCCTCCAAAACAGAGCTACTCCATCAGTGAGGCTAGTATTTGTGCTCATTCTCATAGCAGCACCAGGATGTTGATGATGGACAGCTATTGGTCTGAGATGCGTAGCACATTTACCTCACAGGGTTGACACATTGAACACATTCTTGATATCTCATTGCTACAACTACAACTACTGATGAACGTTTGTATAGCGCAACCAGACGTATGCAGCACAGCACTGACACATGTAAGAGACAGGCCCTGCCTGACAGAGCTGACTATCTAGTCAGAACAGACAACACAGTAGCTGTAGACACAGCATACATCTAGAAAGAATGGGTAGGAAACACAAAGGGGATTGGGCAAATCATGTTTCAGGAGCAACAGAATGGAGGTGAATCTGAAACCTGGATCTGATAGGGACCAGCAAAGGGGAATGACGTACAGACTCAGGTAGCGTGTTACAGGCATAAGGAGCAGCATAGTGAAAGGAGCAAAGTGAGGAGTTTGCAAGAGCTGAGAGGGCATAGATAGGACCAATTTGCATGGAGAGCAGGATTCCCAAGGAAGGGTGTAGGGAGAGACAGCTGCATTGGGTCATTCCTGTCACATTTTCATATATATGCACATCATGTCAGATGCCTCAGTTGAAAACTAAGTTCACAACAGACACACGGGAATATTCATGTGGGAAAAGACAGGGCAACACATTCCAGATGGCCTGATGTCCCAATCATGTATATCACAGGTGACACCCTTTGAGCTCCAACTGAGGCCCCAACTGCTGACCCTCCCAATAGCTTTACCAGTGACATTCACACACATATACATATATCATTGTTGGATTCCACAATTCTCTGCCCCTGAGCATCACACAATGTGCCTGAGACATGTATGTTGAGCAACACTATTGAGGAGTGCTCCATGCTAATCACAGTTAGGGAACAAAGCCTGAATCAAACATTTTCGATGGGCAGTATGTGTTGTAACAGGAAAGATCAGATTTAACTTCCAGATATGCCACACAGACATGTACGGTATATTGACTAGATGGACAGACCTGTCACACAGTGCTAACAGTGGTTATGTTTGGGGCCCCTATCACCCGAGCACATAGATAGATGCTCTTTAAACTGAGCTACATCTGTCACATCTAGTCATAAGCCAACACAAAAAGATCCTGTACCAAAAAACTGCTGTATCAAAAAATAATATTAATTTTCTCAATCAGGCATCAAAAAACCTTCGGTTTATAAATCTTTTTCTGTCGGAGTGCTAAATAGGAGGGGGCAGGGTAACCACCCCCTCTCAAAAACAGCCACTCCTTTTAATCAAATTTTTCCAAAAAACTGAACTATCAGCACTTATCTGAATCAATAAATTGCTCCAATGCTGCTTCCAGAATAGCGCTGTCAATGACGTGTCACGTTTCAGGTCTCTACTGCGACCCTGCATCAGATTGATGTGCAAAATTTCATCACGCAGCTACAGAAGCAAAAAAAACCAAGCCGACTAGCAGCGCCCTTTAAAGTGCTCAAAACTGGGCATCTGATGTCAGAGACAACCCCCGATGATTGACAGACAGTTCAAACCAATAGGGGACACTATGCTTCGAATGTCCACCAATACAAAGGGGAAACCCTATTGAAACAAGGGAACCCCTCGCTTTAATTGGTTGAAAATAGCTAAACAAACTCTTCTTGATGTAGGTCCCAAAAAACATCAGGACTGAAGAAGCAAACTGTTCCATTCCAAAACCGCATTTAACCCATGTGGTGCAATCGTGTTCAGATGAAAGATCTAGCGTTGTTCTGCTTTCTGAAGTCGATACACATGATTGCCACCACGGGTGTCCGATGGAATATGATCCAAAATGCGCCAGCGTAGCTGGGTAAAAAGGTGATTGTTAGAGAGACAATGTTCCACTATGGGTGCTGTAAAGGTTTTGGTGTGTAGTCTTGAAGCATGTTCTGCTAGACGAAGTTTAGCGGACCTGATCGTACGGCCAATGCAATACAACAAACATGGACAAATGAGCAGATAGACTATGTAAGTGGAAAGACAAGTTGTATACCAGTGGGACCTAAAAGAATTCAATGTGTTAGGATCACACCACAATTCTCCTTCAATAGATGACTCACAGAAGCAACACGAGCCACACGCATAATGTCCCGGGCTCTGATGACAGGGGATAGGGCGGTCCACAGTTAAAGTTGAATGGACAATCCTGTCCCATAGGTTAGTACCCCTTGTGTAAGCCAACATTAGACATTTATTACTAAAACAGGAATGAAGCCCCAGTATTGGCCAGAACTGGCGTAAACTTCTGGAGACTGATGTAACCCCACCCATCTAGTCATAAGGCATTTATGTGCAATTTCTGACGGGTCATACAGAGAGAGTTGCATGTCTACCATATGACATGATCCCTTGAGTGGCTTGCTATAATGGTGCAGATCTTCAGTGCTTGTGCCAGATGTGCTGACAAGAGCATCATGGCTACTATTGCCATGTGTCACAGTCCTGGGAAAGTAGGGAATCTGCTTACTGTGCACAGCACCTGAACATTCCAAGATCAATCCATGCTGGAACACTGCATCTATTCTCATGCAGACAGACTCACATACATATTGTTACATAGAGGTACATCACAGACCATAGCTTATTATGTCATCCATCACCTCAGAACATTTATTACTAAAACGATTTGGGTGGGACTGGTCTTGGGTGTGAAAGCTCTGCTCTGGACCATTCTCAGCAATGTGGCCCAGCCCCAGAGTACATGACAGACATCTGCTAGAATGTGGACCCAGAAACAATTGCACACCATCTCCCACACTTAGGCAGCATACATAACAGATAAACACATAGGAGCACATGTGAATAGTATCACATATGCATGGTGAGCACCATGGGACCAAGGGCTACATTGTTAGGTACTATCAGTCTGGAAGCAAGGTTGCAAGTATATAGTCTGCAGAACACATCTATCTCAGTCTGCCATCACTGCGCTGTGACACACATGGCCTGCATGGTGTTGTAGGGTAACATGTACATTGGCTATATTTCCAGCATGGCACTGATGCCATTTATATGTCCTTCCCAGGAAGAGGATCTGTGTAAGAAGGCCCAGGAGCTACAGCACAAGCGGACAGATTTTATCTGGCAGGTGCGAGAGGAGCTTCATCCTGCATCAGATGGTGAGACACTGCAACACATATGTGGCCCCAGAACAGGATAACAGCTGTATAATGTGCAAGAGATTTCCCCATGTCCACAAAATGTCCACGTATTGTCATGTATACCATAGCTTTAATTGGCTATCCTTGCTCATGTGCTCCAGGAAATGTATGCATGCAGGGTGTGGTGGACCTGGAAATTGTTTGGCCCTTATAACTGTGCAGCTCAACATCCACAACCTGGACATGGCATCCTATAATCTTAATAGGCACATATCAGCCATGGTTCCTGTCTCCACATGTTTTGCAAACATAATGGCCAATGTGCATGTATGATGTGGCAGCCCAACCCACAAACATAGGATAGACACTGTTCACACACCAGACATGTTTTGGACAGAAACAACTCCTCCCCAGTGGCTACATATACCCCCTTAACAGCATTACACTTGGATCTAGATCTGCAGCCCATGTCATGTGAGCACTTGCCTAGTACTCCTGAACCTAAGCATTATAAGCGGGAATCCAGATGTTCATATTCCATAATCACATTGATCATCTACCACTTCCCTGGTCACCAAACATATTACTTGTCCATCATAGCATGCATGCTGATATGCCCTTGACATGCTGCTTCTCCAATGTCCAGCTCAATATCATCTACTGGGAGGGGCACAGTGCTTCACACATATATGCCTACTTGTGTGGAGTGTCCTGAGATATCATCTACTGGGTGCCTTCTCTGGGGTTTCTGTAGATTTCTTGTATTTGCCACATGGTATACTTTCGGTAGAGGCATTGTGTGCGATGGCACCATATTGGAGAGGGAGCCTGAACTACATCGGAGTGGCCACATCATGTACACACAACTTGTCATGTTCGCATATTTCCCAATAATGACACGGTATACACATCTTGCGGTTTCAGAACACATATGATGTCATGGTGGCTTGGTCTCATCTTTGCAATGGTGGGAGACTTCTGAGTTCCTACCTGTTTTTTCATTGGATGTGAATGGATATGTGGATGACGTGTGGACTCCTATGGCCATTTGTTCCCTGTAATATAGTTATCTCCAAGTTATAATGCCCTGTTCAATGTAATTTCAGTTTGTTCAATGTAAACCGCCTTGATATCATGAAAGGCGGTATATAAGAAATGTTAAATAAATAAATAAATAAATAAATAAATAAATTTGTTCACATGGGAGTGTCTGTAGAACCACTTTTTGAACACATACCATACTGAATGCAGCATGGCAATGATGTCCTGGCCTCAGGGATTACATGTGCATGATCAGACTAAAATAATTTTATTTATTTATTTATTTGTAAGTATTTTTATACTGTCCCTTCCTGAGATCAAGAGCAGTTTACAATATAATAAACCAGACCATAGTACATAGAACTCATGATTACAGTGCAACGTTAACTTCTAGTAACTATTTCCAAGAACTATTTACATAAACACTATTTACAGTTCAAGTAAGACAGCTAAAGAAATGAGCAGTTTGTATGCAGCATTTTTACAGTGTAGTTAGTTACAATGGGAAGGATTATAATTCATGGAACATCATTGCTATTGAATTAAGTGTTGAATTTGGGGTTGTTATGGCATAGATGTAGAGTAGAGTACAGAGTGTGATATTATGGTACGTGTGTTAGTGTTAAGTTGGGTCATCTTCATTACCGCTAGTTCTATCACCATAGTGCTCAAAAAATAGGTTGGGTTTTAATTTTTTTCCGGAATGTTTGTAGGTCCTTAATTGCTCTTAATGTGTCTGGTAATGCATTCCAAAGGACAGGTGCTACATAGGTGAAAGCTCTGTTACTTTTTGCTTTGTTTGTTTTACGATAGTCAGTGGGTACTGATATTGTGTTTTGTTTACAGCCTCTTCTGGTCCTATCAGTGTTTGGTGAAATGATTAGTGAGGATAGGTAAGAAGGTGGCCTAGTGGTTGGGGCAAGTTGCCTCAGGCTGGAAGGTCAGGGGTTCAAATCCCACTAGAAAACAGCAACCTTAGGCTGGAAGGACTGGGGTTTCTATTCCCACAGGTGCTCCTTGTGGTCTTGGGCAACCCACTTAACCCTCCATTGTCCATGTTCCCTGTAAAACTGCTATCTCCGAGTTATAATGCCCTGTTCAATGTAATTTCAGTTTGATCAATGTAAACCACCTTGATATCATGAAAGGCAGTATATAAGAAATGTTGTTGATAAGTTTAAAATTATATAGGTCAAATTTCAGAGTGGTAAAACCTCATAAAACAGCCAACTCACTCCACCAAAAACAACAGCATATGTTGCTATAAAATAGTAGAAAAATCTCACTTTCATTCACCAAGGTTTCTTAGTGTAATATAAACATGATAGGGCAATTGGTTTGTAGATTTCTATGAGCCTGTTGAATGCCCGTCAGTTCTGAGACCTCCCGTACATGTTTATTTTTTATTTTTATTTTTTTTTATTGTATATATTTAAGTTTTATACAAAAACAAAAGAAACAAAACATCAGGAATGCAATGTCCGGATAGCTAAAAAACAGATAAAAACATACCCAACCCTCCCCCCTCCAAAACGAGAAATAAAAAGACAAAAAATAAGAACATGAGGAAATAGTGGAAAAGAAAAAACAAACAACCCCAACCCCTACCTCCCCAGCGCCCAGCAAGTCCAATTGAGAAAACAGAACAAAACAGCTTGCCTGCAATAGTATTCAAAGTTCTGGCAATCAAACAGTAAAACGGGTAGCAAAAAAAACACAGAAATATACTATGCGAATACAATACTAGGGTTATTGCTACACCGTATGCACATACCTATCCAGAGCGGACCATCTCTCCCTCCTCAATGTGTACCCCTCAAGAGAAAGGAGTTTGTCTTGGGTTTTCTCATACTTGCTGTAAAGGCAAACTTGGGTCCACCAGGATGTCCAATTTAACTTGGTGAAATCTTTCCAGGAAGATAGAATCGTTTTTACGGCTATCATCAGCATAAAAGTTAGCAAGAAAAAATGTTGCTTATCTAATGCGGGTATCTCTGCCAGCGATCTCAGGGTGATTATGTTCCAGGTGAGAGGGGCCGAAAACAGAAGAATCTGCTGTATTCTATTCCAAACCGGCTCCCAGAAACGCCGGAGGGTAAGACAATCCAGGAACATATGTCTCACTGTTCCCGCGGTCACCTTGCAGGACCAACATAAGGTAGAGCCCTCTTTGAGCCATTTGGCTGTTTTCACTGGGGTAATATATGCTCTGTGTGCAAAGAAGAACATTGCTTGAGTGAGTGCTGCCGACCTTGAGCTACGAATTGAACTTTCCCAGAGACGATTCCACACGAAAGGAAATATAGGAGCCCCGAGTTCTTCTTCCCAGACTTTCCTTAGGCCTAGCAGTGGCTTGGAGTAGTGTGTGCGGATTAAAGCATAGAGCTTGGACATTTCTTTCCCTTTACCTCCAACTTCTTCCATCACCTTCTTCAGCTCCCAGTGTGGGTCGAAGTCTCCGACGCTCCGCTTAACCGCTGAAATGCAATGGGTGAGTTGTAACCATTGGAAATAACAAGAAGCCGGTAACTCAAACTCCCTTTGCAGCACGATGAAAGGCTTCCACGAAGCTCCTGATACCAGCTGCCCCACCGTCCAAATCCCACTCCTCTGCCATCTCTCCCAGGCAATAGTTTTCTTGTTAATTTTAAACAGGGGGTTGCACTATATTGGCATGAGAAGTGAAGGCGAATTCCGTCCTGCTAGGGTAGAACCAAACCGCTGAAAAGCCTCTTGGGTAGCAAGAATAACTCGACCTCCTCTGAGGGGCCCCGCACCCTTCATCCCTTGGAGCAGCGGCATTGGGTAGGGACTGGCCAACCGTTCTTCAATCTCCAGCCATCTGGCCTTAGTTTCAGCCGCGTCCGCCGCGGACCATGCACTGCCCTGTTTCAGTATGTTGGCCGTGTGATACCAGAGAAAGTCGGGGAGGTGCACACCCCCTTCCTTTTTATGCGCCTTGAGCTTCTGGAGAGCTATCCGAGGGGTTTTCCCTTCCCAGAGAAAGTGACTGATAATCCGATCTAGAGCTTTATACAAGCTACAGGGAAACAGAATTGGTATCATGGCCAATTTGTAATTTATCCGTGGCATTAATACCATCTTGATGGATTCAAGTCGTCCCCACCAGGACAGATGCAGGGGAGACCACTTTAAAACAAAGGAGCGTGCATCCGCCAAAATCTTCTCCTTATTATTCTGTATCGTTTTTTCTAACGGAGCACTAAAGTGTACCCCTAAGTATTTTACAGAAGAGGTTTCCCAGTAAAACGGAAACTCAGCCAACATGTTCCTATGAGCAAGATGGTTAAGCGGGAAGGCAACAGATTTTGTGTGATTAACTGTGTACCCCGATATCCGAGAATAGTTGTCAACTACCTCCATCAGCGGCGCTAAGGATTCAGGAGATAAAAATAGTAGTAAATCGTCCGCATACGCCGACAATTTAACCTGCAGGTCCTTCACTGCAATTCCCTTAATCTCTTCTCGTTGTCGAAGGGCTAGCAACAGCGGTTCCAGCACTATGTTGAATAGAAGGGGCGACATCGGGCAACCCTGACGTGTTCCTCTTCGTAGCCCAAAAGATGGGGAGAGGTCTCCATTGACCATCACGCGCGCACTTGAGTTGACATAGAGAACCCGTATCATTTCAGTAAAATGAGGCGGACATCCAAACCAGTTCAAAACGTGAAACAAAAAAGGCCATTCTACCTTGTCAAAGGCCTTTTCCGCATCGACTGATAGGCCGATGTAAGGTATATCGGCGTCTCCAGCTATATCAAGAAGATTACAAAAGACCCGTGCGTTGTCCGCCGTGGATCTTCCTGAAATGAATCCACATTGATCGGGATGAATTACGAGATGCAGCACTTTATTTAGACGGTTAGCCAAGACCGTAGAATATAACTTGTAGTCTGCATTGAGAAGCGAGATTGGTCTATAATTGCCCGGTTCTGTCGAATCTCTGCCTGGTTTAGGGAGCACGATGATTGTTGCGCTAGCGAAAGCGCCCGTGTTGCTTTCCTGCAGCCGCAGATTCCTAAAATATTCCAGCAGCGGGGGCAAGAGATCTTTGGTGAAAGCCTGGTAAAATTCTATTGGTAGCCCGTCCGGCCCGGCCGCCTTACCGCTCTTCATTCCTTGTAAGGCAATCCTCAATTCATCCATCTCGATCTCTTTGTCAAGCTGGGAACATTGCCCCTCAGTCAGGCAAGGATGATCAATTCGCTCCAGGAAGTGCTGTATCTCCATCTCTGAACAACTCGTTTCTGATTGATAGAGCCGTTCATAAAATTTGCAAAATTCCGCCATAATATCTGAGTTTACGGTTACTGACTTGCCATTTCCTCCCTTTGTGGCTGCAATGTGTGATTTCTCTCGCTGGGCCTTCCCTCGGGCTGCTAAAAGTTTCCCAGCTCTATTGCCCTCAACATAATAGCGGGCCCTCTGTTGGAATATGTTCTGTTCCACTTCATTGTTTAAGATCATGTTGTACTGAAATCGTAGTTTTTGTAGCTGTGTCAGGACTGTAGGAGTAGAATTCCTCTGCAGGAGTCTCTCACCAGCTCTTATTCTTTGGTCTAAGAGGTGCATTTTCTCTTTCGCTTGTTTATGAGCGGCAATAGAGAAACTAGTAATTTTTGCTTTGATAGTCGCTTTGAATGCTTCCCACCAGGCCCACAGGGAGGTATCTTCCATAAGGTTAGTGGTGAAGTATTCTTGGATAGCCTGTTGCATGCATAGTTTGAACTCTTCGTCCGCCAGCAATGATCGAGAGAAAAACCATGCACGGTTGCTGAAATTCTCTGCTGTGAGGGCCATCTCTAGGGCTATCGCTGCGTGGTCGGATATGTGAGTGCTTAAGATCTCTGCCCTCTGGAGACTGTGTAGTAAGGATTTAGACAGCAGAAAGAAGTCCAGGCGTGAGAAAGCGCCATGAGGCCGTGAGAAAAATGTAAAATCTTTTTCCGTGGGGTGGAGAACTCTCCAGGCGTCAACAAGCCCCAGTTCCTCGACCATACTTTCCAGGACTACCCGCGCTCTACTTCTCCTGTCCACTCTTCCGGGCTTACAATCCAGGAGTGGATCAGGCACCAGATTAAAATCGCCCCCGACTATCATTGGAACATCTGCATTGTCGTGAAGGGCTTCGGCTACCTCCTGAAAGAAATGAGGGCTATCGGAAGTTGGGGCGTACAGATTGGCTAGGGCGAAGTGCAAATCATCTACTTTTACTTTGGCAGTGGCCCAACGGCCATCCTGATCGGCTTTGGATGACAACACTTGAATATTCAGGGCTTTGTTCACCAGCAATATTACGCCACTTTTCCTCCCATGAGCAGGAGAATGCGCAACTAATTGATATTTCCCGGTAGCCAACTTCAGTGCTTCTTGAGTTGACAAATGCGTCTCTTGCAGGAACACTATATCTGACTTCAATTTCTGGCAGTAAGTTAGGATCTTCTTACGCTTAGCCGGATGACTTATGCCCTTTACATTCAATGATATTATTTTAAAAGCACACATGAGGAGAGCCCGATTGAGAATTTGTAAGGAGATAGATAAGTCCGCTCTGGATACGCCGAGATCTGAAATATTGTAATAAACATTGAACACTATTGGACTTGCAAGGCAGCATTAAACCTCCACTGTAGGGGAATAAAAAATAAGGGTGAAACAGAGTGGAAAACATGATTACCACAACACAACCCCATTAGCCCATAAGCCTCCCAGCACTCCCTTGCATAACATAAAACCAAGTAGGATAGCAGCTTATATACCACTCGTGACATGACAAATTACCCATGCTGTGTAGAGAACTGCATACATACAATATTATATAAAGCCTAAACTTCCCCCTCTCCCGACCTCCATATGAAAAACATTGCAAAAGTCAACATAACAAAATCAACAGAACACATCCCTACTCCCAATAAGGGTATTGCGCCATTTCAAAAGGTAAAGTAAGAGAGATAGAAAAGAGGGAGCAGGGCAGTGATAACCCAAAAACTCAAGGCTCTATACTGAGAGAGTCTCGGGCCAGTTCTGACTCGAACCCTTCACCCAGGGCTCTGACCAGCCTTTGCGGGTGATGGTCCTTCCATCGCCGTGGATCGGCACGCCCAAAGAAACGGCGGGGAAAGATATAAATAAAAAATACAACCGCCTGGCCAGTCACTGCATCCTTAAAACTTCATGATCTTCGATAAATTGTGCTGCAGCCACAGGATCATCAAATGACTTAGTTTGGTTGTCGATCGTGATCTTAAATCGCGCTGGGTAGAAGAGGCCAAACCTCGCTTGGAGCTTTTGGAGACGTGGTCGAAGCTCGAGGAATTGTTGTCTCTTGATTACGGTTGACTTGCAGAAATCAGGGTAAAACGCTATAGAATGGCCTTCATATTTCAATGGAGCCTGTGCCTTAGCCGCTGCCAGAATTTGTATCACTTGCTGATGTTTTAAGAGGCAAAAAATAATCGGCCGGGATTTACGGTTATGCAATCCAGCTTGTGACGGCACGCGGTGGGCTCTCTCAATCTCCATCGGAGAGGAAAACTTCAGTCGGATAACCTCTGAGAGCAGATGTAATAAAAATTTGAGCATGTCGGCGCCCTCCGCCCCCTCGGGAATGCCAACCAGCCGAATGTTATTATGTCGGGACCTGTTGCTCAGGTCTTCCAAATTGGCCTCAAGTTGCTCTATTTTACGATAGGCCTTAGTGAGTTTCCCAATTTGCTCCTCGTGCGCGGCTAAAGCCATATCCACCCTGTTCAGCCTGCCGGTTAACCCCTCGATCTGCCCCTTCACGTCTTGTATCTCTGACTGTACCTGGGCCAGCTTTTCACCATTTGCAGTCACCAGCGTTCTGACAGCTCTGATTTCCCCCAGTATTTCTCTGGTTACCTCCTCGGTCTCTTTTGCGGTGGCCATCTTGAGAGGAGAGGGGGGATCAGCTTTAAGACGCTTGGAACCTGCGTTCCCTCCAGCCGAAAAATCTAATTTAGTAGGTTTCCCGCTTGACATGATTACCTCTGCCACATATCTCAAATGTAGTTTCCGGGAGGTAAATTTCTGTGCGAAAAATCGCTGGATTCTTGCAGGGGTTGAGAGGAGCAACTCTCCTACGTGGCCATCATGCTCTCCCGCTGGCTCCGCCTCCCACCCGTACATGTTTATATTACACTAAGAAACCTTGGTGAATGAAAGTGAGATTTTTCTACTATTTTATAGCAATATACGCTGTTGTTTTTGGTGGAGTGAGTTGGTTGATAAGTTTAAAGCACTTATCAACAACATTGCACAAGCACCATCCCCCCACACGACTGGATAGGTATTCAAGTGATGTACATCATCATGTCACACATTTACAGTCAGTACCTGTCAAGTATGTTTGCTAAGGTGGTGACGAACTTGTAGCTGTGACACCAACACAGACATTCTCCAACACGGAGCCTACAGAGTCTATGCATATGATATTCTCCAGCTGCATAGACCCACCAACCAGTATACACAGTGTCCTCACATCGTGCCTGACATTTCCTTGGATGAATGTTGCCATGCCAAAGGGGTCTGCCATTGTCACAGCATTAGGGTGTTGTTTGAGGCATGAGTGTAGATATCTGTTTAGATGAAACTCTATCATACTTTCTCACAGTCATTTGCAATATGGCCAATAGAGCCAGCATCTTCTTTGTGGCAATTGGTTTATTGATGCACATGCAGTTGGGGGCAGGTGTTGGAGTTAGCACATCTACTGTCCACCCAGGTCCCTGCAGCCATCCTACAGGCACAAAGTTTATGTCTTCTACATCAATGTCCCTTCATTGGTGTCTCACAATAATGATAGCGTCCAAAATGTTCCATATAGCATTGTTCATGATCATGTAGGCAGGACATGGGGAATTTGTGTGATCTTTGGCCTATGTACCCCAGAACAGATGTAGAAGGACTGTTATGACATCATTTTATTTTGCCTCCATGCTCAGAGCTGCTGATCCTACATCTACATGGATGATGTCCCCTCGCCTCCCATATTCCAACACATCAACAGTTTTTTTGCATGTATACATATCAGCCTTGACTACAATACTGTATATCAGAACACTTAAGCTGTGGGACATATGGGCTTCTGTTTGCAAATTGTATTGATACAAATGGACCAGGGTTTGGAGAAGGGATTGCAGCAAGAGTCATACCTGAGGTGGTAATGTGCTGCCTTCCATTTCTATCAGTACAAAAGCCATGACTGGTAACTTACATGAGCTGCTGATATTATTCCTTGTATGGCATATATCTCCCAAGCAAGGGAAACAGTCCAAGGTGCAAAGATTTGCAATCTTTCAGCTAGTGTGGAATGGTATGAACATGTTCAAGATGCAAATCCTGGTCATAGGTGTATATGTTGCTCACAGTGTGAGGTCTACTTTGAAGTTTCCATTTCATATAAATGGGAAGGATGATGTGCAGATGCTTCCAAGAGATTGAACTGGTCATGAAATTAGTGGTGTTCTATGAGGGAATAGGGTAACTTGAGAAAGAATGCAGATATGAGTGTTTGCTATTATAGCTCTGCTACTGTGTTGTATCCAGTACATGCAATGAGCAAGTATAGTTGTTGATGCACCCACATCAGCCACCCTTTCCAAACCATACATATGTGTACTGACCGCAAGGTCATGTACAATGACAGATCATGGCAGGCCATCTTCCAGACAAGACGTGGCAACAGATGGGTTCTGGATATAATGATGCTAGGCAGTCACAGTAAACCATCAACTGTTAGCTCCACATTTCTATTATTCTGGGTACATGGTGAGGTCATTTGCATGATGCCTGTGTCTATATTATTGTAACTGTGACACACCTGCAGCACAAGTGGACTTCTCATATGACTATGTGGCTCAGCATGTGCCAACATCATATGCACAGAGTCCATCACCTTTGTTAGTCCTTCAGTAATTGCTGCAACCTGCCAAAGTGATTGTTTTATGTTAAGCATGTTACACTGTCAGGTGACAATTGGAGACAGAGCCCTGCTAATGCCTTATGTGTGATTCAGTTCATGCTTACCTGTATGTTCTATTTTCACAGAGGCCAGGCCTTCAACAGCAGCTGCGGGGAGCAGTGCAGCTCCAGAGCCCACCCTGGAACTGGAGAAGGAGCCAATGGCCACAGGAGGGGAGGCAGAGGAGGAGGAGAATAAACCCACTGAGGTGAAAGTGGACATGCTGGCACAGAAGGATGAGGAGGCCCATGGCCAGATGACAGCAGGCACACCCAGGAGGCCAAGCTTCAGGGCCCAGAATGCAGCAACCAGTCCCATCCTGCCTTTGCCCTCAGTTCAAGGACACCTAGCTGCAGAGGATACCGGGCAGCTAAGTCAGCTTCTCCACAGTACACCAGGGCCTGACAGGCCGCCATCTATGTCAGCAGCCACTGCCTCAGCCATATCACTGTCAGAAGCTTCCACACAAACCCCATTTTTGTGGAGTATTTGGCTGAGAGGCCCTGACAGTGTTGTGGCTCTGGCAATGGCAGCCAATGTTCAGGCAAAACATGACCTGACGATGTCTGTGGAGCAGCTGTCCATCTATGTGGCAAGAGTGGCAGTTGGGCTTCTGCAGACCACCAACCATCCCCACATGGGAGGAAAGAGCCTCAGGAGTGAGGCCTGTGGGGCAAGGGTCCTATGCCATGTGAGATGCCATCCAAAACTATTGGGGCATGTGTTCTAGGCTGTAGGTGTTTGCACTGAATTAGTGTTCATCAACAACTGCTGGACAATATGTGATATGTGTGCTGGGGCATAATCAAGATGGAAATACCATTCATCATTCCTGTGCCACTCAGGTGCCTTACAAGAAAAAGGTCATTTCTGCAACATGTCCAAAGTGGGACCTGATATACCATATTGATGGTGGAAATAGGATAACCAGTGGGACACTGTGATACCTGGGTACAAACTATATCGTAATGATAGAGCTGATCAAATTGGTGGAGGGGTTGCACTCTATGTTAGAGAGGGCATTGAGTCAGAACGGATTAAAGTTTTACAGGAAACTAAATTTGCTGTAGAATCTCTATGGATTGAAATTCCATGTAAAAAGGGGAAGGCGATGGCAGTGGGGGTGTAATATCGACCGCCTGGCCAGAATGAACAAATGGATGATGAAATGCTCAAAGAAATCAAGGAAGCTAACAAAAGTTACAGCACAGTAATAATAATGGGTGATTTCAATTACCCCGGTATCGCCTGGTTCAGTGTCACGGCAGGACATGCTAGGGAAATAAAGTTCCTAGATGAAATAAATGACTGCTTCATGAAGCAGCTGGTTCATGAACCAACCAGAAAGGAAACCATATTGGACCTAGTCCTTAGTGGAACACCAGATCTGGTGCAAGAGATAAGGGTGTTGGGGCCACTTGGCAATAGTGATCATAGATTGATCATGTTTGATTTAAATAGTGGAGTAGGGATAGTAAGGAAATCCATAGTACTACCTTTTAACGTTCGAAAGGGAGAATATGATAAAATGAGGAAAATAGTTAAGAAAAAACTAAAAGGAGCAGTTGCAAAGGCTAAAGACATATCAAGCTTGGGTGTTGTTTAAAAATACTATCTTGGAAGCCCAGACCAGCTATATTCCATGCTTTAAGAAAAGTGGAAGGACGTCAAAAAAAAGTGCCAGCATGGTTTAAAGGGGAGGTCAGAGATGCTGTTGTTGCCAAAAAAGCATCTTTCAGGAAATGGAAAAAAGAGCCAAATGACGAAAACTGGAAACAGCACAAGCACTGACAAGTTAAATGCAAGGTATTGATAAGGCAGGCAAAGGGAGAATTTGAGAAGAAGCTTGCTGTGCAGGCAAAAACGCATAACAAATACTTTTTCAAGTACATTCATAGCAAAAAACCTGTGAGTCAGTTGGTCCATTAGATGATAGAGGGGTTAAAGGGGGACTAAGAGGCAACAAGGCGATAGCGGAGAGACTGAATGAATTCTTTGCTTCGGTCTTTATTGAGGAAGATGTAGGGATGTTACCCATGACTGAAGTGGTATTTAAAGGTGCGGAAAAATTGAAGGAAATATCGATACATCGGAAAGATGTATTACAACTATTTGATAAGCTGAAGAGTAACAAATCACCTGGACCGGATGGTATACATCCAAGGGTGTTGAAAGAACTCAAATATGAGATTGCAGACCTGCTATTAGTAATCTGTGAACTATCATTAAAATCATCTGTAATACCTGAAAATTGGAGGATGGCCAATGCAACGCCAATTTATAAAAGGGTTCCAGGGGTGATCTGGGAAACTACAGACCGGTGAGCCTGATGTCAGTACCAGGAAAAATGGTAGAAACCATCATAAAGAACAAAATTGCCAAACATGTAGATAGTCATGGCTTCATGGGAGACAGCCAACATGGCTTTAGACAAGGAAGATCTTGTCTTACTAATCTGTTATGTTTTTTTGAAGGTGTGAATAAACTGGTAGACAAAGGTAAGTCGGTTTCTATAGTGTATTTGGACTTTCAGAAAGCCTTTGACAAGGTCCCTCATCAGAGACGTTTGACAAAACTAAAGAGTCATGGGATAGGAGGCAGTGTACTATTGTGGATCAGGAATAGGTTAGAAGATAGAAAGCAGAGGGTAGGGCTAAATGGCCAATTTTCCCAATGCTTTTTGACATATTCATAAATGACCTGGAAAAGGGAATAACGAGTGAGGTTATCAAATTTGCAGATGCCACAAATCTATTTAAAGTTGTTAAAACCCAAGAGGATTATGGAAAATTGCAAGAGGATCTTGATAAATTGGAAGACCGGGCATCAAAATGGCAGATGAAATTTTAGTGTGGATAAGTGCAAAGTTATGCACCTAGGGAAGAACAACCTAAACTATGGTTACACGATGCAAGGTTCCACATTAGGAACCACCACCCAGGAAAAAGATTTAGGCATCATTGTGCATAACATTTTAAAACCCTCCACCCAGTGTGCAGCGGTGGCCAGGATAGCAAATAGAATGCTAGGTATTATAAGGAAAGGAATGGAAAATAAAACAAAGTATATTATAATGCCACTGTATCATTCCATGATGCGACTGCACCTTGAATATTGTGTGCAATTCTGGTCGCCTTATCTTAAAAAAAATACAGCGTTATTAGAAAAGGTTCAGAGAATAGCCACCAAAATGGTAAAGGGGATGGAAGGATACCCCTATGAAGAAAGGCTGAAAAGGTTAGGGCTCTTTAGCCTGGAAAAGAGACAGCTGAGGGGAGATATGATAGAAGTCTATAAATTAATGAATGGAGTGGAATGGGTAAACGTAGATCGATTGTTTACATCATCAGAATATAGAAAGACTAGGGGACATACAATGAAGCTACAGGGTAAAGTATTTAAGACAAATAAGAGAAAATATTTTTTCACTCAACGTGTAATCAAACTCTGGAATTTGTTACCGGAGGATGTAGTAAAAGCTGTTAGTGTAGCTGAGTTTAAAAAAGGTTTGGACAAGTTCCTGGAGGAAAGGTCCATAAACCATTATTAAGAAGGGACCCAGGATATCACTGCTTGACCCAATGCAAGCTTTGTGGAACCTGTGTCTGTTGGGGAAACTGCTAGGTGCGTATGACCTAGATTGACCACTGTTGGAAACAGGATACTGGGTTTGATGGACCTTGGTCTGACCCAGTATGGTATATCTTATGTTCTTATGTTGTGTCTTTTTGTGCAAAGAATTGTGGTCAACTTTATGGTCATCCTTACATTTTCGGTAGATTGTGTACAATATCTTAAGATAGAATTGGAAATTTTTCAGGAATATGTTCCAAGGTGCACAACAACAGAAGAGATGTCATTCTTTCTGAGTACAACACACATGATGACATGGACAACATTACTGCCACCCTTCACTGATATTTGGTGGTATAACCCTTGGCAGTGATGACAGACTGCAAACATTTATGGTAGCCATATTTAAGTTTCTTACATCAGTCTGCTGGTAGTTTCTCCCATTCTTCAACTGAGATTTCTTTAGGCTCATAGCTGTTTCTGGTATTCCTTTTACCAATGCCAGATAGCCACTGTTTCCAAAGGTACTCAGTTGGATTGAGATCATGACTCATTGCAGGCCATTTTCACAGAGTCCATTTGGTCCTCTGAAACAATGCTTTTGTTCTTTGGGATGTATGTCCTCGGTCATTGTGCTGTTATGGGACCCATGAGTTTTAACCCAGATCTAGCTTTCTGAGCCTGGTAGCACATTCCACTTGAAAAAACCTTGATAGTACTGTGACCTCATGATTCCTTGCATACATTTCTGGCCATCAGTTCATGTGGCAGCAAAAGAGACACACAACATTATGGCACGCTCACCATATTTAACTGTCTGGGGGTTTTTTTTCCATACAACCTGCATTTCTTCACCTTTAGATGTCTCAGTGGACTGCATTGGCAAAGAGGTTACTTTTGATTTCCTCCATCCACACAACATTTTCACTGAAGGTGGGTTCGGGCAAAAATCTGGTATGTCTTTTTAGGTCTGTGTTTTAGCAGTGGGGTCATGCTCGGTCTCAGGCAATGAGGTCCTTCTTTGTTTAGTGCATGGTATATGGTGCAGGTTGAAACAACCATCAAGATTGATGCAGGTCTACCTTGGGCTCTTTGGATGTTGTACGGGATGTTTTGGCCACAGCCTGCACTAACCTTCAAAGACTTTTAGGATTATTTTACCTCTTCCCACCAAATCCTGGGAGGTTCTGGAAAGTACTGTGAGCAGAGGTGTTCACAATAACATTGCATACTGTTGACACAGGATTCCTGAGATCCTTGTAGATGGCCTGGTACAGCTTTAAAGTTTAGTGTTAGGTTGATAATGACTTTTCAGATGGTCTCAGCCAGCTCTCTTGGATTCACCATTGTAAAAACAGGAACTGTGAATGAATGTGGTCATGTTAAACACATTTGAGCCATCATCTATTGGTTGATTCCAGTCATGTGAGTACGGACAGTTAATCACATGTGCCTTTCATGTTACTGCAAAAGGATTATGGTTCTTTCTATTACAATTGATGTGAATAATTTAGAGGGGTGGCAATAATCCTGCTCTGCCAATGTCGCAGTGTTCTAAATCTTTCCGACTCATTTAATTGGTCTTGTTTTATTGGATTATTTTATGTGTCACATATCTGTGAAAATATCATCCCAAGTCATTTCACTGGGAACTTTTCTTTAGGAGATATGTGGCATGTAAGGGTTGGACTGGGAGGTTGCCAATATTGTTGACCACAACTGTACTTATGACGAACGAGATGCTGCTAATTCAAGAAAACTGTGATCATGACATTCACATCGCTCCTCCCCTTGCATTCATTATCAGGTTTGGGAGAGTCTGGAGTCTGCCATTGTGAGGATTGACCTTTAATTTCTGAGTCATAATCATATAACCATGAATAATTGACCACTTCTAATCATTTGGATGGACACCGAGTCATGCCCACCACTTTGATTGAAGGAGAAAGTGGTGTACAAATCTGGATAAATAAATAAAAATAAATAAATTTTATGCATATTCTGACAACTTCCTGGCTGCTGGCAGGCCATCTTCATTTTTTTCTGGGTCCTAGAATTTCTGCAAAGATTCTGCAGACACACATCTCATCCACAAAGTGACAATATGCACAGCAGAAAATGCTTTCCATATCCTCAGCAAGTGCATAATACAGCACACAGTGCTTCAACTTTATCTTCATTCTTGCTCATGTGTGGCCTTCCAGATCATTTAGAAATATAGAAACATGATGGCAGAAAAAGACCACATGGCCTATCTAGTCTACCCTTCCATATCAACTACAATAGTCCTCTTTTTACCTTTAGAGATCCTTTGTGTTTGTCCCATGCTTTTTTTAAATCAGATTCTGTCCTCATGCCCACCACTTCCACTGGGAGACTATTCCATGCATCTACCACTCTTTCTGTAAAAAAATATTTCTACAAATTACTTCTGAGTCTATCCCCTTTCACTCTCATGTGATGTCCCCTCATAGCAGAGCTTGCCTTCAATTGAAAGAGACCCTCCTGTGCATTTATGCCATGGAGGTATTTAAATGTCTCTATCATATCGCCCCTATTTTGCCTTTCTTCTAAAGTCTACATATTAAGAGCTTTAAGTCTGTCCTCAAATGCTTCATAACAAAGACCATTAATCATTTTAGTAGCCACCCTCTGCACCGACTCCAACTTGCTTTTATCCTTTTAAAGGCGTGGTCTCCAGAATTGCACACAATACTCCAAATGAGGTCGCACCAGAGACGTATACTGAGGCATTATCGCCTCCTTTTTTCTGTTGGCCATTCATCTTGCTATTCAACCAAGCATCCTTCTGGCTTTTGCAGTCACCTTTTCTACCTGGTTAGCTACTTCCAGATCATCAGACACAATTACACCCAGGTCCTGCTCCTCTTTTGCGGACAGAAGTACCTCACCCCCTACACTATATTGCTCCCTTGGATTGCTGCAGCCCAAATGCATGACTCTACATTTTTTAACATTAAATCTCAGCTGCCAAATTCTAGACCATTCTTCAAGCTTATCTAGATCCCTCCTCATGTTATCTATACCTTCCTGGGTGTCTAATCTATTGCAGATTTTGGTATCATCCATAAAGAGACAGGCTATACCCAACAGCCCTTCTGCAATATCACTAACAATATGTCAAAAAGTATCCGACCAAGGACAGAGATCCCCGCGGCACTCCACTAGTAACCTCCTTCTCCTCAGAGTGAGCTCCATTTACCTATACCTTTTCTCACCTTCTAATCAACAAATTTCTAACCCAAGCAGTAACTTTAGAGTCCATCCCTAGGGTACTCAGTTGGTTTATAAGACGCCTGTGCAGAACAGTGTGAAAGGCTTTACTGAAATTGAAATACACCACATCTAGGGTCTCCCTCGGTCCAACTCCCTGGTCACCAAATCAAAGAAATCATTCAGATTTGTCTGACAAGACCTCCCGCTTCTGAATCCATGTTGCCTTGGATCCGGTAATCCGTTGGACTCCAGAAACCTCACTATTTTTTCTTTAATCAGCGTTTCCAATCTTTATTCACCACCGAGGTTAAACTAAACAGCCTGTAGTTTTCAACCACATCCTTACTTCCGCTTTTGTGTAAAGGGACCACATGTGCCTTTCTCCAGTCCTATGGCACCACCCTGACTCCAACGAGGCATTGAAAAGGTCAGTCAGAGGAGCTGCTATCACTTTGCAAATTTCCCTCAGTATTCTCAAATGTATTTCATCTGATCCCATTGCTTTGTCTACTTTTAGTTTAGCTAGTTCCTCACAAACACAGTCTTCTGAAAATCATTCAAGATACTCCTTGCTTCTGTTCTTTTTTGTGGGTGTTTTCTGAGGTCCTGCTCCTGGTCCTTCATCTGTGAACACAGAACAGAAATATTTGTCAAGCAATTCTGTTTTATCCTCCTCAGCTTCTACATATTCCTCTGCTGAAGGCTACCTCCCTCATGCAAAGGCCAAGGCACATCCCTGCTCTGTACCCCCCAATGGTAAACAGCAGTCATGCACATGGGTCTGCTATACCGCAGGTGGTATGATGTGCAGTCCCCTGTGACCTGCTGCACATGGTGGGATTGGTACACCTGCACATACAAGGAACGCAAACCACATTAATGAGTCATGTGGTCCATTGCAGACCACCATGTGCTTACAAGGGGAACATGCTTATGTTTCCCCCCATCAGAGATGACAGGCAGATATTGTGCTATGCCCCAGTGATCACAGTTGCCACAATGCCTGCAATGTCTGCTGTGTGTACTGGTATAGATTAGCCCTTACATTACCTATGATGCACTGCACATGTAGAACATCTGTCTGCTGCTGTCTACCAAATGGAGAATGCACTGCTCCTTCACAGTTGCTCAATATGACACACTGACAGTGTGTGCTACAGGCACATACCAGCTGCAGACTGTGCTAATAACCGGTTTTAGTGATGAGTGCTAACCTTGCAATGTATCCCCTCTATTGCACCTCATTACCTTTCCTTTCTCTCCTGTCCCTACACCCCTTCCCATGGACTCTGCTCCTCCTCTGGCTACCTCCTCACTATGCCCTGTTCTTCTACTGCCATCTCAAGACTCAGATCCTTTGATCTTGCTGCTCCTTATGCCTGGTGCAAGCGGCCACTATCCATACAGCACGTCTCATCTCTCTCCCTCTTCAGAGCCATGCAGGCAGCATACTTCCTTGGGGCTGCTGTTGGATCCTTACAGACAGATGTTCTCCACATTAGGAACCACCGCACAGGAAAAAGATTTAGGCGTCATTGTGGATAACACGTTAAAGCCCTCAGCCCACTATGCAAGAGAGCAAATAGAATGCTAGGTATCATAAGGAATGGAATGGAAAAAACCCAAAGGATATTATAATGCCTCTATATCGTTCCATGTTGAGACCGCAACTTGAATATTGTGTGCAAATCTGGTCACTGTATCTTAAAAAGGATATAGCATTATTAGAAAAGGTTCAGAGAAGAGCCACCAAAATGGTAAAAGGGATGGAAGGATACTCCTATGAAGAAAGGCTAAAAAGGTTAGGGCTCTTTAACCTGGAAAAGAGACTGCTGAGGGGAGATATGATAGAAGTCTATAAATTAATGAATGGAGTGGAACGGGTAAACGTAGATCGTTTGTTTACGTTATCAGAATATAGAAAGACTAAGGGACATGCAATGAAGCTACAGGGTAAACTATTTAAGACTAATAAAAGAAAATATTTTTTCACTCAACGTGTAATCAAACTCTGGAATTAGTTACTGGAGGATGTAGTAAAGGCTGTTAGTGTAGCTGGGTTTAAAAAAGGTTTGGACAAGTTCCTGTTGGAAAGGTCCATAAACCATTATTAAGAAGGGACCCAGGATATCACTGCTTGACCCAGTACAAGCATTGTGGAACCTGTGTCTTTTGGGGAAACTGCTAGGGACGTATGACCCAGATTGATCACTGTTGGAAACAGGATACTGGGCTTGAGGGACCTTGGTCTGACCCAGTATGGCATATCTTATGTTCTTTTGTTCTTACCTTTTGTTTCCCAGTGTCTCCACTCCCTATTGTACCCTTCTTTCTCTTATATTGTACTGTCTGTCATCACTTGATTGTTAGCTCTTTGGGCAGGGACTGTCTTCCTATGTGTTTGTACAGATCTGCATTCACCTTGTAGCTCTTTATGAACACTTTTAAGTGGTAGAGGTAGCGTTACAGGTGACGGTGATGGGTGGGCATTTTGACTTTGACATGCCCTGTTCTCCTATTGTGTACCATTCCTTCAGCAGCACCCTTACCCCTCCCCCCATCACATATCCACTCACTATGTGCATGTGGGGGGTATCTTGATGCAAGGGCCGAGTGATCCACATGGTTCACTAGACTGGTGCCATGGGCCAATGATCAGTATGGGCAGCCTGCTGGCTGCTCCATCCCTCCCTGCCATCGTGGCACAGGCACCAGTTTAGTGCTAATGGTGGCCTCACTTATGTTGCACCCACTGTTCCCTCTAAGCTGTGCGCGTGTGCGCGCGCACACACCTCGCCGAGCGAGCGCACATACTTTACAACAGAGCGCACAAAAATTATGGCTCTGATTCTGATAGAAAACAACACAGACGTCTTAAAATTTAAAAGTTATGATTGTAATTACTAGAAATTTCCCGCTTCATTTAGTAATCATCTATTTTCATTTAATTTGATTAAAATCAATGTGGTGTACATACTGTATTCTGACGTGTAGTCAAATTTTAAAGTATATAACTCCGAGTATCTTTATGTGGCACACAAAAATTTAACCTTCCTTCAAAAGCTGCACACAGCTGATATTTTATGCGCACACAGCCTACAGAAAATTAGAGGGAACATTGGTTGCACCCATACAGCTGTGCACACCTTGCAATCCGGCCCCTCTCCACTGGGGGATGTTGGCATGTGCCCTGCTGTGTCTGACCTCGGTGGGGAGGGATCAGCATGTGCCCCACTGCCCCTGCCTCTGAAATGTTCGCCATTAGACAGATATTGGCAGATGTTGCACTGCGCAGTACACACGGGCCAGAACAGAGCTTTTGTCTGCTGCTGGCAGGAGCTGCGGCACCCGCTGCAACCACCCCCCTACTGTGCTGACATGACAGAATGGTAGCAGTGGGGTGGGGCGCAGTGCCGGCACATTCACTATGTGGGATAGGCGGATGCCTAGGGTGGCAGCTCCAGATGAGGGTGTCAGCAGCACACATGCCCAGCGTGCCACCCCCTCACCTAACTCCCACCACCAGCGCTTATTTCGGGGGGGGGGGGAAGTAGGCAGCTGCAGCGGTAGTATTTTTGCAGGTGGCTGTTTTATGCAGCCCCTTTGGAGCTACAGTTACTGCCGCTACCAGCATCTTCCTCCAAAGACAGATTCAGCAGCAGTGGTGGGGGGAAGCTGGGGTCTCTGTCTAGGGCACCAGGGACCCTTGGGCTGCCCTTGGTTGCGCATCGCCTTTACTGCAGCAGCAGCAGCATATCTGTTTGCCACCACTTTCACCATGGGGTCATGCTGGGCTTCACAGATATGCCACCTGAGCAGCTATGTGGTCAGCTTTGTGTACCAGTCACCTTCCATGTTTCTTAAAATGATGTTGACTGGTCACTAATGGCTAGCTACTATCCTGATTACTATGCAGAATAAACTGAATGGCTGCAGAATCTTGGTTGCGTTTCCTCACAGTATGTTTCAAGGTACTGGAACTTTCTTCATAACTATAGAATCTAATGGTTCCGCCATTCTGGGCATTATCAACTTGGAAAGGCAGATGCATATCTTAAAAGACAGGGGTGTCAAACTGCAGTCAAGGGCTGCAGTCTACTCAGGGTTTCAGAATATCCCTAATGAATATGCATGTTCATATATTTGCATACATTGCCTCTGTTGTATGCAGATGTATGCCATGAACATTCATTGGGGAGTTCCTGAAAACCACACTGGATTGCAGGCCTCAAGGACTGCAGCTTGACACACCTGCTATAAGGTTATGGTTTCTAAATCTGGTCTTTGGGAGTTCCCAATGGGACTGGTTTTGAAAGTAATCAAAATCTGCAAATGTATACACTTACTAGAATAAATGTATTCACATTTCTCATGAATTTTAATTGTGGGTAATCTGAAAATCATATATGTTCAGTTTCTTGGGACTCTTTCTATACAGGTTTATGAGGGGAGGAAATAGATCAGGCCCTGGCTCTGCAAGATGCAAAATCCTAATGAACACCAAAAGATCTGAAATCATGGCACACAGTTTGATTAATTTTTCAATTCATAATCCAAATATGAAGGTTGGAGCATGACTATCTTGGCAAATAAACTTATGGATCAAGACAAATTTTATGACATTTCAGCCTAAATTTGAATGATCACAGAAAGTAACTCATCAAAACCCAGCAGTGGTATTTTATTTAACTTTCCTATAAAAAAATAATATTCAAGTTATAGCTGTTGTCTAAAGAGTCTCCAGACTGGAGACTAGATTGACTTTGATTTAGAACCCCTTTTCAGTCTGAAGATCTGAACATAGGGGTTTGTTTACTAAAGGGCATTAAGGGATCTAATGTGCCATTAACACCTGTTATCGGCACCTTTGCGCCCTTAACACTGCAAAAAAAAAAAAGCTGCATTAATGAACACTAAAGGCCCCTGCAGCAGTAAGGAAACAGTAGGTGGAGAGTGGGCATTAACGGGGTGGAGAGTGAGCGTTAACAGCAGGTGCTCCCTTAACACCTATTATGTTAGTGCCCTTTAATGCTAGGAACCCTAATGCCAAGTAAATCTTCATTGAGAGGGGGTATTTTGAAGGGAGAGAGCCTATTTAAACGTCTGCAATATGATCTACAGACAGGGGAGCCCAAGATAGTGATAGTAGTGCTTCATTAGCAGCAACAGCATAGTGCCCAAGTATGAAAGGGCACTATGTTGATGGTGCAAATGGGGCAAAGGGGGTGGAACATGGATCATGCAGTGGGGATTACTGGTATGCAAGGCAGAACAGGCAGCTGCACAGGTTGCACATCTGTGATGTCCGCCATGATGCCACAGGGACAATGGCAGCACACAAACATTCTGCTGCTGTGAAAAGGTGATGTGCAACATGGGGTAGTGCCAGAAGCTGTAGCTCTACAGGGGGTTGCAAAAAGCAGCCGCCCAGGGAAATACCACTGATTCAACTGTCCACCTCCCCCTGAGTCATATCTGCAGCTGGCATTCCTAACAGGGGCTATACATTTCAAGCAAAGGTCTCTCTCTTTTGCTTTAACAGATACCTAAGCTCCACCGACTGAAAAATGGCTGCGAAAAACTGTATCGCCAAAGCTGTTGCCCCCGTTACAGCTTCTGCATCTGTCTCTATACCAATTGAAGGACCAGTTCCATGTGCAGGATGCCTGCAGGCAGAAACTCTCAGGAAACAAGTGGAGGAACTCAGAGAGGAGGTGGTGAGGCTGAGGAGCATTCAAGAGAATGAGAAGTACATTGATGAGATTCTTCTTGCAAGATCAAAGCTCTCCAGCAGAAGAGAAGATGGGAGCTTACAGAATGACGAAGGTTGGACACAAGTCACCAGGGCCTGCAGAATCACCAATCCAACTTCTCCAGCCCTAGTACTGAATAACCAGTATGCAGCCCTGGAAGTGGAGGAGGTGAAAGCAACCCTGGAAAGGGAAGAACCAGAACTTGAGCACACCAAAGTTGCAGAATCAGTGACCACAAGGAAGCGAAGAGTAGTGGTGGTTGGTGGCTCTCTTCTGAGGGGTACTGAGGCATCCATCTACCGAACAGACTTGATGTACAGAGAGGTATGCTGTCTGCCAGGTGCCAAAATCCAAGATGTTATGGAGAGTTTGCCAAAACTCATCAAGCCCACTGACTATTACCCAACGTTGCTAATCCATGTCGGCACAAATGATACTGCCAGGTATCCCACTGAGCGTATCAAAAGTGACTTCATGTCTCTGGGACAGAGGGTGAAACAGTTAGGGGCACAGGTGGTGTTCTCTTCAATCCTCCCTGTTGAGGGTAAAGGCCAAGGCAGAGAAGCTTGCATCCTGGAGATGAATGCATTGCTGTGTGGATGGTGTCATCAAGAGCCTTTTGGTTTTCCTGGACCATGGGATGCTGTTCCAGTGGTTGCAGAGCAGAGATGGCGTCCATCTGTCCAAGAAAGGTCAACATGTCAACAGTAGCAGGCTGGCTAATCTACTGAAGAGGCTTTAAACTAGATTTGTTGGGGATGGGTGAAGAAAGCCCCCAGGTAAGTGAAAGCCCTAGGTAAGTGAAACATTAAATACCTTTATGGAAATGGGTAAAAGGAACAACATATGGAAAGCAGTGTGCATAAATGCCTGTAGCATGGGAAATGAAATCCCAGATGTTGAAGCTTTAATGGGAGAGGCTGACTTGGATTTAGTGGCAGTTACAGAAACATGGTTCACAGAAAACCATGACTGGGATGTAACTATACCAGGCTATACTTTATTTAGAAAGGACAGGGTAGGAAGAAGGGGAGGAAGAGTGGCACTATATGTAAAAAATAATATTAAAGCTTTGGAACTACAGAGCATAAAAGGGAGAGAGAAGGCACTGTGGGTTAAACTAGAAAGAGGGAAAGAGAAATCTATTGGCATTGGCATGATATACAGACCTTCCTCACAGGAGGAAGAGGTGGACAGAGAGTTAATTGAAGACATTCGCTGCATTGCTAGGCAAAGGGAAGTGCTAGTGATAGGAGATTTCAATACGTCAATATGTTGACTGGCACATTCCTGCTGCAATATCATTTAGAAGTAAGGAGATCCTGGACTCTCTACAGGGAGAACTACTCAGGCAACTGGTAACAGAACCCACACGTGAAGGGGCCATACTGGACTTGGTGCTTACCAATGGTGAAAGTGTTTCTGATGTTATAGTGGGAGATCATTTTTCATCCAGTGATCACCAGATGGTGTGGTTCAGTATTAGGACTAGGGCTATTAAAATCTATTCAAAAGTGAGGGTGTTAGACTTTAAGAAAACTAACTTTGCGAAGATGGGCCAATACCTCAGGGAGTTGTTAGTGGGATGGGAACAGCTGGGGGATGTAGAAAAACAGTGGGCAAAACTAAAAGAGGATATTTTAAGGACAACCAACCGTTTTGTTAAAATGGTAAATAAAGGTTAAAGGAAAAGAAGACCACTATGGTTTACGAAAAAAGTAGCTGAAAAAGTGAAGAAAAAGAGGAAGGCCTTCATGAGATACAAGAGATCACAGAGAGAGGAAGACAGGCATCTATATTTGGAAAAACTTAGAGAAGCATAGCAGTCAGGAAAGCAAAGATTCAAAAAGAGGAGGAAATAGCCAATGCAGTAAAATTGGGGGATAAGACATTTTTCAAATATGTTAGTGAGAAGCAGAAGGGCAAAAGTGGTGTTGTCAGACTCAAGGGTGAAGGGGAGGAATATGTAGAAGCTGATGAGGATAAAGCGGAATTCTTCACAGGCAACTTATAAACAAACTGAGCACCCTAGAGATGGACCCTAAAGTTACTACTTGGGTTAGAAATTTGTTGAGTGGGAGGCAAGAAAGGGTAAATGAAGCTCACTCTGAGGAGAAGGAGGTTATCTGTGGTGTGCCCCAGGGATCTGTGCTTGGTCTGATTCTTTTTAACATCTTTATTATTGATATAGTGGAAGGGCTGTCGGGTAAGGTTTGTCTCTGCAGATGATACCAAAATATGCAATAGACACCCAGGAAGGTGTAGACAACATGAGAAGGGATCTAGCTAAGCCTAAAGAATGGTCTAGAATTTGGAAGCTGAGATTTAATGTTAAAAAATGCAAGGGCATGCATTTGGGCTGCAGCAATCCATGGGAGCAATGTGGTATAGGAGGTAAAGTACTTTTGTCCACTAAAGAAGAGTGGGACCTAGACTTGATTGTGTCTGATGATCTTAAAGTAGCTAAACAGGTAAAAAAGGTGATGGCAAAAGCTAGAAGGATGCTTGGGTGCATAGGGTGAGGAATGGCCAGCAGAAGAAGGGAGGTGATAGTGCCTCTGTATAGGTCTTTGGTGTAACCTCATTTGGAGTATTGTGTGCAATTCTGGAGATCGCACCTTCAAAAGGATATAAATAGGCCGGAGTTGGTACAGAGGGTGGCTACTAAAATGGTTAGTAGTCTTCATTATAAAGCATATGAGGACAGACTTAAGGATCTTAATATGTACACCTTAGAGGAAAGGCGGGATAGAGGTGATATGATTGAGATGTTTAAATACCTCCGTGGCATAAATTTACAGGGGGAGAGCCTCTTTCGATTGAAAGCAAGTTCTGCTACGAAGGGACATGGGATGAAGGTGAAGGGGGATAGATTCAGGAGTGATATGTGGAAATATTTCTTTATGGAAGAGTGGTGGATCCATGGAATAGTCTTCCAGTGGAGGTGGTAGAGATGAGGACAGTATCTGAATTCAAAGATGCATGGGACAAACACAGAGGAACTCTAAAGGAAAATGGGATTGTTGGAGTGGTTGATATGGAAGGACAGACTAGATAGGCCATGTGGTCTTTTTTTGTCATCATGTTTCTATGGGGGGGGAGGGGGGTGCAGCATGGCTGCTCGTGTCCTATGACCCCCATCCAGAACTGGTACCTTAGGTGCACACCTCCATTGACAGCATGTCAGTATGGTGTGAGGATATTAGTGGCGGGTGCAGCGTCCTCCACCAGCAGCATACAGAGCCAGGGAGACATACAGACCAGACAACACCTGCCAAACACACCTTGTCAAACAGGTATGGCAGAGGGCATGCAGAGATAAGAAGACCCCTACTCATGCCCACATTCACCCTGTCAATGACCACAGCTCCACACAAGGACTGCTGAATCCATATGGCAACACACAAAGCCAGTGTGTATATGAGTAGAGGTTCAAGACCTGGCTGTGGATCATCTAATAGGGCTTTCTCCTTTATGGCACCACAACTATGGAATTCTATTCCTAATGATTTAAGAAATCAGTTGGATATCAAAGATTTTCGAAAGTCCCTTAAAACGTACTTATTTATTGAAGCATATGGCAACTGATCTGACTCTATTAGAACAAAATGTTTTAACCATTGAAATTTTAAACTTCTTATAATGTCTAATTTATTTTAATATTTTGTAAGATTGCAGATATTTGTTTAATGTAATTGCAATGAATTATTATGAAATATAATTTTGCTGTAGTTTATGTAATATACTGTAACGTAGTATAATTTAATGTAATGTACTGTAATTTACTGTAATGTACTCTTATTGTCTCCCCCCCTCAATGTAGTCCCTTTTTGTCTTGTTGACAACTTTGATTAAAGGATAAGGTGGTATATAAAACTGATTAAATAAATAAATAAATGTCTTGCATGTGCCTGTGGGTAAACTTTATCCTACAGTGCAGGTACAGCACCAGCATGTGCAACCTTTAATGAATTGGCCAGCAAGGGTCCAAACACCCATCAACCATACAGACAGGCTCTACTATCCACAGCTGAATAGAAAGACAGACTAATTGCACCTGTACACTGAGGGGGCGTTAACAAAGGGTGTGACTGTCAGAGCATGCTACTAGAGCCTGCAAAATGAGCACATGTTAACATTGCCTGAGCTGATATGGAGACCAAAATGACAGGCAGGAATGCCAACCATCCCCACTTTTGCACAGCGCGGCGATATGAGTGTATGTGTCTCCAGAGTTCTGTGGCCTTCTACACTGCACTGTGCCCCACATTGCCTGGACGCTTTCCAGTGTTATTCTGCAAATATGCATGATGAGGAGCAGAGGATTGTGGGTATGGCCTGAAACAAAGTGGTTTGCCCAGGATGTGTCTGCATTGGAGGTTGGATCAATCAATGAGACATCATAGTGCCTGTCTGCCATGTGCATGGCCTGGGTAACCACAGCAGTTCACACTGTGAGGGCACTCTCACTCTGACCAAGCTGTGACCATGGCACAGCTATGTATCCACATAGTGCTATATAGTGACCAATTATAGTGATGTGGGTGCTCTCCCTGTCCTCGGAACCCAAATGACCATGGTATTTGTCCTAAGCCAGGGTGTATGTGGTTGTTCTGTGCATATGCATTGTGTGCTGACTGGTCACAGGTGGTATGAAACAGCCCTGTGGTGGGCAGCAGGTGCAGTCTGACTGTGCTTGCTGTAGTGGATTGGTATTTCTAGATATGTACCTAGAAGTTCCTACTACGTTTGGTATCCATGGTATCAGTTGCTGCAACAGTGGGTACTAATATGCACTGTTTCAGGAGGGGTCCCTGTCCAACAGGGGCAGGACACAGGGCCCAGATGTGACAGGCACCTACAGTATACTACAATTGTACAAGAAACATGGTGACTAGCATAACACCCTGCAGATAATACCTGCCACATACAGTACTTGCAGTGATGTGGATCTACAGCACATCTGAGAGACATCATTTCTAACAGTGCAAGCTCTGGGGACCAGGTGCTGGGCACCCATCCTCACCCTCAGGGTGACTGCTGAAACTGCTCAGTAGCACGGTTTATAGCTGTTCTGTGCTTGTAGTACACACTGTTAGTGTATCTTACAGAGCTGATGTGATGGATCAATGCATTCTCCATTTGGTGATCAGCTTCAGACTTCTGTCCCACATATGCAGTGCCTCATGGATACTAGACAGGCTAACCTATACCGGCACACACAGCAAACATTTTAGACAGTGACCTGCAGTCCCTTTGAATCCAGACATTGCTATGCAGCAAGGTATGGAGAAGTAGCATACTGGTTAGTGCAACGTCTCCAAAAGCAGAGGGACAAGGGCTCAATTCTTGCTTGAGCAAGTCACTTAACTCACCAGTTGCTCAGCTAACTGCAGGTACATACAGTCCCTGTTTATCATCTGAGATTACCAATGTACCCCCAACGTGACTGCACTGATACAGCAGTATGCTAACAGGTAGTTACATGCATACAGCTGTAACCTACATGTGAGACATGAGTCATATATGACACTGTGATGTACATCTTTGGCTCCATCAAATCCCTGCAGTACATGCAGACACATCCTACCCCTCTGATAGCTACCTGCAGGTATCACCTCATGTCTGTATATGCCCCATTTGCCCAGATTGGATGACACTTGTCCAGTTATTTGCACATTTGTATGATGGTTGTATGGCTGGGACAGATGTGAGACCCACATGTCTGTTATCAGGTTTTTCAAGTGGCACTGATACACATTTTCCCACACAGTACAAAAAGGTTGGAGATGGCACCTATGGCATATCGGTGCTGCTAGCCCATACGACCCTTTCCTCTACAGTCATCCTTCCTTCAGCCCATCCATCCACCTCTGTTGGCTGTGTGCAGTCATGTCTTCTTGTACAAGCTGCCACACCATGGCCTACACAGGTACTCTTTCCCACAGTTCTTCATGCACGCCTCTCCTGTACTTGATCTGCATGTCACCACTCCTGCTCCGTCTTCTTTTTGCTACACACATCCTGCCACTTTGACTTTGACTTTGAGGACACGTCTTCCCCATCCTATGCCACACACTGACATTACACTATTTTACATTGGCACCTCCCAGTGCATCAGTACAACTGCCTCCAACATGCTAATCTGAATTACTGGCTGCAATGTAAAGTGCCTATGGATCTGGCAGGTCCATCGGCTCCCATCTGACTTCCATCCATGAACTTACATTGACTTTCCTTGGTGTTCCCTTATCCAGCATTAGGGCAACAGCCATTTTCGGACGTTAAGGTGCATGCTTGACACCTTAATGCCCGATGTCCTGTTACTGCACATTAAAAGACCCATTGCATCCTTAATGCCAGAATGCCTCCTACCCGCCCAGGCCTTTACACATGTAAAACCCCTTATCGCTGCCATTAACACCTGCTACCTTAATGCCCTTTAGTAAACATCACAAGAACATCGACAACAAGGCCCAGAAGATCAGGAAATTTGAATCTTCTTGCCATCCCCCCTTCAAGACCAAATGTACACAGCATACAAGCAATAGAGCCTTCATGCTATTTGCTCCAATAATTTGGAACTCACTACCAGAAGCCATTAGATCTGCACAATCTCCACAAGAGCTGAAGAAACTCTTAAAAACACAACTCTTCATTGAGCATTTTGGTCCTAATGACATTACCTAAATATATACACCATAACCATCCAAACACTTTTGGTGTATGTATTACCCCCATATTTAACTCTCTTGAGCTTGTATATTGTTGTTCTATGTAAATTGCCTTGGATTAAAGGTGGTATATAAAAACCTGTTAAAAAAATAAATAAATAAAAATACCCCCAAGTGAACAGCTTCTGTTTCTGCTGAGTTCTAACATCTCCCTGAGTATCATACTTTCCATTTCAAACTTCCATGTAATCTTTCTCAACCATGAGGAGATTTTTGTGGCACAGATTAAGAAAGTTGAAAAACGTCCTCCATTTGGTATACTTTGACTGTTCAAAGGTGAATGGTCAGCGTCTGAGCTTGCAGTATACTAGGCATCATAAGTGCCTTTGGACAATAGTTTTAGCTGGCTCAGGGGACAGGAAAAAGTAAAATCACAGTCCATAAAATAGGCTAAATAATTACTTTAAGCACCATGTGGTCTGGAAAGGAGAAGCAGAAATGAGCTTGTATATGAAAGAGACATGCAGAGAGTGCAAGGGTAACAGAATAATTTTTTGGTTGGAGGGACTCAACAAACCAATCTCCAGCCCCATCCCCAAGCTCTCTAGTTACTAATGTTGTGTTGGCCAAATATTAGTCAGGCCATGGCCCCAGTGACCTACCCCATTCTGCTGTCTATGCTGTGTGTGTATATGATAGAGAGAGACCCAGAGACAGAGGGAGGATGTGTGTGATATAGTCTTCAGAACTGAACACAGTACTCCAGTTTTGGAGATTGTATCTCACTAAGATTATACAGTAAAAAGACTAGAAGTGATTCAGAGGAAACTGACCAAAATGAATGGGGTCTGTGCCAAAAGACATATGAGAAGAGATTTAGGGATATATTTACTAAAGAGCGGTAAGGGAGCAAGTGTGCTGTTAACACGTGTTATCGGCGCTCGTGAGTGGTTAATGCCACCGAAAGTGCCAATAATGCTGCATTAACGCTCGTTAGAGGGGCAGCAGCATTAAGGGAAAAGGAGGTAGAGAGTGGGCATTAATGGGGCAGAGAGTGGGCGTTGACAGCATGCGCTCCCTTATTGCTGGGTTGTGCAATCAAAGGTCTCATCATTGGGAATCCTAATGCCATCAGAAACCTCATGGAAAGGGATATTTTTGAGGGGAGAGAGTCTATTTAAATGTCAGGATCCCAAGAAAGTGATAGTAGTGCTCCATTAGCAGCAATAGCATAGTGCCCTATTATGAAAGGACACTATATTGACGGTGCAAATGTGGCAAAGGAGGTGTCAATATAGTGGGGATGGCTGTCCACAAGGAAAGCAGTGGGGATGGCTGTCCACAAGGCTGACCAGGCTGCTGCCTATGGTGCACATCTGTGATGTCCATCATGACCCCACAGTGATAGTGGCAGCCCACAGACATGTTGCCATTGGCGAGGGGGCAACACACAACTACTCCTTCACACCATGTTGCCATGTCAGCAAGGTGTGAGGGTGATGGTCCCAGTGACTGCGGCCTGCTACAGATAAAAGCATTGTCCTGGCACTTCATGTCTGGTGCAATGCTGCATTTGCCACTGTCAGAGGGCTGGTGAGCATGTCAGCAGCAGGTATAGCAGAGCACATGCTGATCCCTCCACCCCTGAGATCCAAGGTAGCAGCACTCATGACCTCATCCCCTGGTGGAGGGGGCAGGAGCAGCAGTATGCCTAGCTGCACGTGTGCAACATCAAGGAGGCTGCCGACATCACTGAAGCGGTGAATGTGCCACGATGGCAGGGAGAGAGGGTTTGAATGGCATGCTGTCCACCATGAATGTTGCACCATGGCACCCAACTACCGGTAGTTATCCAAATGGATGTGATGGGCCTGGAATCAGAATGCCCCCCACCCACACATATTGAGTGGATATGTGCATGTAGGGGGAAAATATGCCACTGAGGTAGGAATACCACACAGTAGAATAACAGGTCATGTCAGAGGAAAAATGCCCATCCAGCCTCTTCATCTGCCAGATGACAACCATAATCTGTGTTTGAAATGGTGAATAAGTAAGAACATAGTCAGACACAACCATCTGAGCCACATGTGAATCCATGTCAGCTCTGCTGGTCTGTGAGATATGTGATTATGCCATGAATGCCCCACACGCTTACACCAGGTATTGGGGACTTTGCTCATTCTGCTAGTACCACCATGGTATGCAATGTATGTGTGCCTGTATCATGGGCTGTCTCTTTGGATGGACAGATCACATATGTAAGCCATGAATATCAGTTGTACAAGCAGCATAGTAAGTCATTGCAGCATACAGATTGAACAAGATCGCCCTCTCCCACCCATGCCGAACACACCTTGTCTGACAGGTATGGCACAGAGCCTGCAATGATCTAAGTAGACACAGCCATATCCCTACTCGTGCTCGCATGCACCCTAACAGTGACTACATCTACACCTATGGACAGCTTAGACTATAAGGCTGCTCTATAGCTCTACACACAAGGCTGATATATAGCTCTACAAACAAGTGTGCATATGAAAGGAGAATCTCAGGTTGGTTGAGAATCATCAGGAGTTGGATGCCCTGGTGTGTTAACTTTCTCCTTCATTGCAGGGACTGCATCATCATGTACAAACTATAACAAATTATCCAGCAAGAGTGCACACACTCATCAGTGCACACACTGACAAGCTGCACCGCCCATGGTTGGATGGCAGACCAGGCTGAAAGTTCACAAGGATTGCACAGTGCACTAATAGCGCCTGCACACTGAGCAGATGTGGACAATGCTTGAGCACCTAAGGGGCAGGCAGGAATGCCAACCAGCGCCACTTTTGCACAGCAGGGTCTTGTGTGTGTGTGTGTGTCTCCAGAGTATTGTGAGATTCAGCAATGCACTTTGATTATATGTGGTGTCCAGGCTGTATGTCTGTGCATACAACATGCACAGCTATACAGCAGCCCCACATACTGTGTGAGACACCAATTACAAGTAGAAGGCTAGTTTAGTAAGCAGTTACAACCTGTGGCTGTGATGTTGTAATGCATTCCCAGTTACGCCATTGACAGGGCCCATCACCACAACATTCCCCTATACTTACCTTCCAACATGACTCCATTGTACAGCTGCAAAATCATCTCCTGGTTCGACTAGACTAAGCAGGGAGAACACATGTGTGAATGTTGCAACCCTCACCTCTGACACAACCTCCGGGCCTCAGGACACACCAATGTACACAGGTGAGTGGCCAGATGACTTCAACTGCCATAACAGCTGTATCCGTGGCAACAGTGTCTTCCCACATTGTGCACCTGCAGCTTATTGGGTAATAGGCACAGGAGGAGGGATGGCTTCTGGGAATGTCCAATCCATCCACTCAGTTGGTGATACTTGCAGGAATCTGCAATTTACCCCTATGAGAGAGGCTAAAAAGGTTAGGGCTCTTCAACCTGGAAAAGAGACGGCTGAGGGGAGATATGACAGAGGTCTATAAATAAATGAATGTAGTGGAACGGGTAAGCGTAGATCTATCAGTATACAGAAAGACTAGGGGACATGCAATGAAGCTTCAGGGTAACCTATTTACGATTAATAAGAGAAAATATTTTTTCACTCAACGTGTAATCAATCTTTGGAATTTGTTACCGGAGGATGTAGTAAAAGCTGTCAGTGTAGCTGAGTTTAAAAAAGGTTTGGACAAGTTCCTGGAGGAAAGGTCCATAAACCATTATTAAAAGGGACCCAGGATATCACTGCTTGACCCAATACAAGCATTGTGGAGCCTGTGTCTTTTGGGGAAGCTGCTAGGTACATATGACCTAGATTGGCCACTGTTGGAAACAGGATACTGGGCTTGATGGAGCTTGGTCTGACCCATTATGGCATATCTTATGTTCTTATGTTTACTGTACATCATCAGCACTTAAAATACATGAAAACCCAAAGGATAGACTAATCAAACCTAATATTAAAGGAAAGAGTGAGGAACCACAGTGTAGAGTTGTCGTGAAAGTGATGAAGAAGCATCAGTTTGTATTCTAAACTTCTCACTGAAAGAAAAGATCTAATTGAGTTCAGCACTTTTCCTTTCAATCCCAACTGCATATATACAAATAATAAAATAGGCTGGTCCACACCAAGTCAGAAGCACTGGACAAATCTAATAAAATGAATAAAACCAGCAAACCTCTATCCAACTGAGCATATACCAAATTCATAATTGCAATTAATGCAGTTTTGATTCCAGATCGATCTCTGAAACCTGCTCATCCCATATCCAAACTACAATATTAGTGGCTTCCAGATAATGATCAATTTGCAGCATCCCTTCCATTTCAATCATTTTAGCCAAATAAGATGTATTAGAAATTACTCAACATGTAATCAAACTCTGGAATTTGTTACTAGAGAGTGTAGTAAAAGCTATTAATGTAGCTGGGTTTAAAAGAGGTTTGGACAAGTTCCTGAGGAAACGTCCATAAAGCATTATTAAAGAGGACTGGAGAAATCAACTGCTTACCCTGGAACAAGCATTGTGGAATCTGTATATATTTTAGGGAGCCTGATAGGTACTTGTGACCTGGATTGGCTACTGTTGGAAACAGGATACTGGGCTTGATGGAACCTTGGTCTGACCCAGAATGGCATATCTTATGTTCTTAGATCTAAATATGTATATCCTAGAGGAAAGGAGGGATGGGAAAGATATGATTTTTAAATACCTGAAAGGTATTAATGAATAAACAAACTTTTTCTAAAGTTTTTCCAAAAGTATAGAACTAGAGGACATGAGATGAAGCTGCAAGGACGTAAACTTAAAAGCAACATCAGGAAACACTTTTTTATAGAAAGGCAGGTGGATGCCTGGAATGCCCTCCCAGGGCACAAAGTTATAAACCGTGCCCTCCCAGTAAACCATGTAAATGCCCTAAATCGGGGTATTCAACAGCACTTTCATGGTTAGTGCCATTGAATATCCCCTTCAAAGTCCGCTACATGCTCCGATGTTCTGCAATTAGCATCGGGGTGTGTTGGGGGCATTCCAGGGCACAGCAGAGGTGGAGACTGCCGCTAACCAGGTAGCAATGATATTGTACCACTACTCGGTTAGTGATCCTTGGCTAAAACTAGGCAAGTTTTTGGCTTGCCTAGTTTTAGCTGCAGATGCTAACCAGGTAGCGGTGCAATATAGCCGCTACCCGGTTAGCCTCGGCGGCTCTGCGGCATGTGCGGTGACGCTGGACATTCAATGCCATCACTGCAGCACTGAATATCTGGTGTTAAAGGTCAGAGGTCAGGGCTATGTGCCGTAGTGGCACATAGCCTGCCCAATTCAATATCAGACCAATACAGTATTGTCCTGTCGTTTGGTTCTGCCTGGTTTGCTTTCCTGTTAATATTGTAATTTCCTTTCCTCTTTTCCCTTTATGATTTCTTTGTTTTTTGTACCATGTAAACCGCTCTGATATATATTTGTAGAGCGGTATATTAAATTAATAAACATAAACATAAGCTATATGGGGGATTATTTCGTAAGCCCTATTCATGCTTTGGATGTCTGTAAACAGGCATAGAGACATCCAAAGCACAGAGATGTCTCCAGATGCATTTTTGACACTGGGTTTCTTTATTTTTATCTTTATTTCAAAACTTTATATACTGCCCTTTGTCAGGACATTAGAGCGGTTTATAAAAGAAAAATAAGTCTACGCTAAAGAAAAATGAAAAGAACACCATAAAACATAGGAAAGAAGAAAGAGTAGTAAAGCAACAGCAAAGCTGCAACGAAAAAAAAACCCAACATGGAGGGGCATCACAAAAGGGTATCATTTGGGAGGAGGTTAAAAGCCTGCTGAAATAAGTGTGTTTTTAACATGTTCTTAAACTCTGGATATGAGGGTTCCAAATGGAGTGAAGCTGGTAGGGCATTCCAAAGTGAGGGGCCGAGGAAGAAAAAGGCAGCCCGCCGAGTCTGCTCCAAGTGGGCTCTCGAGGGGGGAGGTAGTGATAGTCTGTTGGCATGCAGTGAATGAAGTTGACGATATGGGGTGTGGAGAGAGATGAGATCAGCCAAGTAGAGAGGACTTGTTGTATGAATTACCCGATGTGTCAGAATCAAGATCTTATATTGATATCTAAAGCGGAGAGGCAACCAGTGAAGGTGAAGAAGAAGAGCAGTAATATGATCCGACCGTCGAGCATGACAGATGACACGGGCTGCTGTGTTCTGCACTAACTGTAAATGTTGAAGCTGATAGGCTGGTAGGTTAGCAAGAGCTACATTACAGTAGTCCAATCTACTGGTGACCAGAGCCAAAACTAGTGTGACGAGTGCATCAAAAGGGAGGAGCGTGGATGTTCGCAGCGTGAGGACATCCAAATCTGAATAGGGGTGTGTTGGTGGCATGGCTGGGGTGTTTCCAAGAAGCTGGATGTCACTACCTGATCTCAGAAAAGTCCTGAATATCCAGTCACATCTAAGGTGCTTATTTTGGCCATAAACATCCAGAGGATGCAGAGAAGATGGCACTGCATCATACCCAATAATCTGCACAATCACAGTGATAGCAGCGTGGAATTGGAACACTGGCTTCCCTGCTCCCAGCATACTATGCTAGCCATTAGGCTATTCCTAGACATCCACATTCTGGAATAGTATTCTGGGGATGTCTATGTATATCGGTCACATCCACATTTGTGAAATCGTGTTTGAGCTTGGGCAGCCTGCTTTTTTTTTTAGACGTTCTGGCTTGGCCATCCCAAGTTGTACTTGGACGTTATTTGTAATATGCCACTTTTAATAAATATGTATGCGATACAAATCTATCTCATGCTTATTCATTCTGGCTGCCATGAAAATCAAACTGATTAGGTGTGGCTTGAAGACCAAGTTAAGTCATGCTGGCATTCTACATTTCTAGAATAAGATGACAAAGCTGGCTTTCACACAGCAGCAGAATAACTCCTAAGATGATATGGCAGGGTCAGCTAGCATGCAGTCATAGTAGATTTCTGGTAAATTCTTAGTGGCCCTTTTACTAAAGATTTTAACATGTGTTAATGAAGTTAATATATGCTAAGTGCCCCTTTAGTTCTGTGGGCACAATGGCACTTAACGTGCATTAACTTTCATTAAAGCGCATTAACCTTTCATAAAAGGGATCCCTTAGATATGATTCAGGAGAGGTAGCATTTTGTAGCATGGACAGAAAGCAGACTTGGCTAGAATTTCCAGCTAAGGACAAAGAAGAACACTCTGCAACCAGTCAGACTGATTTGGCTGTGAGCTGGGAGGTATCATTAGTAGAGTGAGTGGTGGTAAGAGCAAGGAAGGGACAAGAGCTAATGCAATGCAGATGATGAAGCTTATATAATTCCCTCAGCCTACTACCCTTATGTAAGTACCTTCAAAAATCATGGGCTCTCCTACTAAATGTCCTCATACTGCCCAATCCCTTTCCCCCTCTGGTACTGGTCCCAACTGCACTGATGGCTGCACTTCCTCTCTGTTCTGCTGCTGGTGCCTGTCCTTCCTGTATGGATCAGTAATTTGAATCATTGATCTTCCAATCATATGGTATGAGGAGCAGATAGGTAAGTCATGGGTACTGCTATCCTGTATGTGAGGGGGAGAGCTATCGCAAGAAAAGCCTCTTATGGGTAGGGAAGAACAGGGACTTCATGACTGAGTGGGACAGAAGTAGGAGTAAGAGTGTGAATTGGAGGATTAAGTGACAGGAGGGGTGCACAGACTGAGCTATGGGGTAGCTGAGTCATGGATTGAGTGGAGGAGGGAAGAAGGCACTTGAAATTGATAGCGAGAGGCCCCATGTGAGGAGAGGAAAATGGAAACTACAATTCAGTTGGACAGAATGTGGATTGTAGAATTGGGTGGAAGAGGGAGAACACAGACTGAGAGATAGGGTGGGAGGGGAAGAGAGAGGTTTGGAGAGAGGATAGAGTAGATTCAATGACTGAGTCGGTGAGGAAGCTTAGGGATTGGGGGTTGCATTAACAGGTCCTAGGAGATGGAGTGGAAGAAAGTACTGTCTGGTGAGGAAACAGCAGGGATTTAGGGATTCAGAGGGTGAGATGGGAGGGTATGGTAGCTGAGACATTTAGGAAGGCAACTAGAGGAAAAGAGTGGCCCCAGCTAGGGAGGGAAGAATGAGGATTGACAATAGGAGAAGGTAGCCAAGGGATTAAGTAGGAAAACAGGAACATTGAAATTGAGAGAACTAGCAGAGATGTGGGAGGAGGGGGGAATTGGATGTTTGAGAAAGATTCCTGGGAAGGAGAAAGCAGAGGCTCAGATTGGGGATGGGGAGGGTAAGAGAATAAGAACTCTGGGACTAGGTGGGAGAATGAGAAACAGGAGTAGGGAGCAGGATCTATGAGGGTGAGTAGAAGGAGAAAGAGGCCCAAGATGAGGAGAGGAAAGCAAAGACACAGACTAGTTATGGGGGATGGTGGACATGGGGATTCTGTGGATGGAGAAAGGCCAACAAGAGGAATGTCACAAAAATGGTGTCCAATGATTCAGGAGAAATAAAATATATGTAGCCCTGATACAATCAGAATACTGAAACATGGCCATGTGGGGTTTCTAGGATGTTTTGTTAAATGATGTTATCAAACTATTTAGTCTTACAATTAACACCTAAAATTGTTTTAATTTTTGCTATATTACATTTAGGGGCATGTTTACTAAGCCGCGGTAAACGGGAATAACGCACGTTGTATGACGTTAACGATCGTTAGCACGTGATACCGCACGCTGTAACACATTAACTATCGTAAACACGCTACAGCGCGCGGTATCAAGCGCTAACGCGCGTGTTGCTCCGCGGCGCGGTAAAATAACGCAGAAGGCGGAGAGAGGGCGGAGAGAAGGGGTCAATGGGTGGAGAGTGGGTGGGGAGAGGCTAACGCGCTGATTATCAGAGCGAATGAAAACCTGCCGTTAAAGGCATATTAAAGGGGAGAGAAACCATTTAAATGTCAGCAATGTACAGCCTAGGCAGGGAAACCAGAAAAAGGTGATAAGTGTGATACATGTGCACAGAACAAAAGGGCACAGAAACACTGAAAATGACCCCAACAAACTGGAAAAAAACAGCAACCAAGCTGGCCAATAGTGGTATCAATGAGAAACATCAACCCCCCCCCCCGAGTAAAGTCCAATGAACAGATATTTATGTATACCCCTATTTTAGTTATGTATGTATAAACCGCGGAAGGGTCCATACCCCGTCCCCATACAAGGTGCATGCGCCCACAGTGAAATAGCACTGCCCAGGGACCTCCCCACCATCGGACAGAGTTCCTATGGCGTGCACATGTCCCGCAACATCAGGGCGGGCATGTCGGAACGGGCAACCGGTCAGATACTGGAGAAGGGAATACAGAGGGCTGCAGCTGGGCCACAGTGGGGACTAGGGTGATGCCTAGCTGGCCCATAGGAATGCCAAAACAGTAGAGCAGCCAGACAGCAACTGCTGAGGGCCCAACATGTGCAAGGTGTGCTTCCCACAGTGTCACAGGGAATAGTACCCAGCAGGTACTCCCAATGGCACGGAACAGTGGCAGGCGGTGCTGGGGGAAAGCGTGGGCAGCTATGCGGGCACCCCCACCCCAGAACACGCACCATAGGCAGCCGCCTACCTGCACACTGGATGGCCTGAGACTGCGCACCACCAGCTCCACCAGCAGAAGGGCATGTCAGCATGGTGGCTGAGGGATACTGGTGGTGGAGGGGGCAGTGGCAGCTGTCCAGAGCAGACCGTGGCCTAGCCCCCCTCACGTGGGTGCAGTGCGCTCCAACAGACAGGCCCTGGCCGACCAACAGTCATGGTACCACTAGGGAACGCACCATCTCTGTGAGGAAATGGTGGTGCAGTGCACAGAACCAGTGTATTCAGAAGCAGAGGGTCACAGGTTCAAGGCCCAGCTGTGGTGTTCGCCAAACCAGTCCTCATATTTTACCCACTACTATAACGGGCTAATACAGACAGAACCGGTCTTGCAGATGATGTAAACATGCTCAAAACACCTACATTTTACCCTACAGGGCACAGACACCATAAACATGCACATTACCTAGAGCAGAGCCTCCCAAATGCAGTCCTGGAGGGCCAAACACCATTCAGGATCCATGCTGCCTCTGATAAAGATGCCTGTGCTGCATTTTTATGCGCCACCCCCATGGTATGCAGATGTATCTCATGCATAGTCATGAGGGACAGCATGAAAACCCGAACAGTGTTTTGCACCGCAGGAATGGAGTTGGGAACCTCTGCCGTAAAGCAGCAGCCAACAGGGGCAGACACACCCGCACCCACAGGCCCCATTATCCAAAGCCTCCTGGAGAGGCAGGACCTTGGGCTCTGCATGCATCTCCCAATACTAGCACTTGCATACCTTAGTAATGCCACCCTAAACCTGGGAATATGGTACACATCTATCAAAAGGTTGCTATGATTACTGGCAGATAGCAATTCCTAGGTTACGTACAATTTTCGGAGTGAGCTGCATCATAGCAACCTTTCTGATGTCTGTGGAGTGTGCTACAGGTCTTGTGTCTGACAGTGTTTACCAATCTGGGGAGTGACTCCTACAGTATTGCATACCATAGCCATGCCTGCACTGTGCCCAGGACTGGTGTGGTGGCCTGGGCTGCCCAACACCTCTATAGTTGCACAATGCTGGCATAGGTGTGGGGAGTGTGTGTCCATCCAGTGTGTGGTGGCTTCCAACACCCTCCACAGCCCACACTGCTAGCACTGTTGCCAGTATTGGCCTGCCGATGTGCATAATGAGGAGCAAGGTACCGTGGGAATAGCGTGGATAGGGTGGCCTGGCCCGTCCGCATCTGCACAGGGCATAGGGCAATGGCCGGACATTGTAGTGCCCGGTACCACCTGCACGGACAGGGTGGCCATAGCATGTCCTGCTGGGAGGTCACTCTCACCCTGACTAAGCAGTGACCATGGCATGGCTAGGTTCCACCATAGTGCTATATAGCATATCTCTTATGTGATATCTATGGGTTTTCTTTTGGGGCCCACTCACTGACTTATCTGCTTGGTGTGTATACTGATATCCCCGTTCTGGGTACATGCATCTCCTCCAGGACCATGCACTATGGACTAGCTGACGGACTGTCTGCAGCTGGTATGTGTCTTGCTGGAACACCGTGCAGGGTGCAGCGGCTGGAGAATGTCAGATAATGGTGGGGGGCAGCTGAGCATTTCCAGACCTGCCGTCTGTCTGCTCATGCTGTACGGGTGTGTACTGCTCTGCATTGCCTGCCTTGTAGGGTGTTTGATCCCGAGTGGGACTGGGGTGATGGTCTCCTCTACTGTCACCATTGCAGGGGGTTGAAGGTGGATCTGTGGGCGGGAGATCCTGTCCCCCACCCTGAGCCCTAGAGGGTGTGTTGGGTGGTGGTATGTAATCTCCCTAGTAACCACAGCTGAATGTGGGTGTGGGGCTGTGCAGTCCTCCTGTAGCCAGCCATGTGTTTACTAGCAGTTCTGGCCCATTGATTACTTCACTGCCCATGGAGCCAGTGCTCATAGGTTCACAACCCACAGTGGGGTTCATTGATAGGGCTGTCTTAGGCATTGTCTATGTTTACTGTATATTAGTGCTGCCAGCAGAACCACTTTCAGGGTACTGTCACCTTAGGGTAGCTCAAGGGGCACCCTATAGGGCACCTTATAAGGCGCCCTATTGAGCGCCTTATATGGCGCCCTATAGGGTGCGATTTATGCGGCGCCCAATAGGGCGCGCCTTACGCCGCGCCCTATGGGGCGCACATTACACTTTGCCCTATATTATATGCATTATATGCCATTTGAAAGGAATATTTAGGCGCTCCCTATAGGGCGAGCCTTACACTTCGCCTTATAGGGAGCGCCTACATATTCCTGTCGACAGGTATATAATATATAATATATACTACATAATATATAGTACCATGTCAGAGCGAACGTCACTGTTGGCACATATTTCATAGGAAGGGTGCACTTTTCCTGACGTATGCAAACTGTAACCCGCCTGCAGATTAAAATATTATAGTTGGCTTTCAAAGGGTTATACAGGATGCCTCAGCCAGCGTTGCTCATTAGGCACACTGGGTATTCAAACCCATGACTCTTGTACCATCAGTTTGTGTGGTAACCATTGTGCTACAGCTTTGTTTCTGATTTTGGTTGTCTGTGCGCTGTCTTACGCTTGCGCGCGCTGTAACGATCGTTGCTGCGCCGCGCGTAATACCGCGCGCAACCGCGCATTATCAGATACGATGTCCCGCCCATGTCCTTTTATGGCTTTCCTTCCACTAACGCGGCTCCTAACGCGAATTGCACTAACGCAGTTTAGTAAACATACCCCTTAGTGTGTTGTTCATCGGGTTGATAGACCCTTTGCTGTTGTTTTGCTCCCAGGCTTTGTTGCTGTTTGGAAGCTTTGTCAAGATGGAATAACAGTTACAGTTAACTTTATTTGATATACCGCCTATTATAAATAACATCTAGGCAGTTAACACTTAAGACCTTAAGAAGCCATTAGCTGGATAGGAACAGCTGAGGAATGTAGACAGACAGCAGGAGATATTTTAACGACAACAAACCTTTCTGTTAGTAACATCAATAAATATAAAAGGAAAAGGAAGCCATTATGGTTCTCAAAAGAAGTAGCTGACAAGGTGAGGAAAAAGAAAGTGGCCTTCATAAAATACAAGAGATCACAGAAAGAGGAAGATAAGTATAAATATTTGAAAAGTTAAAAGAAGCTAAGAAAGTAGACAGAAATAAAACAAATGGAAATAAAACAGGGGGGGGGGGTATTTTTCAGATATATTTGTGACAGGAGGAAGAGCAAAAATGGTATTCTCAGACCTAAAGGTGAAGGGAAGGAATATGTAAAAGCTGATCACGATAAATATTTTTGCTCTGTGTTCACAGATGAAGGGCCAGGAGCAGTACCTATGAAAATGCCCACAAATAGGAACTGAAGTGATAGGGATCTTGAACGATTTTCAGAAGACTGTGTTCGTGAGGAACTAGCTAAACTAAAAGTCAACAAAGCCAGAGGGCCTGATGGGATACATCTGAGAGTATTGAAGGAACTTAAGGAAGTTCTGGTGACTCCACCGTCTTAACTTTTTCAATGCTTTTTTAGAGTCAAGCGTGGTTCCAGAGGACTGGAGGAAGACACATGTGTCTGACCTCTGTGGTGTGTAAATTAATGGAAAAACTGCCAAGACAGAGGATAGTGAGATATCTAGAATCCAATGGATTGCAGGATATGAGGCAGCATGGTTTTAAAACATGCATATCTTGTCAGACAAGTCTGATTAATTTTTTTGACTGGATGAACAGAGAATTGATCGAAGGAGAATGCGAGATGTAATATACTTAGATTTCAGTAAGCTTTAGGTACTGTTCCACGCAGGCAACTTATAAATAAATTGAGCACCATAGGGATGGATCCTAAAGCAACCAAGTGGATTAGAAAGTGGTTGAGTGGGAAACAATAAAGGGTACAGGTAAATGGAATTCACTCTAAGGAGAAGGGTGTTAGCAGTGATCTTTCTTTGGTCCAATTCTTTTTAAAATGTTGTAAGTGATATTATGCAGGGCTGGCATGACCTACTGTACAAACCTTGTCCTACTACTATTACTACTACTACTACTACTGAGCATTTGTATAGCGCTACAAGACGTATGCAGCACTGCACAGACATGTAAGAGAGCTCCTGCTTATCAGAGCTTACAATCTAATCAAGACAGACAACATAAGAGAAGCACAAGGAGATCAGGTGAATCAAAGATCCGAAAGCGGCAGCGAAGAGGTGAGTTTTCAGCCTGGATTTGAAAATGGTCAAAGAAGGCACCCGACGCACAGACCAAGGTAGCCTGCTCCAGGCATAAGATGCAGCAAGGTGAAAGGAACGAAGTCTGGAGTTAGCAATAGAAGAGAAGGGCACAGACAGAAGCAATCTGCCAGAAGAGTGAAGCTCCTGAAAGGGCGGGGGGGGGGGGGGTGTAGGGAGAGACAAGAGAGGAAAGGTAGTGAGGAGCTGCAAAGTGAATGACTTATAGGTCAACTGGAGAAGTCTGAACTGGATGTGGAAACAGATAGGGAGCCAATGAAGTGACCTGAGAAGAGGGGTAACATGAGCACGATGAGGCTGGCAGAAGATTAGCCGCGCAGCAGAGTGCTGAACAGACTAAAGAGGAGAGAGATGACTCAAAGGAAGACCAGCAAGGAGCAGGCCACAGTAGTCAAGACAGGAGGTGATTAAGGAGTGGATAAGTGTCTTAGTAGTGTGTTCAGAAAGGAATGGGTGGATTTTGTTGATGTTATAGAGAAAGAAACGGCAGGTCTTAGTTATCAACTGGATGTGTTTGGAGCAGGAGAGAGAGGAGTCAAAGACAACCCCAAGGTTGCGAGCTGAGGAAACAGGGAAGGGAGGAGTAGAGAGCTATCGCAAGACTAAGCAGGCAACATCTAAGAGAACTCCTCGCTGCTGGCGCCTACATTGTGGAACTCCCTCCCTATGAACTTAAGGACCCTAAACGACACCAAAGACTTTCGTAAGGCACTCAAGAACCTCCTCTTTACCGAGGCCTATGAGCAACCACCTTAAGTTGCCAAACACTAGATACCACCCAAGTGGCCCATCATCTACTTACACCACTTGGCCCCAACTACCCATACCCATTTGGACCTATAAGCACATAGTATTTACGTTTGTGAGTCATATCCCCTCCTGTTAAATGTGTACCTCCTATTGTGCTGTGACCACTTTGATTAAAGGATAAGGTGGTATACAAAACTGTCTAAATAAATAAATATATCCACAGACTGACTCCTAATGCTGACTTCCTGTTTGCACAGGAAGTCAGCATTGGGCATCAGAGAGGAGTAAAAACAAACAGTCCTATGGTGCCAAAGCTTGAAGGTAAGCACCACAGGGCTATTTGTGATTATTGCCATGGCTGTTGGTCTGGAGATAGGCAATAGTGGCAGCCATGAGCGCCATGGGAGGGAGGAGGCGCAAGGCATGAGATTCACCTAGGATGCCTCATCTCTTTGCACCGGCCCTTTCTGTCAGGTGTGTCGTGACAGAAGAAAGTTTAAGAACACCTGCTGTAAACAAAGAGTATGCAAATAGGTTGTGTACAAAAAACATGCACAAACATGGGAAAGCATGGACAGACCAAGAGGTCAAACTGGACCAGTACTTAGCATATAGACAGGACTGGCCCAACCATTAGGCAAAGTAGACGGTCGTCTAGGGCAGCACTTCTGGGTGGGGCAACAAGAGGAAGGCATTCAAAGTCAAGCAATAGATTCTGACAGCCCGGGAGGTTCCCTAGGGTGCAAACACCTTGAACCAACTCTGGGGCCACACCTGCATATAGAGCCCTTGGATCTGTCCAGCAGCACCATTCACAGATTTGAAGAAATGGGCTCCAATAGATCCCTCTCCTGGGGAGGGGGGTTATCATTCTTTCCCTCCTCAACAACCCATCGCAACCCATATCTGAGAAAAAAGGCATATGATATCATTGAGAATCTGATCATTATAACATGCCTTTCAGACTAGAAGCTCTCAGTCTTCGTAATGCAATTCTTGATGACCTACCTTTCCATAGATAGTGAAACTGGTTGTTTAATTATATATAGACAACAGTCCCCACCCGAGCGGTATTGCAACGTAAATACCCCCGCAAACTCCATACCCAATCAACCCAACTAGACTCACGAAAGCACCCTCATGATAAATGTAACCTTCAAATTGTGCTGTCTTAATGTTGTTAAATATCCTCATGTTAAATGTTGTAAAGCACCCACATGTTAAATGTAACCCCAATTGTGATGTGATGTAACCACTTTGATTGTAGGATAAGGTGGTATACAAATCTGTCTAAATAAATAAAATAAATATAGGTTTAGCCATAAGTCACACAGGATAATCTCCGTCGGATCCTGTGCTGTTTTATCAGAGGTTGCTAGGGGATGTGTTTTGCCATCCAGCATTCATAATTTGCAAAGAATGCATATAAGCATTAGTGTATGTGCAAATTTAATTTTGTATGGAAACCTTCATGCACCACGTGCAATCTTAACTATGCAAACAATGTTTATGTACTATTTCTGTGATATCCAAGATTTCTTTCTAAAAGAATACTTGGGGACCACAATTGTATCAATAAATTTATCTGTATCTACGAACAGAGGTTATGTTTTGCCAAGTAAAATGGCATAAGCAAAAAAAGGTTTCTTTCCAGTCATTCACTCAAACCCAATATCCCCAAAGAATTCTCAGATACCAGTTTTCATAATATTTGAATATTGTAAATGAAGCATCCAAATATGCCTTAAATAAAATAGACATACAACTTTCTACACTGCCTTGGAAAGTTTAAAAAGAAAAAGAAGTCTCCATGAATTTGAAAATTCATGTTGAATATCAGATGATTTCAGCTACTAGTGACTCAAAAAAACAATACTCAGATTAGCTACAAAACACCAAGCATCTGGTGTAGAAAAATAGTTAGTGGTTAGAGCACTAGTCTGAGAATCAAGGGAGTCAGGGTCCAGAATCCCACTGATACGTCTTATTTCTTGGATAAAGCATGCCCCCCCCCCCCAATTCCCTCAGGTACAGACTGTAAATCCCTTGGGGATAGATAGAGAAATATGTGCTGTACCTGAACATAACTTGACTTGAGCAACTACTGAAAAAGCATAAGCTAAATTAGAAAAAACAACAAAACATCCTATTGAAAGGAAGTATGAAAAAATATTTTCAAATGGAATAGACCCCTTTCTATCACAAAAAGGACATGCAGCTGTAAAGTGCCCAACCACAAAATCCAAAAGTGTTCAGATTTTGAAAGTGCCATCTCTACATCATCTCTGTTCCAAAACATATGGAGGGGCATTTTAAAAAGGATGTCCAAGTGCAATCTGTGAAGTCTAAGTGCGAACGTCTGAAAAAAAAGCAGGCATGTCCAGGTTCAGACACAATTTCACAAATATGGACGTGCCCAATATGAACATCTATGGGACATTTACATAGACATCCCCAGAATAGCATTCCAGAACCTGGACATCTAGGAATAGCCTAATGGTTAGAGTAGTGGGCTTGGACCAGGGAAGCCAGATTTCACATCCCACTGCTGCTATTGTGATTGTGTTGAGTACTGGGGATGATGGGGTGCTATCTTCTCTGCACCCTCTGAATGTTTTTCAGCCAAAACAAGCTTTTCCTGATGATTATTCATATCTGGAGAAGGTCTAAACTTAAACACGGTTCTGGAAGTCCAGGACATTTCTGAGATTAGGAGTGACATCCAGGTTCCTGGGAACAACCCAGTCATGCCTCTACCTGGCCCCTATTCAGACTTGGATATCTACAGACCCGACTTCTAAAATGGCTCTGGAAACATTTGTGTGCTTTGGACAACTCTATGCCCATTTTCAGATGTCCAAAGCATGAATAGGGCTTCCAAAATAACCCCCATGATGTTTTTCAATCACAAAGCATGGAAACATCCCCAGTGTCATTTTAGAAGCCAAGTCTGTGGATGTCCCCAGTTCGAGGATGTCCAAATTGGAACAACAGCATCATGGAGGTGTGGCCTAGACATTTCCAGCAACGTGGATTCCTCACTTGATTTCTGAAATATCCTGGATGTCAAGCCATATCAAAGATTATACCTGCTCCAGGCATGAACAGGCATCCAAAAAGTTCTTGTTTTGTCAGGTAAATGTCTGGAGGGTGTGGAGTAGTCGATATACTATATCCTCTTTAGTCTAAGATTTGTGAACGAATATAGACAGGAAATCGGAGCTCATGTTTTCATTTTGCCATGTTGCTGGATGTCCCCGTGAGCAACCTTTCTTGAGATGGATGATCCCATTTAATGGTTTCATAGTAGGGACGTCTATATGGACACCAGCATATATGTCTACATCAGGAGCATCTATGTTTCTAAAATCAAGCAAAGAATAGACGTCCAAGGAATGTTTTTGCTCTTTATGTCCTGGACATCTCAGATTGGACCCCCTTTCTTAAATGCCACCTAAAAAGTCTAATAGCATCTGCTTTGTGTCTCACTGCCACTCAGTGGGCTCTGTTTACTAACTTCTGCTAAGGCTTTGCATCTAACGCACATTCAGGCCGATGCAGAAAGCTAGTGTGAGCTTTACGAGCCCATAATGCCATGTTTAAGCACATTTTTACGATCCTTTCCATGCAGGAAATAGACGTAAATGCTAGCGGAAAAACTAGCACCCAATTAACACCACACATATTTAAATGAATAATAATTATTTAAATTTATTTAATGTATTTTAATCTGCTGGGCCGGTATGCAAATCATGGCTACGCCGGATGCAAAGACAGGCGTAGATGATATTGCAACCAGCCATAGCGCAAAAACTTTTTATTGCACGTTCTGAGTAGAAGTAAATCTCTAATGCTGCCCCTGACAGTATTTTGATGGCACTGGGTGCTTTCCCCAATGCCTAGATCATCTTCTCCCCAAATGATCAGGCATCGGGCAAAGTCTCCGATGTCATCAAAACACTGTTTGGGCCGTGCTGACAAAAAAGAATCCCTGACGCCCCGTCCCACCTCCCCCCCACGATAGAGGAGACAGAGAGATCGTCTCCTGCAGCTGGAAACTGGCTGTTCCTGCTCTCTGTAGCCAGCAATAGGCCTTTATGAGCATTTTTGTAGCAGAACCTCTGTTGTCATATTAATCTCATTTTGGCAGTACAGTAAAAAAACTGCAAATTAGCCACCGGTGCCTGGAGAGCAAGCCAAACTAGTGCAGGCTTCCTGTGCGCATGTGTTTGGCTTGATCTCCCAGTTTAATGCTACGGTGGTTCATTGGCATTTGCAGGGTTATCGCGGTGGGCATTTGCATACCCTAACCTTCCTGCATCACACGTTAAAATGTCTGCATTGTCATGAACGTTAAAAAATCGATCCAGCGCGGGTCTAGCACCTGCTTTCTGCATCAGCCTCATTAACAGCCAACATTAAAGCTCATTAAATGCAAAACCTCTGTGGAAATAGTTGGGGGCCTTCTCAGTACTTTGGGGAGTGTAGCCATGCTGCTATTAGCATGTTAACGGCACAGCCACTAATGCAGAATGAAGTTAGCTACACTTCTGGAGGTGTAGCTAATTGCTCCAAGTTAGCTACTACATTAGCACTTAATGCATATTAAGGACATTCTTAACTGTGAGATGCAGTCATTGCCCATTGCCCTCCCAAGTCACATCCTCTAATTGGAATTTCTGTATTAACTGCTTAACGCAGCACTTAGTGTATGCTAACTGTTAACAAGCCATGTTAACTATTTTTTGAGCAACACATAAACTGTTAATTCATGTTTAAACCCATATTATACACCTAACATAGATTAATAAATAAGCCCCAAAATTCACCAAAAGTACAATTTTTCTAATTAGCTAAGATTGAAGTCAGTGCAACTGGGAGAATATCCATAGGCTTTGTTCTGCTCAATGGAGTGATTTGCTAAATAAAATCGATTTACATATAAGCACCTTATCAGCAATGAAATCTGTAAATTGCAACATTTCAATAATTCTCTTCCAAGCCTGGCTCTGAAAAGAAAATATATTGTATGGTTATAATAAAAGAAAATGTGGGATAGTAGTAGCCAGTTATCCCTAAATTGAAGGGGCACCATGAACAATTTTAGAATTTTAGGTGGACCAGCAGATTTTTTTATGGACCTTTATTATCTACACCATCATCCTCTTAGGGTGGAAGATGCACAATCAATAAGTGAGAATAAGATACAACAAAGAAGAGACAGTCTAGCACAGAACTTGAACAACTGCATTGGCTTCTGATTTCGGCCAAAATATTATTCACAATGTTATGTTTTTTTCTTAAGATAATGCATGGCATGGTGCCAGTCTATCTGGGTTAATTAAAATAGATGTCTGCAATTTCTGGAGGAATGGAAGTTCAAGACAAGAGAGGGAATATTGAGAAGTCAGGCTCCACCATGCTAGAATAGATTATGGGCCTGATTCAGAGACGCATGTTGGGAGCTGCATGTCCCAGCGCGATGTGCAGCTCCACAAGCCATCAAGACCCTATTCCCCCTCCTGCTCTCCCCACATGTACTAAGCAGTAGGACTGGGAGAGCTGGCACAGAGCGGGAGGGGGCGGGATCTGGGCAGAGTGGGGGCGGGATCTGGGCAGAGTGGGGGCAGGCCGAGCCAGCAGGACATACAGGGCTGATTCCTGTCAGGGCCCTGTACGTCTTGCCAGGTCAAAGGGGATGTGCTGATTATTCTACCTCAAAACAGTACTAATCTGGCGATCAGGCCCAGGGCTGGTGCCAGTTCCAGGTGTGGGAGGGGGTCCTCACCGCCTGATCCAGGCCCCGGCTGGCCAGCCATGGGTTGGGTGGTGGGGAAGGGAGGGGGCCAAGCTGCAGCAATCAGGGGAGCCTGCGGGGAAGACATCCCCGCAGGCAGGCAGGGGTATGGCGAGCCATCCTCAGGTCCGATTCTGTGTACCAAGGGACCATTTAGTTCCCACGTTCCAGAATTGGGTCCTAAAAGACCCGTCTTCCTCGGGGACATCCAGACGGCTCGGACATCCACCTCTCTGATTCGGGCTCCACATATAGATTTTAGGATTGAATTATAATAATCACAATTTCATAAAATGTTCAAATCCTGGCTCTATGAGTAGCTTTTTATTCTGGAATTCCGAACCCATTTAGAGGAAGAGCATGGGGACAACCAAATTAAGTCCATTCAAAGTTCTTCAATATGAACAATCAATACTTTCTGATAAAAGTTTGTTTCTTATCTACAGTTCAATCCAATCAAACTCCCGCTCATCACAAAAATGATAAAAGTCCCATTTATCTATCTACAATTCTCATCCAAAAGTCCAAATCCTGTAAGTGCTAAATCATGTTGTTATATTCCAATATCAGGTGATTATCCTTCACCAAGAAATTTCTTTCCCTTTACCATTGTTTAGATGAGCAGGAGTTTAAATAGACTCAATTATAGAGAAGGGTGGATGCCCATATTTATCAGAGACTATTGTTCATTCACACCGAAGGACTTTGAATGGACTTAATTCAGTCATACCCTTTTAATTGAAGGTTCAGCAATGAAAAAAGGGGGCTGCAGTCCAATATATTAATCTATGTAAATGTTTCACTATAAACTTAGATTTGTGATGGAAATGGTATGCTTTGCCATTAATATGATAGTGCCTTAATTCATGATGAATTCATTCCCATACTTACACTGATAAACAGTATTTATTTTGTTTTTTCAGTTTTCTGCTGGATCATAATAAATTTGTCTCAGAAACCCTGATAGTATAGCAAGAGGCAGTGACCCTCTACATGCTACGTCTATTCTCAGCAGGATATCAGGATATTTGGGACAAAGACCATCATAAACGGTGGGCAAGTAGGGTGATTCTCTTACAATAGACTCCAAGCTGTTGAAGATGACATGCTGCACTTTTGAGTCACTCTGTGAGTCTATTAGTACACAAGCTTAAAAAAAATAGCAGGATACTAAAAGCAACCCTTGCCTTGGGTGTAATTTGGTTAAACAGTCCTGTTTTGGACTTTCATAATCAACTGACGCCAGGCAACGTGAAAGTAGACTTATTAACATGAGGTTATTAAAGACTATAAAGAAAATTTTAAATCTCAATAGTCAAGGTGGGATAAAAGTATGGAGGCTATTTAGGGAAAAGTAGGGGGAAGAAGCAAATTTCCCAAAGTTCTAAAAATTCAATTAACAACTTTTTAACCACCAGTTTAAATGAATCAAGTACGTATCACTTGAAATTGCATTTAAAATTTGTTGGGCTGATAATGAGCCCCCGGTGGTCAACATTTTTTTAAATACCAGCCACCATAAGTAAAGAAAACCTGGATAGTCGGTATTTGGATAGTGGTTGTCACTGGATATCCAGATTTTGTGGTGAACAAGGGTGGCTATGAGAGCATCGATTTTCATCCACTATTCAAATAACCAGTCCATATGCACTTAGGACAGCTTTTTACCTGTTTTAAGTTATGCAAATAGCTATCCGGATAGTGGCTTTCAAAATCATTGTTATCTGGATGACTCGCCACTCTGCCCTGACTCTTCCGCCAGACCTCTCTTCCGAGAACAATCCAGATAGCGCGAAGGCAGTCTGTAGTGATATTTGGCAGCACTATCCACTGACTATATTAAGCCAGTGGGGTTTATCCAGTTAACAGATGCTGCTAACCAGATAAACCCTGCTGAATATCAAGCCCTTATATTTTTGATAGAATTTTGTGTGGATTTTCAGAGTTCATAAGACCAGTGAGAGGTACTAGACAAATTCCACATCATATTCCAAGTGCAATATTTCTAAATGGCTTAATTTTGTGCATACTGTGACTGTAATGACTCTCCCTACTAAGCCAGAGTATGTGGACTATGATCTCAATCTCTCAAATTTAGTTCTCTCATGACAAAAAGTGCATTCTTCAGAAGATCGGAGGATGCATTATGTATAGGCATCTTATTAAGATGTGCTTGGAAATTGCTTGTCATCAGTTCTGTGGCACCCAGCATGATGGGAAATATTTCTGCATCTTTCTGTCACATTTTCTGGGGCTGACTGCATCATTTGATACTTTTGGATCCTCTCTCTCTCTCTCTCTCTCTCTCTCTCTCTCCATGATATGCAGAATAATCATATGGCACTGACACTTCTCTTATCAATGCCATCCTTGTGTTTTAATTCTTTACTACTATGTCTGGTTTTCTTGCATCAAGCTTTTTATCAAGTTGGGAGACGAATGCCCCAGATGATAATAGCCTCTTCATTTTCCACAATTCACTTGCCTGTAATCCCAGCACTTTTCTGGTAGGGCAATGTTATAGTGTGTGTACAATTTCCAGTGGATGAGATTTGCCACTTTTAGTGTTTGTTTTTATATTAAAAAAAATGTTTCCCATCAGAAATTTTTAGCCTGCAATAAAATGAGTAACTGTTCCATTTCTGCTTTGAAGGACTACAAAAGGGGACAGCTACTTCTGGAGAGAGATCTGCAATTGTAAGTATTACTTCTGGGAATTTTTCTAAATCTTGGGGGGAAAGGAATTCTTTAGATTAAAGCTGCTTAATCTGTGAACCTTGTGTATTTGTTAAATCGGTCAGGGCCTAGTAGCAGCAAAGAGTTTTCAGTTTAAATTTAAAACATAGAGGAGAGCTTTCTAGTTAGATTTAGAACCCAAGACTCCCTCTATCCAAGCAAGGGCTGTGGGACTTCCCCTGGAGATTGGTCACAGATTACCTTAGAAGCAAAGGACAGTGTGTAGCAGCCAGCTTTTAATAAGTCTTTTTTTCCCTCCCTCCCTCCCGAACACCCACCCACCCCTGGGATAATAGTAGCTTTATAGGTGCTTAAACCTCTTAAAGGAAAGGAGGTGCCATATTCACTCTCAGGTGCAGCTGTTTATTCTCATCAGCATACATTAAGGACCTGAGATTAATTAAATTCCAGGTTAACAAAGTATATTAAACATATTAGGTATAGTTTTATTAGTATAAATATCCCCAGCAACCCTTGGCAAGTAAAGAACTTAAATATCTAAACACAACCTTAAAACGAAGATGCAGACAGCAGTTCAGCAGCGAGATGGGGGCTTTCCAGTCTTTTGCACTGTGTCAAATGTATGATTTTCTCCCAGTTGGTGAGGAGTCTTACGTGTGCACTTGGTGCAAGGAGCTCTTTGCTCTCAGGGAACGAGTCTCTGGAGGCAAGAGTAGCAGACTTGGAAGACATAAGGAAGAGAGAGATGAGACCTACAGGGATATAGTCCTGAAGTCCCACCTCCTGTCTGGCAGCATCACTGTTGCCATGGAGGAGAGAGGTCGAGTGACAGGAGATCATCACCCTGGAGTGGCAGGAAGTGATCCTATAGCTAGGACCTGTCCTACAGGTGATGTAAAACCCTCTCGCACTGAGGAGGTTTCTCCAGGGCCATGTGCCATTGAGGGAAGGGTTTGGACAGCCAATTGTAGTTGGTGATTCAATCATTAGGCATTTAGATAGATGGGTGGCTGGTGAATGTGAGGATCACTTGGTAACATGCCTGCCTGGTGTGAAGGTAGCGGATCTCACGCGCCACCTAGACAAGGTCTTAGATAGTGCTGGGGTGGAGTCTGCTTTATTGGTGCATGTCGGTAGCAATGACATAGGAAAATGTGATAGGGAGGTTCTGGAGGCTAAATTTAGGCTTTTAGGTAGGAAGTTGAAATCCAGAACTTCCAGGGTAGCATTCTCCATTCCACGTGCAGGACCCAAAAGGCAGGCCGAGCTCCGCAGTCTCAATGCGTGGATGAGACAATGATGCAAGGATGAGGGGTTTGGAATTGTTAGGAACTGGGGAACATTCCGGGGAAAGGAGGGGCTCTTCCGAAGGGATGGGCTTCACCTTAACCGGGATGGAACCAGGCTGCTGGCATTAACCTTTAAAAAGGAGATAGAGCTGCTTTTAAACTAGATAATAGGGGAGAGCCGACAGTCGCCCAAGAGCGCATGGTTCGGAACAATGTATCCGTGAAGGATACTACCAAAAGAATGAAGTTAGGGCATATCAGCAAAGAGGTTCCAATAAAGACAAAAGAAGCCAAAATGCCTTTTAGTACGGAGCAGACAGATCTTAAAGATTCACAATTACTCCTGCCTACTGATAACCAGATTAATATGAATAAAATTCAGTCTCTAAAATGCTTGCATGCAAATGCTAGAAGTCTGAAAAATAAGATGGGAGAGTTAGAATATATAGCACTAAATGAGAAGTTAGATATGATTGGTATCTCAGAGACAGGGTGGAAGGAGGACAACCAGTGAGACACGGTGATATCTAGGTACAAACTATATCATAATGATAGAGCTGATCAAATTGGTGGAGGGGTTACACTCTATGTTGGAGAGGGCATTGAGTCAAAAAAGATTAAAGGTCTACAGGAAACAAAATTTGCTGTAGAATCTCTATGGATTGAAATTCCATGTAAAAAGGGGAAGGCGATGGCAGTGGGGATGTACTATCGACCGCCTAGCCAGAATGAACAAATGGATGATGAAATGCTCAAAGAAATCAGGGACGTTAACAAAAGTTACAGAACGGTAATAATAATGGGTGATTTCAATTACCCCGGTATTGACTGGGTCAGTGTCACGGCAGGACATGCTAGGGAGATAAGGTTTCTAGATGAAATAAAAGACTGCTTCTTGGAGCAGCTGGTTCATGAACTGACCAGAGGGGAAGCCATTTGGGACCTAGTCCTTAGTGAAACACTAGATCTGGTGCAAGAGATAAGGGTGTTGGGGCCACTTGGCAATAGTGATCATAGCATGATCGCGTTTGATTTACTTAATGGAGGAGGGATGGTAAGGGTATCCAAATTATTACCTTTTAACTTATGAAAGGGAGACTATGATAAAATGAGGAAAAGAGTTAAGAAAAAACTAAAAAGAGCAGTTGCAAAAGTTACAGACTTACGTCAAGCTTGGGTGTTGTTTAAAAATACTATCTTGGAAGCCCAGACCAGCTGTATTCCACTCTTTAAGGAAAGTGGAAGGAAGTCCAAAAAACTGCCAGCATGGTTTAAAGGTGAGGTCAGAGAGGCTCTTGTAGCCAAAAATGAATCTTTCAGGAAATGAAAAAAAGAGCCAAATGATGAAAACTGGAAACAGCACAAGCACTGTCAAGTTAAATGCAAGGCACTGATAAGACAGGCAAAGAGAGAATTTGAGAAGAAACTTGCTGTGGAAGCAAAAATGCATAATAAAGAATTTTTCAAGTGCATTCTTAGCTAAAAAACCTGTGAGAGTCAGTTGGACCATTAGATGATAGAGGGGTAAAAGGAGCAGTAAGAGAGGACAAAGCTATAGTGGAGAGACTGAATTAATTATTTGCTTCGGTCTTTACTGAGGAAGATGTAGGGATGTTACCCATGACTGAAGTGGTATTTAAAGGTGATGCTGCAGAGAATTGAAAGAAATATCGCTACACCGGGAAGATGTATTACAACTATTTGATAAACTGAAGAGTACCAAATCACCTGGACCAGATGGTATACATCCAAGGGTGTTCAAAGAACTTAAATATGAGATTGCAGACCTGCTATTAGTAATCTGTGAACTATCATTAAAATCATCTGTAATACCTGAAGATTGGAGAATCGCCAATGTAATGCCAATTTTTAAAAAGGTTTCCAGGGGTGACCCGGGAAACTACAGACCAGTGAGCCTGACGTCAGTACCGGGAAAAATGGTAGAAACCATCAGAAAGAACAAAATTACTCAGCATGTAGATAGTCATGGCTTAATGAGAGACAGACAACATGGCTTTAGACAAGGAAGATCTTGCCTTACTAATCTGCTATGTTTTTTTGAAGGTGTGTGAGTAGTCGATATAGTGTATCTGGACTTTCAGAAAGCCTTTGACAAGGTCCCTCATCAGAGACTTTTGGCAAAACTAAAAAGTCATGGGATAGGAGGTGATATACTATTGTGGATTAGGAACTGGTTAAAAGATAGAAAGCAGAGGGTAGGGCTAAATGGCCAATTTTCACAATGGAAAAAGGTGAATATTGGAGTACCCCAGGGATCTGTGCTGGGTCTGCTGCTTTTTAACATATTCATAAATGATCTGGAAAAGGGAATAACGAGTAAAGCAATCAGATTTGCAGATGACACAAAACTACTTATTATCTCAAAATCTCTGCATAAACTTCAAGAAGACGGAAGTTCTGTTCATGTCAAGGAACAAAGATTTCTCCCCTCCATCCTCCCTAAGAGTAAGAGATGCGGAACTCCCTAGTAAACCTTCCATTCGCTACCTAGGGATTACTCTGGACCAGCATTTCGACTTTAAGGAGCACATACGAAACACCACCAGATCTGTCTACAATAAAATTAGAACGCTAAGGCACCTCAGGCCCATATTACCTCATAATGACTTCAGGACCATTTTCCAGGCCCTCATTCTACCACACTTTGATTACGCAAATGTTGCCCTGTATGGACTTCCCAAGAACACCCTTAATCCGCTGCAACTCGCCAGGGTTCCAGGGGTGATCCGGGAAACTACAGACCGGTGAGCCTGACATCAGTACCGGGAAAAATGGTAGAAACCATCATAAAGAATAAAATTACTCAGCATATAGATAGTCATGACCTAATGGGAGACAGCCAACATGGCTTTAGACAAGGAAGATCTTGTCTTACTAATCTGTTATGTTTTTTGAAGGAGTGAATAAACAGGTGGACAAAGGTGAGTCGGTTGATATTGTGTATCTGGACTTTCAGAAAGCCTTTGACAAGGTCCCTCATGAGAGACTTTTGGCAAAACTAAAGAGTCATGGGATAGGAGGCAGTGTACTACTGTGGATCAGGAACTGGTTAAAAGATAGAAAGCAGAGGGTAGGGCTAAATGGCCAATTTTCCCAATGGAGAAAGGTGAATAGTGGTGTACCCCAGGGATCTGTGCTGGGTCCACTGCTTTTTGACATATTCATAAATGACCTGGAAAGTGGAATAACGAGTGAGATTATCAAATTTGCTGATGACACAAAACTATTTAAAGTTGTTAAAACCCAAGAGGATTGTGGAAAATTGCAAGAGGATCTTGATAAATTGGAAGACTGGGCATCAAAATGGCAGATGAAATTTAATGTGGAGAAGTGCAAGGTTATGCACCTAGGGAAGAACAACCCAAACTATGGTTACACGATGCAAGGTTCCACATTAGGAACCACCACCCAAGAAAAAGATTTAGGCGTCCTTGTGGATACCATGTTAAAACCCTCGGCCCAGTGTGCAGCGGCAGCCAAGAGAGCAAATAGAATGCTAGGTATGATAAGGAAAGGAATGGAAAATAAAACAAAAGATATTATAATGCCTCTATATCGTTCCATGGTGAGACCGCACCTTGAATATTGTGTGCAATTCTGGTCGCCGTATCTTAAAAAGGATATAGCAATTTTAGAAAAGGTTCAGAGAAGAGCCACCAAAATGGTAAAGGGGATGGAAGGCTACTCCTATGAAGAAAGGCTAAAAAGGTTGGGGCTCTTTAACCTGGAAAAGAGACGGCTGAGGGGAGATATGATAGAAGTCTATAAATTAATGAACGGAGTGGAACGGGTAAACGTAGATCGATTGTTTACCTTATCAGAATATAGAAAGACTAGGGGACATGCAATGAAGCTACAGGGTAAACTATTTAAGACTAATAAAAGAAAATATTTTTTCACTCAACGTGTAATCAAACTCTGGAATTTGTTACCGGAGGATGTAGTAAAGGCTGTTAGTGTAGCTGGGTTTAAAAAGGTTTGGACAAGTTCCTGGAGGAAAGGTCCATAAACCATTATTAAGAAGGGACCCAGGATATCAATGCTTGAACCAATACAAGCATTGTGGAACCTGTGTCCCTTGGGGAAACTGCTAGGTACGTATGACCTAGATTGGCCACTGTTGGAAACAGAATACTGGGCTTGATGGACCTTGGTCTGACCCAGTATGGCATATCTTATGTTCTTATGTTCTTATGAATGCGGCTGCGCGTGTTCTCTGTGGTTTAGCAAGATCAGACCATATCACCCCGATACTTAAGGAACTCCACTGGCTACCAATTCATTGCAGTTTAACATACAAAATCCTTCTCATCATCTTCAAGATCATCAATAACCTAGCCCCCACGACACTCAGTGACCTTATCACCCTCACCCCGAAAAACAGAATCAGAAGGTCAGTAACCGACAACACCTTGTTCATCCCCAAAGAGTCCATCAAGTGTACCCAGACGACCAAGAAAAGAACCTTCGCCTTCTATGCACCAAAATGCTGGAACGAACTTCCACCAGAAATTAGAGCCATCAAACACCTTATTCAGTTCCGTAAGGCAATCAAACACCACATTTTCCTACTTCACTTTGCTCAAGCATCCACCCCACCTCTGCTCACCCACTCACCAATGTCCACAAACCTTACCCTGTCACAAGTATTTTGAGCTTGCCTTAGCCCTCCTTGTATATACAAACCTAATCTAATTGTATTTTGTACATATGTTTATAGTTACCCTGTTGCTCCAAGTTTAAACTCCTGTTACAATGTAAGCTCCAAGTTTAAACTCCTGTTACAATGTAAGCACAGAACAGTCTTCTGACTGTGCACCCTTGTTATATGTGAACCGCACTGATAACAAATAGCGCAATATATAAAAGTTGTTAAATAAATAAAAATAAATAAATAAATACTATATTTAAAGTTGTTAAAACCCAAGAGGATTGTGGAAAATTGCAAGAGGATCTTGATAAATTGGAAGACTGGGCATCCAAATGGCAGATGAAATTTAATGTGGACAAGTGCAAAGTTATGCACCTAGGAAAGAACAACCCAAACTATGGTTACACGATGCAAGGTTCCACATTGGGAACCACCACCCAGGAAGACGATTTAGGCATCATCGTGGATAACATGTTAAAACCCTCCGCCCAGTGTGCAGCGGTGGCAAAGAGAGCAAATAGAATGCTAGGTATGATAAGGAAAGGAATGGAAAATAAAACAAAGGATATTATAATGCCTCTGTATCGTTCCATGGTGCGACCGAACCTTGAATATTGTGTGAAACGTTTGTTGCCGTATCTTAAAAAATATATAGTGTTATTAGAAAAGGTACAGAGAAGAGCCACCAAAATTGTAAAGGGGATGGAAGGATACTCCTATGAAGAGAGGCTAAAAAGGTTAAGGCTCTTTAACCTGGAAAAGAGACGGCTGAGGGGAGATATGATAAAGGTCTATAAATTAATGAATGGAGTGGAACAGGTAAACTCAGATCGATTGTTTACATCATCAGAATATAAAAAGACTAGGGGACATGTAATGAAGCTTCAGGTAACCTATTTAAGACTAATAAGAGAAAATATTTTTTCACTCAACGTGTAATCAAACTCTGGAATTTTTTACCAGAGGAGGTAGTAAAAGCTGTTAGTGTAGCTGAGTTTAAAAAAGGTTTGGACAAGTTCCTGGAGGAAAGGTCCATAAACTATTATTAAAAGGGACACAGGATATTACTGCTTGACCCAGTACAAGCAATGAGGAACCTGTGTCTTTTGGGGAAACTGCTAGGTACATATGACCTAGATTGGCCGCTGTTAGAAACAGGATACTGGGCTTGATGGACCTTGGTCTGACCCAGTATGGCATATCTTATGTTCTTATGTTCTTATCTGTTTTCCCAATGTTTTTAATGTTGGCTGTGGCCCATTTTATCTGTAATCCACTGTTCTGGACTCCAGCTATCAACCTCTTATCTTTTGGTTTATGTTTACGTGCCATTAATCTGTCCAGTTGTGATAATTCTCAGAGTAACACTTCATATTTCTCTCTGTATCTGTGCCTTTGCCACTTAGGTTGGCTGCTGATCTGATTCTTTTAAGCTTGTTTTTTTCTTGTTTTAAAAATTATTGCAACATTTCGTATAGACGCTGGTGGATTCTCTCTCATCTCTTGTATTTTCTAGAATTCTTGTCCTAGTTTAAGGATGGTGACCAAGGAGACAGGAATGAGCCTGGATACTTTGATGCGTCCATGCTAATTTCCTAATTTTAGTCCTCATTTTAGGCCATGGAAACCTACTTGAACTTCAGAGTAATACAGTCTTATGTAACTCTATAACAATTGAACAAAATTACTCTCCATTCTCAACATAGTGAGGTTCTTCTGCTCAGTCCCTATAAAACAGTGTACAAAACGTGAGTGTACCACCCTTAACTGTCTCAAAATAAAAATAAAAATAAATCAAAGGTAACTAATAAAATTACTTAAGACTTATTGAATCTTGAATTCCCTTCACAACCACCTATTTTCTAAATCTTCTAGCCATAACAAAAACACATTAGGTAATAAAAGCCTTTTCAATTTACCAATTAATTTTGGCTAAAAAATGCTACGTCAGTACTGAGCCAATTCATTGCTACAATATATAGAGAAAAACACTTTCACTTTTATTTACACCAATAGTCAGTTGGGACCCTCTCCCTAGCTCATATGGTTGAAAGTCCTCTCAAATAAAGTGCTTGGCTTCTTTATACCAGCATTTTCAAAGAGTAAATGACAATTGGTTGGCTTAAATTTCAGCATTGACACATGACATTTCATTGGCAAACAGAGAGGAATAATTAATATGAGGTTTAATGAGGCAAGGTAAGCAGCATGTCTCTAAAGGGGTATATTTACTAAGCAGCGGTAGCGGCTTTTGTACGATATCGGAGCCGCGGCTCCAATATAGCACGGAAGCCGCTACCACTGCTTAATATAAATATCCCTCAGTTCCAGCCAAAGAATTCAGTTGAATAACAAAAAATCCTCAAAACTAGCAGTATAGAATTCAATCAAGTAACAAAGAAAAACTGCTGTAAAATATCAGTAGGTTGATTCATATCTAAAATGCTTATATTCAAGCCATTTCATACAAAGAATGGTTGACCTCGGTATTACTGTACTTTTTCAAGGGCTATATAGCAAAGGTTGATCATCTGACCTATGCCAAATGAAAGCTCAACAGTTAACATCACCAGTCAGGACTGTTCCTCAATAATAGACATTAAAAGTCAAAAATAACAACTTATCTTTATCAATGTCATCTCAGACACAAATTATTATATGTGGTGCCCCAACACTGGCAGCATTTTGCTGTATTGCTGCTTCAGGAGGCAAAAGACCAAAAGCAACACTAAAAAAGAATAATCAAATTTAAAATCAACTAACTAATCTTTTAACCGGTGGCTCTTCTATCTATATACACCTAAACACTAGCTCCATATGTATAACTTCATAATAAATTATTACTAGAAAGGATTAAAAATACCTTGAATCCACAAACTTTTTCAACTCACATTCCCATCTAAATTCATTGCTACACATAACCACATATCATCATACTCACTGTTAACAATCCATTATCTCTTGCTTAAAAGATATATCCATAGTGGGTAAGGTCCGAAGAAGACACACATGATGTTAAGAAAAGCACTGATAGAACACATTACTACATTATTCTAGTGCCCTTCCCCAGCTCTTAAGAAGAGCCTTCCAGTTTTGCAGTTTGTGCAACGTGGTTACCCCTAAAACTTGTGCAGCAGGCAAGGACCTAAGTTTTAGATAACAATCAATATTTATTGCTAGATTCTAGAGAGTTTGTCTATTTCGTCACTCAGTTTTCCCCACTGGGTGCCAAAGTGAGTAAAATCATTCATAAACATTCGGCAGTATTAAATGTAACATAACATAAGAACATTCTGGGTCAGACCAAGATCCATCAAGTCCAGTATCCTGTTTCCAACAGTGGTCAATCTAGGTCACAAGTACCTAGCAGTTTCCCCCAGAAGACACAGGTTCCACAGTGTTTGTATTGGGACAAGCAGTGGATTTCCCGGGTCCCCTTTAATAATGGTATATGGACCTTTCCTTCAGGAACTTGTCCAAACCTTTTTGGGTAAAAGGGGCAACATATGGAAAGCGGTGTGTATAAATGCCTGTAGCATGGGAAATAGGATCCCAGATGTTGAAGCTTTAATGGGAGAGGTTGATTTAGATTTAGTGGCAGTCACAGAAACATGGTTCACAGAAAAACATGACTGGACTGTAACTATACCAGGCTATACTTTATTCAGAAAGGATAGGGTAGTCAGAAAGGGAGGAGGAGTGGCACTATATGTAAAAAATAATACTAAAGCTTTGGAAGTACAGAACTTTAGAGGGAGAAAGGAGGCACTGCGGGTTAAACTAGAAAGAGGGAAAGAGAAATCTATTTGCATTGGCATGATATACAGACCTCCCTCACAGGAGGAAGAGGTGGACGGAGAGTTAATTGAAGACATACGCAGCATTGCTAGGAAAGGGGAAGTGATACTGAAAGGGGATTTCAATATGCCAGATGTTGATGGGCACATTCCGGCAGCAGTATCAACTACTGTAGAAGTAAGGAGATCCTGGATTCTCTACAGGGAGAACTATTCAGGCAACTGGTAACAGAACCTACATGTGAAGGGGCCATAGTGGACTTGGTGCTTACCAATGGTGAAAGTGTTTCTGATGTTATAGTGGGGGATCATTTTGCATCCAGTGATCACCAGAAGGTGTGTTTCAGTATTAGGATGAGGGCTGTTAAAATCCATTCAAAAGTGAGGGTCTTAGACTTTAGGAAAACTAACTTTGCCAAAATGGGCCAATACCTCAGGGAGTCATTAGCGGGATGGGAACAACTGGGGGATGTAGAAAAACAGTGGGCAAAAATGAAAGGGGATATTTAAGGGCAACCAACCTTTTTGTTAACATGGTAAATAAAGGTAAAAGTAAAAGGAGACCGCTATGGTTTTCGAAAGAACTAGCTGAAAAGGTGAAGAAAAAGAGTGAGGCCTTCATGAAATACAAGCGATCACAGAGAGAGGAAGACAGGCATCTATATTTGGAAAAACTTAGAGAAGCTAGCAAAGTAGTCAGGAAAGCAAAGATTCAAAAAGAGGAGGAAAGAGCCAATGCAATAAAATGGAGGGATAAGACATTTTTCAGATATGTTAGTGAGAAGAGGAAGAGCAAATGTGGTATTGCTAGACTCAAGGGTGAAGGGGAGGAATATGTAGAAGTTGATGAGGATAAAGCGGAAATGCTTGAGAAATATTTCTGTTCTGTGTTCACAGATGAAGAACTAGGAGCAGGATGTCAGAAAATACCCACAAACAGGAACAGAAGCGAGGGGCATCTTGAAGAATTTTCAGAAATCGGTGTTAATGAGAAACTAGCTAAACTTAAAGTAGACAAAGCGATGGGAGTGGATGGGATATACCCTAGAATACTGAGGGTACTGGGGACATTCTAGCAGCTCCACTGACTGAGCTTTTCAATGCCTCATTGGAGTTGGGAGTGGTGCCAAAGGACTGGAGAGAGGCACATGTGGTCCCTGTACACAAAAGCGGAAGTAAGGATGTGGTTGAAAACTACAGGCCAGTTAGTTTAATTTCGGTGGTGAGTAAATTATTGGAAGTGCTGCTGAAAGAGAAAATAGTGAGGTTTCTGGAGTCCAGCATATTACAGGATCCAAGGCAGCTTGGGTTCACCAGAGGCAGGTCTTGTCAGACAAATCTGATTGATTTCTTTGTCTGGGTGACCAGGGAGTTGGACCAAGGGAGAACCCTAGATGTGGTGTCTTTAGATTACAGTAAAGCCTTTGACACTGTTCCTCACAGGTGACTTATAAAGAAACTAAGCACCCTAGGGATGGACCCTAAAGTTACTGCTTAGGTTAGAAAATGGTTGAGTGGGAGGCAATAAAGGGTACAGGTAAATGGAGCTCACTCTAAGGAGATTACAAGTGGTGTGACTCAGAGATCTGTCCTTGGTCCGATTCTTTCTAACATCTTTGTTAATGATATAGTGGAAGGGCTGTCGGGTAAGGTTTGCCTCTTTGTGGATGATACCAAAATCTGCAATAGAGCAGACACCCACGAAGGTCTAGATAACATGAGGAGGGATCTAGCTAAGCTGGAAGAATGGTCTAGAATTTGGCAGCTGGGATTTGTTGTTGTTGTTAAGTGCCATCGAGTCAAAGTTGACTCATGGCAACCCTCTGGATAGCTATCCTAAATTGTGTTTGGTCTTGAGTCAGGCGGCTCATTGTTGACAGACTGGTACCCGTAGCTGCTGTTATTGTCTCGATCCATCTCATTGCTGGCCTTCCTCTTTTGCATTGACCTTCTATCTTGCCAAGCATGATGTCTTTCTCTAATGATCTCTCTCTTCGCATGATGTGTCCAAAGTATGAAAGGCGAAGTCTTGTCATCTGAGCTTCTAAAGAAAGCTTAGGTTTGATCTCCTCTAGTACCGACTGGTTTGTTCTTCGGGCAGTCCATGGTATACACAGTATTCGCCGCCAGCACCATTATTCAAAGGCATCAATTTTCTTCCTGTCTATCTTTTTCACTGTCCAGCTTTCACATCCATATGATGTTATTGAAAATACCATGGCTTGAACAAGTCGAATCTTTGTATGGAGAGAGACATCTCTGCTCTTGAGAATCTTATCTAGGTCTTTCATAGCCATTCTGCCAAAAGCAATGTGTCGTCTGATTTCTTGACTGCTTGTTGCTTCTTTATTGATAGTTGATCCAAGTAGGTTAAAGTTGTTCACGATTTCAATTTCTTCTCCTTCAACGATGAACCTGTTGATTATGCCAGTTGTCATGATCTTTGTCTTCTTTACATTAAGGTGCAGGCCCATTTTGAGACTATGTTCTTTGATTGTGAGAAGCAAATGTTTCAGATCATCTTCACTTTCAGCCAGTAATGTGATATCATCAGCATAGCGAAGGTTGTTGACGAGTCTTCCACCAATCTTCATACCTCTGTTGTCTTCTTACAATCCTGCTTCTCTGATGATTTGTTCTGCATATAAATTAAACAGGTAGGGGGAAAGTATACAGCCTTGTCTTACACCTTTGCTTATTTTAAACCATTCTGTTTCTCCTTGTTCCGTTCGAACAGGTGTTCTGGTATACCCATGCTTCTTAATGTGGCCCAGAGTTTCTCATGGTTTACACAGTCAAAAGCCTTGCTATAGGTGATAAAGCACAAATAGATATCCTTTTGGTATTCTTTAGTCTTTTCAAGGATCCATCTCACATCCGCAATGATGTCTCTCGTTCCTCGCCCTTTTCTGAACCCTGCTTGCACTTCAGGTAGTTCTTGTTCCAGGTATGGTTGTACTCTCTTTTGAATAATCTTCAGTAGAGTCATGCTGGCATGTGGAATCAGAACGATTGTGCAATAATTTCCACAGTCAGTTGGATCACCTTTCTTTAGTATTGGTATAAACACAGATCTTTTCCAGTCAGTTGGCCATGATGTTGTCTTCCATATTTCTTGGCAGAGCCTTGTAAGTATGGTAACAGCTGCATCAGATTGCTGTAATACTTCTATGGGAATGCTATCAATGCCTGGTGCTTTGTTCTTTGATAAGGCTTTCAATGCTGCTTCAACTTCTTCTTTCATCACCAATGGTTCCCGATCATAAGGTACAGTTTGAAACGGCTGTTGGTCCACTTGATCTTAATCATATAAAACTCTGTATATTCCTTTCACCTTTTCTTGATCTTCTCAGCATCATTCAACATAGAACCTTGAGCATCTTGTAACATTCCAATTCGAGGCTGGAACTTTTTCTTTAACTCACGTAGCTTTAGGAAAGCCGATCTTGTTCTTCCTCTAATAGTTTCTGCTTCTATTTCCTTGCATGTGTCGTTGTAGTACTTTTCCTTGTCCTGTCTTGCTGCACGTTGGAAATCTCTGTTGAGTTCTGTTATTGTCTTTCTTTCTCCTCTGGCTTTAGCTTCTCTGCGTTTCTGGGCAATTTTCAGAGTTTCTTCCGTCATCCATTTTGGCCATTTTTGCTTTTTCACCTTTTGTAGAGACTTCTCGCTTTCTTCCAACACAGCCTTCTTGATGTCATTCCATAACTCTTCTGGACCTCTGTCATTTGTATCTAAAGCAGCAAATCATTTTTGCAGGCAGTCTTTAAATTCCAGTGGTATATTCTCAAGGTCATATTTTGCTGCATTCATGAGTGGTTTGCTCTTTTTCAACTTTAGCTTGAGTTTGCATAGTAGTAGTTGATGATCTGTACCACAGTCAGCTCCAGGTTTTGTCTTTGTTGATGTTATAGAACTTTTCCATTGTTGACTTCCACAGATGTAGTCAATTTGATTTTTATACAATCCATTGGGTGAAGTCCATGTGTACAGTTGCCGCTTGTGTTGATGGAAGAAGGTGTTTGAGATGAATAGGTTGTTGGTCTTGCAGAATTCTATCAGTCTTTCTCCAGCTTCCAGCTTCATTTCTGTTGCCAAGTGCATATTTTCCAACTACTTTGCCCTCTTCTTTGTTGCCAACTTTTGCGTTCCAGTCACCCATGACTATCAGGATATCCTGTTTGCATGTTCTGTCAATTTCAGCTTGTACTTGTTCATAGAACACTTCAATTTCATTCTCTTCTGCAGCTGTTGTTGGGGCATATACTTGAATTATAGTTGTGTTGATAGGCATGCCTCATAGACGAATAGAGATTAAGCGTTCGCTGACTGCATTGTATTTCATTACAGTTCTTGCAAGTTTCTTCTTTATTATAAATGCAACACCATTTCTTCTTTGTCTTTCATTTCCAGTATAGTAGACCATGTGATCATCTGATGCAAAGTGCCCGATGCCAGCCCATTTCAGTTCGCTGACACCCAACAGATCAAGCTGTACACGTTCCATTTCATTCTTGACCACCTCCAACTTCCCTTGGTTCATGCTTCGTATGTTCCATGTTCCAATGCGTAAGACATCTTTACAGCTTCTGACTCTCATTTCATATGCAGCTACATCAGCAGTCAGACATCCCGAGGGCTTTGATCCAACCACATCATAAATGCTGGCTTTGCTCTGAAACATCTTCAGCTCTTTCCCAGTAGCTAGTTGAGTGCCTTCCGACCTGGGGGTCTCATCTTCCATCACTATAGCACAATTTGTTTTGTTGTAACTATCCATTGGGTTTTCATGGCAAGATACAGAAGTAGATTGCTGGGCCTTTCTTCCACGCAGTTTAAGTTTGGTTTTGGTGCTGTTGTCACAGAAATGTTATCCTCCGCCGTCAACACTATCCCATTCTGCTGCTGCCCAGATGGGTGGTTTGTCTTGGTCTGGCACCTCAGCTGAGACCTGTCCATCTTGGGAGAACCTGCCAGTAGTTAAACTACCGATACTTTAGCTCTCAGCATCACTGATGCACACAAGCCCTCACAGAACGACAAGCTGCAAACCAAGTGAGGGAGCTGGGATTTAATGTTAAAAAATGCAAGGTCATGCATTTGGGTTACACTGTAGCTTCATTGCATGTCCCCTAGTCTTTCTACAATTTGATGGCATAAACAATCAATCTACATTTACCCGTTCCACTCCCTTTCATTAATTTATAGACCTCTATCATATTTCTCCTCAGCCATCTCTTTTCCAGGTTGAAGAGCCTGGTTTACATGCTTTCTAGACTAGAGTGATCTATTCTACAGTAGGAATCGTAATATCAAAGAACTGATTAGTCCAGCTAAATTTCTGCATGATAAGTTTAGTTGGTCCACCAGAGGAGGTCATAAGAGATATGGACATTGCAAAATTCGTATCCTATCAATGGAACTCAGTGAGTTCCAACATAAGAGGCATAAGTATCACTTACACTGGCATACAACATGTCGTTCTACATTCATAGCTTACTTCATCAAATGTCCATGTGGTTTCTATACATGGGTCAGACCACTAGGGAACTATAGGTTCATATACTGGAGCATAAACTTTGGTTGTAGCGTCAGGTGTTGGAAGCCCCTGTGGTTCAATACCGTATCACTTTTGCTCATTCTTTTGAAGATTTAACCATTTTTGGGTTAGATCATGTCCCTTTAAACTCCCATGGTGGTGACCGAAGTAGGATACTGTTTCATAAAGAGCAGCGTTGGATTTTCTGACTAGGTACAGTCCACCAGGGAGGGCTTAATAATGCCAGAGATTGACACATTAAGAAAACTTTTTGGGTTGTTTTGTGGTCTGTAGCTGTAATGAAATGAAGACAATTCTCTATGATTTTGGGATATTATTTATCTTGGAAATGTTTGTGATGGCTAATATCTTCAATGTTTGCCTTTTGAGGGATAGGTCTAGAGACAGGTTTGAGAACAGGTTTCCACAAATTGTGTACTTTTGGAGAAAAATGTTGGGGTCTAGCAGAGATACTGAAAAATGGTATGAGTTAAGGGATAATGACATCTGCTAAGTTTATGTAGCGGGTGTACATATTCTTGCATAAGAACTTTAGATGAGTGATTGAGGAGATATGGTCTCTTCCAGGCAAGATTGAAGTGACTTTGAATAGGTAATAAGGGTTGTTTAATGCATCTGTAAGGCTGAACAATTAGAATGGCTCTTAGGTTACAATCGGATGTTGTTCTGGCAGCTACTGTGGGAAACGTGTAGGTGTTGAATATTTTTTGAATGTACGTAACTAAAGCTATTTTTTCCAAAGATAGTTGGTGATTAGTATATTTTGTTTAGTAAATACCCTCTTATGTTTGGAGGAGGTGGAGTTATTAATTTTGTAAGGTTTAGATGTTACATTAAAAGTTTGCCCAGGTCTTTTTCATTGGTAATAATTGATTAAGTTTTGAATAAATTTTACCTTCAATATACACTCCTCTATCCTAGCCAGAAAACTCAGTTACATAGACAGACTTAAGGTTACTGTCCCAATCTTTTGAAGCTACTGAAATCTCTACAAAAGATACAAGGAATTGCAATGATAAACCAGTAATCTGCAAAAGAAAACACTTCACACTTTGTGAGTGTTTCTTGAAAAGGCCTCGTCATGGATTATGAAACAAAAGCTCTCACTTTTATGCAAAATTCTGAAGTCAACGGCAGAATTACATATGCCGTTCCAAAGAAAGCCCTATCTGACTTGTAGCTTCTATGTTTTAACTTTGTCCAGGGAGCACCATGGAGAATCATCAGGAGAGTGGGAAAGTCATTTTTTTCCTACAGTCCTTTGCAGTACTACTTTACAGTACCAGAAGCTTTCAAATTTCACAATAAGATTTACATTCTTTTGCCATTTACTCACCATTTCCATGTCATCCTACTATGAAGAAACAGATCCCAGGTAATTATGTTAAGCCTGTGTGAGTGAACTGCTACTCTTTGCAATTATTATCATGTTTTACAATCAGGCCAATGTGAAATTTTTCTGTGCAAGATTTTAGCCTTGATTTCCATTAGAAAACTAGCTTTAAAAATCATTTTGTCTATCTTTCTGTTCTTTCTTTATAACTCTTGAATCGGTCATCCAATTTCATTAAAAGTTATCTCACAGATAGCTGATATTCAGTAACTTCAAGGTCACACTTTCCATGAGCCTATTACTTTCCCGGCTGCTCATTCACACAGAATTAGCATCTGTTTTACTTTGCTTCCTAGATAGAAACATTTCAATTTATTTTAATTTAGTAGTAATCTCAGGTAGGTCAGAATATATTGTGAAGTCAATGAACATTTATAAAACTGCCCGCTGTTTTGAAAAATAGTAACATACCATGCAAATCAACTCATTCTACAGGAGAAAAAGAGAATTCCAAATCTCTGTGAGATCAGAGCCCATTATGATGCCACTAAGCTTTTACTTAGTGCAGTACCTGCAGCCCAGTTTCCTACAGGAAACCTAGTTGTATAAGATCATGTCTTTGAGGCATATTTACTAAGTTGTGTTCCTGTTAACACAGCAGACATCATGTGCTATCCAGCCATGTTAATAGATAGCTCAGGCCAAATGCAGATAATGCAGCAATTTTCTGCGCTATCTACATTAAATGCGCTAACTGCCAGAGTGAGCAGGAAATGGGTGGAGAGTGGGCACGCCTGCAACACATGGCTATCCCAGGCATCAACAGCATGCAGTAATTGTGGACTGCAGGGGTGCAGATAAGATTGCCTCAGTGGGTGGCATTAGGTGAATCTGTGGCGCAGCTGGGCTATGCTCTTTGCATTTTTAGTATGTTTTCTGCTAGGGAAATGCACATCCCTGACAGTGCACCGCATTTGCAGCTAATACAGCGCTATTAGCACAAAAAAATGTCATGCTAATTGCAAAAGCCTAACATGCTTTAGTAAACAGACCTCTGTGTGTGTCTGTTGCCATAACAAGTTTTGAATCATTCTTTCAATTTTATTTAAATTTCTTCCACATACTGTATAATCAAGAATACAGTGGCCACTTTTCATAAGCTCTAGATACCCCTATATTTTGAATCACTGTTTGCTTTAATAGAACATTTTCCTTCAAAGAAACTAGCCTTATGAGATTTCAATCAAACGTCTGCTATAGATAGAGCATCCCATGACCTCTGACGTACACTTTTCATGCACCCTTGATGCCTCCAACATTTGCAGTAGAATCTTTTTCATTTTATTTTCTGTAGGGAACTAGCTAGTTCAATTGAAATTTCAGATCAGAGTACATCAAGCATCTTTAAAACTGCTTTGCCATTGGGTGATATAAAACTTTTAGAAAACTCTCCAGTCATTCGTTAGAAGTCATATCTGTATGCAAATTTCTATAAGGAAAAGGAAACCAAGCATAATGAAATCTTTACATATCTCTGTGTTTAAAATGTCACCTTTGCTATCTTTGGTTTAGCTATTATTGTTTTAAAATCCTTTCATAAATAGCAAAAGTCAACATCTCAAATTAGTAATATCATTTCAATTGCTACTACTAACATTACTACTAATACCAATACAATATTATGGGAATTATTTTGGAAGCATCCCCATATGTAAATAGCATCATTTACCTGTGTAGACTGGCATTTTATTTATTTATTTAGCCATATTTATATACCGCCTTTCGCCGGGTCAAAGCGGTTACAACACACACGGTGAGAGTACATTGAAAAGATACCTTCACACGAGGAGGGGTATAGCATATTTACAATGATATTATATTATTTACATTCATTTACATTACTGTTGTTCTCTTCAGTCAAATTTGCATTTTAGTACTATTTACATTTCTGGTTCTCTCTGTTATCTCAGCCTGTTCTGTGTAGTTTTGTTATGTGATGTCCCAAGGTGCTCCCTGAAGAGGAGAGGTTTTTATCTGCTTTCTAAATGCAGGGAGATCCTTCTTGTTGCGTATTATGTTTGGTAGGGCTTTCCATAGTGAGGATGCATTAAGGTCGAATGTGCATTTACAGGTTTGAGTATTAAATTTTGTTCTGTCATGAGAAACAACGAGAGTATTGTTTGAGGTCTGCCGAGTAGTCCTTCCAGAGTTCATCCGGGACAGCATGGTTTGCAGGTGAGATGATGGCTGTTGGTGGATTGCTTTATGTATGAGGGTCAGTGCTTTATATTTAATGCGTGCTTCTAGTGGAAGGATGTGCAGATCTCTTAGGACAGGAGTTATGTGTTTGTGTTTCTTTGTCCTTTTTATTATCCATGCTGTGGTGTTAAGGGCAGTCTGTAGTGGACTAATGGTGGTGGTGGTGAGTCCTTGGTATATTGTATTGCAGTAGTCTAAGTGAGGTAGTGTCATTGCCTGCATAACTGTACGGATGTCTTGTGGGTCGATGAGCGTTCTGAGTCTCTGTACCATCTTTGTTTTGAAGTAGACAGCTCTTGTGGTTTTTGCAACCTGTTGTTTAAATGATAGTGTCCTGTCAAGGATGATTCCCAGATATTTTACGTATGGTTGTACTGCTATTTTAGCTGTGCCTAGGTTGAGTGATGGGGGGGAGCGAAGGATTGGTCCTTTGTCACAAACAGTGCTTCTGTTTTTTAAAAGTTTATGGTAAGATTGTTTTCTTGTAGCCATCTGGAGACATCATTAAAGCAGTCAATTAGTTTCGGGTTATTTGGATCGGCTGTTGTAATTGGTCCATACAGCATGATGTCATCTGCATACAGGTGGTAGTTGATATTGTGGGATCGTATTATTTCATATAGTGGTTGGAGATAAATGTTAAAGAGAGTTGCTGAGAGCGATGAACCTTGGGGTATTCCTTGAGTTTGTTTAAAGGGGAAGAGGTAGCGGAGCTGGTTCGGATGAGTTGAAATCTGTTGTCTAGGTATGATTGGAACCACTGTAGTACTTTGCCTTGTATTCCAATGTCTTGTAGTCTGGATAGTAGGATGTCGTGTGCAACTGTGTCGAATGCTGTGGAGATATTCAGAAAGATGAGCGCGTAGTCAGACTGTTTGGTCTGCAACCCTTTGGTGATAGTGTTTAGGAGTGTGATCATGAGGGTTTCGACACCATCTGAGGGGCGTAATCCATGTTGCTGTGGGTCCAGAGTGTTGTTGTTTTCTAGGTGTTCTTGTAGTTGCTCTTGGACAATTTTCTCAATTATCTTTGCGGTGAACGGTAAGCTTGCTATTGGTCTGAATGATGCAGGATCCAGTGGGTCAAGCTCTGGCTTCATAAGGAATGGGCGTATGATGGACGTTTTTAGGTTGGTAGGCATTCTTCCTTGTTCCAAAGATGTGTTTACCATGTTTGCTAGTGTTGTACTCAGATCTTTTTTTTATTTTTTTTATACACTCTACCGGGCATGGGTCAAGTAGTGAGGTTGTGGTATTTAGACCTGATATTGTGGTTTCAATTCTTTCTTTCGAGGTCTTCTCGAATGTTCCCCAGACAATGACTGAGGTATTAGTGGGGGTAGATCACATTGTTGTGGTACGTGGGGTGGGTTGCTGTCATTTTAGAACAGGGATGATTTACACGTGGGGATGTTTATTATGTTTAGATGTCAAGGGCACATAGAGTAGGAAATGGGAGTCTCTTGGGTGGGCCTACAGTATCTATGTGGATTCCCCATCTTATAAGGGGAGTCCATGTCACTATGGACAATGGCATTTAAAACTGTCCCTGCACCCCTAATTACCCCCCTAACAACAAGCCCAAACCCAATCACCTCCTCCTAATATCTGATCTCCATTTGACCCCTCTCTTTAGGCCTTCTGATTCCCCCACCCCCCGACAGGTGATTATTACCCCTGACTACCCTGAGGCATCAGAGACCCCTTAATCCAAACCTCCCCCTACAAGAACCCTCCACCTAAATTCACCATAGTAAGAATAGCTCCTCCCATCCCCGATCCCATCTCCAGCCTTACCCGAGGTTCTTGATGTCTAGAGTGATTCAGGATTGATCCCCAGTTGCTTCTTCTCTCCATGGTCTCAGTTCAAAATTGCAACCATGACCTCTTATGGTAATTTCATGGTATTCCCTCCCACTAGGCGTCAGGTTGCCAAATAATGGTAAAATGTGGTAGGAGTTATTGTTGCCATGGGGAGATTATTATTGTCTCAGAAAGAGAGGTCAGATGGGGGATTTTTGTGGAGGATATGATATGGGGATTCAATGGCTTGAAGTGAGTTGAGGGATTGCCTTTTAGGGGAGTGAGGGGGACTGGAAGGCTAAAAGGGGTGTTAAAAGGATATTGGATGTCAGGGGGAGGTGACTGGGGTTGAGATCATTGTCAGGGGAGTTTGAGCAGGAAGGTGGGACTGGTGCTGCAGGATTGGCTATCCATGCGGATGAGGAGCAGCAGTTTTAAAAAGCTGCTTTCATGTATATGTGTGTGTGTGGAGGGGGATTTACCCATTCTCTCCCCCCTCTCCCATACAGCAATTTAAAATTTCTGCTGCTGCTGCACATGGAAAGATATCCACATGCAGTCCTGTACCTATTTTACAAGAGGCTCTATGTTTGGCAGATCCTCTTGTAAGACACCACTGGGACATGTGAATTCCCCACTCCATGTGAAAATTAAAACCTAGATATTGTAGGTATGTGCTGGAGTAACTCTATAAAGCCAAGCACCATGGATAGACCCATAGTGAGAGGTTCATAGGCAGGTTGTTTTGATTGCCTAGTTGCAGTCACTAAGTCTGTACATTGTGAGACAAAAAATCCATTTACATTACTGAATTACAGTAGCATATGGTTTTACAATTGCCAGGCATTTTAGAACTTACCCTCCAGATGGGTCCTGGGCAGAACAAGAGAAATGAATCCTGCGCTCCTCCTAGTCTCACTTCTGGCGGGTATATGCTAGACACTGGCTGCTAAATACCTTGTAATTAGTATGCCTTGGAGCAATCACTGTCATCTTACATCTGTAACTGTAGTGAGGGCACAGGTAGCAAGATTGTGTTCATTCTTCTAATGTCCCAGACCTTTAGACCTATACATGGCTGCCTGAAGGATTGTTGTTTGATGAATGAAGCACAGGCAAACCTCAGATATGTATCTAATTATACTAGTATCTGGCTGCACCATTCTAGCAAGATGCATTATTCATAATCAAAATGAATTGCCATAAATTTTACATATATTGCTAGCACTACTGCTTAGTGGTTACTTTCCAATAAAATAGTTCCAGAAGATTCACAAATCTTATTCATGCTTTTAAAATGCTATTATGCAAGCTATCCTTATCTTTAACTATATAGCAAGATAACATCAACTCATACCTTAGTTTAAAACAGAGAGAGGGAGAGAGAGAAAAAATATGAGAGTCACAGGATAATTAATACCAGAAAAGGAAAAAGGACCACTACATTATTTTCTGTTGATTATGAATTGTGTTAATAGCCCAATTGTTAATGACATGGCCTGTAAACCCTTTTGGTAACACCTTTGGTATTCGTTTTGAAACTTCCAGATGTTCCACCTTCAATGTGGTTGCCCCTTCCCTGTGGAATGAGTTGCTCTTCGATCTTAGACTGGAAATCCTTAAAAAAATTTCAAATTAGCACTAATAAACCATTTCTTTAAGTTAGCTTTTGTGAAATAACTCCTATGTTGATGTACTCCCTGCTGATAAGTACCATCAAGGTTGGTGTGAGTCAGCTTTGAGGGGTGAGGAAAAACAGCAATATACTGTATTGTTTTATCTTTACAAAAACCTCTCTCACAGCTATTTTTGTTTTTATGTATCATTGTTATTGTTTTAAATATTGTAAATTAGGATGCTGAAGTGAACAGATACAGTAAGAACCATCTGTATCTTGCTACAAGTTAGAGCTTACAACCTAGTCAAGACAAATGAGCAATTTTATGCTGAGCCCTAGGCTAACATACATTTGTGGATCCCATTTTCTTCTTTTGTCCACCCTCAACTGCCACAAAATCGCATTCAATCTTAGCCTGGTCTTCCCTTCTTCCCCCAATATCTTTATTCATGGCTCTTCCCCTACACTTCATCTTTCCAGAAGTCACATGGGGAAACAGCAGGGCCTCGTTTGGGGGGGGGGGGGAGGGGGTATGAGTGAGATGGGGAGCTGGTGAAGTGACCTAGTGTTTAGAGCAATAGGCTGAGAACCAGAGAAGATGGACACTTCATTTTCATCCTCCATTGTCTCTACTACAGATCACAGATGCCAAAGATGGAGTGAAACTGAAGACTAGAAAGTGAGATTTATAGGCAATGTATCTGAAGTATAAATATAGAAATATTAAGAAGTCTAAAAAGCTTCATCTGGAAGCCCATGTAATTTACCAGATAGGGCCCCATTATCATCTCTAATTGAGGATTACTTGCAGGCTACAGCTTTCCCATTGTGGGACATTGCGAGTGCAGGCACTAATCTAGATGCTCCCTGACATCATCCACAGGACCTGAGGAGGTCTTTAAAATCCAGAGCCAATGTTCTGTGAGTGGAAGCCCATGTGATTTACCAGGTGCCATGCTGCAAGAAGTGCTCTGTTAACAGCTCTAATTGAGGGCTACCCACAAACTAAAGCTTTCCCATTGTAGGACATCATGAGTGTAGGCACCAATCCAAATGATGCCTGATGTCATCCACAGGACCCATGAGGGTCTTCAAAATACCACACCAATGCTCCATGTAGCCACAGGGTGTGCCCAAAGGGGCAGGTTACACCCCTTTGGAGCCCCTTTGGAGCACCAATGGGTACTGATAGAGATTACAACAACTTTGGTCGTGTTAGGAAGGTCCGAAGCCCAGCTTCTATTGAGGTAAATTTGCTCTTCAATGGGGTAAAGGAAGATCAAGAATCAAGAAAAATAACAGACTCTGGTTTTACCATTTGTTAAGACTGTAGGCCCAACAGATAAGCATGTTGTTATGATGCCTACTGCATAATCTTCCCTCAAGAAGCCTCTTTGAGCTCTGCAGACAGGATTCTTCCCCCTCCCCCAAATCCACTTTTGTCTTCCACTGTTGTTTTTAGTGACTATTCTTTAAGAAACTTGGTGAGGTCTTCTACTCCATTGTCAATGCCTAAACCAATTACTAAACTGAATAGCACAATATCATCTCTATGCTCTTTCTTTCAGGAAACTGTTGCTAAATTACAAAATGTGAAGAGTAAGTTCTTAGATATGGATAAGTCCTCATAAAGAATTGATACTCCACTGCAGACTTTGCATGTTACTAATGTGTCCTCAATTAAGGACTCTATTTCGATCCATCAGAAATTAGAAGCACTTGAGAGTTATTCTCAGGTTAGGAATCTGCACTTTCTTAATTTTCCTTGTACGCATTTACTTTCTGCTGAAATACTTTTAAAAAAGTATTTTACTGAATTTTTAAAGATGGTAGAAGATGTTCCGATTTTAAATTCTTATTTCATTCCTAGCAAGTCATGAATTGTGAATCCTAATGAAGGAGATATGGATAGGTACAACCAATGGGAATCAAGATTTGAATGCTTTTTTGGAGGACTCAATGGGTAAAAGTTCTAGAAGGGTTGATTAACTTTATTTCAGAAGGGGCAATTTAGAAAGGACGTCCAAGTGCAAACTGAGATGTCTAAACCAGAACCCCTGAAAAAAACAGGCTAGTCCAGGTGCAGACATGATTTCACAAATGTGGATGTACCTGATATGGATGTCTGCGTGAGCACCTACATAGAGATCCCCAGAATAGTATGCCAGAGCCTGGATATCTAGGAATAGTCTACTGTTTAGAGTAGTGGGCTAGGACAAAGGCAGCCAGTATTCAGATCCCACTGTTGGTCTCAGCATGATTATACTGAATACTGGAGATGAGGGAATGCTATTGTCTCTCTGGATGTTTTTAGCCAAAATGAGCACTTTCCTGATACATATTCATGCCTGGAGCACTTATATGTGTCTCCCAATGCCCAAGATGTTTCTGAGATTAGGCAGTGATGTCCAGGTTCCTGCGAATACCTCAGTCATGCCTCTACTATGCCCCTGTTTAGACTTGGATGTCCACAGATCCAGCTTCTAAAATGGTTTTGGAGATACCTCTGTGCTTTGGATGGCCCTATGCTCATTTTCAGACATCCACAGCATGAATAGAGTTTCCAAAATAAAGCTTGTCTTAAAAATAAGTTTTTGCTTTCTGTGGTCAGAAGCCGAATGTATTCCCAGATGTCACTAGGAGCACTCAGCTATGTAGGAAGCAAGTTTTGTCTGAGGCCTCAAGTGATAACTGTGAGGGCAGCTTTTTATATGTTTTCCCTGAAAGTGTATAGTTACACTGCATGAAAATATATTTTTCAGAATCCAACTTATTTTGTATAATTTTTGTTAGATAAGAAGAAACAATAAAATGAGGATTTAGGAGTCTAGAGATTTAATAACCTTACTCTGAGACTTCTGCTTATTATTTTCTGTTAATTTGTTTCCCTTATTTTATTCTCACTGTCTTCCCATAATGTGGGATAAACCTGGTTTTGACTATATTCTTTTCCTTTGTTTATGTTACTGCTGGATGTAGGTTTTTCTTATAGTCATTCTGAAATGTATGCTTCAAAATTCTAATAAAAATAAAATTTCCAAAAAAAAGCTTCCTGCAAGGAATAAGCAAAATTAAAAAAATAACTTCCTTTGGTACACCTGAAAGAATATTGATGGAGTGGAAACTGTATTAGGACAGTTCTCAAAGGAATTTGCTTAGATAACTAAATCGTTACCCGTAGGTGTGTGCAGGCAAAAAGATGTTTTGTTTTGTTTCCTGGGTCATTTGCAATTTGATTGGTTTGTTTTAATAAATTATTGTGCTTTTTTTAATTTCATTTTTATAAATTTTAATTTCAGGGCAATTTTGTTAATTAAAGAGGTAGCTATGACTGCTACCTAAACAAAAAACATAGGGTTTTTTTTTCCTTACAGTCAGAGACTGGTCTCAAACCAGTGACCTTTAGGTTACAAAGCAAGCATTTTGAAGAAGAGCTGTCACATTTCTATGAAGGTTGGTTAAGCCAGCATGTTCTTGTATTGCTAATGATCTTCCTTCCTTTTTCCTGATTGGCCCAAAGTTTGTATAGTCTGTAGCTCTGTGAAAAATGCTAATAGATTTTTTTGCCTTGTGAATCTATTCTCCTGCTCTAGAGATTTACTCCAAAGATTTTTCTTTTGTCATGTTTTTGTGTCAGAAATTCTGTGAAGCCATGTCAAAAGGGTCCCTTTTATTAAAGCCTACTAAGGATTTGCAAATAAACACATTAATTTCAAAGCATCTGCATTAGCTGTCAGGGGAAGGAGTGACCAGCATGCTCCCAGCAGCTAACATGAGACAGGTTCTCCTAACATTCACCCCACTGAGATGGGTTCATTTATTGAGTCCCATAGAGGAGTCATTAGGTGAACCCACATTAGGAGCTGCGTTTCTGCAGAGCATGCAGCAATTGCCCTGGCATTAGAAGTAATATGCTGTCCTCGCCCTAACTCGACCCCTTCCTCACCCCATCTTGCAATTGCCGATTAACATACATTTTAGCGTGCAGTGGCAAACACATTCATACGTTAGTGTTCCCGACTGCCAGTTGCCACACATTAAAATACATGTTAACCTACTAATAGGCTTTAGTAAAAGGGGCCCTAAGTATCTTATCAGAGATATTTACCAAGCTTAATCCAGATCCTGGATGTTCAAATAGTGATGATCAACCAGTGAGGCAGTGTAAGAGTATGAAAAGAAGATTGTCTAATAATATACTCAGAGAATACAACTTGACTTTTAGCTTGATTAAGATTTGAAATTGTCTTAGTACAATTATCTGCAAGTCTAAGCAATATACGAAAAACAAGAGAACAAGGGATGCCATGTAAAAGCTCAAAGGTGAGTTAATTGATGGGGTTTAATTGAGGGCAGCAACACTTCAATCAAGTGAACAAAGCAAGAATAATTTTGGTTATAGGGTCATAAACTAATCAATATGACAAATACAAAACATACAGGGAGGGAGGGGTAGGTAAGAATCTGGTGGAAGAAATTACAAGCGAAAAGGCTTTGTCTCTAAAGATTAGTTTTATTTCATCCTTTTCACAGCAAATTAAATATTTCCCCAGCACACATTAAAGTCACACAAATAAATACAAAGGTCTTCCCTTAAAAACGCAGGCGAAGTTTCCCTCTATGATGCCAGGAATTGGTTGTTTCAAGTGGGAGAGCTCTGCACCTGAAGAGCAATGCCCTGTGGCCCATTTCAAATCAAATTAAAATATTTCTTTGGCCTGAATGCAGGGGCGGCACTAGGCATGTGCGTGCATGTTGCCTGCATGCGGCCCCACTCCCAGGAGCCCCTTAAGAGGCACGCTGGTGAGGCGGGTTTTTCTTCATTGCCCACAGCTGTGCTAACTTGCAGCTGCCAACACAACGGAGCCCATAGAAGTGAAACCAGGGCACTTCCTGCCTCGTGCAAGAAACAGGATATGCCCCAGTGTCACTTCTATGAATTTCACGGTGGCTGCAACTTAGCACAGCCATGGTCAGTGTAGAAATAGGGGCTCGAAGCTTAGCATCTGAAGAAGACTGCTGAAGAGGAAGAACTAGAAATCAGCTTATGCTGGAGGATGGGGGCAATAGGACTTGCAGGGAGATGATGCTGGGAAAGACTGGGACTGGAGGAGGACAGATGCTGGGGGAGGGGGGGACTGCCTGGGAATTATGCCTGGAAATGGGCTGATGCTAGGGGATGGGGCACTGCGACTGGAAGATGATGCTGGGAGGCACTGGAACTGGAGGATGACAGATGCTGGGGGGGGGGGGGGGAGACTGCCTGGGAATTATGCCTGGAAATGGGCTGATGTTAGGGGATGGGGCACTGCGACTGGAAGATGATGCTGGGAGGCACTGGGACTGGAGGAGGACAGATGCTGGGGGGGGGGGGGGGCTGGCACTGGGAGAGAAAATACTGGGGAGCTATGACTGGAAATGGGCTGATGCTGGGGGATGGAGGGCCTGGAACTGGAGAACTGATGCTGAATAGGAATAGCACCAGAAGAGAACTGCTGGGGAGCTATGATTGGAAATTGGCTGATGCTGGGGGATGGGGGTACTGGGACTGGAAAGTAGATGATGCTGGGGGGGGGGGGACTGGAACTGGAAGAGGACTGATGCTGCCGGGGGCTGGAACTAAAAGAGAGATGATGCTGGGAGGGACTGGGACTGGAAGGGAGATCATGAACATAAGAACATAAGATATGCCATACTGGGTCAGACCAAGGTCCATCAAGCCCAGTATTCTGTTTCCAACAGTGGCCAATCTAGGTCATATGTACCTAGCAGTTTCCCCAAGAGACACAAGTTCCACAATGCTTGTACTGGGTCAAGCACTGATATCTTCGGTCACTTCTTAATAATGGTTTATGGACCTTTCCTCCAGGAACTTGTCCAAACCTTTTTTAAACCCAGCTACACTAACAGCCTTTACTACATCCTCTGGTAACAAATTCCAGAGTTTGATTACACGTTGAGTGAAAAAATATTTTCTTTTATTAGTCTTAAATAGTTTACCCTGTAGCTTCATTGCATGTCCCCTAGTCTTTCTATATTCTGATAAGGTAAACAATCGATCTACGTTTACCCGTTCCACTCCGTTCATTAATTTATAGACTTCTATCATATCTCAGCTCAGCTGTCTCTTTTCCAGGTTAAAGAGCCCTAACCTTTTTAGCCTTTCTTCATAGGAGTATCCTTCCATCCTCTTTACCATTTTGGTGGCTCTTCTCTGTACCTTTTCTAAAATCGCTATATCCTTTTTAAGATACGGCGACCAGAACTGCACACAATATTCAAGGTGCGGTCTCACCATGGAACGATATAGAGGCATTATAATATCTTTTGTTTTATTTTCCATTCCTTTCCTTATCATACCTAGCATTCTATTTGCTCTATTGGCCGCCGCTGCACACTGGGCTGAGGGTTTTAACATGGTATCCACAATGACGCCTAAATCTTTTTCCTGGGTGGTGGTTCCTAATGTGGAACCTTGCATCGTGTAACCATAGTTTGGGTTGTTCTTCCCTAGGTGCATAACCTTGCACTTGTCCACATTAAATTTCATCTGCCATTTTGATGCCCAGTCTTCCAATTTATCAAGATCCTCTTGCAATTTTTCACAATCCTCTTGCGTTTTAACAACTTTAAATAGTTTTGTGTCATCTGCAAATTTGATAACCTCACTCGTTATTCCACTTTCCAGGTCATTTATGAATATGTCAAAAAGCAGCAGACCCAGCACAGATCCCTGGGGTACACCACTATTCACCTTTCTCCATTGGGAAAATTGGCCATTTAGCCCTACCCTCTGCTTTCTATCTTTTAACCAGTTCCTGATCCACAATAGTACACTGCCTCCTATCCCATGACTCTTTAGTTTTGCCAAAAGTCTCTCATGAGGGACCTTGTCAAAGGCTTTCTGAAAGTCCAGATACACAATATCAACCGACTCACCTTTGTCCACCTGTTTATTCACTCCTTCAAAAAAACATAACAGATTAGTAAGACAAGATCTTCCTTGTCTAAAGCCATGTTGGCTGTCTCCCATTAGGTTGTGACTATCTACATGCTGAGTAATTTTATTCTTTATGATGGTTTCTACCATTTTTCCCGGTACTGACATCAGGCTCACCGGTCTGTAGTTTCCCGGATCACCCCTGGAACCTTTTTTAAAAATTGGGGTTACATTGGCGATCCTCCAATCTTCAGGTATTAGAGATGATTTTAATGATAGTTCACAGATTACTGATAGCAGTTCTGCAATCTCATATTTCAGTTCTTTCAACACCCTTGGATGTATACCATCCTGCCCAGGTGATTTGCTAATCTTCAGTTTATCTAATAGTTGTAAGACATCTTCCCGATGTATCGATATTTCCTTCAATTCTTCCGCACCTTTAAATACCACTTCAGTCATGGGTAACATCCCTACATCTTCCTCAGTAAAGACCGAAGCAAAGAATTAATTCAGTCTCTCCGCTATCGCCTTGTCGCCTCTTAGTGCTCCTTTAACCCCTTTATCATCTAATGGACCAACTGACTCTCTCACAGGTTTTTTGCTACGAATGTACTTGAAAAGGTCTTTATTTCGCGTTTTTGCTTCCGCAGCAAGCTTCTTCTCAAATTCTCTCTTTGCCTGCCTTATCAATGCCTTGCATTTGACTTGCCAGTGCTTGTGCTGTTTCCAGGTTTCGTCGTTTGGCTCTTTTTTCCATTTCCTGAAAGATGCTTTTTTGCCAACAACAGCCTCTCTGACCTCACCTTTAAACCATGCTGGCAGTTTTTTCGACTTCCTTCCACTTTTCTTAAAGCGTGGAATAAAGCTGGTCTGGGCTTCCAAGATAGTATTTTTCAAAAACACCCAAGCTTGATGTACGTCTTTAACCTTCGCAACTGCTCCTTTTAGTTTTTTCTTAACTGTTTTCCTCATTTTATCATAGTCTCCCTTTCGAAAGTTAAAAGGTAGTACTGTGGATTTCCTTACTATCCCTCCTCCACTAATTAAATCAAAGGCGATCATGCTATGATCACTATTGCCAAGTGGCCCCAACACCCTTATCTCTTGCACTAGATCTGGTGTTCCACTAAGGACTAGGTCTAATATGGCTTCCCCTCTGGTCGGTTCATGAACCAGCTGCTCCAAGAAGCAGTCATTTATTTCATCTAGGTACTTTATCTCCCTAGCATGTCCTGACGTGACACTGACCCAGTCGATACCGGGGTAATTGAAATCACCCATTATTATTACTGCGCTGTAACCTTTGTTAGCTTCCTTGATTTCTTTGAGCATTTCATCATCCATTTGGTCATTCTGGCCTGGTGCTCAATAGTACACCCCCACTGCCATTGCCTTCCCCCTTTTATATGGAATTTCAATCCATATAGATTCTACAGCAGATTTTGTTTCCTGCAAAACTTTAATCCTTTCTGAGTCAATGCCCTCTCTAACATAGAGCGCAACCCCTCCACCAATTTGATCAGCTCTATCATTACGATATAGTTTGTACCCAGGTATCACAGTGTCCCACTGGTTGTCCTCCTTCCACCATGTCTCTGATATTCCAATCATATCTAACCTTTCATTTAGTGCTATATATTCTAACTCTCCCATCTTATTCTTTAGACTTCTAGCATTTGCATACAAGCATTTTAGAGAATGTATTTTATTGATGTTAATTTGGCTATTGTTAGACATGGGTAAATTGGGATCTTTAAGCTCTGTCTGCTCCATACTTGAGGGCATTTGGGCTACTTTACTCTTTTGTGGAACCTCTCTGCTTTCGGTAGTATCCTTCAAGGATACATTCTTCCGAACCATCTGCTCTTGGGCGACTGTCGGCTTTCCCCTAATATCTAGTTTAAAAGCTGCTCTATCTCCTTTTTAAAGGTTAATGCCAGCAACCTGGTTCCATCCTGGTTAAGGTGAAGCCCATCCCTTCGGAAGAGCCCCTCCTTTCCCCAGAATGTTCCCCAGTTCCTAACAAATCCAAAACCCTCATCTCTGCACCATTGTCTCATCCACGCATTGAGACTCCGGAGCTCTGCCTGCCTTTTGGGTCCTGCGTGGAACAGGAAGCATTTCAGAGAATGCTACCCTGGAAGTTCTGGATTTCAACTTCCTACCTAAAAGCCTAAATTTTGCCTCCAGAACCTCCCTACCACATTTTCCTATGTCATTGGTACCGACATGTACCAAGACAGCAGACTCCTCCCTAGCACTATCTAAGACCTTATCTAGGTTGCGCGTGAGGTCCGCTACCTTCGCACCAGGCAGGCATGTTACCAGGCGATCCTCACGTCCACCAGCCACCCAGCTATCTACATGCCTAATGATTGAATCACCAACTATAACGGCTGTCCTAACCCTTCCCTCATGGGCACATGGCCCTGGAGAAACTTCCTCGGTGCGAGAGGGTTTTACATCACCTGGAGGACAGGTCCTAGTTACAGAATCACTTCCTGACACACCAGGGTGATGCTCTCCTGTCACGTGACCTCTCTCCTCCATGGCAACAGGGGTGCTGCCAGACTGGAGGTGGGATTTCAGGACTATATCCCTGTAGGTCTCGTCTATGTACCTCTCTGTCTGTCTTATGTTTTCCAAATCTGCTACTTTAGCCTCTAGAGAACGGACTTGTTCCCTGAGAGAAAAGAGCTCCTTGCACCTAGTGCACACGTAAGACCTCTCACCAACTGGGAGAAAATCATACATGTGACACTCAATGCAAAAGACTGGAAAGCCCCCATCCCGCTGCTGGACTGCTGTCTGCATCTTAGTTTTAAGTTTGTGTCTAGATCTTTAAGTTCTTACTTACTAGGGGTTGCTATGGGTATTTATACCAATAAAACTGTACCTAATACGTTTAATATACCTTGTTCACCTGAAGCTTAATTAATCTCAGGTCCTTAGTGTATGACTGATTTGGGTAATGAGCTTCATCTGAAAGCACCTCCTGTCTTTTAAGATGTGTAAGTACCTATAAAGCTATGATTATCCCAGGGGAGGGTGGGTGTGGGGAGGGAGGGAAATAACACTTATTAAAAGAGGGCTGCTACACAGTACCCTGTCTTGTGCTGCTGAGGTAAGCTAAATTATGATTTGATTTAAATTATAGCTCTTAGCTGCTGCTAGGCTCTAACTTCTTATGAAATTTAAACTACAAGCTCTCTGCTGGGTATGAAATGTAACCAGAAAGCTCTCCTCTGTGTTTTAAATTCAAACTTTAATTGCTGCTACTAGGCCCTAACTGATCCAACAAAAAACAGTGGGTTCACAGATTAAGTAGCTTTAATACAAAGAATTATTTTTAGAAAATTACCAGAAGTATATACTCACAGTTGCAGATTTCTCTTCAGAAGTAACAGTCCCCCTTTCTAGTCCTTCAAGTCCTTTCTAGTCCTGCTGGAAGGAGCTGGAACTAGAAGAGAATTCATGCTGGGAGGGACTGGAGGAGAGCCAACACTGAGAGGGGCTGGAACTAGAAGGGAGACAAAGCTGGGAGGGTCTGGAATAGAACTGAATTTGGTAGGAGCTGGGACTAGAAGGGAGCTGATGCTGGGGCTGAGGGACTGAAAGGGGGCAAATGCTGGAGTCAGGGTGGAGCAAATGAGGCAGAAGCTACAGGAGTGAGGATGGAGAGGGGTTAGATATTTTGTGTGGGAGAGAAGAAACAAGATCAAACAGAGAGAGGGACATAAGAATAGATGCTGGGGTAAGAAGGAGGAAAGGCAGGCAATGAATATTGGAGAAGGAAGTAGCTGAGTGGGTATCGGGAAGAAATGTAGAAGGCAGGAGGGTAGCAACTGTAGGCATGGAGATGGGGGTGAGCATGGACTGTGACTTTGGTGGAGACTTCAAAATCCAGTGGGAGAAAAGAAGAAGACAGATTCTTAAGACTGACTGGGTACTTGGAGAGTAAGTGGGGACTCAGGCAGCTTGCCCAGGGCCAGCACAACACACTGTGCATTCAGGTCCAGCAGCAGAAAGATCATGGCATCACGTGCACCATCCCCAGCTTCATCTTTCTTTCTCTGAGTGAGTCACAGCAGCCAGTGCTGCCCGTAGCATTCACTTTCAATGCATGGAGCCATTGAACTGTGCACTGGAAGTGAATGATACCTGCAGCACTGGCTGCTGTGACTGACTCAGAGAAAGAAAGATGAAAGAAGAAAGATGGGGATGGTGCTCTGTGAGCTTTCTATTGTTGACTTGGAGAAAAACAGAAGATACCAGGGATGGTGTCGCACAATATTTTTGCATGGGGGGAAAGGGAGTCAGAGAGAAAGAGAGAAAAAGAGAGAGGGGATATGCTGGATGGGGTGTGTCTATATATAAAGAGAGAGAGAAAGAGAGCGGGAGATTTTGGTTTATGAGAGAGAAGGAATATATTGGGCTCGGGATAAGGGTGGACATGAGGAGAGAGAGAAGATATGGGGCAGGGAGAGGAGACAGGAAAGATGCTGGACTACTGGAGGGGAGAAGATGGAGAAGGGAAAGCGGATAGAAAGCTGCTGGTATATGTGTCAGGGGAAGAGAAAATGGTCTGGGGAAATGGAAGAGCAAGAAGGATATCCTGGATTTGGGAAGGAGGGGAAAGGATGAGGATATTGGGAAATACTGAATTGGGTGGTGAGAGGGGAAATGGTGGACATGATGGAACTGCGTGAAAGAGGCCTTGGGAAGTTAGCAAGGAGATGAGTGATAGGAGGATGGTGATTGCAAAGCATGGATATGTAGTAATAGGGAGTGGGTGAAAGATAGAAAGAAATAAGAGGCTAGCAAAAGAGAGAGGCAGGAAATGGGCTAACTGGGGAGATGGCTTGGACTGGAAGTTAGAGGAATAGATAGAAAGTTTATAGGTGAAAAGTCAAAAGGTGATTAAGGATGGAGGGATGAAATTTGAGTGTATGAAAAAGAAGTAAAGAAAGAAATGGAGGAAAGAGCAAAAGGGGACAGATGTAGAGAGAGAATGGAAAAATATGAGAAGAAAGGACAAGCGGACAGCAGACACTGGAGGGTTAGCAGAAGAAATGAAGAAAGCAAAAGAAAGCGACTGGGGCAATTGTGACTGAAAAATAAAATGTCCAAAGGTAAAAAAAAATAAAACAAAACTATTTTATTTTGAATTTATTGACTGGAATATGTCAGCTCAGGGAAATGTGCCTCGCTGACATCTTTCAGTTTTGTTTAGTACAAGAGGAAATTAATTCATCTTTATCTCTATTTGATTCTTGATATACCGCTTTACGATAAAACATCAAAGCGGTTTACAATACATTAAAAGAACTGCCAGAAAAAGGAAAAGAATGCCATGGTCACGAAAGGGGTTCCCAGTTTAATTAATGTCTTTATATTTCTAAATTGTAATCCCTTGTTCTGTGTTTGGTGATGGTCCGTCTTTTGCTTGTGTGACTGAGCTGCGGTATTTTGTTAATGTAGTTTCTATGTAACAGTGCCACTTGTTCTCTTTTCCCAGTAGGAGCTGTATTGGTATTGTCTAAGTTGTATTGTTTTAATATTTGCAGCGTTGCCTTTTGGCAGGTAGCATTAGTGCTGTATGAGTCCTGCTAGTGCTACTATGGTATGGCGGGTTTGCTATAGGTTTTGTAATACTTCCCAATGTGCCTGGCAGTTGGCACTGGGGTTTAGTAATGCAGAAATCTGGTAGTCCTTTCTTTATCCTCACTGTCCATGCAAATGGTATTCAGACACTCATTAAGAGGCATGTTTACTAAAGGTTAATGCACATTCACAAATGTTAAGGTGCATTAAGTGCAGCAGTACCCTTTCATTTCTATGGGCGCAGTGGCACTTAACGCATTAGAATGTTTAATAAACATACCCCAAAGTCATTGCTTGGACTACAAAAGAGGCTTGTGAAGGGCTCCTTTGAAAGCCACCTAAAATTTTGAATGGGCAGCATATACATTTTAAAAAGAAAATAAATTTATGCAAATGAGGTCTATTAGATATGCAAATGGGATCCTGCAATGAGTCTCTGCACATGGTCTTTGGGCTGCCCCTTCCTGAATGCTAATGGCAATTTGGGCTGATTATGGAATCTCTGTGGTGAAAACATCTCTTGAATTAATATCCAAACCTGGAATCTGTCTGGAGCTGGAAGTACACTGGGGCTATTCCAAGAAGTCGTAAATAAGCTGTTGCAGTTTCTTTTTAAGTAAAGTAATCTCATGATGTGACACAGGGTCAAATTTCCTGTGAGATCGAGTTGGTACCTGCCTAGAGCATCTTGTGCTTGGAGAGCACTGTACGTCTTTAGTGGAGAGGTAATTAGAAGTGAGAAAAGGTTACTGGAGAAGGGATGAAGTGTTCTTTGATTCTGATACAATTTGGAGGGTTTATTCCCTTCTCACCTTGATGCTACAGCCTCCAAGGGACACCCCCCCCCCCCGCTCACTCTGATCTTCCAACTTCAGAGCATAATCTTTACTCCTACATCAGTGGTATATCCATCTCTATGAGGAGGCTGAACTGTCTACTTTACCAGAGCTTTGGTCCTCCTTGAAGATAAGCTAAAATGATTTACATAATGTAAATAGTTAACTGTTATACCACATTAATACTGTTCTACGTAAAGGTTTCATTAAAAGGTAAACTGCCCCTGATCTCTGGAAGGGGTGGTATAGAAAACTGTCTAAATAAATAAATAAGAACATCCATAGAAATATGACGTAGACAACAGTGATAAATACTAATATCCTGTATACAACTATCACTGTAAGAATACCACAATCACAACCACTTATATGGTTAAAAGCTTCAGAAGAAGGGACCCTTTCTGAGGTCTTTTCCCCCAATTTTAATTTTAAGTTGAGTATATTAGTGATGGTAATTGGAGTACTTTTGCAGTGATAGTTATATATAGGATATTACATAAGAATATAACATCAAGATGCACCCGAGAGCCTGTAAATGGTTCTGGGGGGGCTTTGGGCAGGCACAGGGAGGTGAGTCTGTGGCTTCCCGTGCTGCCCTACAGCCTACCGCAACTCTAATTTTAAACATTTAATGGCCAGCCCAAACCTGGAAATGCCAATTATGCATGCATGGTAGCATTCCAGGTAGGGGAGGAGGCCAGTAAATGAGCAGGGAGCCCTGGACAAAGGAAAAAAGTTTAAATAAAATGTAAAATAAGCACAGGCTGGTAAAATACCTGAATCAGGTCAGGCAGGCAATCCAAAGCCCCCAGAGGGCAAAAATAAAAGAAACAGTAACAAAAAATGAAAGTAAATAAAAAAGAAGTGTCAGGAGCAGTGGCGTTTTAAATCCCAACTGCCAGCTACAGACAGGTCAGCTATTCTACCATCAATCTCCTGTAATCAGAGCTAAACATTCTCTGCTGACTGCAACCCAATCGGGGCTCTGAGAGGGGAGGAGCAGTGGCGTTTTAAATCCCAACTGCCAGCTACAGACAGGTCAGCTATTCTACCATCAATCTCCTGTAATCAGAGCTAAACATTCTCTGCTGACTGCAACCCAATCGGGGCTCTGAGAGGGGAGGAGCAGTGGCGTTTTAAATCCCAACTGCCAGCTACAGACAGGTCAGCTATTCTACCATCAATCTCCTGTAATCAGAGCTAAACATTCTCTGCTGACTGCAACCCAATCGGGGCTCTGAGAGGGGAGGAGCAGTGGCGTTTTAAATCCCAACTGCCAGCTACAGACAGGTCAGCTATTCTACCATCAATCTCCTGTAATCAGAGCTAAACATTCTCTGCTGACTGCAACCCAATCGGGGCTCTGAGAGGGGAGGAGCAGTGGCGTTTTAAATCCCAACTGCCAGCTACAGACAGGTCAGCTATTCTACCATCAATCTCCTGTAATCAGAGCTAAACATTCTCTGCTGACTGCAACCCAATCGGGGCTCTGAGAGGGGAGGAGCAGTGGCGTTTTAAATCCCAACTGCCAGCTACAGACAGGTCAGCTATTCTACCATCAATCTCCTGTAATCAGAGCTAAACATTCTCTGCTGACTGCAACCCAATCGGGGCTCTGAGAGGGGAGGAGCAGTGGCGTTTTAAATACCAACTGCCAGCTGACAGGCCCGCGCCTGTCGGGCCCTTTGGCGCGGCCCTTAGGCGGAGACCGTAGAAGGAGACCACCGCCCATCAAGCTAACCCCTCCAACATTGTGTAAATTAATGTTACAACCTCAAAATCGCAAGTAACCATTGTAATATCCTTGTATACAAACAAAATTGTCTCTTAATCCACCTAAATATAAGTACTATAATTTATTTAAATACCCTTTCAATATATCCTCTCCTTCTACAACTATTAAGTTATCTTTATATATACATTCCAGTAACTACAGAGTTAAGCACTATTATTTGTTATATGTACTTATTCAACCTGTCAACTGTAATTATCCTGTTATCACTGAAACACTGTTAACTATGTCATAGTTCCTCATTCATCCTATAAGCTTCAGTTAACCTCCTGTTACCACATATCACTGTAATACTGTAATAGTGTTTTAGCTTTTCATCCATCCTGTACGCTCCAATCAGCCTGCTATCACTGTAATACTGGTAATAGTGTTTTAGCTTTTCATCCATCCTGTACGCTCCAATCAGCCTGCTATCACTGTAATACTGGTAATAGTGTGTTAGCTTTTCATCCATCCTGTACGCTCCAATCAGCCTGCTATCACTGTAATACTGGTAATAGTGTGTTAGCTTTCCATCCATCCTGTAAGCTCCAATCAGCCTGCTATCACTGTATTCACTAATTGTACATTTAAATTTCACTTACACATACAATATGGCCTTACTCTACATTATAACATTTACCTTCTACCTTATCACTATAGGAATATGTAATGTTAGCAGCCTACACACTAGCTATAATAGAATACCAACAATCCATAATCACGGAAGAAAGTGGTCTGATACTCCCTTCTACAATTCTAGAGTATCTACCCAAAATTCCCACCATCATCTGTTACTCATCTCATTACAAAACACCACAAAAAAGAAACAAGTAGGAAATCCAATTCCCCAATATCTGAAATGTGCATTAATAAATGCTCGATCCATACGCAAGAAATGGCCTATCATCTCTGACATAATTTCATTACATAGCCTTGACCTTCTCCTAATCACTGAGACATGGCTTTCTTGTGCTGACAATGTATTAATCAACCAATTTTTGCCTTCTAATTTTTCTATACATACATGTCATAGAAGTGGCAAGAGGGGAGGTGGTGTTCTAGCCATCACCAAATCTGACCTTCATTTCAACCTTAAAGAAGCAACAAGCTCATCACTCCTAGATACTTTTACAATAGCAAATAAATGTTGTTCTTTCACTTTACTATACCGCTCTCCTTCTTCCAATTCTGATTCTCTATCTATGATAATTGACTTGGCCTCCAATACACAAAACCCCCACATAGCAAGTTGGGTGCTAGGAGACTTTAATCTCCCTTCTCTCCAAGACTCCCATGTAACAGCTTTTCTTGAAGCTCTACAAGTTTTGGGGTATAATCAATTAATTAAAGATCCAACCCATATTAAAGGTGGTATATTAGATCTAATATTTACAACTGAAACAACCGCCAATTTACCATCTATCTTGGATCTATCAATCAACCCAGTTCCATGGTCAGATCACAAACTAATTATATTCAAGGCTAGATGTAACCAAAAGGATGAAAGAGGAATAAACGACCATCCTTGTACCCCTCTGAGAAGATTCAAGCCATTTGACAAAGACCTAATCCTAAAATCAACACTTCCACTAACCAACTTACCAGAGTGCAGCATTGATGATTTAGTTTCTAATTGGAATAGTACTTTCAGTTCGATTGCCACATGTCCGTCGACCAACAAACTACAAAGCAAGCGACACTCTGCTATATGGTACTCATCTGAGCTGAAGGCCTCGCGCACAACCCTAAGGAAACTTGAAAGACGATGGCGACACTCACACTCTGAAGTTGACAGAGCTGTATATATCCAACATCTCACATCTCATCACATGGCAGTTACTGAATCAATGAGACGTCACCATGCAGTCACTTTAAAAAGATCTCTGAACAAACCTCATGACCTGTTTGCCATAGTTAAGCGTTTGACAAATGAACCTGCCTCACAACTTAAATATGAAATCCACCCTCAAATATTTGCTATCTACAATCCAAACTCTGCCAAATTGACAATAACTCGGCTCCTAACATAGTCCTAGTTCCAGTAGATCAAACTCTACTCACTATCTTCTCAATACCATCTAAACGACAAATCGAAGACACCATTGCTTGCATAAACATGACCACCGCTCATACTGATCCTTGCCCTGCGTTCTGGATCAAAGATCTACGAGCTGATCTCAGTCCCATCATATCCAGACTCATGATTCAATCATTTACAACAGGAACTTTCCCTCGTACCCTTAAGCAAACATCCATAAGGCCATTACTAAAAAACAACAAACTTGACCCTCTTAAACCAGAATCATATAGACCTATTTCAAGTATTCCATTACTAGCAAAAATTTTGGAAAAAGAAGTACAAAAACAAATTCAGGATCATATAGATCTTAACGCCCCACTGGACTCATGCCAGCACGGTTTCAGAGAATTCCACGGTGTGGAAACGCTTCTAACTACTCTGTTCAGCAGCTTATTATCAGGAATTGATAACATCCGCCAAGGGTTCGTCCTTGTTTTTCTTGATATCGCAGCCGCTTTTGATTCTGTTAGCCATGAACGCCTCCTTGAGCGTCTCAAAGGGAAGGGAATTACTGATAAAGCACTTGAGTGGTGTAGATCCTACCTTTCTGACAGATGGCAACAAGTACGATCCAACGATACTTCATCAGATCAGTTTCATCAAAAACAAGGGGTCCCTCAAGGCTCATCCCTTTCCGCCCTTATGTTTAATATATACATGCAGCCTATATGTAACCTGATTCGATCCTTTAGAGTTAACTGCATGATATACGCGGATGATGTACTTTTATATTTTCCTTTTACAACTGAGAACCCTGATCTCAATCCATTAACTAACTGCATAAATGAAGTATCCAACTGGCTACAATCCCAAAATCTAAGGATCCAACACAAGAAAACGGAGGTGTTATTTATTACACGTAACCAAAATTTCACTGCTCCATCCTTTTTGAAAGTGAATGATGCTAACCTCCAGACCAAGACCACCATCAGATACCTCGGTGTCACTTTAGACCAGAAATTAGATATGAAAGCACATGTTAGTAATATTGTAAGAGCAGTATATCACAAAATACGCTCCCTTAGACACCTTCGATCCTTGCTAGAGCCAGACGATTTTAGAACCATCTATCAGGCGCTAATCATACCTCATTTTGATTATGCGAACTCAATTTTACAAGGTCTTCCACAAACCACCTTACACCCACTTCAAATGGCTATGAATGCTGCAGCTAGAGTCCTTCATGGAGCTTCCCGGAAAGACCATATCTCACCTATTCTAAAACATCTTCATTGGTTCCCAATTCAAAGTAGACTCACTTTCAAAATTTTACTAATTACATTCAAAGCCTTCAAAGAACTCTCATCTTCATCAATATCAGACTTGATCCAAACACCACCCCTCAATAGAGACAGAAGGTCAGTAACACTCAATACTCTGTTAGTCCCTAAATCAATATCACAGTGTACCAAAACTACTTCAGACAGGGCCTTTTTATTCTGTGCACCAAGGTGTTGGAATAGCCTCCCTCAAAACATCCGAGCAATACCAGACCTTTTGCAGTTTCGCAAAGCTTTGAAACACTACCTCTTCCTTTTATCTTATCCAGTAAACAATAAAGACATCTCAACCAACCCACAGACCTTCCACTCATACACATACAATACAGATACCCCACAGACCACATACACACAAAACTGAAGCCATGATGATATTATGACTATGTTTATTAATTATATACCCTGTTATCCGAGTTATATTCTCCTGTTTTCTGTAAACACAAAGTACTGTTGAATTGTGTATCTCACTGTTTTTTGTGAACCGCGCTGATGCCTAATAGTGCGGTATATAAGAGTCTATAAATAAATAAATAAATAAATAAATAAATAAAATGAATGAAAAAGAACCAGAAAAGGTTTAAAATAAAGAAATAAACCTGCAATCCAAGTAAAATGTACAAAATGCCAGTGTGTGGCTATGTGTAGCGTTTTGTATGCTGTGTATGCTTGGGAGATGGTATCTACATGCAGGGAGCTGATGCAGGCAATTAGCTGAGACTGTAGGCACATTGTAATAACTCACAGGAGACTAAAACCCATAACATAATTTAAATAAATAATATTAATACTAAACAAACTTTAAAGAAAATGCCCCATAAAATTATGTTTGTGTGAAAATGTCTGTTAGGGCTTTAAAACACCTAAAGTGTGCTATGTAAGTTAGAATAAAGCTAGCAATTGGAGACTATTTTCAAATGGAGTTAGGTGGAAGAACACTTTTACAGTTCAGATATAGTACTGATGCAAGAACCTTAACTGGAGATTGGGGAAGATTCTGATGGGGTAAGGTGTGCCAGAGTGAATCACTTTGTAAAGGAGCTGTGAAAGAATTTGATTGGAATCAGAATTGTAATTGAGAATTATTTAGAGAAGTGTGTAGATGCTTGAACGTAAATGTGAGAACTTTTTTCCCTCGGTGACTGGAACAAGGCTGAGGAAGCCCTATAACTTGTTCAAGCAGTTTTAAAACCAAGCTGAATGAGAAGTTGAATTGATTTATTGGAGAGCTTGATTTGAACACTGTTCTGATTAAAAGTTCTACAGTGTGTGAGATATACTTTCAAGAGCCCTGGAGTCCTTCAAGCACTGAAGGAGAAGTAGGGCTGAAGGTATAAAACTCCCAGTACAGTGAGAGAAACCCTGAAAGTGAGCTGTTTTAAAACTGAGTACTGCTCAAAAGATCTATTTAATCCTGAGGAAGAGAGTACATGTGAAAGAGAGAACGATTGAGTGTGTGTAAAAGAAAAAAAATCCATTGCCTTATTTAAAGAATTGAATTTGATTGTTGGCAGTTTTGAAAGACTGACTCTGGCATATAAAGAAAAAAATGTGCTTTTGGCACAGAGTTCTGTGGAACAGAAAGATAGGGAACTTGATTATATTTTTTTTTGGGGGGGGGGGGGGGAAGCCAGCCTCACAAGTAACAGAAATAGAAAAAGGATAGGAACACTTTCTAGTTACCACACACATAGCTAGGGAGATAGCTTCTTTTTTTATTTTTAAAGATAGGTAGTAGGCATCCTGACTACAGCTGGCCATCGCTGCAGCAGAGGGGATCCTAAGGCACCCAATGTCCAAGAAAGCAGCAAGACCTGGAAACAAGATTGAGATAAGTGACTGACACACCACAGTGACATTTTTTGAATACGCTATTGCACCAGTTGAAATTGTTTTTGGACAAAAGGTTTTCTTACCTGCATGGTAACACCCTTTCACGTGCAAGGGTACAGATTAAAGACAGTGTTAGAACTTTTCTACTACAGAGTAAAGAAATATCAAGTTTAGCAGGTTAACTCACACTTGCTTGTGAGTCCATATTGTACTACTTTTGAAGAGTAGAAATATTTTAAGAATTGTTCATAGAGTATAGTTGACTATATTACCTCATATACAATGTATGTACTAATGTGTTTGTGACAGGGGAGGGTCATGCTGAGCCTCCTTTGCATAAATATTTACATAGTCATTGGACCTCATTTGTATAAATTTAATTTCTTTTAAAATTTATATGCTGTCCATCTAAAAACCTAGGTGGCTTCCAAACATACATGCATACACAATTAATTAAAATAGTCATTACACTAGAATAAACATAACAAAATTCATTAATCAAAATTAATTTTCTCACACTCATAAAAGAATAAACCATTATAAATATCTGAATACCAGATTTATTTCGTCAGTGCTATGACCATCTTATTGATAATGGAAGATATAAAATGAGAAAAACAAATCCTAATAGCCATAAATTCAAGATTATAGTGCCCAGGCTGGATTGGATTGTGCCAGAGTTGGAAAAGCCCAGAAATCAGCAGCAGTGAAGATATCAAGCTACTAAACAAGATTAAACAGAGACATTCTTTTAAAATTTGAGATTTCCTCGAATCCGAAGTAGCAAAATATTTTAAAATTTCAGCCTGACAGCATCAAGAATGCAAAACCGCACACCTCAAAGACAATCCATATTGCACTGTCATCCAGCAACACCCTACAGTTGACTACACACCAAGCACCCACCCTTAGAGCAAATCTACCATTCCATAACAGCACTAACTTCCAAAACTCCCACAACAAGGAGCCTACCCAGAAAAGGGGTGCACCATAAATACTGCAGAAGAATCTAGAACATCCATACACTTACTGAGAAAACTGAACAAGTCAGATTCCTGCATGGAAACTCCATTCTAACAGAATATCTGGCCTGTAACACACTATGAATATACAGGGTGGCCCCCAAAAAAGTGAGAACATCTCATAAATTAAAAGCTTAAATTGTTTACTTATTTACCTTTTTTAGCTATATAACGTCTTTATTTCGACAATTTCCGGTCGCCATCTTTTTTTTTAAAAATTTGTCAATCGTTCACATCTGTCTTTTTGAATTTTTAAATAACATATATGCTACGAGATGTTCTCACTTTTTTTGGGCCAGCATGTAGATAGACCCCCACCAACTACAGAATAAGTGACCACAAACTACAAAACAAAATATGTTTGCAAAAATTAAACTGAAATCTCGAGAAGCCAGACTCCACACGCAGTGCAGCACCAGAGAGATAGTGATGCATTTCTGCCTGTGCTTTGCAAAATATAAAGACAGCAGATTAAAAAATTGATACAGTACAATCACTACATTAAAAATAAATTTTCTATCTTTGTTGTCTTGCTATTTAATTTTTCTACTCCTATTGACCCCAGTCTTTGGTATTTGTCTTCTTTTCGCTCCTTACAAGGGCTTCTGTCTATTTGTTATTTTCCTCTCTTTTCATGTCATCTTTGCTTCCTCAACTACTTCCATCTCAAACACTGAAATTTAGGGGCTTGTTTCCAAAGCCGCTGTAGCGGTTTATGATCGTTATCAATGAAATCAATGGGGCCGCGGCTCCGATAACGATTGGAAACCGCTACCACGGCTTTGTAAACAAGCCCCTTACTTTCAGTGTGTTCCATTTGTTTTTCTGCCTCGCTATCCACTCAGACTACATTCATTCTTACTATTCATTCCTCACTTTCCCTCTCTTTACTGGATCTATCTGCAGCTCTTCATCTCTTTCCATCACCCTGGCTATCCCATTCCCTTGCTCTTATTCCAAAGTCTTTAACTAACCCTCCATTCACTGTTTGTTCTTCATCCAACATCATCACTCTCTCCTACCTCCTTCCATCAATATCTGCTCTTTTTTCCTGTCCACCCCATATTTTAACATCTCTTCTCTCTCCACCCAATCCCCTCATCTTCTCTCTCTCCATAACTTTCCACCAGGGCTGGTATTAAACCTGCAGGGGCCCAAGGAAGAAACTGGTGAGGGGCTGCCAAAACTGACCTACAGCCTATGCTTCCTTCAGCTTGAAGCAGGTTTGGGGCCCCCTGTGGTATGGGGACCCAGGGAAACTGCCTTGTTTGCCACCCTCTAATGCTGAACTTGCTTTTCACCCAACATCTTTTCTCTCACCACCCCGCTTCCATCCCCCATTTTTTCTGTTTCAGTACTTCCCCGTGTGTCTAGCATTTCTCTTCTTTCTCCCTATTCTGTCCCTGCCCTTCCTTTCCCTATGCCTGAGTAAGCAGATCCTCTCTGCCACCCTACTCCTGCTCCTGTGTCTGAGCCCAAGCCCCTATATTCCCTTCCTTCCTTCCCATCTCCATCCAGCACCTCCTCCTTTCCCTCCCTCCCTCCCCCACAGGCCCAGTACTTCTCTTGTGTATTTTCCTTTAAATACCATCCTCTCTCCTCCCCAACCCAGCTTCTCTCTGAAATCCCTCCCTCCTCTGCTGTCGCTTTCTAAGATTGATCCCCTGTGGCAACAGCAAAGGAAACAAGCACAACAAAGATGCTGAGACTTTCCTACTGTCAGCATCACGGTGAGCTCTGCCGGTCCCTTACCATCAACAACAGGAAGTCGAAGTCAAAGGGGGCGGGACCGGCAGAGCTCACAGTGACGCTGATAGTAAGAAAGTCCCCATGTCTGTGTTGTTTCTTTTGCCGCTGCCGCAGGGGACAGAAAGCAGCAGCGGCAAACATTAAGGAGCAGCTATGCTGCCTACTTGGAAGAAGGAGATCTGATTGGGGCCTCTTATACTGGGCGTCCTGATTTTTTTCAAGTAAGCGTGTGGCAGGGTGTGGGGCCTATAGTGGAGAGCGGCCATGTGCAGGCAAAAAGCCCACCCATGCCTAGGGCCGGCCCTCATTGATGAAAACTGATTATTGTAGAAACTGAATCTACGTAAAAGCTGTAAAAGGACTGTTATTGTTTGTTCACAAAATTTTAATTTACGTTATTTTTTCAGATTAAAATTAGAAAATGTTTCAAAAATTAAACTTATTTAAGCGATTCATTGTGGGAGAGTTCTCATCCCTTGCTAAGTTATGATTTGAATTTGAGGGTCATGAAACTTAAAGTGTATTGTAGAAAAAAATAAAAAATATTTTCTCTGTTAGCTGGAAGTTTCCATTGGTGGCTCACCTGAGGTAACTCAGCCATCCATGACACTTATAACATCAAGGAAAAGTAGGGTAAAACCTCCGTGGAGCCCCCAGTTTACACTATGAAGCTGCTTTTTCCATTACTGTGAGCTGTTTCATGCAGGCACGTGCACCGGTCTCCATGTCTTCTCCTGGCCTACACAGCCGATGATGTCTCCTCTTACCTGAGGAGCTGGCCTTCTCGCTGCCTTCACCTGCCACACAGGCTAATTTCTCCATCAGGCCCAGGTGGAAGTTTTCAGGTTTCTCCCAGCACAACGTGGAGCATGTTATTACCACACATGAGAAGGACAGATGTGGTTATTTTTTTTTAAAACAGATCTCATTACAGGGATGGCATTTGTCAGAATGTTCTTCTGCCACTCAGACTTTGAATACTTTACCTGATGTTATTATTCAGATGAAAAATACATAGTTATGTAACTTGCTGCTTTTCCTATTTCCATGGCGAGCAGACTGCACATGCAAAATAATAGGTGGGGTAAAGCAGGAAGAAGCCGAAGTGGGATATTCCAGAATGAAATCCCTACATGTACTTTCACAGGCCCTTCCCAGCCCCAGCCCCCGACCCCTGCCTCTTTACCCTGCAAGGAAAAGTATGCACATTGTCACCAGAATGCATACTCCTCCCACAGAGGCAGGGGGCAATTTTTAAAGGGGATTTTTCAGTGGGTAAACATCAACTTATCCTTATAAATCCCTTAGAAAATAATCCACTAAAACTCTAATGAAGTTGGAATTTTTTTTTTTTGGATGCAGAATTAAGCAATTTCCTATTCACTGCAGCATGCTACTATCAGTAAAATGTGCTTTGTCCATAGATCTGAAGAGAAAAGTATTGTTGTTTATTCAAAGGGCTGATAAGGGCTTAGTATGAAATATTTGGATGGGTAAAGACTGACAGTGGTCACAGTGGATAATTTTCACATTCCCTAAATTAGTCCTACAATAAATGCAACAAGGCATTGGCTTCCTGTCTATCACCAGCTTGACATTAATGGGGTTCTGCCAAGGATTGACGCCTGATTGTTAATAAGGTATTGATGTATGTTATTGTCAATGATATTGAAAACTTGGACAGCATCACAGTTTACCATAGATGCTAGATGGGTGGCACAGCTCTAATTCTGGGCCAGTAAAAAAGTAAATAGGCTAATCCTCTTCAAACCTCTAATAAAGCATTGCATCAATGGGGTCATTTTACAAAAGGTGCATATGTTATGCAGGAACATATGGGCCTACTTTGGTAGTATTTTAGTCATTTATGTGCATAGCCACATAGACATATAAATGCCCTCATATAAAATAGTGCAATAAAAAAGTATGCACATTCGCAAGAGTGACCAGGGGAGCTCACCAGTACATGCGTAGATTATTAAAAACTATAAATTACATGGATACTACAATATTATAGGCATGGACATTTACAACATTTCCAGGGCTGGTGTAAATGTCCACGCCTGCAATGCAGGCATGTGTTCTGCCACGGATGCTAGTCTTTTATAAAGATACCTACAGTAGTTGCCTTTTTAAAATAGTGACTCCCAGTGGTGCCTTATTGTAAAATTACCTTCTGCATGCTTATCAGGGATTTTTTATTCTGTTGAAATAGGAGGTCTTTGCCATTGCTTTGTGTACTGCCTTTATAAATTATCCTAATAAAGTTCAGTCTTTGCAAAATGTGGTATTTTTTCTGATAAGTTCCTAAAATTGTGTTCATGGGTAAAAAGCAAGTATGTATCTTTCTCCAACTGGACTTTCCTGGATTTTCAAAGTAAAATAATATGTGCATTTCCACTTTGACAATTACCCTAGGAAAACTATGGGTCCAATACTGGCAGTGAACATATAACTTGCTTAGCAGGATATTTTAAAAAAATTACCTGGATAAAACTGGGCCACTTAAATCACTAAACAGCCAGATTTTATTGAGGGGTTTAGTGTGGAAAGGAGCAGAGGTAGAGCCAGCACTTATCCATTTACCAGAGGTATTCAGACGTAATACAGGGACTATAACGGCTAAAAATGGACCCTTCTGTGTTCTCTTAGCTTTCTGTGGTTAGTATCATGATCTCTGCAGATTTTTGAGTGCATATTAATGTATGCTGTTGAGTCAATGTTAACTCCTAGCATCCCTGTGGATAGTTATCCATGCTGTGACCACTGTATCTTCTGGGTTTTCTTGGTGAAAAAAGACCAGAAGTAAATTTCCAGGCCTTTCTTCTACATAGTAAGCCTATAACTTCTAGTATTCCAAAGTAGTCTCCCATCCAAGCACTAAGTCAGCCTGACCCTATTTAGCTTCTGAGATCAAACAAGGACAGGCACACTTAAGGTGGCATCACCATAGAGTCTGAACCTTTTCAGAAAACCCACAGACCTGAACCACATCTTGGATTACTGCAGTTTCCACAATAGTTCTCTAAAAACACAACCTACCAGTCAGCCAATTTTTACATATTAGACTGATTTGTTCTGAGCCAACTGATTTTGAAAGGAACGCACACACTCTGGCTACTCGATTCAGCCAGAAAGTTTACCCTAAAGTTCATCCAAATGGCTCTACCAGAGAGCTTGTGACACTTTACAGCAACAAGTCTAAATCAAAACAAACTGAACCATCTAATTTCTCAACAAATAGGGGTGTCCTATATGGAGCGATGGGGGGAGGAGCGGTGGGTTCACCCCTAAACAAAGATATGGGGAGGGGTGAAGACATGGGGAGGGGTGCACCTGCTCCTGGTGGGTGCACCCCTAAACAAAGACATGAGAAGGGGTGCACCTACTCCCAGCACCCCTAAACAAAGACATGGAAAGGGGTGCACCTACTCCTGCCATATTGCTGGGCAGACTAGATGGACCATACTGGTCTTTATCTGCAGTCATTTAGTATGTTACTATGTTACTATGAATGATACAGTTGAATTTTCAAAAGTATGAATGTGAATGCAAACCCCCCCCCCCCCTCAAGCCTAAGGCGCCCAGTATTTAAAATCATTTATATATATGGCAGCACCTGCTGGCTGTGGCTATTTGGTGCTGCTGAAAATCATGTAGTGCTGGGGCGGCACATTGGCAGTCCCAGGAACTATCTGGAAAACAACAATATTCAGACTGCGATCCAGATAATTCCCGGAACTGTCCATGCTCTGCCCTGACACTATACAATTTTCAGCTGCATTTTATGGATAGTGCGGTTGAACTTAAAACCCGGATATTCAATGCTGGGGTCATATCCGGACACCGGCATTGAATGCTGGGTTGGCCGGTTAGCAGTAAAGCTAACCATGTAGCAGCGATATTGAGCTGCTGCCTGGTTAACTTCTGCAGCCAAATTTAGGCCAGACTTTAAGGTGCCTCACATTCGCTGTTTAGGGATAATAGGGCAGCGGTTGAATATCGCCACTACCAGTTATCCGCGGGTGCTTCCTCCGCTGGGTTCCCAGAATGCCCCAGTGCTAGCAAGCTAGCATCGAGGCGTTCAGCAGAGGACCCAATAATATTCACTCGCACTGAATATCGCAGCCACTGCAGTTAACATGGTCAGCAGGCCTGCCAACTGCGTTAATCTCCCTGAATATTGGCCCCTTTGTGTCTTACCAGTATATTGATGACATTTTTATGATTTGGACTGAGGGATAAGAGACTCTCAAACAATTTCACAATTAATTTAACACATCCCATTCTTCAATCAGATTGAAAATTGACTACTCCACATAAAAAGTTAACTTTTGGATACCACAGTTGCTAACAACAGTGGCTACATACAAACATCTATAGATAGGAAACCAATAGACGGATGCAGCTCCCTTCACAATTCCAACTTTCACCCCTCCCTTACAAAAATGTCCATTATACACAGCCAGACAATATGATACTATTGTATGTGCTCTGATATGTTCATGTTTATTAGAATTTGATATACTGCCCTTAAAACAAGTTGGCAGAGCGGTTTACAATAAAAACATAAATAAGAGAAGCGGGTGAAAAGAACTCCAATGTCATGGACAGGAAAGATTCACACACATACCAAGGAGAGAGCAGGGGGAGAGGAGGAAAGGAGAGAGGGTGATGTTGGCAGAGAGACGGGAGAGAGGGAAGTCATCTGCACAGTCTAGTACGTCAGGTGATGACAGGGCCAAATCTACTGTGAAACTAATGAAGATTAAACTTCAGGACCGCTAATCCCAGAGGGGCTCCAGAAGCAACTTTAGTCCACATTGCTTAAAACTTTTGGGTCTACTATATGAGAAAGGTTTTTAAAAAAATAATAATATACTGTAATTCAATACAAAATAATTGTTAAAATAAAAATTAAAAAGGTTATTAAAGTATCATGTAGGCTAGCCGTAAACAAAAAAACATTCTGAGATGCAGTGGTTAAACTTTTAAAAAATTTGGGTGATCTGTCGTGGTACAACCCCATTGAAGAAGATAACAGTGATTACCCAGATCTCACTGCTATTTGAGAAGGGGCCCCCATAAGAGTTCAAGCTTTAGGGCCCCAAAAATGTAGATTCCCACTGCGTGATGGGGATGTCAAATGCCTCATGAAATAGAAGGGATAAACACCTCAAAGTCCTGGCTGAATCCTTCAGACCACAGCCCTATAATCATCTCCAGAAATGTTGCTTCTTCATTTAAAACACCCAGGCAATACAAAGGAAAGAAACCCTCGGAAAGCATCCTCCTTATAGTGACAAACAATCAAAAGCTGTAAAAACAGAAAACTCTTAAAAGACCTACAGCTACTATTCGAGGAGGATGAATTACTGAGCGAGATATTCCCGGCCCCACCAGTGTTGGCCTTCAGACAACCACCCAATCTGAAGCAAAATTAGTGAAAAGCAAGCTCCCAACTGAAGTACAAAAAGAAGAGAATGGCACAAGTCCATGCAATATACCAATTTGCAAAATGTGCCACACATATGCCAGGACCCCACAGTTACTCATATGTGAAGAACATTCAACATAAGGGGATCCTACTTGTCCCTTCCTTTAAAGTACTGTATATTATTCAATGCAGAAAATGTGAAGAAATATTCTGTGTTGGAGAGATGGGCCAAATGTTAAAGACAAGAATCAATTCACAAGGCAACACCTCTGTGTGGGAGCACTTCTTGGGTCCCAACCATGGCATCACTGATCTTATGGTCAGGATACTAAGAAGAAATTTTAAAACAATCCAAGAATGTAAGACTTTTGAAGTTGAAATGATAGGCCACTTTGAAACAATGAAGAATTTACCAAAGATCAAAGTTTCCTCTCACATTATAAACCATAACATTTTACTGTTTTGTCACCTTCTGATCACCCATCTGTCACTCTTACTGTTTCTCCCCTCCGCTTGAGACTATCACTGGAATGCTTTTATGAATCACTTATATACAGTATTCTAGCATTGATGTCTTTTGTTCTAACTGTCCCAATCCAAGGGAAGACGTTTTGATCTCCAAAAGCTAGTCAAAAATATATATTCAGTACATATAGCAAGTCTAATAAAAGGGTATTACCTTACATTATTCTTTTGTTTTATTTTTATTTATTCATTTTTAAAGTGGACATATATGTCAACTACTCTATTTTAGCCAATTTTGGTGAAATGATAATTATCATATTTAATTAGCATATTTAATATTTATGGCTGTCACACCGAGTCTATCAAAATGGGTGAAAAATCTCTGAGAAGCTGAGGATGGAACAGCAGATTTCATATTGAACTACAGGAAAAAAAAACACAGTGAGAACTACAGGCTGTTTGAAAAGTTGCCCTAAAAATGTTGGGCCCGGTTTTCAAAAGGGTTTTACATGGTTTACAGCCGTTGAATATCTCCTTATAAGTCCCCTATGACCCTGATGATATCCGGTTAGCATCGGGGCATGTTGGGGGCATTCTGGGGAGGAGTGGAGGTGGAGACTGTCGCTAACCGGGCAGCGGTGATATTGCATGCTGCCTGGTTAGTGACCTGAGCCTAAAAGATAAGAAAGGAAAATCCTCCCCTATCTTTAAGGTGCAGGAGTTAATTTGATGCGGGCTATAGTTACAGACAGCCATACACATCACATAGTGGATGTGTAGTGCATTAGAAATAGCACTATGTAATAACCAGAAAGTCAGGAGTTCATGATCCACCACAACCCAATGTGGCAATGTAACATCCACACCATGCAGCATCTGAGGCACATGTGTCTCCCCACAGGAGTGCACCACATGCAGCTACCACACTATGGGGTATGTTTACTAAAGGGCGCTAACATTGCAGCGGTGGAATTAGCATGCGATAAGGTTCGTTATCGGGCGATAAAGGCACATTATCGTGCAATAACGTACCTTATCGTGCGATAACGTGCCTCTGGCGCTAAGGCACCCTAATGCCATGAAATCCGGCCCTAAAGGGCGGAGGAAGGCTTCGCAGAGGGCGGAGAGAGGGGGTCAATGGGTGGAGAGTGGGAGGGGAGAGGCTCCCTGCACCCTAACGCTGTGGAAGCCGGGTCTGAAAACTAATGCCAGTGAAACCCTGGCGTTAGGGCAGATTTGAAGGAAAAAGAAACTATTTCCGTCAGCAATGTACAGCAAAGCCAGGGAAACCCAAAACAAGTGATAAGTGTGATACATGTGCATGGAACAAATGGGCAAATAAACATTGAAAATGACCTGAACAAAATGTAAAAAAAACATAACCAAGCTGGGCAATAGTGATATTAATGGGAGACATCAAAAAACACTACTGAGAAAGCTCCAAAAAAATATATGGCACCAACACAGGATATGCACTATTCTGAGTGCATCATTGCTCATAAGGGTTAGATGTGCCTGAGAAATACAGATGGACACAGATGTATCCTAGGTGTGCCTGCAGGAACTACATATCACACAAACTGGCACTGATGGGGACCTGCAGCATAACCTATTTGAGCCATGAAAGGTGCTGTGGACCTGGTGCTGGGCACCCCACCTCACCCTCAGGGTGAGCACAGTACCCTCACAATGTGACTGTCTGTAGCTACTCTGTGCCAGTAACACACACGGTCAGTACCCCCTACCAGGCCGAGGTGCTGTAGGGGTGCATACCCCATCTTGTGATCATTTGTAGACTGCTGATTTGCATGTGCAGTGCATCATGGGTACGGGTGGGTTAACCCTATCCTGGTAACCACAGCAGACAGTTTGTGTGGTGACCTGAAGTCCTTCTGTAGCCAGCCAGGGGCTTGTTAGTAGCTGTAGCCCACTGGTTACTTCCCTGCCTGTAGAGCCAGAAGTCATGGGTTTAATCCTACAGTGGGGTTATTTTATAGGGCTGTCTGAGGCATTTTTTTTTTTAATTTAAATTAGTGCTGCCAGCAAAAACACACTCACAGTGCTGCAACCTTATGGTGCCTCATAAGGCGCCCTGTAAGGTGCCTTATATGGCGCCCTATAGGGAACATTATAAGGTGCCTTGGCGGACAGTGCACTTTATAATGTGCCCTCTGGAGTGCCTTATAGGGCGCCTTATGTTGCACCTTAGGTTATGGCACTGTGAGGGTGTGTTTTCTGGCAGCACTAATTTAAATTAAAAAAGAAAATGCCTCAGACAGCACTGATTTAAAGTAAAGGGTAATGCCTCAGACAGCCTTACTCATTAAGCCCACTGGGGGATTGAACTCATGACCCCTGTTTCATCAGTCAATGTATTAACCATTGTGCTACACCCCTGTTGCTGTGTTTGTAGGTCAGTGTGCCTAATTAAGGCTAACACGTGTTAATGTGCCACGGCTCCCTCTATCACACGAAAACGGATTTTATCGCACGATAACCCGAAATGCTACCTTAAGACTGGAACGCCCACTACCTTATATGGCATTTGTCACAGTAAGACTGCAACTGACGCCGGTAACATTAAGACGGTTTAGTAAACATACCCCTATGTGTGTCAAGCCAGGCCCAAGAAGACAGCCAAAAACAAGCAAATGTATGCAAGACAGCTGCCCCAGGTCATCAAGCAGCACTTATGCCCTGAACACATGCAGCAGTCCCAGCACCTGTGCAGAGGGCAGGTAACTGGTTCCCCACCACCCTAGCAAGATCAGTTGTGGAGGGTGCCCCAGGGCAAGCACCAACTTTTATGGCAGTGAATGTGTCTCTAAGCAGACTGAGATGGGAGGAGGGTGTGACAAATGTGACAGTGGGCAGAGCATGGACAGTTGTCCCATGCATGGTAAATGCCCCACACAGTGACTGCCTGAGGGGGCACTTGCCAGCAGACGGATGCCACACACACCAGGATCCTGGGCTGGACAGCGTGTTGGTGCTGTGGACATATACATGTGTAATTCATGCAGCAACACATGAACATAGGTGTCCATGTCATGCAGAGTGGTGTGTCTCCTACACACACCAAATGCCAGACCTATGAGGCTGTGCCACCCCATGGATCCTCCAACCACCCATGCCCACCTACATGACACAATGTCATACAGACAGGCCTGGAACGTTACTGACTCCCACCCCACACACCTCTGAACAAACCAACACTGCCTTTGCAGCCCCTTGGGACAAGCCCACACACCAAGCATTCCGCACCCCAACCCTAGTGCTAGATGACCTTCCTGCATCCCCCATGCCTAACCCTTTCCTCTCTCCCTCCCTGAGGGCATATGCACCTGTGCCTTGGTCACCATGGCCACAGGTGTGCATGGTGGTGTGTCCTCGAACCCCGAGGTGTCACAATTCATGCTGCCTGACTCCACAATGCCTTCATGGAATGGGGAAAACACCATCTTGGGACCGGTGCCCTTTGGAACTGGCCCAAGGAGTGGGGGAGCCTGTGTGGCAACCAACCAAAAGTGGTGCGGGTACATGCTGAGGCCCGCATTGTGACACCACTGGTACCCGGCTGAGGAAGTGCAGTGCGCATGCTGCTGAGGATGCTGCAGCCATGGGAGCTTCCCCATCGCACTCTTGCCCAGACCCCACAGGAGGCACATTGGAGTGTGCACAGGGCAGTGTAGGGATGGACTGCCCAGGGACACGCCGCAGCTCCATTGGACCTCCACCATGGTTGCCTGGAGGGTGCTGGTAGCCACAGTCAGCTGCTCTCTGGCCATGACATGCCATTTCTGCAATGCCATGGACTGTTGCAGCAGCTCCAGCTGTTGCTTGGACCATGCCTGCTGGGTGGTGCTATGTGCAAGAAGCAATGTAAGTGTTATTGTAGGTGCACCTCAGCTGGTCATTGCTTCCATCAATAGGGCTCTGTGGTAGAGGCAATAGGGAGGGGACATGGAGCACCAGATCAACCAGACCATGGACATCATGTGGCTGCTGCAGTGCAGCGTCAACAGTGGTGCATGACAGTGGGGCATCATCCAGGGCCTCCCCACCCTCCTCTGTGGTATCCTCCATGGACACTGTCGACAGAGAAGGCACCGCTGCCTGTGAAGCTACAGCAGGGGCACCTGTAGGGGCAACATTGTGGGTCATACCTGCACCTGGCAATGCCAGCACTGATGGGGTGGCAGTTTTGCAGACATGTGGGTCAGGCATGAAGCCACATAGGCAGAGAGGGCTGCTGCCATGGTTTGTGACACACCATTTCCCCCTGTGTGGAGCCAGATGGGCACAGAGGCCCATGCACAGACACACACCCTGTGGCCTGTGCACTCAGCCCTGCCACCACCAGCTGGTGGCCATGCTGCCAATGTCACTGACACACAGCCCAATAGCAGAGCGACCACATGCATTGTGAGTGTGCCTGGCAGTGGCAGCACAGATGGGATACCATGGCAGCTAGTGGTGGTGGCTGCACACAATTGTCTGCATACACACAGCAGGAGGGGAGTACATGGGGTAATGAGCAGTGCCACACACATCACACATGTACCTTGCTCCTGGGATTCCTCAGATGTATTGAGAGGACATATTCCCCCTGAGGTGACAGGGTCAAATGTAATGAGGATGCGCTGTTCCAGGTCAGTTAGCTGTTCCCCCTGCACTCCCGTGGACTCTTGCTGTGCCTTCCAGGCAGTGATACCACCTGCACTTCACATCCTCAATGTCCCAGTTCCGGTGATTATATGGCATTGATAGAGCGGCATATATCAAGCCACAACCACTGCTTCTCATAGGCAACCACACATGTGGATGTATCCCCCATCAATTGTGGCAGCTGCTGGAGGATCTCCTCCAGCATGAGGGTCAACTCACCCTCAGAGAACTTTGCCTTTCTGGTAATGACCTTAGGTGCCATGACATGAACTGTGTCATGGAGGCAACACACAGGAGCCTGTGACGGGCCCATTTGGACATGCACGCTGGGACATGCCAATATGTACGTTCTGGCGCTGACATGCCCATGCCTGCATGAACACATATCTGCACCCACACACCTTCAACAGTACCACAGCCACACAGAGTGGACGGGATGGCATGTGCATGGGATGTAGAGGGTCAGTGGTTCCCTTGCCAAGCTGTCACAATGAGAATGCATGGCCAGCGGCCACTGAGAGGGAGCAGGCACAGTATGCCAGCATTACAGCATTGTAATTATCTCATGTATATAGTTTACCCCGGTTCTCCAAGTTGTACTCCTGTTCGATGTAAACCAAACAGCTTGTTGTTATGGTCTTTATGTTATAATGTAAACCGCGCTGATGCCGAATAGTGCGGTATATAAGAACTTGTAATAAATAAATAAATAAATAAATAAATTACAGGACGTGGTGGGGTGTGGGAACATGCAAACTTTATGGTGCATGGATGTGCATGCACGTGCTCATCTGCATGGTACCACACGCGTGCATGTCTGTGAATGTGCGCCTCTGTGCATGTGCTGTGCATATGTCTGCACACATCTTGGCCTGAACTGTTTTATAAATAATCCAACAATCTACACTCCAAATATATCTCCGGTCTTGTTTAAGAAATTAATCTTCCACTTCGAGTTAGTGCTGCAGCATGTGTCTATACACTCTTATACCAAATATACAGGTCTCAGCTCAAAGGGAAACATGGCCAAAAAATGACCGATAGTATTCCCATAATAACATCAATGACCTGATTCATACATTTAAAGTGACTCAGTGCATAGATCCCATTTCTTTTGCCCACACGAAGCTACTTCTCCAACTTCACTTGATCCTCTTTTCTCTTAATCAATAAAGAGGATCAAGTGAAGTTGGAGAAGTAGCTTCGTGTGGGCAAAAGAAATGGGATCTATGCACTGAGTCACTTTAAATGTATGAATCAGGTCATTGATGTTATTATGGGAATACTATCGGTCATTTTTTGGCCATGTTTCCCTTTGAGCTGAGACCTGTATATTTGGTATAAGAGTGTATAGACACATGCTGCAGCACTAACTCGAAGTGGAAGATTAATTTCTTAAACAAGACCGGAGATATATTTGGAGTGTAGATTGTTGGATTATTTATTTTACACACTCTAGGATATAATACCCCTGTTATTAGTGTTGTTAAGACTGAACTGTTTTATGGCAGGACCGACACAATGTGTGACAGTGATGGTGTCACCTGCAGCTCTCTGTGACACTCCACTATGTGCGCAATGGGTGTTAATTATTGTGCAGCCAGCTGGCTGGATGAGGACAACATGCAGAACATCCAGGGCTGGTATGCTCTGGCCCTGCTGCACAGCTGTGCCCATGGTGGGCAGGACATGGATTGAAGGTACCTCCATGCCCTTGTCCCACAGCAGAGGGTCCAACATGGACATGAGTGATGCAGTATGTGTGGCAAGATACTGTTTCGACAGGGCTACCATACACGACCTCTGCCAACAGCTTGAGCCATGGCTTGAAAGCCCCTTGCAGATGGGCGATCCGATTCCAGTGCACCTGAAGGTGACAACAATGCTGGCCTTCCTGGTGATGGACTCATTCCAGATGGTGCTCTTGGCTGTTGGGGGACTCAACCAGCCTGTGGTATCACAGTGCTTCACGCAGTTCCTGGGTGCCTACCTGTGATCCATGGCGCAGAACATCTGCTTCCATTCAACGCAGCAGGATCAGCACCGGACCATGCAGGAATTCTGTGTCAGGGTTCCCGTCAGTCCTAGAGGAGGTGGATGGCACACACATCACCCTCTGGCTACTGCAACAGAGTGAGGCTGCATACTGGAATCACAAGGCCTTCCACTCTGTCAAGGTGCAGGTGGTGTGCAATGGAAATGGGAGATTACAGATGTATATGCCAAGTACCCAGGTTCCTGCCACAACACCTACATCCTGAGCCAGTCAGGGACCATGCACATTTCAAGGGATGCCACATCAGTGGTGGATGGCTGTTAGGTGGCATATGCACAGATACCCTGGGACCGGGAGGCAGAGTGCACCGCATTGTGGTGTGTCTGCTGGGCCGGTAGTGTTGGCCCTCTCCCCATGACCCTGGGGCTCTGTATGTTGGCCCCCTGGCCATGTATGGGGGGAAGCTGCCCCCCAACACCACAGTGGGGGTATGCACGGGGCATCCATCTAGAAACCCTCCCCCCACATACATGGGTATGGTACGACCTGTCTCTGTCCATCCAAAGGTTGGTCTCAGCCACCCTACACACACCATCCACATGCATCCCATTCCAGTCCCCTGCAGCAGGCACAGTGGCCCCGTGCATGCAGCAGGGGATGGAGGTAGGTGATCAGGGTGGCGGCAGCAAGCCTGTACGGGGTGATGTGTCATGCAGTCCCATCTACTACCACCCAGGCATGTGTCTGCCATGGGCCAGGCACAGAGCAGGGGCAGCAGACATACACATGGTGCCCAGGCATACCCCCCAGCAGGGACTTCTCCTCCTTTGGGGGCACCCATGCACATGTGGTGGGCTGCGGACACACAGTGGCCCTCTGGCATCCTTGGGACCCTCCAGATAGTGTACACAGCCTCGGATATGCACAGTCAGCTATTCACAGCCCTCTACATGTCTGGAACACACATGGCCTCCTCACCAGCACACCAGTTGATTAATGGTTTGCTGTTCTGTCTCCCCCTGAAGGTAAACAGGGCTACCTCCTTTGTGAATGGCTGATGACCCTCATACTCCACCCCAGCAGCCCAACTGTGCACACTGGACCACGCTGGGTATCATAGATCAGATCTTCAGCCAGCTAAAGTGCCGTTCCATTGCCTGGACCAATCCGGGGGGGGGGGGGAGCTCCTCTACAGGCCTCACAAGATTTGACAGATTGCCATGACATGCTGCATGCACCATAACTTTTCCCTGCGGTGCAGGCAGCCACTACCTAATGAGTCAGAGCCAGCCATGGATGACGGAGATAAGCCTGATGCCAGTATAGATGCACACATGGGCACACCGTCCAGATGGGGTATGGTGGCACGTGCTAGTCTTGTCCAGGTACACTTTGCCTGACAGCCTGGTACATATATACCCCACCCATAACAACCTAAGCACATGCCAGTGAATGGGGCAGGGATGGGGTAGTGCCGCAGCTGCCACGGGCCTGTGTATGTCCACACTGTCCAGACATGGCCTGTGTGTCCAGGCCATGCCCCTATGCATCATGCACATTGCCTGCCTGTGACATTGCTTACAGCAATGCTCCACCATGGCCCGCTGGTATGTGGTCTGCCTCTGGGTCCAGGGGTGGTGGGTCCAAGACCTGCCCTGCCACTACATGTAGCTTTGCTGACATGTACTAGGTAGGAGCATGCTGTTTCTTTAGTGTCCATGTCATAGTGTGTCTGCTCTGACATGTATTGGCCCACCTCAGTGTTGGTGGGGGGGGGGGTCTGTTGGCCTGCTGCTCGGACAGGGTATCTCAATGGCTATTCACCCTGCTCTTCCTGCAGCTGCTGACGGATATGTTGTATCAGTCATGGGCATGTTCAGTGGATTGTACAGTACCACACACGGTAGGCTTCCATGTCACACAGGATCCGGAAATGTCTGTGGGGTAGAGACACATCTCATCATTCACCCCTGCCAGAGCACAGACCTGCCTACTCATTGGGATGGTGCTGCTGGCACTCTACGCATACCCATCGTGTGCCATGTCCCCATCTGCTCTTGGTGGAACATCACCCTACCATGCCATGCTGTGGGGGGGGGGGGGAGCTGTAGCTGGTCATTGCATTCAATGTACATGCTGGTTCTGGCCCTAGACCACAGTGCCATGTTGATGTGTGCATTATGTTGGGGGGGGGGGCTTCTTCCTGGATCTGGTCACACGTGGTCTACAGGACATGAGGTTGTGGACATTTTCAGGGTTAGAAGTGCATGGGGCAGCTGGGGCTACACGTGCTTGTGGCGCAAGATGGGCCGATAGGCTACCAATTAAATGTGCTTCGCTGGGCATGGCCACACGCTGATTCTACAATCCCATGTGCGTGTCTATGTGTAGTTGTAGAATCAGGCTTTTGCGTGCATGTCCTATCAGGAGATGTGTATGGGGCCCAGATGTTCCCCTTTTAAAATCCCGCTCCATGCCTCCACTCCATATAGAAGGTCATTATTAAAGAAGGATGCCAATGGAGATGTGCAAAAATTATCCAAGATGCACTTTGCTGTATGTAAGAGTTAAGGGGAGGTACTGTAGCTAACCCCCCTTCACACTGAACTCAAAATTCAGATGCTTTTGTGCTTACTAGGAAGGGTGATCTCTGTTGCTTAGCAGTGTAATTGATCCAGTACTGCTGTGAATGGCTAAATAGACCTTTCTTGGTCTGTGCTAATTGTTCTGAGGATTAAGAAGTATATGGTGTTATCTAGAAGTTATACTGTGTGTATTAGCTGAATCAAGGGTATTCAGCAATTCTGGTGAAATTTCAGGAGGAGAGAATATATTAACAATAAAAAAAGCCTTGCATTTTATATCAATTAGTATTCAGATATTTTAGCCATTTTACCAACATTGGTAATTTTTCTACAATAGCCTGTACTCAGGAAAACGTATTCATTCCTATTAGGTTCCTCCTCCTTATATGCTATACACTGAGAGGAGTATTTCTAAGCAGTAAGAGGATGTTATTTCCTATATTTATTTCATGTTGAGTACACAGGACCGGTGCAAGGATTAGAGGCACCCTAGACAAGCTCTCTATCCTGCTGTCCTCTTGACTCCCATTCCCGCCGGGGCCTGCAGCAGTGCAATGGTGTTGAAACAGCAATGCAGTGCTTACCTAAAGTCTCCGGCGCTGTGTCACGGTTCCTACCTTCTATGATTTTCCACTTCCACCCCACCTCCGATGCAGACTTCTAGTTTATGCAAACCGAAAGTCTACATTGGAGCAGGGTGGAAGCGGCGGCAATAGGTATCCTGGGACACCAGCAGTCTAGGCGATCGCCTGGTTCTCCTAATGGTTGCACCAGCCCTGTGAGTACAAGATAGTTTTGTGATTACAATGTTGAATTGGATTTAATTATGTTCTGACATGCTGAACTCTGAACATGATCAGGGCAAAAGGAAGACTAGGGGCCAGTCAGTGCCATTTTGATCACTCCTTCCCCTTTTAGACATCAGGGATATTAGGTTTGTTGGAGGTCTGTAGGAGGCTTATCTGAGAAGATGCTGCTTTAAAATTGGTTGTGGACTTTGGACGATGGGGCAAGGTTATTTGTTAGAAGGTGGGGCATAGTTGAAGGAGTCTACAATGTATATCAATTTGCTATGATGGGGGTGAGGAATCCATAGGGAATTTGGCATTACATTATAGGCCACTAGGGTTTCTTTTAATGGAATATGGCATTCAGTATGGTCTTGTAGGATCTTTAAGCCAACCACCTCAGACGTATTGCCAGACATACCTGAAGATGTAGGTATCTCTCCTGGAGTAGTGAACTGCACAAACCATGATACTCATAGGCATTGAAAGAGCTGCTTCCCATGCATATGTTTGCAACATAGCTCATTACTATCCTTACGTTGTGCCTGACTAGTGGTGGGAAACAACACATGAATGTTTGCAATAATCAGGGGTCAGGAGTGAATTCTTGGGAAATATTTTTCACAAAATAATTTGAGAATCCCACACATAATGAGGTGACACAGGGGATGGGGGTGTTTACTAATGTGAAAGAGGTAGCTGGAGAAGATTTTAATGCATGCTAACCCCTAGCATGGCCCATTCTTAATGTCAGTTGCAGTGTGGGGGGTGGGGGTGGTCTGGCCATAAATATGAGCAGCCTCTTTGATTTGCCTGTGTCCTTGCCCTTTCAACTGCCCGATGCTCCAATCAAGTACAGGTCAAGGCAGCAATGTCTCTGCAGAAGCGTAAATCAGATGTAGTGCTGAAGGAAGAGAAGCAGCAATACTCTGCCAGGTGTGAGGATGGATTGCTGTACTATGACGGTGAGTGTTTCTAGAAGGGGCATAGCATTGTGGTGGATATAAAGGATGAAGCAGCATGCCATGCGCTAATCATGGCAATCATCACCAGCAAGGTTTGGCTTCAGCAGGATGATGGCAGCAAGACCAAGCTCTATGTGTCCCAGCTGCAGAAGGGTAATTACGCTGTGAGGAGTATTTAACCCCCACACTCAATACCAGATGGCCATACCTTGATTCAGTGCTGTTGTAGGTTCTGTTGAGAATGAGACAAGAGAATATGATTTAAGCTGCCAGCAGAATTGACTTCTGGCTGCAGAGGTGGGGCCAAACTAGAGTAGCAGCCCCCACCCATCTCAGGAGCTTTCAAGAGAGATGCACAGTGTGGCCTATGTACTGTAGTGCAGTAGGCTCAGCTGGGTGAATACTGGTAGGGGAGAAATACTTTTAAAGCAGGGGTTCGGAGGGGGGAGGGGTGAGGAATGGGATGGAAATCTGGAATTCTGTGAAAAAAAAGGTTCTATTCACTTTGCACAGAATCCACTTTAGTGGTGATTTTGCCTCTTGTGCCGATTGCGACAGATGACATCATGCAGTAGAATGTCAGCTTCAGGTTCTAGTTTTATGTCTCGCCTTCATGTTGCACTGGTGTCTAATACAGTGGGAACAGCAAAGGGTGGGCAAGTATCCTAGAGCTGGGCTGTGAGCCTCTGTACTCTATAGAGGAGGCCTGCCTTTTGCTTAGGCTGCAATTTATGTGCTATGGAGTAGAGCAGCTATGCAAACTAGTCAGTTTTTCAAGCTTTTGTTACTGACCAGGAGAAGAAAAAGTAGTTCTGATTAGGAAAGACCTTGTTATGTTTTCTACATCCAACATTGTAAGCAATACATTTTAAAGTTTATAAATAAATTACTCCGTGTAAATCTCAGTATATACAGTACAGTTATTAGTGCAAATAATTTGTAAAACGTTACCCCAGTTATGTCCAAGTTATAGATCCTGTTTATTGTAAATACAATGCCGACTGCATTGTATAAGGTTCTGTTTAAATGTACACCGCACTGATATGAATAGCGTGGTATAAAAGAGACGTTAAATAAATAAATACTTCTTTTTAACAAAAAAAACCCCAGAAAGAGTGGTAGATGCGTGGAATAGTCTCCCAGTGGAGGTAGTTGAGACGAAGACAGTATCTGAATTCAAAAAAGCATGGGACAAACACAGAGGATCTCTAAAGGAAAAGAAGGGCTTTAGTATTTAATATGGAAGGGCAGACTAGAGAGGCCATGTGGTCTTTTTCTGCCATCATGTTTCCACGTCACCTCAAGAGGTGATGTTACGTGCAAGTGCACTACCAGTAGCAGTTAGCACGGCCATGGTCCCCAAAGAGTTCCTGACACCCTGATGCCATCATCCATCCCCAAAAGATGTCACTCCCTCATGCTGTTACCTGCCCCTGATGCCATCACCCCCCATGCCATTACCCATCCCCATGATCACAGCCCCAATTTCCCAATCTAAGCTCTGTCTCCCAGTTTAAGGCCACTCCTGATCACATCCCTCCCAATGGGATCCAAACCCAACCCTCCCCCTGTCTCTGACCCCCCCCCTCAGCCCCCAGGCCTTACCCAGAGGTATCCCTAGTGATCAAGCGAATGGAATGCATTCATGCTATCTGCCAATGTATTTAAAATTGCCCTGTGGAGTAGTTTGGTGCCTGTGTGCTAGCTGCAAGGCATTGGCTGACCACACCCCGACGGATCACAGCCTTTGCACTTACCACACATTAGTTTTTGCACCTATTGTGTGGGAAGGGCAAAAACATATCACATTTTCATAAATATGTCACACAGTTTATGGCAGGAGACAACTTGGGTTCCAGTGGTTGCCATACCTAGTACTTCAATATAAATGCCAGATCAGAACAAGAGACTTTTAGGGGTATGTTTACTAAACTGTCTTAACGTGCGCTCTGCGATGTTATCGCGCGATAAGGTATCTTATCGTGTGATGATGGCGCTTTTTAAGGCGCACAGGTACCATATCGCGCGATAACGTGCGCTGCGGCGCAAACGAGTGCTGAAGGCGGGGAAAGGCTCCTGGAGGGCGGAGGAAGGCTCCCCAGGGGCGGAAAGAAGGGGTCAATGGGTGGAGAGTGGGAGGGGAGAGGCTCCCTGCACACCAACGCTGTGAAATCCGAGGCTCAAAATTAATGCCAGTGAAACCCTGGCGTTAGAGCTGATTTAAAGGGAAAAGAAACCATTTCCGTCAGCAATGTACAGCAAATCCAGGGAAACCTACAAAAAGTGATAAGTGTGATACATGTGCACGGAACAAAAGTACAAATAAACATTGAAAAGGACCCCAACAAAATATACAAAAAACATAACCAAGCTGGGCAATAGTGATAGTAATGGGAAACATCAAAAAACATGCCCAAGAAAGCCCCCCCAAAAAGATATGAATTTTGGAAGGGTCTACGCTCCGTCCCCATACAAGGTGAATGATCCCACAGTGAAATAGCACTGATCAGGGTTTCCCTCTCCATTGGACAGGTTTCCTATGGCATGCACATGTTCCACAACAGCAGGGCGGGCATGTCGGAATGGGCAACTGGACAGATGCTGGGAAAGGGGATACAGAGTGCTGCAGGCGGTACATGCTGTGGTGCAGCTGGGGCACAGTGCGGACTAGGCAGATGCCTAGGTGGCACTTAGGAATGCTGAAACTGTACAGCAGCCAGACAGCAACTGATGAGGGCCCAACATGGGCACGAGAGTGTTTATCACAGTGTCACAGGGGATAGTACCCAGCAGGCACCTCCAAGGGCACAGAACATTGGCAGGCGGTGTTGGGGGGAAGCGTGGACAGCTATGCAGGCACCCCTACCCCAGAACACGCACCATAGGCAGCCGCCTACCTGCACACTGGATGGCTTGAGACTGCACACCACCAGCGCCACCAGCAGAAGGGCATGTCAGCATGGTGGCAGAGGAGTACTGGTGGTGGAGGGGGGCAGTGGCAGCTGCCCAGAGCAGACCATGGCCTAGCCCTGTGTAGGTGGGTGCCATGCACTGCAACAGACAGGCCCTGCCAGACAAACAGTAATGGTATCAACAGGGAATGCACCATCACGGTGGTGCAGTGCACACAACCAGTGTGTTAGGAGGCAGAAGGTCACAGGTTCAAGTCCCAGCTATGGTGCCTGCCAACCCAGTCCCCATATTTTACCCACTACTACAACGTGCTAATACAGACAGAACCTTTATTGCAGATGACGTAAACATGCCCAAAACACCTACATTTTATCCTATAGAGCAAAGACACCATAAACAGGCGCATTACCTAGAGCAGAGTCTCCCAAATGCAGTCCTGGAGGGCCAACCATCATTCAGGTTCCATGCTGCCTCTAATAAAGATGCCTGTGCTGCATATCTATGCACCACCCCCATGGTATGCAGATGTAGCTCATGCATATTTATGAGGGACAGCATGAAAACCCGAACAATGTTTGGAACACCAGGACTGGAGTTAGGAAACTCTGCCGTAAAGCAGCAGCCAACAGGGGCAGACACACCCACACCCACAGGCTCCATTAGCCAATGCCTTCTGGAGAGGCAGGACATTGTGCCCTGCATGCATCTCCCAATACTAGCACTTGCATACCTTAGCAATGCCACCCTACACCTGGGAATATGGTACACAGCTATCAAACGTTTGCTATGATTACTGACAGATAGCAATTCCTACGTTAAGCACAGTTTGCTGATTGAGCTCCATCATAGCAACCTTTCTGATGTCTGTGGAGTGTGCTTCAGGACTGGTCTCTGACAGTATTTACCACCCTGGGGAGTGACCCCCAACAGTATTGTGCACCATATCCATGCCTGCACTGTGCTCAGGACTGGTGTGGTGGCCAGGGCTGCTAAACACCTCTATAGTAGCACAATGCTGGCATAGGTGTGGGAGTGTGTGTCTGTCTATCCCAGGGGTCTCAAACTCAAATTGCTTTGGGGCCAAATGAGGACTTGTAGAGTAACCCGGGGGCCGCACAAGACGCAGGCCTCATTTGCATAAGGGCATCATTTGCATAAATATTTGCATAATGTTACCATACACTAACTTTTAGTAAACATGCCTCTTAATGAGTGTATGGATAAAGAAAGACTAAAAGATTTCTACATTACTATAAACCAGTGCCAACCGCCAGGCACATTAGGAACTACTAGAAACACTGCTCATTTAGAACCCATAGCAAACCTGCCGTGTCCTAACAGCACTACCAGGACTCACAAAGCACCATACCCTAACTATCAAAAGGCAACACTGCAAATATTAAATCAACACATTTCAGAGAATAACAATACATGACCTACTCGGGAAAGAGAACAAGTGGCAATGTCAAATAGGAATTACATAAACAGAATACCTCAGCTCAGTTACACATGCAGAACATACACCATCACCAAACAAGGAATCACAATTTAGAAACAGGAAGACAATTAAACTGGGAACCCCAAAAGCCAAACTTAGAATGTACAACACTGTAGAAATAAAACTATACATTGATTTCCTCTTGTATTAAATAAAGTGCAGACGTTAAAGATGCACATTTCCAAGAGCTGACATATTTCAGTTAATAAATTCAAAATAAAGAGATATTTTTCTACCTTTTGTGCATTTTTTTTTCAGTTGCAATTGTTCCATTCACTTTCTTCTGGTTTCTTTGTGTCTTCTGCTAACTCTCCATCGTCTGCTGTCCATTTGTCCTTTCTTCTTTCCTAGTTTTTTTCCATTCTCTCTACATCTGCTTTAACATACTAATCATTCTCCTTTTGCTCTTTCCTCATTCCTATTTCATCCACTCAAATTTTACCCCTCCATCCTCAATCCCCACTTACTCTCCCAATACCCGGCCAATTGTAGATTTTTCTTCCCTCCCACACAAAATATATTTCCCCTCTCCATTTCACTCTCCCAGCCCCATCCCATTCTAATCGTCCCCCAACATCAACTCCCTTCTAGCTCCTGCCCCACCCAGCATCCGCTCCCTTCTAGTCCCCGCATCATCAGCCCATTTCCAGTCCTAGCTCCCTCCCCTCACAGCCCCTTTCCTTTCCAAGCCCCCCGCCCCCGCCGCCCAGGTCCCGTCCCCGACCCCTTCCACTCAGCCCATTACCATTCCAAGACCCTGTCCCCATCAGCTATTTGCAGTTCAAGCTCCCCCCTTCTACTCGGCCCATTTCCAGTCATAGCACCCCCCCCCAGTCCATTACCAGTTCTAGCCCCCCCCCTAGCCCATTATCGGTCCTAAGCCCCCCAACAGCCCCCCAACAGCCCACTTCCAGGCCTAACCCTTCCATCGCCCTATCTTCATTCTTAGCCCCCCCATAACCCCATTTCAGTCTTAGCCCCCCAATCAGACCACCTCCAGTCCTAACCCCCATCTGTCCATTACCAGTCCTAACCCCCATCACCCCATTTTCAGTACTACCCCCCCCAGCCACACATCAAGTCCTGCTCCCCCCCCGTCCTGCTCTCCCCCCCCATCCTGCTCCCCCCCTGTCCTGCTCCCCCCCTCTGTCCTGCTCCCCCCCCCATCCTGCTCCCCCCCCCTGTCCTGCTCCCCCCCTCTGTCCTGCTCCCCCCCGTCCTGCTCTCCCCCCCCCCGTCCTGCTCCCCCCCCTGTCCCTCCCCTGTCCTGCTCCCCCCCATCAAGTCCTGCTCCCCCCCATCCTGCTCCCCCCCAGGTCCTGCTCTCCCCCACCATCAAGTCCTGCTCCCCCCCATCAAGTCCTGCTCCCCCCCAGTCCTGCTCCCCCCCCATCAAGTCCTGCTCTCCCCCCCATCAAGTCCTGCTCCCCCCCCCGTCCTGCTCCCCCCATCAAGTCCTGCTCTCCCCCCCCCAGTCCTGCTCCCCCCCCAGTCCTGCTCCCCCCCATCAAGTCCTGCTCCCCCCCCAGTCCTGCTCCCCCCCAGTCCTGCTCTTCCCCCCCATCAAGTCCTGCTCCCCCCCAGTCCTGCTCCCCCCCCATCAAGTCCTGCTCCCCCCCCAGTCCTGCTCCCCCCCCAGTCCTGCTCCCCCATCAAGTCCTGCTCTCCCCCCCCCCGTCCTGCTCCCCCCATCAAGTCCTGCTCTCCTCCCCCCCATCAAGTCCTGCTCCCCCCATCAAGTCCTGCTCTCCCCCCCCATCAAGTCCTGCTCCCTCCCTCCCTCCCTCCCCCCCCCCCCCGGGAAAATTAAACTTTAAAAAAAACCCAGCTTCTGCTGCTGCTGCCGCCGCTGCCGTGGCCGGCAATAGCAGCAATATCGCAAGTCCCGCGGGCTACGCTCCCCCCCCCCTTCCTTCCTTCCTGCTTGCCTGCCAGTTCTCCGCTTCGGCTTTGGCTTTCAGAGCCGCGAAGGGAGAGCTTCTCCCTCGTGACTCTGTTCAGCCCGCTGGGGCAGATGGGAAATTTCCCATCTGCCCCAGCGGGCTGAACAGAGTCACGAGGGAGAAGCTCTCCCTTCGCGGCTCTGAAAGGCGAAGCCGAAGCGGAAGCGGAGAACTGGCAGGCAAGCAGGAAGGAAGGGGGGGGAGCGGAGCCCACGGGACTTGCGATATTGCTGCTATTGCCGGCCACGGCAGCGGCGGCAGCAGCAGCAGAAGCCGGGGTGTTTTTTTTTTCCCCCTATGCATCGCGGGCCGCACAAAGGTCTCTCGCGGGCCGCGTGTTTGAGACCCCTGGTCTATCCAGTGTGTGGTGGCTGCAAACACCCTCCACAGCCCACACTGCCAGCACTGTTGCCAGTATTGGCCTGCCAATGTGCATAATGAGGAGCAAGGTACCATGGGTATAGCCCAGACAGGGTGGCCTGGCCAGGATGTATCTGCACAGGGCATAGGGCACTGGCTGGGACATTGTAGTGCCCGGTCACCACCTGCACAGACAGGGTGGCCACAGCATGTTCCGCTGGGAGATCACTCTCACCCTGACTGAGCAGTGACCACGGCATGGCTAGGCTCCCCCATAGTGCTATATAGTATTTTTCTCATGTGATATTTATGGGTTCCTTTTTGGGGCCCAGTCACTGACTTTTCTGTTTGGTGTGTATGCTGACATCCCAGTTCTGGGTGCACGCATTTCCACCAGGAACTTGCACTATGGACTAGCTAGCAGACTGTTTGCAGCTGGTATGTGTCTTGATGGAATGCCTTGCAGTTTGCAGTGGCTGAAGGCTTGCTGCAGGAGAATATCAGATAGTGGTGGGGGGCAGCTTAGCATATCCAGGCCTAATGTCTGTCTGCTATTGCGTTATGGATGTGTACAGAGCTGCATTGACTGCCCTGTAGGGTGTCTGTTCCCCAGTAGGACTGGGGTTGATGGTCCCCTCTACTGCCACCATTGCAGGGAGGTAGAATGTGGATCTGTTGGTGGGAGACCTGTTTACCCCCCTCAGCCCTGGAGGAGGAGGAGGGTGGTGGTACATAATCCTCCTAGGGGTCCATAGGGGCTAAATCTGACTGAGACATACAGATATATCCAAGGTGTGTCTGCAGAAACTACCTATCTCACACATTAGCACTGCTGGGGACCTGCAGCATGGCCTATCTCTGCTGTGGACCTGGTGCTGGGTGCCCCACCTTACCCTCAGGGTGAGTGCAGTACCTGCACAATGTGACGGTGTGTAGCTACTCTGTGCCAGTACCACACATGGTCAGTTCCCCTACCGGGCCGAGGTGCTGTGGGGGTGCATACCCCATCTTGTGATCATCTGTAGACTGCTGATTTGCATGTGCAGTGCATCATGGATATGGGTGAGTTAACCCTATCCTGGTGACCACAGCAGACTGTTTGTGTGGTGACGTGCAGTCCTTCTGCAGCCAGCCAGGGGTTTGCTAGCAGCTATGGAGCTGTAGCCCACGGGTTATTTCACTACTTGTGGAGCCAGAGGTCATGGGTTCAAACCCACAGTAGGGGTTCTTTGATAGGGCTGTCCAAAGCATTGTCTTTTTTTAATGTACATTAGTGCTGCCAGCAAAACACACTCAGGGTACTGTAACCATAAGGTGCCTCAGAAGGCGCCCTATAAGGCGCCTTATAGGGCACCCTATAAAGCGTCTTCTGAGGCACCTTATGGTTACAGTCCGTATAAGGTGCCTTATAGGGTGTCCTATGGCGCGCCTTATAGGGTGCCCTATAGGGGACATTATAGGGTGCCGTGGCGGACAGTGCACTTTATAATGTGCCCTATGGGGTGCCTTATAGGGTGCCTTATGCGGCACCTTAGGTTATGGCACGTGAGGGTGTGTTTGCTGGCAGCAATAAATAACATACAAATAAAATGCCTCAGGAAACAATACTTACATGTCACAGCTGATGCCTCAGCCAGCCTTATGCATTAGGCACACTGGGGGATCAAACTCATGACCCCTGTATCATCAGTCAGTGTATTAACCATTGTGCTACACTTCTATTTCTATGTTTGGATGTTTGTGCGTTTGTGCGCCTACTTAAGATTACCGCGCGGTAATGCACTTAGCGGGGCTTTGCACGATCATGTGCGCAGCAGCGCGCGTTATCGCGCGATACTCCCGTTTTGCTGCTTTAAGACTGAAACGCCCACTCCTTTTATGGCAGCCTGCACACTATCGCCAGGTGCATATTAAGACGGTTTAGTAAACATACCCCTTAGACTTCAGAAAGATGACTTTAAGAAAATTAGGGGGTCAAATACCTCATGCTATTGCCTTTAATGTGCACTAATCATTAGTACCTGAACCCTTTACATTTTTTGTTAAATAAGTTTTGTTTAGAGTAGCTGATCTGTGAGGTTGTAACTGGGGAACTATGAACAGCAATAAAATGGACTGAGAAATGGCAAAAATCTTTCAGTTAGAGTTACTAATTGATCTCTTATTTTTCTCTATGCTTTTCCTCTTTTTGCTGTTTGCTACTCTTGGCTTTAAACGGCCTTAATTCCTGCACTCAGTGCTCAGGGGAGTCCCTGCACTTTGAGAATACTTGACATTCAGGAAAATACACTTTGTATGTTAAAAATCAATGGTGACACAATATTTACAGCCCAAAGGCCAAACATTTGGAGTTCCTTTATAGAGAATAAGTGCTTGGAGAACAGCTTTGTGCTGCTAAACCATAGACATCAAAGAACAATAATGCCATTTTTTTAACTCAATGGCCCCAATGACTCCAACATTGCTAAGTGGGGGATTGAAATGCTTTAATGATGTTTAAATGGAGAACTGATTTTAGCACTAAGAGATCTGACATGCCAATTCACGCTGCTTGATTTCGGTAAATTTCTGCCATAGGGCATTTGATCTGTGATCCTTTCTAACGTTTTCAACAGGACATTTTGACTTAAAAAAGTTATACTGTACTTGGTAGCAAATATTAAGCTGATAAGTCTATGGAAAGGGTTAGATTTAAGGTCTGATACTACGGCTTTTATTCTTTCCTGTGTCTATGGGAAAGAATCCATGAGGGCACTTTTAAAGGCATTTACGCAGGTAAAATGACCTTACTGAATATTTCCATCTTCAAGTGCAGTTATATCTAAAAGTATGCACAGCTTCCATAACACAAACACATTTAGTCATATTGAAAAGAGACATTCCTGTGGATATGTATAGGCAGGAGGAATAAAAGAACATACATGATACTGATTTTCAACCATATGTGCAATGTTTTTCCCCTGCTCAGCTAGTCACACAAATAACAACTGCAAAGTACATGGAAACGTTTAGCATGCATTCACTGGGGCTTCTAGTTTTCAAAGGAAAATGAGCAGGACTGGCCCCTCCACTATGCGGACTAGGTGACTCTCTAGGTGGCACGGTGACCCCCTGGCCTCTCCATATTTTTTCAAATTGGCAACATTCTGCCACCACTTCAACATCACGGCAGATCTTAAAGTACCCACGTGCACGCACGACCTGCCACTTCTGCCCCTTCCAACGCAACCTCTTGTTGGAAAGGGCAGGAGTGGAAGGCCGTGAGCGCACCAATATGTGAACTTTAAGACTCACCACGGCGCAGCACTTGCAAAAAAGCATCGAGGCATTGCTGTGCCACCTCTTCTCTCAGGTGAAATTTTTAGGGGGAGGGCGGCACAACAGAGCAAGGGGCAGCATGGTGGGACTGCCTAGGGTGGCAAAATCCTTCTGGCCAATCCTAGAAAGGAGAGTTGTTTTGTATGAAATATGTCTCAAAACTGTCTGCATACTTTGCAGCTATGTGGGTTATTTTCCCCCTTAGGGCCTGAATTGTAAGATCTAACATTTTATAGGATCTGTAGTTACTGTATGAATGATTACCTTTTCAAAGAAGCAATGTTAGCTATGGGCAGAAAATGTCAATTTAGCTATATTTCTCTAGATCTTATTCTGTTCTTGTATGTTGTAAAATAAATTCAGTCTGATATTCCAAGGAACTTAAACAGGCTTCTGGCGAACATACAACTTCCCTGTCTGTGGATTTCTGGCTCCTATACAGATAGTCGTATTAGGCTGAAAATTCATCTGAATGGCATTATACTATCCATGTAGTAAAGGCACAGAAGGAAGGCAGAGCAAAGATGGGCTGCTGAATTATCTGGATAATGATGATGCTCAGACACAATCTAGATAAATAGCAGACCTAAACTTAACATGTGGAAGGCAATTTTATAACCAGATGCCTAGTTATAGGCAGTCTATTTTATAAGGAAAACTAGTAACACTATCACTACACCAAGGATATCTGCCACTACAACTAAAGAAAGCTTCCATTCGCCCAATAATAATAGTACCTACTCTGGACAAAACACAACCAAGCTCTTGTAGACCAATTACCAGCCTGCCATTCTTGGCAAAAATAATAGAAAAATCGTACAAATTTATTTTCAGGATCACATCGACTCTCACTTTCCACTTGATCCCCAGCAATATGGATTTAGACCAAGACATGGGGTGGAAACGCTACTTACCGCCCTCACTGACAACCAAATAAAAGGCCTGGACAAACCTAAGAAAAGGTTTGTCCTGTTTTTCCTTGATATCAAGGCAGCATTTGACTCTGTCCCACATAACGTCATCCTTCAAAGACTCCAATAGGATTGGATGGAACCACATTAACATGATTCAGATCCTACCTTACTCATCGGCAACTCCAAGTGAAAACTGGAACCACGAAATCAACATCTTTCACATTGGACCATGGAGTCCCACAAGGGTCTGCATTTTCATCCTTACTTTTCCACATCTTCCTACAGCCATTATGCACAATCATGAAGGCACACAACATACTATACCACATACATGCCGTTGACATCATGATCTACACTCCATTCTCTACAAGCAAATCAGCACTCTCAACCATAAAGAAATGTTTCACAGCAATCACAAACTGGTTCACGCAACACAACATGACAATAAACCACAAGAAAACAGAAGTGCTATACACCACCCAAGACAACAACTTTACTCCACCTCCAACTATAAGCATTGACGGAACCCAGCTCCAAGTCTAATCTGAAGTCGTCTACCTAGGAGAAACACTACTGTAGATCAAAACTTAACCCTCTTCCCTCCCATCAGTAACATCACAAAAACCATATATTGCAAGCTAAAGACAGTCCAGCACCTCAAACAACTGCTGGATGACCATGACTTTCATACAGTTGTCCAAGCACTTATCTTCCCCCATTTGGACTGCTGCAATGTTATCTTACAGGGCCTGCTTAAATGTGCAATACATCCACTCCAATTAGCCCAAAATACAGCAGCAAGGATCCTCTGCAATGCTTCCAGAATAGAACACATCACCCCAATCCTCAAAAAACTATATTGTCTATCCATTGCATAAAGAATAAAATAAAAATCCTTATTTATTAACTTCAAAACAATACATGATCTATCAGTAATCTACCTACAATCACTCATAAGGAAAACATCCAGCATTAGGTCCAGAAGAAAACACATCATCAACACACTTCACGCTCCCCCAATAATCACCAAGTCAAATCTCATGACCTCCAGGAGGGCCTTCTCCCTATTTGCCCCAACTCTCTGGAATGCACCACCAGATGAAATTTGTGCCATCGATGACATAGCAAACTTCAGAAAAAAAATTAAAACACTCCCCTTCCTTGAGCACTTCACGGACCCAACATGATAGATCTCATGAAAGTAGCAACTGTAATGGACAACTGCACCTTCCAGTTACTCTCCACCCTGCCTCAGCCCACCCTTACTCCTCCCCACAATCACCAATGCTGAAAACAACATACGTATTAAGTTATTTTAAATAGTTCCATGTTATTGTTACCGCAGTAGTTACAAGTTTGTTATAATGTTCCAATGTTCTGTGTAAAGTCATGTTGGCCATTTTGTTCTTACTGTATGTAAACTGCTTAGACTTGTAGATGAAGCGGTATATAAAAATAGCTAAATAAATAAATAGGCAACTACTTTTCATTATAAAATACTAGTGTAACTCTCACACCAGGTGGGGCAGGGAGGAGATCCAGGCTCCCCTTTCCTCTTCCTTTGAGTCACTAATGGCTGGACTTCCTCTTGGGACCCTGATCTCTCTCCTGCTGGGCGAGGTACAACAAAAGACACCACGCCTCTGTGAGATTTTCATATACTCTTGTGATAGGTTTTCCCAGAGGTTGGGTCAAGGAGCTGGAGCTGAAAAAAAATGCCTATGGTAAAGGAAAGGAGTGATAGTGGAACAACACTGAACAAGAAGAAGGTATTTAACAAATATTTTTGGATGATGGGATAGGGTAGGAGGAAGAGTGAGTAAGTGATTGAGAACCAACTTGGTTAAAAGTTTGAGAAAGAAGCATGGGCAAATGCAGTACAAATTTATAAGCACAATGCCAGCAAAGAATAATCACTGTTATACTTGTTCACTCAAACCTAAACCTTCATCAACAGATTTTTTATGTTCCCAGGGCCCGATATTCCAAAGCAGTTACAGATTACAGACCTGTAAACCGCGTAACCGCCTCTAAGTGGGATATTCAGCAGCGCTAACATGGTTAGTGCTGCTGAATATTTCCGGATACTGCCGCTATTCGCCCTGATGCTACATGGTTAGTATCAGGGCATTCCAGGGGTAGTTACCCGAGCATAACCAGTCAGCGGCGATATTCAGCCGCTGCCTGGTTATCCCTCAGCAGCGAAAGTTAGACACAACAAAAGTTGTCCTAACTTTTGCCACCAAAGCTAACTGGGCAGCAGTTGAGTATTGCCACTGTCTGGTTAGCTTCTGCGCCATATGATGCCGTGCAGCAGACCGTGATATACAATGCCGGTGGCTGATATGGTCCCGGCATTGAATATCCAGGTTAACTCTTCAGTGGTGACAGCTAGGCACCATACTCATGCTAACCGCCACTGCAGAATATCAAGATCCCAGTGCTTATGGAAGAACATGTGCACACAGAAGTATTTAACTATCCCACCACAGTAGGTGTAAGCAGCTCCTATTGAGCATTGTGTCCCTGTAGCACCCCCTCTTAGTGTTAATTGAGCTCAATTAAGCTGGTGTTCTGGACAGAGGTATGGTGATGCAAGTTTAGGTCTCATTATTGTGTGCTTCACCTGATGCCTCATTGCTGGATAGGCATCTTGGTCCTATCAGCCCTTTATGTCTGAGGTCAGGGTCCCACCTCCACCCCACCCATGTTCCTCCCTGTCTCCACCCCCTCCTGCCCTCATCCAGAGCTCCTCTGTATGTGTGGGGAGCTTTGGGCAGGGTATCGGGCACATGCGCGGGGATGTACGTCAAAACTGAACATACATCCCCGCTAAACACTGCTCAGAATGACCCCATAGTGAAGAAGCGGTGACTGTATTAAACATATTCAGCACTGCTGACTATATATATTTTGGCTCTAAGGGGGTTATTTTAAAAGTCTTAGTTGTGATTTGGTTGGTTGAAGACATGCACATGGACATCGAAATCACAAAGATGTCCCTGGAGTGAATTTTACAAATAGATTTTAAAGACGCCTCCAACATGGTGACATCCAAGTAGGCAAGAGGTATGGCAGAGTCATGTCTGGGGAGGTGCAATGAATTTTATATATCCTTGATTGATTTCACAAACTTCAGAGATGTTTGTGACCCATCCACGTTTAGACCTGCTCCAGGCATGAATAGGCATCAGGAAAGTGCTTATTTTGTCCTTCAAATAAAAGTAGAATGTGTAGAGAAGATGGAAAGTTAAGTGAGTAGCCTAAGAACACAAAGACTCACACTGGGAATTGACCCACTACTCTTAGCCCACTACTATAACCATTAGGCTATTAGATATCCCTGCTCTGAAATGTTATTCTGGGGACATCTATGTAGATGTCTCCATAGATGTCCATATCGGGCACGTCCACGTTTGTGAAATTGTGTCTTAACTTGCAGGTGCCTGTTGGGTTTTTTTTGGACATTCTGGTTTGGACATCCCAGATTACACTTGGATGTCCTTTGTAAAATTCCTTTAAATATATGGAATGAGTTAAACACTACTGCTGATGTTTAATTTACCCCCTTTTGCTGCCACAACTGAATATTTACTCCATTCTTTTTTTGTGTTTGGTAGAGAAATAAAAGGATGTGTACTTTTTTATTATGTTCAAGGCAAGAGTTAAAAATAAATTCTTGCTGCCTGGATTCATCCTGGGCTGTTTGTACTCTCTTCTCATTTCTCATGTGAACCCTACAGTGTGAAACCTACAGGGGGGGTCTGATGAGGATCTGTGCTGGGACTGATTCTATTCAACATCTTTGTAAGTGACATTGTTGAAAGATTAGAAGGAAAGTTTGCATTTTGCGTATGACACAGAGATTTGCAACACAGTGAACACCCTGGAGGGAGTTGACAACATGAGAAATGATCTACAAAAATTAGAAGAATGGTCTAATGCTTGGTAGATTTAATGCAAAGAAGTGCAACATGATGCACTTAGGGTGCAGAAAAGAACAGCTTACTAGTTGATTTGGAAGGGCAGACTGGATAGGCTGTATGGTTTTTATCTATCGTCGTTTTTCTCTGGTTTTATATTTCTATGAGATAGGGGGTGAGAAAAAGGTGTGCACGGATCAGTAAAGAGCCCTTGGGGTAATAATGTCTGAAGATTTCATGGTTGCAAAACAAGGTGACAGGATATGGCCAAAGCCAGAAGGATGCTAGGCTGCATGGAGAGATGCATAGGCAGCCAAAAGAAGGAGGTGATAAAACCCCTGTACAGGTCATTGGTCAGGCTGCACTTGGAGTACTGTGTTCTACCTTTAAGGCTATATCATGCTAAGGATGTACAGCGCCCTGTGAAAGTAATCATCCCCTCTGTGTTTGTCCTGTTTTGTCGCATTACAACCTGGAATTAAAATGGAGATTTGGGGGTTAGCACTATGTGATTTACACAACATGCCTACCACTCCACTTTGAAGGTGTAAAATATCTTTTATTGTGACACAAACAATAATTAAGACAAAAAATAAAACAGAAATCTGGAGTGTGCATAGGTATCCCCCCTCCCCCAAGTCAATACTTTGTAGAGTCACCTTTTGATGCAATTACAGTCAGGGCCGGATTTACCTTGAGTGAGGCCCTACGCCAACAAAAATTGTGGGCCCCCAGAAAAGATAAAAATGAGCACGCCGGATCAGCTGCGCGCTGTTGGCCCTGACGTCATAATTAAACTGGGAATCCCAAAAGCCAAACTTGGAATGTACAACACTGTAGAAATAAAACTATACATTAATTTGCTCTTGTACTAAACAAAGCGCAGACGTTAATGATGCACATTTACCAGAGCTGACATATTCCAATTAATAAATTCAAAATAAAGAGATATTTTTCTACCTTTTGTGCATTTTTTTTCAGCTGCAATTGCTCCAGCCACTTTCTTCTGGTTTCTTCTGGTCACCCCCCCACCATTATTAACCCCCCCCCCCCCCCCCATCGGCTCAAGTCAACTTTAATAAAAAAAAAAAAAAACGCTGGCCTCTGCCGCATGGACTGTCCCGCGAGGCCCCCTCTGCTGCCCCCAGCTCTTCTTGAGTAAGATTACAAGCCGGGTTTAATTTCTGGGGAGGGGCCTGGAGCCCAGTCCCACTGCTTCTTTCCAAACGGCAGAGCAGCAGGTGTGTCCTGCCCCAGCCCCTCCCTTCCAGGTGTTCGGGGGGGGGTGAGGGGCAATCTTCCTAAACCAGCCGCTCATCTCCTGTTCCTCTTGCCCCTGGTGCCTTCCTCCCCGGGCTCCACAGTCCCTTTAGCCTACAAATTACACCCCCGGCTCCAAAATCCCAAGTGCAAGCTTTACTTTTTTCCAGCTCCCGCATTGTTAAATTTAAAAAAAAAAAAACGCTGGCTGCCGCCGCGGCAGCATGGACTGTCCCGCGGGGCCCCCTCTGCCCGGCTGAATCTGTCCGTCCCTCCCTCCCTCCCTCCTTGCCGGCTTTGAGAGGCGCGAAGGGAGAGTGTCTCCCTCGCGTCTCTGTTAAGCCCTCAGGGGCAGATGGGAAATTTCCCATCAGCCCCTGCGGGCTTAACAGAGACGCGAGGGAGACACTCTCCCTTCACGCCTCTCAAAGCCGGCACGGAGGGATGGACGGATTCAGCCGGGCAGAGGGGGCCCCGCGGGACAGTCCATGCTGCCGCGGCAGCAGAGGGGGCCCCGCGGGACAGTCCATGCTGCCGCGGCGGCAGCCAGTGTTTTTTTTTTAAATTTAATTTTAAAAAAGCTAATTTGTTCAATTTTTGTGGGCCCTTGCCAGCTGTAGCGCCTGCTGTGTGCTTTTTCATCGTTGAGTTGTGGCGAGGCCTAGTGGACACCACATGTAGGGCACCGTGACCATGCTTGCCACCTCATCTTTCTGCAGGATTTGTTTGGACTGGCTTGTTGCCGTTTCATGTATGACTTTATGTTAATAGGAAGCGCCCCGGAGGGGCATTGACTGTGATCTTACTCCCTTAGGGGAGTGCCCTGTGGAAGCAGGGTTCTGTATTGGTGAACTTATGGGGGTGGGGGGCAGAATGGATGAGAGTGTGTATGGAGATGTGGAGGGTAGTTTGAATGGGAAGCTGGATGACTGTTCAGGGGAGTGTGTATGGTGGAATGGGTGTGATGAGTGTCCGGTGGGGGGAAATCAGAGGTGGGTAAGTGGGAAGGGGGAGGGTATCCATGCGGGTTTTTGGATGAGTCTGGAGGGTTGGGGGGCCCGGGGGAGGGGGAGAGGGGAGTGGAGGGTTGGGAGGGGAAGATCAAGGGGGGGTGGGGTGGGAGGAGGGCATAGAAGCTGAGGATTTGGTAATTAGAAGACTGTTTTGTTTAAGGGGGTGGCGTATGCTCTGCCTAGTGTTTCACCCTATATGGTCAGTTGTGAGGTGAAATCCTGTGGACGAGGCTGGGCGTCTCTGGGTGGGATTGAAATTCTGTGCTCTGCTGAGGGTCACAACATGCTGCTGATATGTTGAATGCCAAAATAATATCTTGGAATGTGGGGGGCATTGGGTCTCCGGTCAAGCGCACTAAAATATTGCAGATGTTAAAAAGAAAGGGTGCGCACATTGCGCTATTGCAAGAAACACATTTAAGCGAGCTTGAACACAGAAAGCTAAAGAAAGATTGGGTGGATGCTTTATATGGGGCATCGTCGGGGGGTAAGAAGGCGGGAGTGGTAGTGTTAGTGAAGCACGGAATCCTCTTTGAAGTAACTAAGATGCAAGCGGATCCCAATGGCAGATATGTATTGATAACTGCCAAGCTCTTCAATGAAGTGGTTTGGATAGCGAATGTTTATGCACCCAATGTATATGACCATGAGTTCTTCAAGAAATTGTTACGCTTTGTCCGGGAAGCGGGGACTAATAAGGTGCTTATGGCTGGTGATTTCAATTGACCGCATGACCCCTCTCTTGATAAATCTAAGGGGGGTGCGCTGGTTTCCTGGGCGCGTAGGGGAGTGGCCTATCTCTGTAAAATGGGTGATCTAGTGGATGTCTGGCGCTTGCTCCACCCGGGGACGAGGGAGTATACGCATCAATCTAGAGCCCACCATACTTGGTCTCGTATTGACAATATACTGGTGAGTGAAGGTGGGCTCTCGAGGATTTTGCAGGCTGAAATTGATCCGATAGTAGTGTCTGACCATGGTATGGTGTGGGTGTTGTGGGATTGTAAAGGAATGTTGCAGAAGAGGTGGCGCTTCCCGGTATATTTGTGTCAGGATAAGGAGTTTCGAATTGTTTTGGAAAAACAGTGGGACGAATATGTCGCCTTTAATGATCAGCCAGAATGCTCTCCTCTGTTGTTCTGGGAGGCTAGCAAGGCGGTGATGCATGGAGCCATCATCTCATATACTATCCAGCGGCGTCGCCATATGGATCGTAGTATTCTTGTTCTGGAACGAGGGCTGCGGGAGTTGCAGTGGAAACTAGGTAACGTGGCTGATGAAGCCCTCCAGCAAGAGTATACAGTTGGCACTTGTGATGGGGCCCGTGGTTAGAGCCCTTATTGCCCTGTATAGGCGGTTGCCTAGGGCCTATGAACAAGTAATTGCTCTGGCTTGTTAAATAAAAGAGTCTTTCAGAGCAACTTTTGAATGAAACTTAAAGTGGGTTTTATTCCCCGTCCCGCTCGGACTTGTCAAGAAAACAGAAACTTAAAGATGAACAGAGCAACAAATTAATGGCAAACGAATAATCCTTATTTCCTGTACAAAGTTCTCTTTGCATTCATTCACATAGCAAGGCTGCGTTTGTAACACATGCTGCATTCCATGGGAATGGGCTCCGGAAGATTGCTAGCGTCTTCCCATATCATATTCTCCTCAGCAGTGCCCAAACTCCCTGTGTCAGACTCCTCATACAAATCGCGTTCAGACACAGTGTCCTGTGATAAATCACTGTAATAATCAAAAGAGGCTCTTCTCCCTTCAGGGCTATACCTCTCTGGCCTGTGGTATCTTCTGCCTGGGCTCTCCTCCCAGAATAACAGTTCTGAACCACCTTGCTGCTTGTAGTTATATTCAGGACCACGCCCTTGGCACTTAGGGGTTTTAAACTTCTCCCTATAATCATATGGAGGATTCCTTCTATCTGCAGGGACTGCCTTAATACGTGGCTCCCTATACCTTATGGCTTTTGCCTTCCAGGCTGGTTGTGCAGGAGTATAATTAGACTTAGTTTTACACCTACTTCTTAGGCTGCAGACGTGCTTGGAGTTCCCATCCCCCAACACTTTCCTCTCACAGTGACCTCTGCCTTGAGCTGGCACATACCGGTCTCTAGTGTAGTGGGATCCTCCTAGCTTCTCTTTCAGGTTATTTCTGGTAGCAGGTTTACTCTTGGAACAGCTTGCCTTGAACCTCTCTTCTCGAGAGCTGGAGTCAGACTCACTTCCTGGTTCTCCGTGAGAAGAGTTTCCTCCCAGCAATCCCCTGGGGTTTCTGCTCAGCTGATGAGAGCCACACCTCCTGCTATTCTCTGCAACCCGACCTGCAGTCCTACTCTCTGTAGTTCCCTTTGGTGTTCGTGTTCTTGCTCCTCCTCTTGCCACTCCCAATCTACCCCACTGACTGGAACCTTGCCTTAAGTAATCCCTAGCTCTGCACGTGACCTGGGGATTTTCACTCAGGTGTTCCTGATGGGATTTTTGTTTGCTACGTAGCAAGAATTTCCCTTGCTCCGGTGAATTAGAGTGCCTAGTGCTGCTTTCTAAAGCTGACTCTGCGGTAAGTCTTTCTTTTACCTGAATTTGCATAGGCTGTGTACCCCTTGCTGCATCACACACTTAATGAGTTGCTTCAGCGGAGAGCAGGTCTATCGATGTCGTATTACAGGCATCAATTGCATAGATATGGAAACCGGACGGGGCGGCTACTTGCGAAGTTAGTCAGAGATCCTGGGGGGCACGCTTCATACCTGTTCTTCGGGACGAACAGGGGAGTATGCAGCACCAGTCGCGGAAGATTGCCAGCATTTTTCAGAGCTTTAATGCTAGCTTATACAGTGAGGAGGAAAGAGATTATGGGAAGGGTAGTGCCTTTTTGCAGGGCTTGTCACTGCCGCAGGTGTCTGCGGAGCAATTGGAGAAGCTGAATAAGCCCTTGATGGTGCGTGAGATACATATGGGGATCATGAAGGGGAAGTCCCATAAGACACCTGGGCCCGATGGTTTTAGTATCGAGTATTACAAATTACTTGTGTCCAGGTTGGCTCCTTCAATGGTGGTGATGTTTGATGCTGTTCGTCAGGAGGGGGAACTCCCGAGAGATATGTGCTGTGCTGATATTACTGTGATCCCGAAACCAGGGAAGGATGTTATGGAACCGGCCTCCTATAGGCCTATATCCCTCATAAACTGTGATGTGAAGATTCTAGCGTCAGTATTGGCGGGGCGGCTTAATGGCATTTTGCCTTCACTCATAGCTCCTAGACAGGTGGGTTTTGTGCAAGGTCGGGAGGCGACAAAGAATATTACTAGGTTGCTTCTAGGTATGGAGCATTGTTTGCGGAGAGAAGAAGCTTTACTTCTAGTTAGTTTGGATGCTGAGAAAGCATTCGATAGGGTGGCCTGGCGATATCTATGGGATGTCTTGGTGCAGTTTGGGCTGCAGGGAAACTTTGTGCAGTGGGTTCGGGCCCTCTATCAGCACCCCATAGCGCGAATGGTGCTGTGTGGGGCTAGTTCAGACGCTTTCGAACTGGGGCGTGAGACGCGTCAGGGCTGCCCACTGTCTCCCCTGCTATTCGTGCTTTCGTTGGAGCCTTTGTTGCATGCTATCCAATGTCATTCGGAAGTTCGAGGCATCTTATTAGGAGGTGAAGAAATGAAAATCAGTGCATTCGCGGACAATATGCTCCTATGCTTAACGAGACCACAGCCCTCCTTGGAACGCGTTCTGCTGTTGATACAAGAGTATGGCGAATTCTCTGGTCTCAAAAGAAATGTCTCCAAGTCAGTGGTACTAGATGTAGGGGGAAAGGGTCGACCGTCATGGAGGGGTCGGTTCCCGCTTGTCTGGGCAAAGGGGGAGATTAAATATTTAGGGATTCAACTACCGGATAATCCGGCAAATTTGTACAAAGTTAATGTCCCCGGTATGCTGAGTAGAGCTCGACGGACCTTTGCGAAGTGGAAAGACCTGCCTTTATCGCTCAAGGGGAGGATAGTCCTATTCACCATGGTGGAGATGCCCAGCTGGTTGTATGTATTGCGATTACTGCCCATGTGGATTCGGGAGAGCGACTGGCGGTGTTTTGAGAAATATTTGAGAGGCTTTTTGTGGAAAGGGAGGCATGCGCGAATCCCTTTGCGGGCTTTGATGAGGAGGCGGGAGGAAGGTGGTATGGTACTTCCGGATCTGCGGAATTATAATCTTCGATACTTGCTTAGGCATGTATGGTCCTTAGCTAGTGGGAGTGAAGGGTGTGCTCCGACTCAGCAGGTAAATGCTAGTTGTGTGCCTTACCACAGTTTATCGCTATTACACTTGGCTAAAAGTCTGCGGAGCAAGTGTGAGGGGGGCTGGAATTACTTGGCTGCTTTGAAGGCGGCGTGGCGGGTGGTGTGTTCTCGTTTTGGATGGGACTGGCAACGATCGACACTGTTGCCCTTGGTGGGGAATCCGAATTTTATTCCGGGGTTTACGGGGCATAGTGTATTCCATGAGTGGGTCAAGAAGGGAATTATCTGTCTTGGCGATTTATTCACATTAGATGGTTCGCGAATAGAGAGCTTTCAGAATTTGCAGGTCAGGTTTCAGCTTTCAAGGAGTGATTTTTACGGCTATCTGCAGGCTCAGCATTACGTGGAAGGTTTGAATGCAGCCGGAGTCGATGTGTTACAGCCGGTTGTGTCGGCGAGAGTTTGGTTGGAAAAACTAGATTCAGGTCCCTCGGGAGGGCTGGAGCGATGGGAGCTCCTGCACCCTGTGGGTGACACTGCTTACCTCTCGGATTTGGTGCACAGGTGGGATAAAGATGGCTTGGAAGGAGTGTCGGTGACACACCTCCGAGAGGCTTTTGAGGGGATACCGAGAGGTGTCTTCTGGATATATTTGCAGGAGCTGCAGTTTAAATTCCTCTGGAGAGTATATACGACAGATGAGTGGGCTTTCCGGGTGGAGTTGCGTGTTTCACCTTCCTGTGGTTGGTGTGCTTTGGACAGAGGCACGCTACTCCATAAATTTTGGGACTGCTCTAAGGTGCAGGGATTGTGGGGCCAAGCCTGTGGAAAGCTTGATCGCTGGCTTGGTGTAGATGTTAGTTGGAGCAAGGAGGTTTGCTTGTTCCATTGGTGGGGCCCTGCTAATCAGGCTCTTACGCCACCTCAGAGGATGTTGCTAATAAGGGGCCTGTTGCTAGTGAAGAAAGTGTTGCTGGGTTGTTGGGCTGCCTTGTCTCCCCCTGGGGTGCAGATGTGGGAGAGCGCGTTGGGGGAATTGCTATATATGGAAAAGCTGACGGCCAAGCAGCAAGGTGGTAAAAATTGGGATTCCTTTCTGGAACTTTGGGCACCTCTTTTGACCCAGTTGCCCACACGAGAATGCAGCATGGTGGTGAATGTTTGACTCTTGAATCTGTGTCTGTTCTTATTTGTCTATCCCTTTCTTCCTCTACCTCTGTGTCTTATTGCTGCTTGGATTGCTGGGTATTGTTCATTTTCTTTTTTCTGTTTTTCTATACTTTTGAGGGGGGGGGGGGAGGAAATTGTACTGCTGCTAGGTGGTGGTTTTACACCTTACAAATGCTTCTGTGGTACCTGGGGTTACATGGAGTTGAATTTGGGTGCTCAGGGTACTGGTAACGGTAAGGAGAACGTCTTCTTAAACTTGTGAGAGTAGAAACGGGTTGGGTGGGAAGGGAGAGGCTCTCAGGGTTGTGCATTGTACAGTTTATTTATGTTAAATATACTACGCATATAGACCATGCTGGAGTGCTCATGTGTCCTTGAGGTGTGGACTGACCCTATGTTCTGGTACGAGCACACTTCAGATGGGGAGGGGAGATCTTTTCTTCGTTTCTGTGGGGCCTTTCTTGGGGAGATGTGTTTCTACAGTTGTACATTTTTGTTCACTATATAGTCTTCCTGCTGTTTGCTGTACCTCTGTTTGGTGCATCTGGTCTGTCTCTGATTTATTGTTCCCATTCTGGCTTGTGTTTTATTGCCTGTTGTGATGGTGTGTTAAGGTAAAAACCTTGAATAAAAATGATTTGAACTAAAGTGATCCTATGGACAGATACTCCCATCTCTTCTGTGGATCTCTGCAGCTCCTTCAATGTTATCCTTGGTGTCTTTGTAGCATCTCTGATTAATGCCCTCCTTGCCCGGTCTGTGAGTTTTGGTGGGCGGCCTTCTCTTGTTAGGTTTGTAGTGGTGCCATATTCTTTCTATTTTGTTATAATGGATTTAATGGTGCTCCGTGGGCTATTCAGAATTTGGGATTTTTTTTTAAAACCCAACCCTGATCTATATTGCTCCACAACTTTGTGTCTGACCTGTTTAGAGTGCTCCTTGGTCTTCATGTTGCTTGCTTAGTGGTACTGCAGAGTCAGGGGCCTTTCAGAACAGGTATAGTTATACAGGCATCATGTGACACTGATTGCACACAGGTGGACCCTAATCAACTAATTATGTGACTTCTGAGGTTAATTGGTTGGACGGGATCTTATTTAGAGGTTTCATAGCAAAAGGGATGAATACATATACACTCACAACTTTTCATATGTTTTTTTTATATATATAAGGCATTTTTGTCATTTTACTTCACCAATTTGGACTATATTGTTAGGTCCATTACTTAACTTCCAAATGAACCTCTGTTTTCATTCCAGGTTGTAATGTGACAAAAACCGAGGGGATGAATATTTTCACAAGGCACTGTAATCAGTTGAAAAATGCACATTTTTAATGTGACAAAATGATGCCTTTTGACTTTCTCCATTTGCAAACTTATGCATGTCTGTAGGGGAGCTGGGTGTGAAGAACATAGTTAAGCCTGTCTTGTAAGGGTAGCAGGAGCTCTGTGTGTGTGTGTGTGTGTGTGTGTGTGTGTGTGTGTGTGTGTGTGTGTGTGTGTGTGTGTGTGAATGTTTGTGCATTTGGGTGGGGGAATGAAGAGCTGGATATATGTGGATGTGGATGTGCATGCATGCATGGGAGGTTGGGTAAGGGGCTCAGGTGTGTGTGTCTATACACACATGAGTGGCAACTGGGTGCATGTGTGTTTGCATGCATTGCGAGTGTAGGGGGTAGGGTGAGGTACTGTGTATATGCATTCATGGGGAGTGGGACAAGAGGCTGGGTGGGTATGCATGTGCATGGTGATTGAACATAAGAACATAAGATATGCTATACTGGGTCAGACCAAAGTCCATCAAGCCCAGTATCCTGTTTCCTACAGTGGCCAATCCAGGTCATAAGTAACAAGCAGTTTCCCCAAAAGACACAGGTTCCACAATGCTTCTATTGGGTCAAGCAGTGATATTCTGGGTCCCTTTTAATTATGGTTTATGGACCTTTCCTCCAGGAACTAATCCAAACCTTTTTTAAACCGAGCCACACTAACAGTTTTTACTACATCCTCCAGTGACAAATTCCAGAGTTTGAATACACGTTGAGTGAAAAAATATTTTCTCTTATTAGTCTTAAATAGATTACCCTGTAGCTTCATTGCTTCTCCCCAAGTCTTTCTATATTCTGATGATGTAAACAATCAATTTACGTTTACCCGTTCCACTCCGTTCATTAATTTTGTAGACTTCTATCATATCTCCCCTCAGCCATCTCTTTTCCAGGTTGAAGAGCCCTAACCTTTTTAGCCTCTCTTCATAGGGGTATCCTTCCATCCCCTTTACCATTTTGGTGGCTCTTCTCTGTACCTTTTCTAACAACACTATATCACCTAAATCTTTTTCCTGGGTGGTGGTTTCTAATGTGGAACCTTGCATCGTGTAACCATAGTATGGGTTGTTCTTTCCAAGGTGCATAACTTTGCACTTGTCTACATTAAATTTCATCTTCCATTTGGATGAGCAGTCTTCCAATTTATTAAGATCCTTTTGCAATTTTCCACAATCCTCATAGGTTTTAACAACTTTAAATAGTTTTGTGTCATCTGCAAACTTGATAACCTCATTCGTTATTCCCTTTTCCAGGTCTTTTATGAATATGTCAAAAAGCAGTGGACAGATCCCTGGGGTACTCCACTATTTACCTTTCTCCATTGGAAAAATTGGCCCTTTAGCCCTACCCTCTGCTTTCGATCTTTTAACCAGTTCCTGATCCACAATAATACACTGTCTCCTATCCCATGACTTTTTGTTTTGCCAAAAGTCTCTGTGAGGGACCTTGTCAAAGGCTTTCTGAAAGTCTAGATACAATATATCAACCAACTCAACTTTGTCTACCTGTTTATTCACACCTTCAAAAAAACATAACAGATTAGTAAGATAAGATCTTCCTTGTCTAAAGCCATGTTGGCTGTCTCCCATTAAGCCCTGAGTATCTACATGTTCAGTAATTTTGTTCTTTATGATGCTTTCTACCATTTTTCCTGGTACTGACGTCAGGCTCACCGGGCTGTAGTTTCCTGGATCACCCCTGGAACCCTTTTTAAAAATTGGCGTTACACTGGCAATCCTCCAATCTTCAGGTATTACAGATCATTTTAATGATAGTTCACAGATTACTAATAGCAGGTCTGCAATCTCATATTTCAGTTCTTTCAACACCCTTGGATGTATACCATCTGGTTCGGGTGATTTGCTACTCTTCAGTTTATCAAATAGTTACATAGTAACATAGTAAATGACGCAGGTAAAGACTAGTATGGTCCATCTAGTCTGCCCAGTAAGATGGCAAGAGTAGGTACACCTGCTGCTCCATGCAGGCCACCCCTCTCCATGTCTTTTTTTAGGGGTGAACCCACTGCTCCATGTAGGACCCCCTTGTTTGTTAAGAAATTAGTTAAGTTTATTTTTATTTTATCCTGTTGCTGTAAAGGGATCCACTATGTCTGTCCCATGCCATTTTGAATTATGTCACTGTATTTGCCCTCACCACTTCCATTGGGAGGGCATTCCAAGCATCCATCACCTTTTTAGTGAAAAAGTATTTCCTGACATTGCTTTTCAATTTACCCCCTTGCAGCTTCATGTTATCTCCTGTAATTTTACAGTTTCCCCGTCTTTGGAAGAGGTTTGTTTGTTCATTATTTCTCTTTAAGTATTTAAAGGTCTGAATCATATCTCCCCTATCTCTCCTCTCCTCCAGAGTGTACATATTTAGGTCTTCAAGTCTCTTCTCATAAGGCTTCTCATGCAGGCTCCAAATCATTTTGGTCGCCTTCCTCTGAACAGTTTCCAGTCTTTTTATATACTTTGAAGGATATGGTCTCCAAAACTGAACACAGTTTTCCAAGTGAGGCCTCACCAGTGACTTATACAGTGGCATTAGTACCTCTTCCTTTCTGCTGGTAATTCCTCTTCGTATGCAACCCAACATCCTCCTGACTTTTGACACTGCCTTGTCGCACTGTTTTGCCACCTTGAGATCCTCAAAAATAATCACACCAAGGTCCTTCTCCTGGTCTGTGCACACCAGCCTCTTGCCCCCTGTCGTGTACATTTCCCTTGGATTTCTGCTTCCCAAGTGCATGACACTGCACTTCTTCACATTAAATCTTAACTGCCAAGCATTAGACCATTCTTCCAGCTTTCGTAGATCTTTCCTCATGTTATCCACCATCTCAGGGGAGTCCACTTGGTTGCAAATCTTCGTGTCATCTGCAAAAAGACAGACTTTTCCATGCAGTCCTTCAGCAATTTCACTCAGAAATACACTGAACAGTGCCGGGCCCAGGACCAAACCCTGGGGAACCCCGCTAATCACCCTCCTTTCATCCAAGTGAGCTCCATTTATAATACATCTTCCCGGTGTATCGATATTTCTTTCAATTCTTCCGCAGTATCACCTTTAAATACCACTTCAATCATGGGTAACATCCCTACATCTTCCTCAGTAAATACCAAAGCAAAGAATTCATTCAGTCTCTCCACTATGGCCTTGTCCCTTCTTAATGCCCCTTTTACCCCTCTATCATCTAATGGTCCAACAGACTCTCTCATAGTTTTTTTTGCTACGAATGTACTTGAAAAAGGCTTTATTACACGTTTTTGCTTCCACAGCAAGCTTCTTCTCAAATTCTCTCTTTGCCTGCCTTATCAATGCCTTGCATTAACTTGCCAGTGCTTGTACTGTTTCCAGTTTTCGTTATTTGGCTCTTTTTTCCATTTCCTGAAAGATGCTTTTTTGGCAACAACAGCCTCTCAGAGCTCACCTTTAAACCATGCTGGCAGTTTTTTTGACTTCCTTCCTCTTTTCTTAAAGCGTGGAATACAGCTGGTCTGGGCTTTCAAGATAGTATTTTTAAACAACACCCAAGGTTGATGTAAGTCTTTAACCTTTGCAACTCCTCCTTTTAGTTTTTTCTTAACTATTTTCCTCATTTTATCATAGACTCCCTTTCGAAAGTTAAAATATAATACTGTGGATTTCCTTATCATCCCTCCTCCATTAATTAAATCAAACGCGATCATGCTATGATCACTATTGTCTAGTGCCCCCAACACTCTTATCTTTTGCACCAGATCTGGTGTTCCACTAAGGACTAGCTCCAAAATGGCTTCCCTTCTGGTCAGTTCATGAACCAGCTGCTCTAAGAAGCAGTCATTTATTTCATCTAGAAACTTTATCGCCCTAGCATATCCTGCCGTGACACTGACCCAGTCAATACCGGGGTAATTGAAATCACCCATTATTATTACTGTGCTGTAACAGCGTCCCTGATTTCTTTGAGCATTTCATCATCCATTTGTTCATTCTGGCCAGGCAGTCGATAGTACACCCCCACTGCCATTGCCTTCCCCTTTTTATATGGAATTTCAATCCATAGAGATTCTACAGCAAGTTTTGTTTTCTGCAAAACTCTAATCCTTTGTGACTCAATGCCCTCTCTAACATACAGCACAACCCCTACACCAATTTGATCAGCTCTATCATTATGATATAGTTTGTACCCAGGTATCATAGTGTCCAACTGGCTGTCCTCCTTCCACCATGTCTCTGAGATTCCAATCATATCTAACCTCTCATTTAGTGCTATATATTCTAACTCTCCCATCTTATTTTTTAGACTTCTAGCATTTGCATGCAAGCATTTTAGAGACTGAATTTTATTCATATTAATCTGGTTATCAGTAGGCAGGAGTAATTTTGAATCTTTAAGATCTGTCTGCTCCGTACTAAAGGGCATTTTGGCTTCTTTTGGCTTTATTGGAACCTCTTTGCTGATATGCCCTAACTTCATTCTTTTGGTAGTATCCTTCACGGATACATTGTTCTGAAGCATGCGCTCTTGGGCGACTGTCGGCTCTCCCCTATTATCTAGTTTAAAAGCAGCTCTATCTCCTTTCTAAAGGTTAATGCCAGAAGCCTGGTCCCATCCCAGTTAAGGTGAAGCCCATCCCGGTTAAGGTGGCTGTATGTGTTTGTGTGCACATGTGCAAGGTGAGGGGTTGTGTGTGTGTGCATGTATGGGTGTGCATGTCCATGTGTAGGGGGTAGAGTGAGGGATTCTGTATGTGTGGGTGGGTGGATGATTGGGATGAGGGGCTGTGTGTGTGCTTGTGTATCTGCTTGGGTGGTTGCATGAGGTGAGGAGCTATGTGGGTATGCATGTGCATGGCAGAGGGGTAGTGTCAGGGCTCTCTGTGTACTCAGGGGTGTATTAGGTGAAGGGCTGTATGTGGGTGTGGGTGTGCATGTGTGTGGGCAGATGTGAGGTGAGGGGCTGTGTGTGTATATGTGGATGGGTAGGATGAGGAGGTGCTTGTGCCAGTAGGATGAGGGCCTGTTTGTGCATGTGGGCGAGGTGAGGGACTGTGTGTGTGGGTATGGGTGAGTGGTGTGAGGGACAGTATGTGTTGGGAAGATGAGTGTGATGGGCGAGGTCCAGATTTTGTGTGGGGAGAGGCTGGTGGAGGGTCTGGGTATATGTGTGAGGGCATGGGAAGCTGTGTATATGTCGAGTGTCCTCTGTGAAAACTGTGTTCCTCTTCACATACAGGCATTCAGACCCCTTCCCCCCACTCAGGTTTTTGAACCTCTTGTAATTCTGCCTCCCTTCCTACCCCTCTTCCACATTCCCTCTTTCCTCCAGTCCCCATCCCTTCCTCGCCCTCATGAGTCTCACCTCTTCCTACTTTGGCCCTCCCCTCCACAGCTGCTAACCTTTTGTAAAATATTTTCTGTATGGAGACCCAGCTGGATTATTCACTGCAGCCAAAGCCTTCATCTCTGCCGATGGAGGGTGGGATCCCGCTGGCATGTTGCTCTCTTCTTTGTCATGGTCATGGCCACACTGCCTTCACATCCACTGCTGGTGGACGAAGCAGCTTTCACACCATTGAGACACACAGCTGCCAGTAGCAAGAAACCCATGATACCAGCAGTCGAACCCCAGCTCCTCTCTTTTCCTCAGCTAACAGATGGTATTTCTGCTGGCAGAAAGCCCTTCTCTGCTTCTTCCTCTGCTAGTAGGAGACAGATTCCCTGCTAGCAATCTCAAAGTAGTACTGTCTGTTTGTCTCCCATAATTGGAACACATAGGGTTGTTTGCATAAGCACAAACAAACCTATAAATATGGACCATTTGTTCTCAACCCGGTCCTTGGGAGACACCTATACAGCCAGGTTTTCAAGATAACCACAATGAATATGCACGAGAGAGATTTTTGTACAATGTTTATGTTTATTAAAGTTTGATATACCACCCTTCACAGCCGTAACAGCGGCTTACATCATAAAATCAAGTTAGGAAGGTGAAAGTAACTCCATTATTACAGATAGGACAATCACTCATAAGAGGAGATAGAAAGATTTAGAGGGGGGCGGGCAGTCAGGAAACAAGGCTATATCAACCTGGGGGGATACTGAAGGCTTCTCGAAACAAGTAGGTCTTGAATTTGACATAGGATGGTTCCATATGGAGGCCTGAGAGCAGGTTGTTTCAGAGGCTGGGACCGAGGAAATAGAACGCAGAGTGGCGGATAGATTCAAAGTGAGCTTGAGAGGCAGAGGAGAGGTGGAGGTGGTTACTGTGAATTGAATGTAGGGCACGGTAAGGAGTATGGAGGATGATGAGTGAGGAGAGGTACTGGGGTATACGTGAATGGAGGATTTTATAAACCAGGATAAGACGTTTTTATTGGATGCAATGTTGTATTGGAAGCCAGAGGAAACGGATTAGTAGAGGAGTAATATGGAAGCAGTGCATGTAGATCTCTTTTATGCATATTCATTGCGGTTATTCTGAATCTCTGACTGGCTAGGTGTGTCCCAAGGACTCAGTTGAGAATCCCTGGTATGGACGGACAAACAGACAATCAGATGGAGGCCCTTACTATTACTATCCCTGATCGTCCAGAGGCAAAGTGGGCAGGAACGGTACCTCTCAGCTCCTGCTCCCATCTACAGTGCTCATCAGATAAGACATCTTATCGCTAGGAAGCAGCACTATGAGACTGGTGCCATTTTGATGATTGCTGGAGATGGGGGAGGAGCAGAGGGGGAACCACTCCTGCCCCCTTGCTTCTGGACTACCAGAGAGAGGAATAGTAAGGACACAGTATTGGGGGGTCTAGAGGGGCTCAGCTGGCTAGCTGAGATCTTTGATGCTGGGGTACCCTAAAGACCCCCACCTTGAATATGTCCAGATACTCACCAAACAAAAACACATGAAAGGAAACATCCTTGACCGCATCTTCATGCCCAATAAACTCTTCTCTGACTACCATCAGGCTCCTCACACAATACTCCCAGTGCCCTGGTCAGACCATGCAATCATTCTTTTCTCCAGCCCTCTTATCTCACAATAAATATTGCAGACTTCCACACCACTCCCAAACTAGAGATTCCACAAGTTCAATAAAGAACAATTTATCAAAATGATCGTTCTGCAACTAGATAACATCAAAACTACTGGCATTAATCTCAATGAAATGGCCCAAAGATGGAATGATACCCTATCTACTGCAGCTCTAGCACCTCCAAGGAAGACCTCAGCAAAGATTCGCAACAGAGCCCCATGGTTCTCATCCCCACTCCAGAAGAAGACTGAGCTACGTCAACTTGAATGCACCTTCACTGGCTCCCTATACAAGCCAGGCTATCTTTCAAAACCCTACTGCTGACTTTCAAGACCATCAATGGGCTCTCCTCCGCCTCACTCATGGAGCTTATCCACATCATCTCCCCAAATAGATCCAGAAGATCTGCAGCAGTCAATACCCTAGTAATCTCGAAGGCTTTAACCCAATGTACCCAGGCAACAGCAAGTAGGGCTTTCAGATTCTGTGCACCGAGATGCTGGAATGCCCTCCCACCTGGTATCCGGGCTATCCCTGAGCTAACCCAGTTTAGGAAGGCACTTAAGCATCACCTCTTCCTCAAATACTACCCGGATAACAGTATGTCAAGCAGCCACCCCCCCCCCCCCCCCCAGCGAGTACAGCCACAGCAACATTCCCAGCAAGCTACTCATGACACAGGATTACCGATTAACATGTCCTGACTGTGGTGCCTGTATGTAAATAGTTACCCCAATGTTATCCATGTTTCTAGTACCTGTTCGGTGTAAATGCAGTGTACTTGACAAGTGTTAATGTGGTTACTTATCACAGAGTCTAAAATGCAAATAATAGTGTTTCTCTGTAATACAACTAGGGAAGCATTTTGTATATCATATTGGACTCATGGCTAACGAGGTCTCAGAAACCATAGGCTGCCACTGTTTTATGGATTTTCCAGTGGACCGATGCCTAGATATACATCAGTGACCTCTTACTTAAACTGTTAGCCAGGTGAGTGTTCTCAAAAATTGTTTTATAAACCCCTAGTTGTATTACAGAGAAACACTATTATTTGCGGTGTAAATGCAGTACAGCTTGCTGCACTGTGTACTTTTCTATTTCATGTAAACCGCACTGATGTTGAATAGCGCGGTATAAAAGAGAATGTAAATAAATAAAATAAAACTGAAGAAGAACAAAAACCCACTCCATCACACTACTCATATGGAGCAGCTCAGACAATAGAATGGAGAAACACTAAAACACAAGAAAGAATATTTCAGCAATCTCATCTCAACCGCAATAAACAAACCTAGAGAGCTTTTCTCCATCACAAAAACACTCTTAAAGCATCCAAATAAAGGACACTCATAAGAGATAATATGCCCCCAGAAGATGGCTCACCACGTAATCTCCAAATAGATGCTATCCTCCCCAACAGATCAACCTCTAGTGACCCATTAATCTTCTACCCCATAAGTCATGGATGCTGGAATGCTCTACCATCTAACGTTCACGCTATCACTGACCAAGCCCAGTTCAGGAAAGCACTCAAACATCACCTGCTCCTCAAGTACTACCCAGTCAGCAATACGCCTAACTAATGCCACCAATTAAAGTAGCTACACCATCCTTACTAGACATCCTTACTAGACAGCCTCATCAACGTTCTAGGTGCGATATCCGTGATCATTGAGCTTTGCCATGACACCTGTATGTAAATAATACATGTAAATAGTTCCCCTATGTTATCCAAGTTTGTACACCTGTTCTCTGTAAAAACAGAACAGCTTGTTGTTCTGGTCTTTTTGTTTCATGTAAACCGCGCTGATGTCGAATAGTGCGGTATATAAGAGAATGTAATAAATAAATAAATAATAAATAATAAATGGACACACTTCGAGCTCCAATTGCTGGAAAATATAGAAGACACAATCCGAGCTGGATCCTTGCCCTGTGTCCTGGGTAAAACTCACCAGATCACACCTTAGCACATACGTAATGAGCCTAGTCCAGACCTTCTTATCCCTAGGCCTCATGCCCTCCCTGCTGATACAGACCTCAATCCTACCCCTCTTGAAAAGCACAGTTTGACCACACCTCCTTCTATAGACCAATATCCAGCATTCCATTTATCTCCAAGGTAATAGAGAAAATTGTCCTTACACAACTGCAAGACCAACTCACTGAACATGCTCCTCTCGACCCAAACCAACATGGGTTTAGATAGCATAACGGAGTCAAAACCCTCATCACCCCCCTATTAAACACACTCATAACTCACCCTCAAAACAGTGGTTATACCCTAATATTTCTCGTCATTTCCTCTGCCTTCGACTCCCTATCATACCATCAATTGCAACAAAAACTCTCTGATATTTATCTTCAGGACACCACATCAACTGGTTCCGCTCCTACCCAGACTCCTGAATACAGCAAGTAAAAATTGGACAGAAGACATCAAATCCATTCACTCAGCAAATGGGAATACCTCAAGGGTCAAGCCTCTCAGCCCTCCTCTTCAATATCTTTATCCAACCATTATGTCAAATATTCAGCTCACATAATATTCTGTACCAGATCTATGCAGACAACATAATGTTCTTCACCTCCTTTAACCCTCTATCTCTGGACATCGCCAGCCTACAAAATTGCTTCACAGAAGTAAAAAAAATGGCTCACTCTCCACAGCCTTACAATCAATCAAGAGAAAAGTGAAGCCCTGTACATAACTACAAACTCAACCTTCTCTCCACTGTCAACTTTGAGACTAGACAACATAAACATCAAAGTCAAAAACCCAAAGTAAAATACTTCGGCATAACAATAAATCAAAAGCTGAACTGTCATTCACACATAAAAAAAATGACCATCTCCATTTACCATAAACTAAGAACCCTAAAACGCCTCCGTCCTTTACTATCCCCAGACTTATTCCGAACTGTCTGCCAGGCTTTGATCATACCCATCTTAGATTATTGTAACATAATATACCACGGCCTACCCAAACACATTCTTCACCCACTGCAGATGGCCCAGAACACTGCAGCATGAATAATCCTCAGAGCCCCTCGCCAAGCCCACATCACCCCCCATACTAATACAGCTTCACTGGCTTATCATCACTGTGAAAATCAGATACAAGGCCTCACCACAATATTTAAAATCATAGATAAGGAATCTGCTACCTGCCTTCAAACCCTGATCTCAATTCCTAATAATGAAAGGTTACAAAGGATTAGCACCCTCAACTTACTCACGATCCTGACCCAAAAGATAGAAGCAAACAATCAACCTGTAACCAGGCATTCACCTTATTCGCTCCCACAGTATGAAACTCCCTACCCCCCAACCCCAAGAGAATGCATGAGCATGACTGATTTCAGAAGAAAGCTTAAAACATTCCTCTTCCAACAAGAATGCAACATAACCTCAGATTCAAAGAAACAACATCCCTAATAACAAACTGACAGAACTACCCCAAACATACCCTGTTAATGAACCCTTAGTCTCAATACATTTTATAAATACTATACAAAGAACCATAGCCTTTAACCCTCATTGTAAATAGTTCTAATGTTCTATGTGGGTTATTTATATTGTTAAGTTTCTTGTACAATGGTGTGCTTTCTAAGCTCCTGTTACAGCATTGGTTAAATGTAAACCACTTTGGATAGTAGAAAGGTGGTATAAAAATAAGTTTAAATAAATAAATAAAAATGTAGCTGGGCCATTTGTCTAACCTATAGATCAGTGGTTCTCAACCAGTTCTTTACTGAAGAAGATGTAGAGAATTTACCTGTGCCTGAAAAGGTATATACAGGTGATGTGCTGGAAGAATTAAAAGAAATATGAAAAAAACAGGAAGATATATTACAACTATTTGATAAATTGAAGAGTAGCAAATCACCTGGACTGGATGGTATACATTCGAGGGTATTGAAAGAACTGAAATATGATATTGCAGACCTACTATTAGTAATCTGTGAACTATCTTTACAATCATTTGTAGTACCTGAAGAGTAAAGAATGGCCAATGTAATGCCAAAATTTAAAAAAGGTTCCAGAGGTGATCCATGAAACTACAGACTGGTGTGTCTGATGTCAGTGCCAGTCAATATGGTAGAAACCATTATAAAGAGTAAAATTACTGATCATGTATATAGTCATGGTTTAATGGGAGAAAGTCAACATGGATTTAGTCAAGGAAGATCTTGTCTTACTAATCTGTTGTATTTTTTTGAAGGTGTATACAAAGGTGAGCCGGTTGATATTATATATCTGGATTTTCAGAAAGCCTTTGATAAGATCTCTCATGAGAGACTCTTGGCAAAATTAAAAAGTCATGGGATTTCAGGCAGTATAGTACTATGGATCAGGAACTGTTAAAAGATTGAAAACAGAGAGTAGGGCTAAATGTCCAATTTTCTCAATGGAGAAAAGTAAATAGTGGAGTACCATAGGGATCTGTGCCCACTGCTTTTTAACATTCGTTAATGACCTGGAAATGGGAATAACTAGTGAGATGATCAAATTTGCAGATGACACAAAATTATTCAGTTGTTAAAAAACAAGAGGCTTGTGAAAATTTGCAAGAGATGCATTGGAAGACTAGGTGTCCAAATAGCAGATGAAATTTAGGGGTATGTTTACTAAACCGTCCTAATGTTACCGGCGCTAGTTGCAGTGATAATGTGAAGAATGGCATATAAGGAGTGGGCGTTCCAGTCCTAAGGTAGCAAGAATATGTATCTCGCGATAGTGGGCGCCGTGGCGTGTTAATGCGCGTTAACCCTAAGTACATGCCAGCACAGTGTCAGAAGCTATAACAATGTAGCCCACTGGTTACTGCAAAGACTGTGGAGATAGAGGTCATGGGTTTGATCCTGCAGTGATGTAATCTAAAAAGGCTGTCAGAGGCATTTTCTTTTAATTTAAATCTGTGCTGCCAGCAAAAACACCCTCACAGTGCCGTAACCTAAGGTGCCTCATAAGGCGCTCTATAAGGTGCCCCATAGATCACATTTAAAGTGCCCTGTCTGCCAAGGCACTCTATATTGTGCCCTATAGGGTGCTGTATAGGGCACCTTATAGGGCACTTTACAGGGCGCCTTATGAGGCAACTTAGGCTACAGCACTGTGAGGGTGTTTCTGCTGGTTGCTATGATGAATCTCTATCAACAAATCGTGTTTAACTTAGGATTTGTTATCTGACATTAATCATAGCAACCTTTTGATATATGTGGAATGTGTTCCCAAGTTTGGGACGGCATTGCTAAGGTATGCAGATGCCAGTACTGGGAGATGCTGCTCCGCGCAGGGTCCAACAGTCTGACTCTCCATGAGGCTTTGGATAGTGGAACATGTGGGTGTGGGTGTGGGTAGGGGTGTTTATGCCCCTGTTGGCCGCTGCTCTAGGGCTGAGTTTCCCAACTCAGGTCCTGGTGGGCCAAACACGGTTCAGGTTTTCATGCTGTCCCTAATGAATATGCATGAGATACATTTGCATACAATGGGGGTGTTGCATACAATTGCAGCACAGGCATATTTATTAGGGACAGCATGACACCTGAATGGTGTTTGGCCTTACAGGACTGCATGTACCATGAATTCCCACATTATCCAACCTATCCCATACAACCAGTGTACAGATACAGCAGTGACACAATGAAGTGAGACATAGTATCATGTGTCATATCTGTGATCACCACGACCCCCAGCGGGATCATTTGCTGGCCTGTGGATGGGTCATGGGACACACAGATGTAAACATGGTACTGCGCTGCTAGCCATCACATACATGGTTGGTTTGCAGACTGGTGTGTTTGGATACGCCGGACATTTGCATGAGTCATGGTGGGGGGGTGCAACACATATCTCACACATCACCTTGTGTCTCACCCACAGCCACTCGTCAGGTTCTGATGGGCATTCAGGAGAAGATGGATCGGATGCATGCCACAGCTGAGGTGATGGCAGTGGCGCTACTGCGGATTGCAGATGCTCACGAGGCCATGGCTGGGCATTCGCAGCAGCCAGCCACAGCCCCAGAGGCAGCACCAGTGGAACCACAACAGCAGGGTTGCTTGGGCCGTGGTCGTCCACGCAGGTCCTGATTGGGGGGATTGGGTCACTGTGTGCCAATAAAGAGGACAAACCTGATTATATCTATGTGCCCATTTCCGGTGTTTGATACTGTACTCCCCTGAGTACCCTGTCCCCCATATTGTCAACATGGTCACATGTGCCTCCCAAGCTCCCTTAGGGGTGTGGTGTATGCACTACCACCAATCAACGCACAGACCTTATACCATGCTCTTTGTGCCAGGAACCATGCCATGTGTGCACCCTTCTACCTATGCATGGGAGTATATCATACCTCTCCAGTTAGGCAGTAATATATGGTGGTACATGTATGTTTTACGGATAAGTCAGTCTCTCACACCTCATATCCTCTCCAGTGCCCCACCCACATGTGTGCCATTCCCTCTGACCCACACCAGGGCCTATGTGGCTGTTTAGCTGTAGATGTTTGTGTAAGACACAGGCAGACATAGGTAACTAGCTACAGTCAGTTGTTTACTCTCCCTCTGCGCCTGTAGTGAGCCTCTGCTCCCCCTCCAGACCAACATCCACCTGTCTTGACCTCACCAGCTATCCCCCTGGGCAGCTCCTGGGTACAGCAGTCCATCTCATCCTTCCTGACACATACCTGCTGCTGGCCGTCCCCACTATTCCCCTACGAGCATGGTGCATCAGATATGGTGCCCACACATCACAGGCGGCATGCATGTGACCATAGCTGTCGGGACACACTGCACATTGGCACATCACAAGGGCACCATGGGGAAACAGATGCTTATGCACATGGGCAGCCCCCACAACTGCGTGTGGAGATGGTCCATGTATGTTACCCATGTCTACCATGCATACACATAGTGATCTATACCAATGTCCCATGCTTACGTCCACGGTCTGTCTGTAAGGGAGACACATGACCATTGTGCTGTAGAAACACAACTGTATTTAAAAACATATTTACAACAGGTATTATATACCAAAGCCCAGATGTTGGTTCCCGGGAGACAGGACAGCATAGGGCATGTGTGTGGGTGCTGCAGGGGCCATCACATGCTCCTGGGATGCCCATCAGGGGATGGCTGTCGAGATGCAGCGCCCCTACACACCACACGCTGCATCTCGGCAGCCATCCACTTAATGGAGCCTGCCAGCCACTGGATGGTGCGGTCCTGGGCCTGCAGGCATTGTACCATGCCTTCCATTGCCACATACAGGTCCTGGACGCACCTGCCACCACATACACACAAGGTGCCAGGTGTCTGTGTGGTGGCATGTGTGTGGGCCCCGTTTGTGGCAATGGGTGGCGTAGCTACACCCAGACGGGCACCATCGCCACACACATGTGGCAGCTGGCAGGGATCCACAGTGCCCTGTGCTGTCCTGTGTTCCCTCCCCCCTCCACACACCCCTCCTCCCCCCGGCACCTCCCACCCACCCTCGCCACCCTCCACGCTTTCCTCCTCCTCACCCCAAAAACATCACACACACTCTCACCCTTCCCTCCCACCCCACCCTCCACCCCCTCCATGTCCCCATCATCCTCTTCCGCCTCAGCCGCCTCTGTCACCTCCTCCTCTGCCTCCTCCTCCTCCTCTGCCTCCTCCTCCTCTGTCTGGTGTTGTGCTGTGGGGTGTGTTCTTGTGTGCCCTGATGTTGAGGGGCCCCGCCAGCAGGAGCATCCTCTGTGGGGGATGACAGTCATTAGCACACTATCATGTGAGTCACATACCACATGTACATAGTTTGGCTGCGCACAGGCTGGTGGGCCACTGTGACATTCTGTACTGAGCTGCAGAAGCCGCAACACTCACCTCCACTTCGTGCCATCGTCCCCTTCTGGAGGCAGGCAAGGACCTCCGGGCAGTACAGCCGCAACTCTTGACCCTTTTTCCGTAGGTCCTCACCCTGGGAGGGAAAGCAATGGGTGGGAGCATTAATGACCATATATCTCTGGTGGGTGCCCAACACATATCACACATCTCTGTGAGCAGCATCCTGCTGCTCCTGCTCCTCTGGCCAGTGCGTCCTCTACTAACTGTTCCCAGTGCCACCTGCATGTGTGTCTGTGGATCCGGCCATGTGTGCAGTGCCACCTATGTGTACTGTGCATAACACCCCGGACACCCCATACCCTGTTCCTACACTCTCCTTGCATGACATAGCAGCACCATGCCACATGTGGTTTGGCCATGCTGGTGTCCAGGGGAGGTCTTCCCTAACTCCCTGGGTGGTCTGGCAAACGCATGTGTGTTTGTCTGACCTACACACATCATCCGACACACCCGCCATGGCACCATGATATCCTGCCACGCATGGGTGATGTGTTCTGACATAGAGCGGAAGGTGGGTGGCCCTGCGCACCTTGCCAGGCGCCAATACTATGACACTTGGCTTTCTACTATACCTCTATGGTCATGACTAGGGCCTCCTGTGATTAGGGCAGTTGTGGCTGTCTACAACATGAGCATGGCCCACCACATGTAGCTGGCCTATTAACATCTGTGCTCCTGTCTGGGGTTATGGCAGAGCTGTGAAACTCCAACAGGTGCATGTACCCTTACACCAGCATCTATAATGTTCCTCTGCGATCGGGTACAGGACTCCTGGGGAGTGGGCAGATGTGTGACCTGAAACTGCGTACACTTCAATGATATCTGGATTTGTTACAGAACTTTGTAATCAGGTATCAGGGCTCCTGGGGGTGAGGTGGTTTAGAGCACATCCACAGCTGCACCTACCATACCATCAGGATCCATAACAGACATGTGTAATGAGGTCTGGGCCTCCGGGGAATAGGGAAAATGTGTGATCTAACCTGGCATAACCTACCACAATATCTAGATGCCATACCCACCTTTGCAATTAGGTCTCAGGACTCCTGGGGGTAGGGTGTCTTAGCACACTTCATCAGCAACATAAACCATATCACCAGGGTGACTGACAGAACACTTTGATCAGGTCTCAGGACTCCTGGGGTTAGGGTGGATTATAACACATCAACAGCAACATAAACCATACCACCAGGGTGACTGACAGACCACTTTGATGGGGTCTCAGGCCTCCTGGGGGTATGGTGGATTATAACACATCAACAGCAACATAAACCATACCACCAGGGTGACTGACAGACCACTTTGAGCAGGTCTCAGGACTCCTGGGGTTAGGGCAGATGTTTAAACCTGCAAATGCACACACAACCATATCACCAGGGTGACTGACAGACCACTTTGATCAGGTCTCAGGACTCCTGGGGGTAGAGCAGAAGTTTAAACCTGCAAATGCACACACAACCAAACCACCAGGGTGACTGACAGACCACTTTGATGGGGTCTCAGGCCTCCTGGGGGTAGGGCAGATGTTTTAATCGGCAAATGCACACACAACCATATCACCAGGGTGATTGACAGATCATTTTGAACAGGTCTCAGGACCCTTAGGGGTAGTGCAGATGTGTGACCCTGCAACTGCAGAACCTACCATATCAGCATGCTGTTTACCAGACCTGTTTAGGCAGATCTAGGGGCTCCTTGTGTTAGGGTGTATTTTAACACATCAACAGCAGCAGCTGCCATAACACTAGGCTGACAGCTGGACCTCTGTGATCAGGTCCTTAGCCTCCTAAGGATAGGGCAAACCACTTTGATGTGATAAATAGGCGGTATATCACGTGAGTTTAACTAAAAAACATAAATGAGATAGAATGCCTACACACAGCAGCATACACAGCTACAATCATCACTGGATATGTATATGGATATACTGACCTGTCCCCATACACTTATCTCACGTGGGTAGTCAGCAAGATGATTATAATGCCTGGTGATGTGGTCCTAGGCCCTCCTTACGCACCCGAGGTCCTGCCGCTTGGAGGAGCCAGGGAATAGTTTCTTCTTCCTAGTGCAGATCAGCCCTGCAAGGTGGCGCAGCTCCCTGTGGGTAAAAGCAGGCTTTCTAGAAGAAGTCGCCATTTTCAGCAATGCCTTGCTCACGCATGCACGCACGTCGCATATGCGTGCCTCCGCGCATCATTAAGGCACGCTAGCAACGTGCCCGTGCCTGTGCCATGGCCGGTACACAGCAAACGGCGCCGTCAATATATATCAAGATCTATGCTGCAGACACACATTGCAGTGATGTGTCTGACATTGCTTAACTCAATTTGTTTATTATGCATTTAGCTCAGTGTTGGCACACTGGGGTCTTGAACCCATCACCACTGCCTGTGAGGGCATTGTATTAACTCGTATGCTATGCCTTTTCACATAGCAGTGGCTGGCTACACAGTTACACCAGGTCATCTACATACACTTTCTACTCTGCTTACCAGACTAGTGTATGGACACAGCTAGAGCACTTTACAGGGCACCTTGGTTTGGTTAACTGAGCTGCAGGTGTTTTGGGATGTGCACACAGATTTCAGATCTATGTCAGACTGCTACATGCATAGACAGCTGTATCCTCTGACAGTTATACTGACGGACACACTTTGTATACAGCTCACCAGCTAATCTAGCAACCTGCAGCCCACGCCACTCTTCCAACATACCCACTGCATGCAACTGGCCACACTTTTGAACATATTGCCATGTGGTAACATGCTCTGATGTGATGATAATACACTATATCCTATACATCCTGATACATCAATATACAGGCCCACTGGGGTATTGAACCCATGACCTCTCCCACTGAGGTCAGTATATTCACCATTGTCCTGCAACAATATTGGTTGTAACTAAACTATGGCTAGCTACTCAACCAGTGCAGGTCACCAGACACACTGTCTGGTGTGGCTACCAAGATAAGTTAGCACCAAGGGTACCCATGATGCAATGCACATGCAGATCAGCAGTCTACATCTGCTCACCGGATAGGGGTTTGCAACTCTGCAGCACATCAGCTGGGTAGGGGGACCAAGCATGCATCTGACTGTTACAGTGTGCCTACTGACCATGCTATTGTGCGTGTTCTGTGATCACCCTGAGAGTAAAGTCGTGGGGACAGCACCAGGTCCACAGTACCTGGGATGTTTGCTGTAGGTTTTGCTGCAGTTCACCATCACTGCCAGTGTATGGGTTATTCTTTGCAGATAGCCTTGGAGGTTTTCTATGTACATTCCTATATGCCATTGATGCATAGCCCATGTGGACCAGGATGCTTGCAACATAATGTATATTGAGTGAGATTGCCATGGACACCTGTTTTTGGAGCAGGGGTGTGTCTGGCCTCACATGAGGACGATATATGGAGCAAGCCCACCCAGGAGCGGCCCAAGGGGGGTGTGGGGCCGTGTGTGGAGACTCGGTGTAGGGGCCTCATTTGCATAAGTGGCCTTATTTGCGTACATATTTGCATAATGTTACCATACACTAACTTTTAGTAAACACGTCTCTTAATGAATGTATGAATAAAGAAAGACTAAAAGATTTCTACATTACTGTAATCCAGTGCCAACCGCCAGGCACATTAGGAACTACTACAAACACTCCCCATTTAGAACCCATAGCAAACCCGCTGCATCGTAACAGCACTACCCAGGACTCACAAAGCACCAGACCCTACCTATCAAAAGGCAACACTGCAAATATTAAACAAATACATTTTAGAGAACAACAATACATGACCTACTGGGGAAAGAGAACAAGTGGCAATGTCAAATAGGAATTACATAAGCAGAATACCTCAGCTCAGTTACACATGCAGAACATAGACCATCACCAAACAAGGAATCACAATTTAGAAACAGGAAGGCAATAATTAAACTGGGAACCCCAAAAGCCAAACTTGGAATGTACAACAACACTGTAGAAATAAAACTATAAATTAATTTCCTCTTGTACTAAACAAAGCGCAGACGTTAATGATGCACATTTCCCAGAGCTGACATATTCCAGTTAATAAATTCAAAATAAAGATATTTTTCTACTTTTTGTGCATTTTTTTTTCAGTTGCAATTGTTCCAGCCACTTTCTTCTGGTTTCTTCATGTCTTCTGCTAACTCTCCATCATCTGCTGTCCATTTGTTCTTTCTTCTCTCTTCTAGTTTTTTCCATTCTTTCTCTCTACATCTGCTTTAACATAGTAATTTTTATCCTTTTGGTCTTTCCTCATTCCTATTTCATCCACTCAAATTTTACCCCTCCATCCTCAATCCCCACTTACTCTCCCAATACCCGGCCAATTGTAGATTTTTGATCCCTCCCGTACAAAATATTTTTCCCCTCTCCATTTCACTCTCCCAGCCCCATCCCATTCTAATCCTCCCCCAGCATCAGCTCCCTTCTAGTTCCAGCCTCACCCAGCACCTGCTCCCTTCTAGTCCCTGCATCAACCCATTTCCAGTCCTAGCCCCCCATCAGCCCATTTCCAGTCCTAGCTCCCCATCCATTTCCAGTCCTATCCGAGTCCCTCCATTAGCTCATTTCCAAACCCAGCCCCCCATCAGCCCATTTCTAGTCCTTTCCTAGCCCCACCATCAGCCCATGTCAAATCCTAGCTCCCCTCCACTCAGCCCAATTCCAATCCAAGCCCCCCATGAGCCTACTTCCAGTTCTAGCCCCTACATGAGTCCATTTCAATCCAAGCCCCCACCACAGCCCATTTCCAATCTTAGCTCTCCCAACAGCCCATTTCCAGTCCTATCCTAGCTGCTCCATCAGCCTATTTCCTTTCCTAGCTCCCTCCCCTCACAGCCCATTTCCATTCCAAGCCCCCCTCCCCATCAGCTATTTGCAGTTCAAGCCCCCCTTCCACTCAGCCCATTTCCATTCCAAGTCCCCGTCCCCATCAGCTATTTGCAGTTCAAGCCTCCCTTCCACTCAGCCCATTTCCAGTCCTAGCAACCCTCCAACCCATTACCAGTCCTAGCCCCCATCAACCCACTTCCAGTCCTAACCCCCCATCAGCCCACTTCCAGTCCTAACCCCATCAGCCCATTTCCAGTCTTAGCCTCCCCATAGCCCATTACCAGTCCTAACCCCCATCACCCCCTTTCCAGACTTAGCCCCCCATAGCCCATTACCAGTCCTAACCCCCCATCAGCACACAGCCCATTAACAGTCCTAACCCCATCAGCCCACCTCCAGTCCTAACCCCCCCATCAGCCCATTTTCAGTCCTTGCCCCCCAATAGCCCATTTCCAGTCCTAATCCCCCATCAGCCCACAGCCTATTACCAGTCCTAACCCCCTCTCCCCCCCATCGGCCCAGGGAACATTAAAAAAAAAAAAGCTGGCTGCTGCCGCTGCTGCCGTGGCAGCAGCAGAATTGACTGTCCCGCGGGGCCGCCCCTGCCAGGCTGAGCTCTCCCAGCCCAGCTGAGCCTCTCCGTGATGGCTTTCAGATCCATGAAGGGAGAGTGTCTCACTGTCTCCCTCGCGGCTCTGTTAAGCCCGCAGGGGCTGATGGGAAATTTCCCATCAGCCCCTGCAGGCTTAACAGAGCACGAGGAGACACTCTCCCTTCCTGGATCTGAAAGCTGTTGCGGAGAGGCTCAGTCAGGCAGGGAGGGCTCAGCCGGGCAGGGGGGCCCGGGGACAGTCGATTCTGCCACGTCAGCGGCAGCAGCCAGCTTTTTTTAAAATTAATTAATTTTTACAGCAGAATGTTCTTTGCGCGGGGCCCCCTGAAATGCGGGGCCCTGTGCAAAAACATTCTTGCTCAATGGACGGGCCGGCCCTGAGCCCACCCTCTGTGGGTCAGGATAGGGAACATACCCCTAAGAGGACACGCAATGAAGTTACAATGTAACCCATTTAACATAATAATAGAACATATCTTTTTACTCAACGCATAATTAAACTCTGGAATTCGTTACCGGAGGATGTAGTAAAAGCTGTTAGTGTAGCTGGGTTTAAAAAAGGTTTGGACATGTTGCTGGAGGAAAGATCCATAAACCACTATTAAAGAGGACTAGGGAAATCCACTGCTTACCCCAGGATGAGCATTGTGGAACTTGTGTGCCTTTTGGGAACCCTTAGGTATTTGTGACCTGGATTGGCCACTGTTCAAAACAGGATACTGGGCTTGATGGACCTTGGTCTGACCCAGTATGGCATTTTTTATGTTCTTATGACACACTGGTGTGTCACCAAGAGCCAGGGAGTCAGATATTGGAAATCCTCATAACCCTATCTATTATGTAGATGAGACTAGAATCTGAATATATATATATTTATTTCTGTATGGCAAGCTGCAAGGGAAAACAACCTCTCTTTCCACTGTGTACAGACTCCAGAATGGGTTAACATTTTTTGATCTTGGCTTTAAGTTTAGTGTGAATGTTACTGGTCTTGAAGTACTACTGAAAAGATGTTAGCTACATACTTATACATAAATAAAAAAATAAAGATGCTTGATTTTAGTAACAGTTGCTAAAAAATAAAGTAAATTCTGTTAAAAATATTGTATATTTCCATTTGGTTTTAATAATGAAATATTTAGGCCTTTTGCTTGTTTAGTCACAGACTGTAGCGTTCAGTGTATCATACACACAGATATTGTGTCAAAACAGAAGAAAGATTGGAAACCATTGCTATAGACAGGAATACTGACATTTGAGTATTGAGACCCCAGTTTATTCTAATTTTCATTTTGGAAGAGGAAATAAACACCGGGTAATTAAGGAGAATAACTCTCAACCCTCGTATTGAGCCCTGCTTAGCAGTAGCATTCCAAGGGCAAGGCAATGGGTGTGGCCTGCCCTGGGTGCCAGACAGGAAGGAGGTGCCACTTCCAGGAGGGGCTTTTGCTCCGAGCGCCCAATAATGTCAGAACATCACTGGCGCTTAGTAAAAATCTATTTGTGCTATATAGCAGGTATAAATCACAAACGTTTTAACACATATAAGTGGATTCCCTTTGTAAATGGGGAATATATATGTAGATTTTTGGACCAACCACGCCATTCCCAAACCATGCCTCCAACTTGAAATCTCTATATGGTGTGGATATCACGTGTTAATAGTGGCTTTTTGGAATTGCATTTGCACGTGTATTCCAGTCTGCATGTGCAAATTCTTCTATTTGCATAGGCTGTTATTGAGAAATACGTATGTAGAGTTTTGTGCCAACCGTGCCACTCCCAAACCATAATATAATAATAATAAGGTCCTGTTTACTGATGTTTTTAGTGTTATATTATAAGCACTATTCTCAACACTGATGTACTACTGGAAATGCCGGGAATGAACTTTTTATGGCCCTCCCAGTTTTCAGATGAGGACTGAGTTTGGGGACCCCTGCTCTCGAATTACAATGGAGTAATACTAGAACTAAAGTGATGATGGTAGAGTAGCACACCTAGGGGCATGTTTACTAAGCCCCATGCCAGCAACGTGCATTTGGGTTGCATTACTAATGCAAGGCTGTGCACTAACTGCAGAGGGGAAGTTACTGCTATCTTCTTGCACTTACTGGGTTCCACCATGGTAAAATAACCACAGGAGCAACTAATGCCACTCATTAAGGAGGTGTTAGTTGCACCCACAGTACTTTCCCTGAGCGCAGGTAACATGGACTACAAACAACCAAACTAGCTGCACTGCCGTATCAAAGCCCCTGTCCAGTCCAATCTCCATCCCGATATACATTGCAAGGATAGCCCAAGGTCATTAGCACTGGGGTTCAAATCCTACTGGCACTCCTTGTGGGCTTGGGTTAAGTCACTAAACTCTCCATTGCCTCAGATACAAAATTAGATTGTAAGCCCTCCAAGAACAGGGAAATACCTACAGTACCTGATTGTAACTTGACTTGAACTACTGGAAAGGCATGAGTTTAATGCTTAATACATAAAATAATATATACAGAGAGTTTGAGGCTATTGCAGCACATTTTTTAATTCAAATATATATATATATGCTTATTAATATTCCATGTTTGAAAATATATTTAGGTCTTCTGATTTTAGGTTTTAACTGATCAACACCCTGATGCAATATAAAAATTAGGGGTCTGATATTGAGTGCCTGCTGCTAGTGCTCCTACTGAGGCTAACCATCCGCGCTGAATCTTAGATCTCGATATTCAATGCCACTGGTCGTATCCGGCCTCTGGCACTGAATATCAAGGTTGGCAATATTCAGCCACAGGCAGGTTGGGTTCTGCAGCAAAAGTAAGACCAGCATTTGCTGTGCCAGACCTTTACCACGTAGCCATAAGCAGGCAGTGGCTCAGTATCGCGGCTGCCTGGTTATGACTGGGTGCCGCTCTCGGAACGCCCTCAGCATGCCATCGGTTAGCATCAGAGCGTGCAGCGGGTGCACCCGTGGATAATAAGTGGCATTAACTCACTGAATATCCTGCTGATTGCGATTAATACCTTGCTAATCACTTTGAAAATCCCCTCCCTCTAATTTACAATGTCTAAAGTCTTAAAAATGGAAGCCCTAGATATACTCAAACTTAATAGACAAGAAATAAATATTTGCTCATGTTCTTCATGTATCCAGCTTGATCGTGTCTACTTTATAGACCGAGGACTATCAGATATTTGTTGTTGGGAAGCATATTTATGCACCTGTCATGCACTATGCAGACCTACCGGTAACATTATGCTGGTTCATAACATTTGAGTCAATTTTATTTGATATTCTACCTATTGTTACATGCATCAAGATAGATTATATTACAAAAGATAAAATTAATATATAGTTAAAACAATTTATACTCATAAATACATTTAAAACAATACCTTACCTTCCTCCAACCTGCAGCAGTACACTTTTATACTGACATTAATAGAGATTGTCAATAGTATAGTTCTTTATACAAGGAAACCTGCCAGTAGTACCAGCAGCCATCATCCACTGACATCATTATTTTCATATAAATTGTTTAGGCACTTCACATGTATGCTATACTTGTCTGTTTTAAGCTCTACCTTTTGTAAACTGTCGAATCTTGAACCTTGAACCTTAAATATAATGTATAAAAATCTATAGAATGAGCCTCCTCGTGCTGAATAAAGTGCTTCATATTATCTAGCTAAGAGTAGTCATATTTTTCACCTTTCTCATGAACCATGTATACACTGGTAAATAATTACTATAGCCAGTCATCATTTTAAATAAATGGCATTTATTCACAAGTAGTCTTGAAGTGAGCCTTTTCTGCATCATGCTTTGAGGGCACCAGAATTGATATAAGGAAACCATGGCAGGTAACCATGTTAGTCTACAGCAGCAACTGATGAAGTGGATTCTTCTTCTCGAAAGCTCATGCCGGTGCCCTCAGCCTCTATCATTTTCATGGTGGAAGTGGGGATCCTTCATATTTTATAGTTTACTATTATCTTATAGAACTATGTAAAAGTCATCAAAATATTTTATTTTAGCAACAAGGTTACATAGTAAATGACAGCAAATAAAGACCATAGTAGTCTCTCCGATCTGCCCAGCACAGATTCATCCAATTTTGATGGGTGCATATACTATATAAAATCTCCCATATAACCAAACACCGTTTCCCCTTCCCCCAGTCTTTTATCTGTCCCCTGAGTTCCTTTACCATCCTCCTCCATATCCATCCCTAGCAAACCCAGAATTTACCAATGTGGTAGCCTCCATCACTTCTACAATTAGGCTACTTCAAGTCCTGCCATCTTCAACATTGTGATACCCAAAGGGGGTCATTTTGGTAGCCCTATTCATGCTTTGGATGTCTGAAAAAGGGCATAGAGACATCCAAAGAACAGAGTCATCTCCAGAGCAAATTTAGAAGCCTGAATCTGTGGAAGTCACCAGCGTGAGGACATCCAAGTCTTTATGGGGGTGTTGGAGGCGTGGCTGGAGTGTTTCCAGGAAGTTGGACTTCCCCGCCTGATCTCAGAAACATCTGGCGTTGTGTCTAAGGCATCTGAAAAGTGCTTGTTTTGGCTAGAAAATATCCAGAGGGTGTAGAAAAAAAAAAAGCATTCCATCGTCCCCAGTGCGTGCTCAGGACAATTTCAATGATAGCAGCAGTGGGATTTGAACAATGATGTCCTTGTTGCTAATCTACTACTCTAACCATTAGGCTTTTCCTAGATTACTAGGATGGGGACTACTATTCTGGGGATATCTATGTAGATGCCCCTGCAGACCATATCGGGTACATCTGGGTTTGTGAAATCATGTCTGCATCAGGACATGCCTGCTGTTTTTCAAATGTTCTGGCTTAGGCTTAGATATCCCAAATTGCACTTGGACAATCTTCCTCAAATCTCCCTCAAAAGCAGCATTCAAACCAACTCTCAGCCCGTCTTTCTTGACTCATCGACAAGTTCTGAAATAATTTTATTGTATTAATTTATTTATTTCTAGGTACTTGCTATGTCACCCGTAGGATTAAAAGTCATCATAGCGGTTTATAACAGAACAGCAAGGAGATAGAAAACGAGGGAAAAAAGGGGAAATATATTCTGCAAGGCAGGAAGAGGTGGTGGGGGGGGGGGGGGAAATACAGGTGAAGCCCTAGGAAGCCACAGCTGTCAAGATTAGTGTTGCTGGGGTATAAAAAAGATCCAGGCTCCCAGTGTTCATTCATTCTGCATTTCAACAATGCTTCCTCTATATAGTTCAGGCCAGCCTTCTTGGAAGTGCCATGTTTAGAAATGGGTTTTAGGAGAATCACAGCCCCTTTCTCTGATGCCCTATGTTGTCTTCAAATCACAGAACCACTTTGGGTAAGTCTTCTTTTGAGCCAAAGGAAAAAGAATCAAATTTTCCCCACAATCAATACAGATATTAGAGCTTAGTGTCATGGTATTATACTGTGGGGTCCTATTCAATTAGGATTCTCTTGCACTTTGCACCTTTGGGAAATTCTTGCTGTACCGGTCTTCAAAAGGTAACATTATTTTTTCTTTCCACATGGTATAATATTGTCCTAAATTTATGAATGAATGTACAGCGAAACTGCTGTCATGTACTTACAGTACAATACTGCCATGTTTCTCTGAGAATCTGACGGCTAAGTGAAATGATTCTAAATTCTTTAAAAAGCATGAAGTAGTCTTTATATTCTGTCAAAGACATGCTTCATGCCTTTGAACCTTTGCCCGGTCGAATCCCTGGGTTGTTTACCATTGCATGGTGCCTGCGAGCTTATATGTGCTGTTATCACAGCCATATTTCACTGCTTGAGGAGTATAGCACAGTGCGCTTTGTAATGATGGTATGAGCTGGAGCGGATATGTAATAACCATTTTCCATAACAGAGGATTAGCGCTCTGCTTCTTAATGAGAGGTGCTGATGTGCAATGACCCTTGCTTTTCCTAAACACACAGCAATCTAATTTGAACCTGTCTGACAATTACAGGCCTCGATGGAGCACTTTGCTGTGAAACGGTCAAATCACAATAGAATTAGAAGATGTTGCAGTAAGATCGCCAGGGAAATGAAGCACATCCGAAACTGCAGGTTTATTCCTTTAAAGCGACAGCACTGGCAGAAAACTTTTGTTAGATAATTAAGTTGCCGGTTAAACCAAGCAGACTAATTAAGATGCCCCCTCCCCCGCTTGACAGTTTTAATTTATATTCCTAGAGAGATATTAAAAGCAGGGTGTTCTGTAAGCTCCTCCTTCTTAGCCATGCCTACCAGTTGGACTCTTAAGTAAACTGGGTCCTGCTTGACTAATCTTTATCAGGGCCCCATGCAGGCATCGCATTAATCTGTCGAAACTTTCAATATACCTGAAAGGTATCCTCAGAGCTCTTGCTTTTTACCAAGGAATTCAGCTAAAGACCATATTGCAGAACCAGAAGGAATTAAATAGTAGCAAAAAGAAAAAGACAGAGTCAAGGAAACAGCAAGCTTGCTTTCAAAGGAATGTAGCTAGTGCTACGTTTACACTCCGTATACACAGCAATGAAGATTTTCTTATTGTTACTTCAGGTTCTAGTTACATTTTAAAACCTCCATCCGGTTTTTCAAGAATTATAATTTTCTGGAAGTGATAATTATATCCTGCAATAAGTAATGAAAAAAGAAAACATTTAAAAAATATATTTTCATCCGAATATTTTAATGATTTATTTTCATCTGTATATTTAAAAGTATATGCTGGTATATGTGTTTACTTAGAGCAGGGCTTCTGGTCTTGTATGATTCTACCAACAGGGGAAGGGCTGCAAAATTCACTCCTTCCTATAGAACTTGCTTGTCCCCACAGCATCACCAGTGGGAGAGGTCCCATTGGGACGTCCATCCCCGCTATTCAGACCCCCTCCCGACCCCGACTAATTTTTCCGCTCATTGGGGGCAGCAAACGGGAGGATTGAGAGTGGCATTAGAGCAGCAGTGGGCAGTCGTCGGCCCTGGACATACAAGGCCGATTCCAATGTCGGCCCTGTACGTCCAGGGCTGGCGGCTTGAATGGGCAACGTTTTACACCTCTGAGGTGGAATAAGTTCCCCTAGTCAGGAGGAACAGGCAGGCCTGGAGCTGGTAAGAGGCGGCAGGGGGCAGAGGACATTCTCTGAAGCCCGACCCTGGCCTTGGGAGGCCAGATTGGGGGTTGGACTGCAGAATATGCAGTGTCGTTACCGGCCGCCGGGGATCATGGCTTTTGAATGGAGCCACGGTGCCATAGCAAATGGATGCCGTGGTGCCATGGCTCCATTGAAAAGCCCTGATTGAACTATCCAGGCAAGGCCTGTACATGAATCGTGGCCCCAGCCTGCATGTACAAGCCTGGATGTGATTCTAACCCTGTGGGGCTAGACGTGCCCCACAGGATCAGAATCCCAGCTAACTCTGTACATCTGGTTCCTATCAAACGCAGAGAGGGTCAGGAAGTCAATGTCAGAATTGGGCCCGTTATGTCTGACTGCACTTTCCTCTTCTGCCTCCCAGTGCCTGATTGCTGCTTTGATCTACATGGTACAAAGTCATAGTCAGCTCTGAGTGGCACTGGAGGACATTGCTGGATATGCTGCTGCTCTTCTTCTCTTCCTGTTTCTAGATTAACATGGGACCTTGTCCCAGGAACACGACTGGAGGCACAGCTTGTATGAATGAGTTTCTGGGGCTATGTGAAGGGCTGGGAAGAAGGCTGTGGAGAGACTGGGGAGGGGGCTTTTTGCATAAAAGAAATGGGTGGTTGTCGGACAGCAGGAGAGGTTTGAATAGAGGACCTGGAAATGGGTGAAAGAGAGGATGGGGGTTGTCTGTGGGCGCATGTGTATGTGTGTGTGTGTGTGGGGGGGGGGTGTTACCTGGAATGGGTACAAAGAAGTCCAGGACAGGAAGGGAAGAGAGAAGGAATAAGGACCAGGACTGAGGAGAGGAAAAGAAAAGTGGGTGGGGATAAGGGAGGATGAGAGGGAGCAGGGCTGGAGCCAGTGAAGTGTACCTCCCTCTCCTCTTTCCAGATCCAGAACTTTCCGCTCTTCTTTCTCCTCTCCCATTCCTGATCCTGCTGCTTTCTCATACTTGATCTTCCCTCCTTTTCTCACCATCCCAGCCAATAAAGACCATACGACCTATCCAATTTGCCCATCCATAAGAACTGTTTCATTCTATAACCCCTTCTTTTCCCTACCTTTGATATTTCTTCCCCTACTTCTCCCCTTCAAGCCTCCTTCCCTTTCCAATCTCAAATCTACATTCCCTTTCCTTTCTACATCCTTGAGATCTAATTTTCTTCTCCACAGGCATCGATACCTCAAATTCTCTATGTATAAGTCTCCCAAAAGAACAAAATAAGTTATTGAGACAGAAGCACCATATTTTCATTATGCAAATAGAAATTCATACCATTAAATATGCAAAATAATATAAATGTGGGCAGATGAAGCCACATAATTGCTTCTGAATTTCAGAAACTTTGCTGGGGAATTTTCTAACTCATAGCACAAAATCTACCTGTGAGCTGCCAGAGGAAACTGATTATGTGCTTTAAATTCAAGAACAACCAGTCCTAAATAGACTTACAGGGTCATTCTGAACCACGAATAAGTCGTTTGCACGTATGTTGGAGACGTGCGCCTAGCAGAGACATCCAGACAGCATTCTGAACACGAGTCCACATGCACATACAAAAGAGATGTGCATGTTTCTCTGGATGTGGGCAGGTAGGGGCGGAACATGGGCATGGAGGAGAGAAGCGTGGGTGTGTCCAGTGGCAAAAACATCCAGACAGTATTCCGCCAGGGCCTGTGTATGTATAAGTGATTATCCATGAGCATCTATGTTATACCTCCTAAAATGTGGAACAACATAAATGGAGGGACCAAAATAAGGTAAATAAATCTTACTGTGTAAAGCTGGACATACTGCTCTGTGCCCCACTGCATCCCAGTGAAAAGTATGATGGTGACAATACCTGTGTGCCTGCTGTATCAGGGTGCACAGGATGCAGATGTACATACCATTATGCACAAAGTAAGGACAAGTACAAGGTGCATGAGAAAGAACAGGCAGCACCAGGGAAACAGGGGCAAATGATACATATGCCCATAGTGACTGAGGCAGAAGGAAACACAGAGCCCAGCGGGTGCGTGAAAAACTTTTTATTGTGTGCATGACAAAAAAGGTAACACCTGCACAACTGACACCAGTGCCCAAGCAAGCCTACCCAATACACCCAGGAGCCCTCCAACAGCAAGACATATACCACCTCCTCCCGTATGCCCCCACCCCACCATTCCTACTACTCACTGAACATGCAGGTCATCTGCAACACCCAGATGGAGATTCAGGATGTTGTGGTATGCTTCCCTAGCACCTGCCATGATACCTACATCCTGGCCCAGTCAGGGATACATGAAGACTTTGAGGACGATACCATCACCGGTGGCTGGCTGCTTGGTGAGTGGACATAGGATGGCATCTCATGCACATGCATGCATACCCCCAGAGGTACAAGGGCATGGTCAGCAATGTGCATGCAGGCAGGCCATGCCCACAGGGGGGCCACACCATGGCTATGGTTGTCCATATGTGGCAGGGGGCTACTGGCGCCCCTGCCATTGCATTGTCAGTGGGGGTGGCCAGCTAAAATCACTGCATGGATGTGTTGGGGGCTGTGACTTCACCACAGATGGCGATGCACAGGGGTCAGAGCTAGCCAGCCCTAGGTATGGAGGGGTCACCACATAGCACAGTTGCAGTGCACATGCATGTTGATCTTGGTGGGCTGTCATGTGGTGCATGGGTATGCTGACACCCGCATAGCTGGCCATGGTGCAACATGTGGACATTACTGCCACTATTCCTCTCCACAGGTGATAGGGGATACCCACTGAGGGACTAGCTCATGACCCCCATTGTCAACCCATGCACATCTGAGGAGCACAGATACAACCGGTCCCACTAGCTGACCCACTCCATCATCAAGCGGACATTTGGCCTGCTGAAGAGCCGCTTCTGTTGCCTTGATGACTGGCCTGGTGGTGAGTTGCTGTATGCCCCAGCCAAGGTGTGCAAGATATTCCTGGCATGCTGCATGCTGCACAACTACGCCCTGCGCCAGAGGCAGCCCACATCTGATGCCACAGTCAACAAGCCCAAGGGCGAGATGGATGACATGATGACCCCCCAGCCATCACAGAGTCCTACCTACCAATGTGCTGTGGTGACAAGGAGGACCCTCATGGAGACACACTTTGTTTGAGGTAGGCTGCCTGTGCCAGTGGAACTGGGAGGTGGGTGGCAGGGCTGGGCATCAGCAGGCAGGCCCCATGTGTACACACCTTGGTCTGCTGTGCAGTGAGCCATTCTGGCCACTGCAGGAGGTTACCCCCCCCCCCCCCCACCACCACATCTGCCTCTATATGCCTCCAGTCCCAGGAGAACTGGCCTGACATACGTATCAGCCTTCTATGTCCAGGGCCACAGACCACCCACTGCCTACCCTATCTCGGCCACCATTCCCCCCTTTCCCATCCCTGGCTAGACTTCGAGTGTGGCCACCATGTATGTACTGAGAGGTTAGTCAAGGTCAGCAGAGGGGGCGGAATGGCTGGGATGGATGTCCAAATAGAACCCCCATCCCCATTATTCAGGCCTTAGAATGACCCCTTATGTGGATATACACACAGACACAGTGTTCCATGGTTACAGTCTTTATTTGTGGTACAGCAGCATACATTTCCACATATGGCTCTGTGCTGTCCCGGTACCCCCCATTAATGGGCACCTGGTTCTGGCACCTCATTGCATGGGCCCAGGTGGGGACAGGAGCGCCTCTGTTAGCTGCTCCACGGCCTGGGTGAGGGCCTGGAAGTTACCCCTGATGCCCCAGAGGTGCTCCACTATCTGTTCCAGGGGCTCCACTGCTGCAGGAGCCTTCTCCACCGCCCCATCCTCCCCCTCCATCCCTCCCTCTGCCCCCTGCCCCCTCCCATCCACTCCCTCCAGCCCCTGTCCCCTCCCATCCCCACCCTCTGCCTCCTGCCCTGCCATTCTCTTCCTCTGCCCCCTCCCGTGGTGTGGTGGGTCCAGCTAACCCCTGCTCCTTTTGCCCTTTTATTTTGCAGCTACTTCCTGGCTCTTTGCAATGTTGTTGTCCCACCACATGCATTTCCCCTCCCTCCTCCCTTTCCCACTATGACCTACTTACTGCGCTAGGGTGGTCCTGATTCACTCCCAGCCCTTGCGTGCTGCAGCTAGAACTGGCCATCTGTATGCCACAGGGAGCAGGGCACTTTTGTTCTCAATCACCAGCCTGCAGAGCAGATGAATCTCTGCCTCTGAGACAATGACCTGCTGCGTTGCCATTTTCCAAGGGTCTAGAGGCGGATGGGGGGGTAGTCACTATATCCTGTTTCCTGTCACATGTAGGAAACAGTGCTGGTGGGCATGTTTTCTGACTTACACATCCGCAGCATAGCACCCGAACTTATACATGCCAGTTGCACGTGGATGAACCACTCATTTGGATGCCTGTTGCATGTTTAATGGCGCAGGTGTACAACTCCACAATCCATGTGCGGCTGCATGTCTAGACATTCAGGCTTGAAATACTGTCTTTGTTGGGGACGTACGCGTGTTGTACGTTTACATCTGCCTGGTATGTCTTTCTCTGAATCGCCCTCTAAGGGGGTTATTTTAGAAGCTCTATTCTCATTTTAAACTTGAATGTGATGCCAGAAAGCAGGAAACCATGCCCACATCTAAAACATTTTATTTATTTATTTTATTTATTTAACAATTCTTTTATACCGCGCTATTACAATCAGTGCGGTGTACACTAAACAAGAACATACTACAATGCAAACAAGTAACATTGAGTTTTACATTGAACAGGGAACTTCAACAATAGGACAACTGGGGGAACTATGTACAGAATAACTTAATGGTATATACAGTAGTATAAAACTCAATTGGATAATGCAATGTGGTTTACTAATAGGACTAGAGAGAAGGTTGACCAACTAGCCCTTTTCAGGTTGTATAGATGTGCTAGTTTTGTTAATGTCTAGGTTGACTTCTGGGTAGCATTTTGTGAACAAGTGGTATTTCAATGATTTTCTGAATAGGATTAGGTCTTTGATAGCACGGATTTCGTGAGGTAGTGTATTCCAGTTTAGAGGTGCAAATAAGGAGAAGGCCCTGTTGGAGGTAGCCTTAGTGCACTTCGTTATTATTTTTGGGACTATTAAGGTGTTCATTGATGTGGTTCTCCTTTTTCTGTTTTCCAGGGTGCCCTGGATAAGCTTGCTGATTGGTGTAGGGGGGTAGTTATTTAGGGCCTTGAAAGTAAGGACTAAAGACTTATACTGGATTCTGGCATGTAATGGTAACCAATGCAGATCTTTCATGATGGGTGTTATATGGTCCGATCTTGATGAGCCGGAGAGGACTCTGGCGGCTGTATTCATGGCTAGGCGGAGCGGATTTAAAGTTGATTGAGGGAGGCCATGAAGGATGATGTTGGCAAAATCCAGGTGTGGGAGGACTAATGCTTGGAAGGTTGTTCGGAAGTCTGTAGGATCTAGTAGGGAGCGGAGGTGACGTAGCGATTTGATCTTATAATATATAGTTTTTGTGATGTTCTTGACATGTGTTGTCATGTCCAAGTGCTGATCCAATGTGATGCCGAGGTAACGGATTGTAGCTTTTGATTTCAACTCTACGTTGTTGACGAGTAATGATGGAGGAGGTATGAACTTACGATTCCTTGTGACAAAAAGAACATCAGTTTTGTTGTGGTTAATCCGAAGGTTTTGTGATAGCAACCATTCGGCTACAGCTTCAAAACAATAGATTATTGGGGAGAATACTGGATGTTCAATTGTGAACGGCATATATAGGAGGATGTCATCTGCGTAAGCGAGACATTGTACGTTAAAGGATCTGATCAAGTCACATATCGGCTGCATGTAGATATTAAACATTAGTGCCGATAAGGACGATCCTTGGGGTACTCCCTGTGATTGCAGGAATGGTTCTGAAGATGCGTGGCCTGTTTTTACTTGTTGCCACCTGTTAGATAAGTATGATTTACACCATTCGAGTGCTGTGCTTTGAATCCCCTTATCTTTCAAGCGTTGTAGTAGTATGTCATGATTCACCGAGTCGAAAGCGGCGGAAATGTCGAGGAAGATGAGGACAAAACCCTGTTGTATGTTATTTATTCCTGTTATCAGAACATTGAATAGGGTTGTAAGGACTGTGTCAACTCCATGTGCTTCCCTGAAGCCGTGTTGAGATGGATCAAGTGGTGCTTCAGTGTCAATATGGTGTTGGATTTGTTGTTGGGCGGCCTTCTCAATGATTTTTGCAAGCTGTGGGATGCTCGAGATAGGCCTGAAGGATTCAACTTTGGATGGGTCCAGTCTATTATTCTTCAGTAGGGGCTTGATGGAAGTGTGTTTCAGACTCTGTGGGAATGAACCTGTTGAGAAGGACTGGTTCAGTATTCTGCTCAATCTTTGACTGAGGTCATGTCGCATGTCTTTGATCCAGCTGGCTGGACATGGGTCATTAGGAGCTGTACTGGGATTGATTGAGGCAATAATGTTCACAACCTCTTTATTTGATACAGTGGAGAAATTCTGTAGTGGCATTGCATGGGATTCCTTAGGTGAAGTGGAGGCGTTATTGACATTTATGTCTGTGTTGGTTTTAATCATCTTCGATTGCAGGTAGTTTGCGTAGTCCTGCGGCTGAGGCATAGGGGGTTGTGCTGAGACCGGTTCTCCTGTTATGGACTTTACTATGCTGAACAATGCATGTGGTTTATTGATAGAGCGTTTTATTAAGCCTGTGTGGTAAGTTTTCCTGCTCTGTGTTACCTTTGCTCGGTGGGTAGTTAAGTATGAACCATATGCTGCCAGCGCCTCAGGAGAGTGAGTTCGTCGCCACTGTTGCTCAAGTTTGCGTAGATGGTGGAGAGATGTACGAAGGTCTGTGGAGAACCATGGAGTATGCTCACGTTTTCGAATTCTCTTTTCAGTGAGTGATGGGCAGGAGGCAGCTCTCAGGTTTTCATCCCATTTGGATATGAGATCATCTAAGTCCATGGTTGTGTTGGCCATGAGAGGTCTGAGATTCTCTAGGACTACATTCTGGTTGAGTGGTCTGAAGCAGGTTGTGTGAGTTCCGGATGTGTTAGAAGACTTTCGGCTTTTGTGGGATGTGTTAATGGGTATATTGAAACTGAGAAGACTGTGGTCCGACCAGGGTACTGGTATTATAGATAGTGCAAGAGTTAGGGGTATCGTGGCGTTGGAGAGAGGTGCAAAAATGAGGTCTAGTTTGCCACCCTTAGTGTGGGTGGGGGAATCGACATGCTGTTTGTAACCTAGGTCCTCGAGGGCATCAAAGAATGCTGCTGAGTGGCTGTCTTGAAGAGATGGGAGATTGAAGTCACCGATTAGCCAACTTGGTGAGCGTGAGGTGGATGTGGTACATGCTTGCTCAATTATAGTTGGAAGATCATCTGGTGAGGGGGAGGGTGCCCGATAGAAAAGGTTGATTGTGCAGAGCTCATTAGCTATAGTGAGGGAGTCAAGGTAAGTTGAGCTGGAGGAGTTGCACATCTTGAAGTGTAAATCAGCTTTTGCCAGGATGAGGGTTCCACCACCTTTCTGACTGGATCTGTGGGATGTGTATATCACAAATCCCGGCGGCAGCATCTGATTCAGTAGTACGTTGTCGCAGTCGGATAGCCATGTCTCCGTGATCATCAAGATGTCAAGATTATATTGGGGTATAAGGTCAATGGTTGCGGGCCATTTAGATCGTACTGATCTGGCATTTATCAGTGCACATTTTAGTAGGCGTTGGTGATGTTGCTTCTCTTCTTGTATCCTTATGATGGTTTGGAGAGGAATGTTGAGTAGATGAGAGTGGGATGTAAAGTTATTTTTTGCCGTAGTGTGGTGGGGGAATTCGGACCATCTCCTTCCGTATGTGCGTAGGATTGGTATATGATATGTATCATGGTTGAATGCATTTGAGGTGTAAGGGAGACCAAGGGTAAGGAAGGTCAAGAATAAAGCAGAACTTTGTACATTCTCTTGGGTGTTATTAATGAGAAGGATAGTTGTAGAATTGTTGGCTACAGTGCAGTGTGATGCAGTATTTGCACTCAGGCGGGATTAATTGCAATAGTACTGTGATTGCAGGTGGTAATAGCAATAGTGGTAATAGTACATAAGGATTCTAATTACTAGTATATAGTGAGATAATTGCATGACAAGCAGTACAGAGTATGCAAAACGTTATCAATGGAGAGAAAGGTACATGGGTATTGTTGCTAGTAGAGTTTAACAACAGACATAGCTACATGATATAGTTAAAGCTCAAGTGACTGCTGGATAAAGGTCAAGGTAAAGGCTGCTATCTCAAGATACAGTTAGTTGTGAAGGACTTGCCTTTTTAGGTATTGGTAGCTGGCTCTGGTCCAGGTGTGAGTCGTGGCTTCGTTCGTGGCTTGCTGGAGTGCCACCGCCTACCACCCCGTTCCACGCCTAAGGGCCACGCCAAAGGGCCCTCTGGCGAGGCCCTCAGGCGCGGGCGCGCCCGATGGCGTGAAGATTTTAAAGAGTTGCACAGCCCCGACTGGGCTGTGTGCAGTAGTTGGCCCCTCCTTCCGCTGGTGGCTCGATCCCCGGGAAGGGGAGAGCTGCTGGTGGTGGTGGGGGCTGAAGAGGAGCAGTGCCCGATGGCGTGAAGATTTTAAAGAGTTGCACAGCCCCGACTGGGCTGTGTGCAGTAGTTGGCCCCTCCTTCCGCTGGTGGCTCGATCCCCGGGAAGGGGAGAGCTGCTGGTGGTGGTGGGGGCTGAAGAGGAGCAGCGCCCGATGGCGTGAAGATTTTAAAGAGTTGCACAGCCCCGACTGGGCTGTGTGCAGTAGTTGGCCCCTCCTTCCGCTGGTGGCTCGATCCCCGGGAAGGGGAGAGCTGCTGGTGGTGGTGGGGGCTGAAGAGGAGCAGCGCCCGATGGCGTGAAGATTTTAAAGAGTTGCACAGCCCCGACTGGGCTGTGTGCAGTAGTTGGCCCCTCCTTCCGCTGGTGGCTCGATCCCCGGGAAGGGGAGAGCTGCTGTTGGTGGTGGGGGCTGAAGAGGAGCAGCGCCCGATGGCGCGAAGATTTTAAAGAGTTGCACAGCCCCGACTGGGCTGTGTGCAGTAGTTGGCCCCTCCTTCCGCTGGTGGCTCGATCCCCGGGAAGGGGAGAGCTGCTGTTGGTGGTGGGGGCTGAAGAGGAGCAGCGCCCGATGGCGCGAAGATTTTAAAGAGTTGCACAGCCCCGACTGGGCTGTGTGCAGTAGTTGGCCCCTCCTTCCGCTGGTGGCTCGATCCCCGGGAAGGGGAGAGCTGCTGGTGGTGGTGGGGGCTGAAGAGGAGCAGCGCCCGATGGCGCGAAGATTTTAAAGAGTTGCACAGCCCCGACTGGGCTGTGTGCAGTAGTTGGCCCCTCCTTCCGCTGGTGGCTCGATCCCCGGGAAGGGGAGAGCTGCTGGTGGTGGTGGGGGCTGAAGAGGAGCAGCGCCCGATGGCGCGAAGATTTTAAAGAGTTGCACAGCCCCGACTGGGCTGTGTGCAGTAGTTGGCCCCTCCTTCCGCTGGTGGCTCGATCCCCGGGAAGGGGAGAGCTGCTGGTGGTGGTGGGGGCTGAAGATATTGTAAAGGCCAAATGATGAATGTATTCACACCAAGCATATTAATCTTTGTACATCTTTGTGGGAAGCGTTCCAGGAGTGTTTCTGGGTGTGGCCTGAATAGTGCCAGTGCCTGCACATCTGTGATTTATTTTACATTGGCCAGCAAGGTGCAGAGTGGATTTTTTTTTTAATTTTTTATTTATAGCATTTTAAACACAATTACAAGAAAGTTCACAGAACAATCTTGGAGAAAAAGAGCAAATACAATTAGTAACTAACAAAGCAAGAAAAACACAAAGTAGCAATACAGAAACCTGAAACAATGTATTTACTCACCCTTGCCCACAAATAGGAGAGGGGTGGAGAAAAAGAAAAAACCAATACATTTCAACCACACAGAGAACAAGCAATCGTGGCAGCCTACAACCCGGAGTATACATTAAGCGAGCTCAGGGGAGGCCCCAATAGAGGATTCCAGTCAACGAGCTGAAGTAAAGGCTACCAGTTGAGAGGGGTCATAAAAAATGTAAGAAACAGAGTGATATTTCACTAAACACTTACAAGGGTGTTTCAGGAAAAACAGGCCCCCCAACTGAAGAACTCCAGAACGCAATAAAAGAAATTCTCTACGCCGCCTCTGAGTTTCTCTAGATAGGTCCGGATAAAATCCGGACCATCAAACCTTTGAAAGGCAGCTTCCGCTTCCGAAAGAAGAGCCTCAGTAACCATTCTTTATCTGACAATAACGCAAATGTAATTAACAAAGTAGAAGGAACAGATGGTTCACTAAGAGAATTTTCTAACAAATCAGTAACATTCAAAACATTTGCCTGAGCTAGGTCCCCCCCAATATTCACTAGCCCAGATGAGAGTTTCCCCTTAGGCAAATAATAAATCTTTACCAAAGGTGGCACTAACTCGGGGGGAAACCCCCAACACCTCCACCAAATATTGTTTAAACATATCCCGTGGGGACACAGTAGAAATTCTAGGAAAGTTAATTAATCTTAAGTTATTAGACCTTGATAGATTATCCAAATGCTCTAACTTAACATGAACCACAGAAAAGTTATTTTTCAACATATCAGTCTGTTCTTCTAGAGCATCCACTTTCCTACGGTACTCTCAGGGAGGAGTAGCCTAGTGGTTGGGGCAAGGTACTTCAGGCCAGAAGGTCGGGGGTTCAAATCCCACTAGAGGACAGCAACCTTGGGCCGGAAGGACTGGGGTTTCTAGTCCCACAGATGCTCCTTGTGGTCTTGGGCAAGCCACTTAACCCTCCACTGCCCATGTTCCCTGTAAGTATTAGTGTATGTGTCTCATATCCCCACGTGTTAAATGTATCCCCCAATTGTGTTGTGACCGCTTTGATTGAAGGATAAGGCGGGATACAAAACTGTCTAAATAAATAAAAAATAATTGCAAACCTTCCACCTTCCACTCCACATTCTCCAAAGCAACTGCTGAATCATTCATCTTCTGAGTTAAAGATGCAATCTTTGGAACTAAGGCTTCTCCAAGGGAGAGAATAGCTTGCCAGATGGACTCCAAGGTGAAACTGGATGGCCGCTTCCTAGAAACTACCAAAGCAGAGTCCACAGTTACCGCAGCTTCCATTTTTGCCGTTGGCTCACCTCGAGACAACTCAGGAACAACCGGCCCTGAGTACTCCTCCCCAATCGGCATCGAGGTTGGAGATATACTATGCAGCCCATCGGCTGCACTTCCAAAGCCCCTCTGTCCTGATGCTTTGGACCCTCTCAAAGCTCCATCCAACTCCTCCATTGGGGGGGGGGGGGGGACAAGCTCCAAAAAAACAGCAGGAAGGGGCTGGCTCCGCTGAATTTTCGGCGCGGGGCTCAGCGGGGAGAGTGGATTTTTTAAATGTGCCAATTTATCCCTACTATAAATCACGACTAAGGATGAGACTTTGTTGTCTGTTGGTACTGCTTGTGGCAGTGGTGACTGGAGGAGCTTGGCTTGTGAGTTTTTGGCTTGACTGTCATCTGTGTCCACATAGGTGTCTTTTGAGTTACCTCTTCCTGTATCTTTCTCAAATCTATCTTTCTCCCCCCTTTCAAGATCCTTATAGAATCCCACTCCCTAATCCCCTCCATTCCTCAACTATGCTAATCCCATACTCCCAGTGTCCTACTCCCTGGCCCTTGGTATGTCAGTCCTCCGGTTTCATAGTTGTTTGGTGCCTACTGTGTGTGTGTACCTCTGTGTTCCCTGCAGCTTCTGTGTCTCTGTCTGGTTCCTTGATGCATGTTTATGTGTTCCCCAGTGTTCTCTTCAGCCTCTGTGTGTGTAGGTGTGTGTGTATGTGGAGGTGCAGTGTTGTGGGTGCTGATGGTGGGAGTCACTTGATGCTGGTGGAGGGAGGCAGGAACCATGGATACTATGAACACATGGTTTGTGGTGGCTGTGTTGCAAAAGGCCTACAGGGAGCACAAGAGAGACACTCAGAGACATCGATATCAGAGGGTCTACAGACCCAGGACCCAATTGCTGGACCTCATGGATGAGCAGTGCCTCAGCAGGTACCAGGTTCCACTTTGATAAGGCAGCCATCCACTGTCTCTGTCTGGAGCTAGCACCACTCTTCCACTCCACCACACAGAGAGGCCAGCCCATGCCTGTCTGCCTCAATGGTACCATGGCTCTTGCCTTCCTAGCCACTGGCAAGTTCCAGTCTGTGTTGGTCTCCACTATGGGTTTCAGAAACTCAGCCATACCACAGTTCATCTTTCAATTCCTGAGGCGCTTTCTAACCCACACCACAGAATAGGGAGCCTTTCTGCAGATCATGTAGCAGAGGTAGCAAACCATGATCCAGTTACATGAGATAGCCAGATTTTCATTGCTATGGTGTCATCAACTGTATACATGTGGCTATCAGTCCCCAACAAGGGATAGAGTCCACCAACCTCAACAGGAAGGTACTCCACTAATCCAACATCCTGACCCATTCTGGCATCTATCAAAAGTCTGAGAGTGGACAAACCACTGATTGATGACTGCTAGGTAAAACCTGCTTCAGCACACTCCATTATCTATGAGTAGACATGTGGATGCTAGGAGGTCATAGTGATCGATGGTAGCTGCAGCACTTGGAAAACAGAGTCCATGCTTATAGTGTCCATTCAGCACATGAAACACAGTGCTGCAGTAACTTAACATATGTCTGCTCTCCCTCCACCATGCAGCTGACAGAGGCTATCCTCTAAGGAGATGGTTCCTGATTCCCATCATGGTACCACACACAGAGGCAGAAGAACAATACAACAGGGCATACAAACACATCTGAACCATCATCAAGGAGACACTTGGGAAGTTGAAGAACCACTTCCATTGCTTAGATACAGGGAGAGCTCCTCTACAACACAACCTGGGTATGTCAGATATTCATAGCCTGCTGCATGCTCCACAATCTGGCTATGAGGCAACTGGAAACAGGTGGCCAAGATATAGAGTAAGAGGCAGAAGGACCAAGACAGGAGAACACTGGGTAGCCATACCAACTGGGCATGGGGACAAGAGACACTTTATGTGAAGGTACAATAGGTGTTTATTTGCACAAATGTACCATCCACCACCATTCCCCCTCCATTCCCCCTCCATAGCTCACCCTGCCCCACCCTCACTCCCTCCCCCTACATCTTCCCTGTGCAGCCATTCCCATCACCAACATACTCCCCCCCCCAGTGCCCATCACCCCACCCCACCCCATCTAAACAACCCCCATAGCACCAACCCCCTTCCCGCCGCTAAAGGTGGACATATGAGCATGTCATTTCTTCCCATGTTCCTTCCCCCATTCCCTGCCCCTCTGACCCTTACTTTCTACCCCCTGCCCTTGCCCTTGAATGTTTGTTTGATGGTGTGCTGGATGATTTCTCACTGCTTTCTGAGGAGCTGTTGGAGACATTGTCCAGTTTACTAGCACTTTGGAAGGCATCCTGGAAGGGGGTTCCCTCTTCCAAGGGGCACAGGTCCCAAAATATTGGAAAGGGTAGCATTTGCTGCACAGACATCTATGTTGATGTGCCTGGGCCTATGATGGTAAAAATAGAGAGCAGAGTTGCCCTCTTCTTTGCCACACATGCAGACAGGGAATCAGGGGTGCAGATAGGGCTGTGGCAGTTTGGAAAGATGCAGGTGGGGGCTGAGGCACACTGCTCCATGAAGTGGTGCAAGTCCATGCTCAGGTCTATGATTTCATCAATGAGTGTCTCTATTACCTTCATCTATCTCCCTTATAGATGGATGTAGCGCTCCTGGAGGGGGCCAGTGATCTCATCAGCTCCAGTTTCTCCACATGCATTGCCTGGAGCTGCACATTCTGCTGCAGAAGACGTTCTCCACAGTGCAAAAGCTGATGACTCTTCTGACTGGCGCAAGGGAGGTCTTCATCCATAGCTGCTCCTGTGCCCTCCCCAAACACCTGACCATCATCGAAGAAGAAGACAGAGGTAGAAGCTGTAGATCACACCCCTTGATGACATCTTATCACTCTAGTTGGGCAGTGGCATGGTCATCACCCTCGGCTCTGGACACCTTCTCCTCCACCTTGACTTGAGTGCTACTGTAGTGCCTGGGTGTGATGACCTGTAGTGTGGGACTCCCTCCAGGGGTCTGGATGCTGAGATCCAGACTTCTGCCTCTTGTGGATCTCCAGTCTCATCCTCTCCTGTAAGTAGGACATGACATGCACTCATTCACCAGGTGCAAGCTTTCTATCCATCTCATTTCATGTTAATGATGCAAGCCCTTTCCACACATATATCACTTCTGGTGCAGTGTTTCACAGTGTGTGACTGAGGATTGCATTCAGAGTATGGTCATGTTTCCTACTGCATCGGCACTTCCCAATGGCAACTCACATCATACAAGCGAAAAGAACAGGGCTGTGTGCAGATCCACCATAGAAAGGTTTTGAAAGTTGTGCCATCCAATACCACATACTCTGCATGTCCATAGCAAGCCACATGATTCCAAGTGCACAATGAAAGTGAGTAACAGGGTGCAGAGTCAGGGAATGTCTCATGCACACATCCCATCTCCACATACATGCAACACCAGCTAAATTTCCCATATACATGGGCTGGCCCCAACCCCTGACAGATGATGTACTCTGTAGAGTGAAAAGGAAGTGGAAGAACAGCTGTGTGCCAAGAGAGTAGTGATGCATCTGCTTCATGGTAAAGGAACAGGGTCCAAATAATTAGGACAGAGGTGAATACTGCTCACTTACCTCCATAGCAGAAAGGCCAGGGAGTGGCCTATGTGTCCCTTGGGGCTCCCTTCCAAATACAGGCACTCCTCGCTTAACGACCGCGTTCCGTTACAACGACCTGGTCGTTAAGCGAATTGGTCGTTAAGCGAGGAACTGCATGTACATAGTAAATATATGGTATATGACAATATAGACGATACAGACAATACAGACAATACAGTATTCTTACCAGGAAACCAGCAGTACCGGACCTCAGAATAGTGTACAATTTCAGCCATGAATGATGTATGACTTTGAGACGCAGCGCAACCACGTTTTAGCACGTACCGTCGGTGAGATGGTCGTAAGTGTGAGCGGTCGTAACGGTGAAGAGATGGTCGTAAGTGTGAGCAGTCGCTAAACAGGTAGGTCGTTAAGCGAGGAGTAGCTGTACTTTGTTACTCCTTGAGTGGTAGGAAGAGGAAGTTCTGAGAATGGTGTGACCACTGTGGCAACACTGTGTGAATCATGACCTCTGCACTCAATGTGTAAAATGGAAGAGAGATTTCCAGAGCAACAGCCTTCCCATCACAGCATTGCAACATCAAGGAGTAGGGACAATATTACAGCCTGCCATTAATACACCTGTGTTCCTGGTTTTCCTTGCTGCATGCAGCCCAGGCAAGACATGAAGAACATATTCCCAAGTCTGAAGTGAGGGTGACAGCTAATTGCATGATCACACTTTGGACCTAGGTGAAGAGGAGGTAGCAACAAGAGGTGGCAGAATACACAGGAAAAGATAGGAAGTGTATAGGAATGTGTGCTACAGATGCCTACTGTGTTCCTAGGAGGCTCTTGAAGAGTTCAGGTCACTAACTCACCTCACTGTCTCCTATCATTTGGAGCACATGTTGTTACAGGTTGCTGAGGGGCTGAGGCTGCCCATCTGATCCTCTCTCCATGGTCTTCAGCTTCGTATTCCTTTTCACCTCCCTCCACTTAAATTTCAGGTCCTCTGCATCTCACTTATGGTAGTAAATGGCACTCATACAATGGCAGATGTACAGGCAGAGTTTTTGTTTCTCATAGACTTTCACACAGACACTAACTTGGCCTAGGAATACTCTCTGGTGCTTGAAGACCTCCCACAACATGAGTTCTACCTTATTCTGCCAGAAGTGGTCTTTTCTGGTAAGCTGTTTGCACTTGGGTGCTATGACTTGGTCAAAGGCAGCACAATTCACAGCATTTCTAAAATGGGTCTGTACCCATGCATGTTCTGGTTTTATAAATGTGTATAAGGGAATGACCTGTATATCTCTATTTTACATGTGATTATTTCTGAAATGAGTATTACATATCTGATCCCCAGATATTTACAACAAGATCCCACTAAGAAATATGCATGGCCTAATCCTCACCATCTCTGCTATTGACTAGTGTAGAAGAAATAAAGATACATGCCAAGAACTAGTGTAGGACCACTACCATGGCATGCATCTTTCCTTGCAACCCTTCCAGATGAGTCATCATATGGTTTTCTGACCTGGTGACCATAGCAAAGCCCTTCTGTATCTCCCATGGATCATCAGTCTGTCCACCTGTTTCCTCTCCACCCACTCTTTCCTATCCCTCCCTCTTTCTCCCCCTCCCCCGTCCTCCTGCCACCTTACCATTCCCTTCCCCCTCCCCCTCCCACACCATCATCGCCTCCCCTTCCAGCTTCTTCCCCACCTTGGCCCCAGCATGGGAGCCTGCAGTGCCAAGTCTCTCAATCTGGCACCTCTGAGGCAACCATAGGACATTTTGTTATTGCAGGGGTGCTGATGTAATATCCCTTTGCCCAGAAGCATCCCCTGCACTCACCATCCTCTGCAAGTTCCACTTAAGGGGAGTTAGCCTCAATGGAGTCCTCCTCCACTCCCCGTACTCCTCCTGCTTCTGCTGCTACTGCCTGTCTCAATGGAGGTGGTCGTGATGGTGATTGTGTTGCCATATTGGGGGGGGGAGGGGTGCCTGGCCTTTCTTCTGCTACAGGCAGAGGTGGTGGTGGCAGTTGTGGTAGTGCTGCTCCTGTTGTATTTGCAGTACAGATAAGTCATGTTTAGTGCATTGGTATGTCACAGGGATATAAACATGACAGTTGAGTCAGCAACAGGTCTCCTTTGCAAAATTCCATGTGTCTTGCCTGACTCTGACCTGTCTCTATGTGATCTTCTGCTCTACACTTTTATTACAGAGGTACAACCCTTCTTTTATCCAGCACATTGTGCACCATGGAGGGGATGGTATCTCAGAGGCACAACAGAGACTGTCCTTGATCGGGCTCCTTATAGTGCACCATCTCCATGTTTTGATGTTTTAGCTAGGGTAGCTACATCATTGAATACCAGGTTATGACCTTTGTAACCGTGTCTGGCGATTTCACTTCCTGCCTCCACAACATACCTCTGCTGTCCCATAGTTCCACATGTGTCTGCTACCTGTCATCTGTGCCCAGGACACCAAGTACCTTGGTTTGAGGAAGCAATGTACCTCGTGCCTTGTGGACATCTGGTGTCTGTATGTCTGGGGAGGCAATGCACACCACATCCCTAGTACTTCCCCAAACCTGCCATCCCTATCTCACACACAGTTGTGGACTGCATCTGTGCATGGTTGCTGTCTGTGACATGTACACATTGTTCCTGTTGTGTACTTTCTCGTTCCACCAGCAGCCACAACTTATGGACATGCTGACCTTGCAAGTCCCCCTAATCTGTTTCTCCCTGTTGCCCTTCCTGGGGTGGGGTGGGGGGGGGTCTCCATCCCTAGCTAGTGACCCTCTGCTGCTTCCATGCCATGTTTTCTGTGACACCATATACTCTTGGGCACCCCTTTGGCCCACTCTCCAACATTTGACAACAGCTATGCATGGTTCTCATCTGCATGCAGCCATTCCAGCCAATGCCCTGATGGATGTGCTACTGCATCCAGCATTCCAATGTGGCACTCCGTGTCTTGGATGCATGGTGTTACATGTATCTCATGACCTTGTACATTGCAGATAACAATCCATGGACCCCTCCTAGGTTTAACACCTGTGCCATGTATGCTATGACTTACCTTGCTGCTACTGCAACTTCTGCCTGAGGCACTCAAGCAATCGGAGCCAGTTAGTCCTTTAGTGCATCTTCACTGAGTCCAAGTCATAGCGTATATGGAAGCATCTGTTGGGGATAATTGGAGAACTCATGCAGAGAGATACACTCATTTCACAAGTTCTTATTCTGCTATCCCTCCAACATCTCTCCCTCTGTTGCCTGTGTATTGAGAGTCTGTTTTGTCCAAGTGTTCAAGAGCTGTGGCATGTGGCCATTAGGGGTACCCTATTATTTATTTGCCACCTTTTTAAGATCATCGTCCATTTTGTTTTATGTTCATTTGTTCAAGTTGACCCCCTCCATACAAAGTTTTTAACGTTTTGGTTTTTAATTGCTTTTTATGCTTTAGGATTGGCACTGATGTCTCTGTTTTATGGGTTAGGTGCTGATTAGGCTCTAGGATAACATAAGTATTGATTATTTTCTCTTTGGGTTCTTCCTCTTCTTGAATATACACTAATATAAGAAGGGGGATTACTATTATCTATATGACCTTGATTAAGATCATTTTTACTACGTTCATTTTTATTATATTTATTTTACTGTGTTTATTAAGATGCTTTTATTGGACCAGTTTTTGTGCCCGTTGTTGCACTGCAGGCTAGTGCTAGCTTAAACTACACGTTTGTCCCTTCTAGTATGCTTTAGGGTGATAATGTTCGGGTCCCACTGATACAACACCATGCAAAAACAAATGTTTTCTCTACCCCAGGGCACCCAACCTTATATAGAAGTTCCTTTGGTCTTAATAATATACCATTAGTGATGGATTTTATGTACCGTTCTTAAATTCACACATTTTGTTTAATTATTTATATACATGCGCTTTTATTCATTTTAAGCTTTTACATGCTGCATTGCTTCCAAGGCAGTACATGACTCTAATTATATATTTAACTGTTTTGTCCCAAATCTGCACGTAATCGATTAGGAAAATGGGTTATGATACTCTATTAGATAAATAGAACCTCAAATGTGGGCTTTACTGCCGGTTTTGAACTCTTTGCACATTTTCAGGCTTAGGAACATTGCACTGCTAGTCGGTGCCCAGGATATAGTATATATTTCTCGACCACACAGCTCAAGGATATAGATTTTCAATGATTACATATGTTTGTTCTTATAGTGGAACAATTTAATTGAAAGTATATTGAGGGGGGACGGCAGATAAAGGGCAGTATGGTCCATCTAGTCTGCCCAGCAAGGCGGCAAGAGTAGGTGCATCTGCTGCTCTGTGCAGGTCACCCCTTCCCATGCCTTTGTTTATAGGTGTACAAAGGGGGCAAGGAGCGCTGTTCTTGCAATAGTCCAAGGGAGCCACAAAAAGCAAGAAGCCAAAAGTCAGGACGATTCAAATCCAATTTATTGAAACAGACCCCGACGCGTTTCGGCAAAATTTGCCTTCATCAGGGGGTAGCAGCTACAATATAGATATATATATATATATATATAAGTAATACAAATCATGAAACATAAAAACGTAAAAAAGGGGGACTCAAAATAATAAGCCATAACATTTAAAATATATTATATATTATAATATAGTATTATGTAAACCAAAAGAGGGGGGACTGGTGAACCTATTATCAATGTAATAAAAACAAAGTGTATATAAACGCAGGACACAGAAATGTAAATAGTAATAATGATTAAATATTATTAAAAATTATAAAATAACAGCGTAAACAACTTTTGGACAAATATAATAAAGGTGTAAGGAAAAAATTATAAGAAAAAATTATTGTAATAAAAAGGGTAATAAACGATTCTTGAGACAATAACTTAAGTCTTATAAAGAAATTATAAAAGAATATGGACAAAAAGAGAAATGTTCAAAACTCTTATACTTACATATGACCCTGTTCATAGACCGATAATGTAATGTTAAGTCCAGAGTTGGGCGTGTTCTGTCTCGCTATATTAAAGAGACTTGATATCGCCTAAATTAAACTATAAATATAACAGCTAAAGGTAGTTACAAGTGGTAACGTAAAACTGAGTTAAAATCAAACATGTTAAAAATGTCACAAAATAGGTGAGAACTTACATATAAATAAATAAACAATAATGGACTATATAATCTATGTATATGAATGTATACAGCTATAAATTATGCATATAAATCTTGTGGTAACTTCTGATTAAAAATTATGGAGACTAAATACATAGAGAATGAATACTAAAATAAAATACAATCAAATAAATATATATGTATAATACCTTATTATATTATTTTGTAAGTGTGTGCTATTTAGCAAACCAATTATCAAACCATATAGGTATGTAAGAACGTTTTAAATTGATAATGGTAAACAGTGAATCACAGATTGAGAATCTATATAGCACCATGGAATCAAGCCAGGGAAACTATAGTTACTATTTCAATAATTAAAAATGCACAAATAAAATGATACTATAAATGAAAATAAATTAAATTGTATACTTAACATAACATGAGTATGAAGATAACATCGAATAGTCTGAATATGAACTAGTGAATGTATTTATTTGTTCATGAATATTCGTATTAAGAGGGGAAACCGATAACTGTGAAATGATGCTCCCTATTAAATTTAATATAAAAGACAAATAACAGATGTGTATAAACTGATAATATGTTTGATATAGCGAACTTTAATTCAAATATCAAAATGAGTTATGTATTAATGATTAAATAAATAGATGAATATGGTTTACCTTAACATACAAAAATGACTTGAAATCAATTATCTTAAATGGTCCTAAATCCAGAACACAAACAAAATTCTTGTGTTAAAACAGTACTGTTGAGTGAGAAACTGTGTGAATGGTTTAAATAAACGTAAACAAATTTCTCGATAAAATTATATTACTACCTAGATGTAATGAACTGATAATGTAAAACTGTGCAGTGTAAAAGTTTCTGTACCCTGATATAATACCACGCAATGTTATTGATGAAATAGAAAAAATCACATAGATTCAGTAAGTAGCAAACTTAAAAAAGAATGGGCCAGTTCTTGTTCAAAAACGGACGACATGATGATTAGACTTGAAAGAGGGAGATGTAATGCCCCAAATGCAAACATACTAACCTAAGAGTATAAAGGATAGTGGTAAATGAAGGTAAATACCTTAGAAAGGTCTCGGTACTACCAAGATCGTTGCCTAAGTCATAAGAACATATAAATAATGTTAAAATGTCGTGTAAACCCGGCTGTTACTTGGAAAGGATTTTTTAGGAGAAGATACTATGTTGTAGAATTGACATGTATCAACAAATAAACGTGTGCATTGTAGATAGAACGGATGTTGAATAGACATGAAACTACGTGCCTACGTGCCTGCACCACTGATCGTTCTCTTTTGTTACAAAAAAAGAATATTCCAAAAAATTCTGACAGGGTCGTTTGCGCTTTAACATTTTCCCAACATTCTAAGTCAATAGTGAATATTCTCAAACAGGAATGGCATTTATTGACTACATTACCAGCATTTGATACAAAACATGTCATGGTTGCTTATAAAAGAAACACAAATTTAGCCAACACACTTGTTCCATCAGCTCTTATGAGATCACATGCTCCCCCTAAAATTAAGGGACATTATAGTTGTGGAAAATGTTCCATCTGCCTACACACTATTATAGCCAAAAATAGCTTTACGGACCCAAAAACAGGACATAAGATATACCTGAATGATTATACTAACTGCAGAACGTCCAATGTAATTTATCTCATACAGTGCCCATGTCATCTTGTATATATTGGAAAAACTAAAAGAGAAATTCGGACTCGGATCACTGAGCATAAAAGCTGTATTTCTCGGAAAATCACAGAAAAGCCTTTGGTTTCTCATTGGATTGCTGCTGACCATAAAATTAGTGACTTGAAATATTTAGTTTTGAAATGGATCAAACCACTTTGGAGAGGAGGGGATATAGATAAAAAACTGTTGAAGTTGGAACAGAGATATATTTATGAGTTTAAAAGTGTATCTCCAGATGGTCTTAATCAAGAAATAGACCTTTCTGTCTTCTTGTAAATTTATTGATCCATATATTTTTCTATTTGCATCCTAAATGTCTATTGGTTCTGCTTTTCCTTTCGACTAACAACATTACCATTGATGTTTCTCTGTTTTTTACTTCAGTACTGAGATGTCTGTAGGCACACATACAACACATTGGCTTTCAGCGATTTCATTCACTAGTATTATAATGAGCCTCTACGAGTTTTACCTCATCATCTACGAGTTTTACGTCATCATCTGCTTTCCAATCAGCTTCTTTGATTTTTTGGCGCCAAATTTAAAAGGTTACATTATATTCCCCGCAGCTAGTGCACTTTCACTTTCGACTCTATGTGAGCAGTACCAGCATTTGTATCCCTTTAAGGCAGACAATTTCTGTACTCGATCGGAGTATTAGCGTGAGTAAATACTTGCATACTATACGATAGCAGGGGTGTTATTTAAGCATGTTGGCATATTATATATTGTTTTACCATGGTAATAGTTCGTTCCGTTCTTCACCGACACTTTCATTCTGCTCCGTGGTTTACGTCATTATTTTTAGTGTCCACTTTAGTTCACACTTCTCTAGACCCATACGTTACCTTCTATTGAAGTTTTAAAATAGTAATGAAAAGAGTTTTTTTTTTTTTTTTTTAAACGTAGTTTACAACGTAGTTTCATGTCTATTCAACATCCGTTCTATCTACAATGCACACGTTTATTTGTTGATACATGTCAATTCTACAACATAGTATCTTCTCCTAAAAAATCCTTTCCAAGTAACAGCCGGGTTTACACGACATTTTAACATTATTTATATGTTCTTATGACTTAGGCAACGATCTTGGTAGTACCGAGACCTTTCTAAGGTATTTACCTTCATTTACCACTATCCTTTATACTCTTAGGTTAGTATGTTTGCATTTGGGGCATTACATCTCCCTCTTTCAAGTCTAATCATCATGTCGTCCGTTTTTGAACAAGAACTGGCCCATTCTTTTTTAAGTTTGCTACTTACTGAATCTATGTGATTTTTTCTATTTCATCAATAACATTGCGTGGTATTATATCAGGGTACAGAAACTTTTACACTGCACAGTTTTACATTATCAGTTCATTACATCTAGGTAGTAATATAATTTTATCGAGAAATTTGTTTACGTTTATTTAAACCATTCACACAGTTTCTCACTCAACAGTACTGTTTTAACACAAGAATTTTGTTTGTGTTCTGGATTTAGGACCATTTAAGATAATTGATTTCAAGTCATTTTTGTATGTTAAGGTAAACCATATTCATCTATTTATTTAATCATTAATACATAACTCATTTTGATATTTGAATTAAAGTTCGCTATATCAAACATATTATCAGTTTATACACATCTGTTATTTGTCTTTTATATTAAATTTAATAGGGAGCATCATTTCACAGTTATCGGTTTCCCCTCTTAATACGAATATTCATGAACAAATAAATACATTCACTAGTTCATATTCAGACTATTCGATGTTATCTTCATACTCATGTTATGTTAAGTATACAATTTAATTTATTTTCATTTATAGTATCATTTTATTTGTGCATTTTTAATTATTGAAATAGTAACTATAGTTTCCCTGGCTTGATTCCATGGTGCTATATAGATTCTCAATCTATGATTCACTGTTTACCATTATCAATTTAAAACGTTCTTACATACCTATATGGTTTGATAATTGGTTTGCTAAATAGCACACACTTACAAAATAATATAATAAGGTATTATACATATATATTTATTTGATTGTATTTTATTTTAGTATTCATTCTCTATGTATTTAGTCTCCATAATTTTTAATCAGAAGTTACCACAAGATTTATATGCATAATTTATAGCTGTATACATTCATATACATAGATTATATAGTCCATTATTGTTTATTTATTTATATGTAAGTTCTCACCTATTTTGTGACATTTTTAACATGTTTGATTTTAACTCAGTTTTACGTTACCACTTGTAACTACCTTTAGCTGTTATATTTATAGTTTAATTTAGGCGATATCAAGTCTCTTTAATATAGCGAGACAGAACACGCCCAACTCTGGACTTAACATTACATTATCGGTCTATGAACAGGGTCATATGTAAGTATAAGAGTTTTGAACATTTCTCTTTTTGTCCATATTCTTTTATAATTTCTTTATAAGACTTAAGTTATTGTCTCAAGAATTGTTTATTACCTTTTTATTACAATAATTTTTTCTTATAATTTTTTTCCTTACACCTTTATTATATTTGTCCAAAAGTTGTTTACGCTGTTATTTTATAATTTTTAATAATATTTAATCATTATTACTATTTACATTTCTGTGTCCTGCGTTTATATACACTTTATTTTTATTACATTGATAATAGGTTCACCAGTCCCCCCTCTTTTGGTTTACATAATACTATATTATAATATATAATATATTTTAAATGTTATGGCTTATTATTTTGAGTCCCCCTTTTTTACGTTTTTATGTTTCATGATTTGTATTACTTATATATATATATATCTATATTGTAGCTGCTACCCCCTGATGAAGGCAAATTTTGCCGAAACGCGTCGGGGTCTGTTTCAATAAATTGGATTTGAATCGTCCTGACTTTTGGCTTCTTGCTTTTTGTTTATAGGTGTATCCACTGCTCCATGTAGGTCATCCCTATATTTATTTTTATTCTCTTATATACTGTGATATTCTGCATCAGTGCAGTTTACATTGAACAAACTGAAATTACATTGAACAGGGCATTATAACTTGGAGATAACTATTTTACAGGGAACATGGGCTATGGAGGGTTAAGTGGCTTGCCCAAGACCCCAAGGAGCACCTGTGGGACTAGAAACCCCAGTCCTTCCAGCCCAAGGTTGCTGTCCTCTAGTGGGATTTGAACCCCTGACCTTCTGGCCTGAAGTACCTTGCCCCCAACCACTAGGCTACTCCTCCACTCCTGTTGAGATATAAGAAATAGTTATGTTTATTTTGATTTTATCCTGTTGCTATAAAGGGATCCACAGTGTCTGTCCCATGCTATTTTGAATTCTATCACTATATTTGCCCCCACCACTTCCATTGGCAGAGCATTCCAAGCATCCACCATCCTTTCAGTGAAAAAATATTTCCTGACATTGCCTTTCAGTTTACCTCCTTGCAGCTTCAAGCTATGCCCTCTATTTTTACAGCTTCCCCGTCTTTGGAAGAGGTTTGTTTGTTCATTAATATTCTAAGTATTTGAAAGTCTGAATCATATCTTCCCTGTCCCTCCTCTCCTCTAGATTGTACATAATTTAGATCTTCTTCTCATAAGTCTTCTTATGCAGGCTCCAAATCATTTGGTTGCCTTCATCTGAACTACTTCAAGTCTTTTTATATCCTTTGCGAGATACAGTCTCCAGAACTGAACACAATATTCCAAGTGAGACCTCACCAGCGACTTGTACAGTGGCATTAGTACCTCTTCCTTTCTGCTGGTAATTCCTCTCTCTATGCAACCCAGTATCCTACTGGCTTTGCCCACCACCTTGTCACACTGTTTCGCCACCTTGAGATCCTCAGAAAAAATCACTCTGAGATCCTTCTCCTGGTCCGTGTACATTAACCTCTCACCCCCTATCGCATACAATTTCCTTGGATTTCTGCTTCCCAAGTTCATGACACTGCACTTCTTCACATTAAATCTTAGCAGTCATGCATTAGACCATCTTTCCTCATGTTATCCACTCCCTCAGGGGTGTCCACTCTTGCAAATTTTCGTGTCATCTGCAAAAAGACAGTCTTTTCCATTCAATCCTTCAGCAAGTTACTCACAAATATATTGAACAGTACCTGTCTCAAGACAGAACCCTGGGATACACCGCTAATTGCCTTCCTTTCATCTAAGCGAGTTCTGTTTACCATCACCTTCTGTTGCCTGTCATTCAACCAATTTCTTATCCAGTTCACCACCTTGGGACCCATCCCCAAGTTGTTGAGTTTTTTGATAAGCCTCAGATGAGGAACAGTATCAAAGGCTTTAATAGTGAACTTTGACCTTTATTTTTTTGGTGCAAATTTTCAGCGCAGGTTTAAAAGGAGCCGTTGGTTTCCTGTGGTTTCTTTTCAGCATTTGCAGCATTGTGGGACTGTTATTTGAAGGCAAGTTTGTCTCTTTTAGCCTCTCCATCTTTTTATTCAATATAGTAGGCAATGATAGTTTTTAATTGGGTTATTATATCTTTTCTGCACAGAAGTGTAATGAGTTTTTAGAGCTCTCACTCTAATGTCAATTACAAAACTCTAGTGAACAGGTACCTTTTAGTTTTATCTTTCTCTGTCTTACTATAGCAGCACTTTTCACAAGTAGACACACAATTGTGCTTCTGATTTTCATAGTAAACATGTCGTGCTATCAATAGGCTGCTTCTTATCCATATGTCCTCCTCATCCCTTATTGGCACTTCTTTTCTTGTTGTTTTGATATTGGTGAATGTGCCACATGATTAGTTCATTAACTTTAATGCCTTTAAATATATTCTTAGTAACACTCATCATGGAGTGGAGGAGAGGCCTAGCGGTTGGGGCAAGGTGCTTCAGGCCAGAAGGTCAGGGTTCAAATCCCACTAGAGCACAGCAACCTTGGGCCGGAAGGACTGGGGTTTCTAGTCCCACAGGTGCTCCTTGTGATCTTGGGCAAGCCACTTAACCCTCCATAGCCCATGTTCCCTGTAAAATAGTTATCTCCAAGTTATAATGCCCTGTTCAATGTAATTTCAGTTTGTTCAATGTAAACCACACTGGTGCAGAATAGCACGGTATATAAGAGAATATAAATAAATAAATCATGTGATGTTAACAATAGCTATGGCTTCTGCAAATTGATGAACATTCTTTTGAGTATTTCTAAATGTTTTAAAGTTACCCTTGCTGGAGTGGAGAAGTAGCCTAATGGTTAGAGCACTGATTTGGAAACCAAGAAACCAGGGCTCAGTTCCCACTAGCACTCCATGTGGCATTAGGCAAGTCACTTAACTCTCCACTGCTCAGAAAGATCCATGTTATCAATGCCCCTGTTTAATGTACATTACCAAGTTTAAGTTACAATGTAAACTGCTTTGATTGAAATGATAAAGCTGTTAAATAAATATACATTCTTTCAGTGTCTTGTTTCTTTGCATAGGTTTTTACTATTTTTAGGTGATAATGCATACTATATTAATTTTAGTTTATTGCATACATTTGTTTAAATTATGATTTAATTTTAACTCATGTTTTATTATTTCTTATTACTTATTTTGGATTTGTTTTATTTTTGAGGCTTGCACTCCCTGAGTTTTAATAAATTCTGTTGACCGCCATCTATTGCACTGTCTCTGTTTGCTTTTTGCAGGTGCACTCTTGCTCCCCTTTTTGGACCATAGTAGTACTATGGGCCCGATATTCAGCAGTGACAGCTAGCTCGAGTACAGTGCCTAGCCATTGCCGCTGAAGAGTTAGCCCAGATATTCAATACAAGGACCATATCTGGCAACTGGCATTGAATATCCAGGTTTGCCGTCCATCCGCACATGGCAAAGAAGCTATCCAGGCAGTGGCGATATTCAGCCGCTGCCCAGTTAGCTTCAGCAGCTAAAGTTAGGACCATTTTTGCTGCGCCTAACTTTCACCACCGAGGGATAACTGGGCAGCAGCTGAATATGGCCTCGGACTAGTTATTTCTGGGTACCTCCCCTGGGACATCCCCAACACTCCCTGATGCTTAGCAGCAGCACTAATTGTTTTAGTACCACCGAATATCCCGCTTAGGGACATTTACATGGTTTACAGCTCTATAAACTGTGTAACTGCCTTACAATATCAGGCTATATGTCTATAAGTGTGAAATGGTGCTATCACCTCGCTTGGGTTACAGGAATCCTCCAAGATCCTTCTTCTGTGGCATAGGGAGGCCTGCGCCTTCATTGGACAAAAATCAGCTCCTTTTCTGCTAGTACCATGCAGCATATTATGAGGGTTTCTACACTTTCAAAGTTGGGCTGTCCGCTAGCTATCCTGCTTGCTGTCTCTCTGCATGTAGACAAGTGAACATGCAGATGTTCCATTTGGAGGGGGGAGCACATGCTGTGTACACAGGCATCTAGAGATCACGCAGGCACATGTATGCTGGAATTGGCAATCACGCATGTGAATATTGCAAAACAAAAACCTACATGTGCATCTTTATTTTAGTTTGCAGATCCATGCTGCCACAGCTAATTCTATGTACATGTGCAGCAGCCCATTTTCCATTGTATGTAAGTGTAAGTCTCCACGGCACGTTTATTTTTTAAACATGTACAGTTGTGATCAACATTATTGGCGCTCTTGCATGTTAGGTGTGTTGTGTACAATATCTTGAGAAATAATTGGAAATATTCCAACTGTATGCCAATATAATATATTAATAGTATGTTCAAAGGTATTCAACAAAAGAAAGATGTCTGTGCAACTTAGATGTAGTAATTTCTGAGAAAAAAACTAAATATAATCTGGACAAGATTAATAGCACCCTTCATTAATATTTGGTTGCACAACCCTTGGCAGTGAAGACAGCCTACAAATGTTTCTTGTAGCCATCTGTAAGTTTTTTACATCTGTAGCTGGCAGTTTCTCCCACTCTTCAACTGTGATTTGTTCCAGCTCATGAATGCTTCCAGGATTCCTTTTACCAATGGCACATTTCAGCTCTTTCCATAGGTTCTCAATTGGATTGAGATCAGGACTCATTGCTGGCCAGTTTAAAACAGTCCATTTTTGCCATGTTAACCCTTCTTTTGTACTTTTGGATGTATATTTTGGATAATTGTCCTGCTAGAGGATCCATGACCTTCGACCCAGACCTAGCTTTCTGACACTAGGTAGCACCAGGGCCGTACCAAATCATAATTGCTCCCTGTGCTGGATCTTGAACCTTGAAGATTTTGAAATGAAGGCTTTTGTTATTAATCTCAGTGTTGTGGCCGTGCCTTCCTCTGCTTCTTGTGGACTTGCTTGTGCTCTGTGGAAGTCCCTCCACCTGTAGAGCACCAGGGCCATAGCAAGTCATAATTATGCCCTGTGCTACTTGCACCTCTGGCATGACACCCTCCCCAAAATCTCACCCATAACTCCATGTCCTCAATGTCTAGTTGGCTGCCTGCCCTTGCTCTGCTGCTGCCACTTTTTGTTTTCTCAGACATGGTGGCAGCAGCAGTGAGGCTGACCTGACTTCAAATAAAAAGAAAAAACAAGCAACAACCCACACAGCCCTTCGACTCTGTGCTTGAAGGCAAGTCTGGTTCATCCCTTCCTTCTCTGATGCAGGTCGTATCAGAGGAGGGAGGGACCAGACCAGCCATTCAAACACGGGTCTTTTCAACTCTGCATTTGAATGACTGGCCTGGTCCCTCCCTCCTCTGATGCAATCTACATCAGAGATGGGAGGCAGAAACCAAATCTGCCTGCCAGCACAGAGCCAGAAAGACCCACTTTTGTTTTTTTTTTAATTTGAAGTCAGGTCTGCTCCACTCTTCCCGGTGCTACTGCTGCTGAGAAAGCAAAAAGTGGTGTCAGCAGGGCAACAGCAGGTAGCCTGGGGAGGAGCCAAGGCTGGCAGCCCAAGATGCGCCTTTATGTACAGGGCTAGGTATGGTGCTGGGTAGCACATTTAACTCCAAAATACCTTGGTAGTCTTTTGACTTCATCATTCCTTTAATACATTCCAGGCCTCCAGTTCCTGAGGCGGCAAAATAGCCCAACAACATTATGGAACCTCCACCATATTTAACTGTACGAAGGGTGTTTTTTTTCCTTGTAAGCTTCATTTCTTCACCTGCAAATGTATCGCTGGTCTGCATTGACAAGGGCCCCAAGTTTGGTTTCATCTGTCCATAGAACACTTTCCCAGAAGGATTGCGGTTTCTCAAGGTGGGATTGGGCAAAGATCAGGTATGCCTTTTTATGTTTGTCTTTGAGCAGTGGGGCCCTCCTTGGCCTTCGCCCATGAAGTCTTTCTTTGGTGCATGGCGTATGGTGTGGATTGAAACTACCATTCCAGATTGCTCCAGGTCAGCCTTAAACTTTTTGGATGTTGAATGCATTGTTTTTCCAACAGTTCACACTAACCTTCAAAGACTTTTGGATTAATTTTCCTCTTCCCACCATGTCCTGGGAGGTTCTTGACAGTTCCATGAGGAAAGAACTTCTTAATAACATTTCAAACTGTAGATACAGAAATCCCAAGGTCTTTGGAGATAGCCTTGTACCCCTTTGAAGTTTGATATTTGATGATAATGGCTTTTCTGATGGTTTCATACAGCTCTCTTGTCTTCACCATTGTGAAAATGGGACAGGGAGTGACTGTGGCCATTTTAATCATTAGAGCCATCATCTACTGGTTGATTCAAGTCATATGAGTACTGATAATTGGTCACAGGTGCATCTAATTTTACTGCAATGGGAATATGGTTCTTCTCTTCAAACTGATTTAAATTGTTTATAAGGGTCCCAGTTTTTATACTATTTCCTACTATTTCCTTTTCTTAATTGGTCTTGTTTTATTTGATTCTTTTATGTTTCCAATATGTGCACATCTATAGTCCAAAGCCATTTCACTGTCCACTTTTATTTAGGAGATATTGGACATTAAGAGGTGGAATTGTAAGGGTGCCAATAATGTTCACCACGACTGTATATTCTAAGGTGGGGATATGCTGATTTTAAAAAGTATATGCACGTGAATGGCACCTTTTCTAAAATCGCTATTGATTTTCACATACTTTGCTTTGCACAACCTCACCACTGCCTAAACAGCCTTTCTAAAATTTGCCTTCACACTTACCAAATAATTGAATGCTGCCTGAAGAAATTTATAGGTAAGCAGTGCATTTTTCCTAGAAATAAAAGATGCCAATTCTCAGGGCTCATTAATTAATACACTAGGACCATGGGCCAGTTTTAAAAGGCAGTGGAAAAGGTGCCAGTATTCTCTACCACTGCATACCGTCTCATAACCCCCCCCCCCGCCCCCCCCAAAAAAACCTGTAGAAAAGCCATTTTGCTGTAACTTTTTTAAGGATTTTATTGGCCAGTATTGCTTCAGTTCTCAGATAACAACGTTTTACATATTGTAATAGTAAGGATTGGAAAGGCTCTGAACTATAACAAAAGCAAGTTTGCCCCTTTCTGTTCAAATGGAAGCCTCCCAAGGGGCAATTATAACTGCCTCTGAAGGAGTTTACATCCCTGAATTTGGTGGGACAAAGCAACATATATGATTATTCAAACTTCACCATGATGTGAAAAGTGCGTTCACAGCATACCTACACCTTTGAGCATTAAGAAGGTAATTTTATAAGGAGACGTCTACTTAGGTATTATTTTTTTTTGTATTTATATTTTTTTATTATGAAACCAAGCTTGAAAAGAAATACTTGTACAAACGATAACATAACAGACTTGTACCCACACACAGAGATACCTAATATCACTAGCTACTACTTATAACATCTTGGTATACAAGAACAAGTCTGGAAAAGCATTATCACCCCTCACCGTCTTGGCTAGTGGACTAGTCCATGATACTATGGGAATGCAAAAACAAAAGCAACATTGCATTTTATGTCCAGCCTTGTCCCAGGATTGCTGGAGCAAAGTTGTACTCGTCCGCTTACAATAATTACAGCAGACCCAAAGTATCACCACACATAAAGCCACATATTACTAGTCCACCACCCCAACACATGCTGTATCCCCCTTGAGTTTATACCCTCTATCCCCCATTCCCCCCTCACTCCCCCCAACCCCCCCCCCCTCAACCCACCCCCAGCACTCGAGCCAACCTTCCCCTTATCTCCCCAAACTTCTCACCGCAGTGAGTTTTTCCATTAAGACAATATCCCGCAGCCCGGACACAAACCGGTCCAGCCTCGGCATCTCTTGCTGTTTCCACGCCCAGGCTACCGCCCCCCGAGCGGCACATAGATGGGCTAATACCACCTTACCCCCCCCCCCCCCCCGTAGCTCCTGACCCTCCCCACCCCAGGAAAGTAAACACACACTGGGCGCAACAGCCACCACAACCCCCATGTTCTCTTTAATCCATGCCACCACTACCCGCCAATACGCCTGCGCTTTGGGACACCCCCACCAGATATGCCAGAAGTTTCCCACCTCCCCACACTGCCTCCAACACATTGGGGAGACCCCCGGATACATTTTACTAAATCTATCTGGGGTATAATACCACCGCATCAGCACCTTATAGCAACTTTCTTTAATTCGACTTGCACTGGGCCCCCTTTTGATTTGGTCCCAGATCTGCTTCCACTCCTTCTCTGCCAGGGGTCCCCCCAAATCCCTTTCCCACTCCATCATATACCGGTGCTTCCTTACCCCCTCCCTCTTGACCCCTTTATACAGTCCAGAAATCATTCCTCTCGAACCCCACTTCCCATACCAGATAGCCTCCAATCGAGAAACCTCCCGAGCCATCCCCGCCTTCCTCAGCTCCTTCCATAAAAAGGAGCGTGCCTGCACATAGGCATACCTGTCCTGCTCTCCTAACGCAAAGTCCGCACACACTTCTGCGAAGCTCCGAAACCCCCCTCCTCCAGCAACTGCAACCCACACACTAATCCCTTCTCTCTCCAGGTATCAAACCTGCCGCCCTCCCACCCCGGCCTATATGCCTTCCACCCTCGCCACGGGGTCATGACCGAGAACCCAGAACCCCTAGTGGCTATCTCCGGAGCTCTGACCCTGTCCCAAATCTTCACCACATGCCGCATCACTGGGGTCCCCCCCCCCTAACAGCCTTCTCTCTCCTGGTGGGGCCCAGACCCAAGCATCTAAGCGCCCCCCACTAACCTGTACGCTCTCTAACTGCACCCAGGGTTTCTCCTCCCTTCCACCTCGCCACCCCATAACGTGCATCAATTGAGCGGCCCAGTAGTAGTCTCTCAAATTGGGGACCCCTAGCCCCCCCTCCTCTTTGGCTGCATACAGTACCTCCCGTGCGAGCCTAGGGGGGCACCTCCGCCAGATGTAACGGAAGATCCTCCTCTGTAAGGCCCTCAGCAGCCCATCCGGTATCTCCACGGGCAGAGCCTGAAACATGTACAGCAAGCGAGGGAGCACATTCATTTTAATCACAGCAATTCTACCCAGCCAGGAAGTCTCGAATTGCATCCAACCCTCCAAATCTCTGCCAATACGCCCTATTAACCTTGGGTAGTTCGCCTGAAAGAGATCTTCATAGCGCACTGTGAGTCTTACTCCCAGGTAGTCTAGTGAATGGTTAACCCACCGTAGGGGGTATAATCGACGCAGTCGTCCTTCACTCTCCCTTCCTAACTTAACCTTCATTACTTCGGTTTTATCTATGTTCATTTTAAACCCGGACACTGCTCCATAACTCTCCACTGCTCGCATGGCCTCAGGCAACGTATCTAGGGGCAAACTTAAAAATAGCAAAATATCATCCGCATATAAAGAAATTTTATGATTTTGACCCCCGCAAACTAAGCTTACTATCCTGTCATTCCTTCTGATACATTCCGCTAAGGGCTCCACCACCAAGGCAAAGAGTAGTGGCGAAAGTGGGCACCCCTGCCTAGTCCCCCGCCCTAATTCAAAGTCTCTCGTGTACCTCCCATTAATTTTAATCCTAGCCCTAGGGCCATTATACAGGCCCCAAACCCATCCCCGAAAGTTAGCCCTACATCCCACCTTTTCCAATACATGCATCAAAAAGCCCCAATGAACCCTATCAAAGGCCTTCTCGGCATCTATGGACATCACCAAGAAGTCCTCGCGGCCTTTCCCCGTCTCTCCAAGCACCGCAACCGCTCTCTTAATGTTGTCACCTGCCTGTCGTCCCATAATAAAACCCGACTGATCCGGGTGAATTATGTCCGGCAGCCCTCTCGCTAACCTGTTCGCCAAAATCCGGGCCAAGATTTTTACATCCTCATTGAGGAGGGAAATAGGCCTATATGAGCCACAACTTAGAGGGTCCTTCCCCGGTTTTAGCAGAACCTTTATACCCGCCATCAGCATCTCTTGTGAGAGCTCCCCACCAGGCTCCAAAACCCCATTAAACACCCTCCCTAAGAGCTCCCCAATCTCTTCAATAAAAACCCGGTAAAACACCCCCGGCAGCCCATCCAACCCTGGAGCCTTGCCCCCGTCTAACCCCTTAACCACTCTCCCAATTTCGTCCCTAGAAATAGGGGTCTCCATTGCTGTACATGCCTCCTCTGTTAGACCTCGCAACTCCACCCCGTCCAGATACTCCCTTATCTCTTCCTCCCCAACCCCCTCCTCCCCTTGATATAACCTAACATAAAAATCCCGGAACTGTTCCCTAATCTCCTCTTCCCCTCTACACAACTCCCCATCCCTCCCCCTAATCTGGTATATTAAAGTCGCCCCTTGTTGTTATTTTAGTCTGCGGGCTAAAAGCCGCCCAGCCTTATCCCTATGCTCATACAACACTTGCTTGGCCCTTTGCAGTGCAAAGTCCACCTGCGCCATGTGCACCGCACGGAGCTCTGCCCGCACTCTCTCCATCCCTTCCCTATCCCGCTTCTCCTCCGACAACCGATACTTCTCCTCCGCCACTTGCAACAGTTTCCCCAACTCCTCCTCCCGCCCTTCACGCTCCCGTTTCTTTCTAGCCCCCCACATCACAAACCTACCCCTAACCACCGCCTTCAGTCCCTCCCACACCTTCACTGCTACCAGCCCCCCGACATCATTAAATCTCAAATATTCCTGAATAACCTCCTTAACATCTTTCACCACTCTCGCATCCTTTAGTAAACTTTCATTCAACTTCCAAAACACTATACCCCCCTTCCCCCGCCCGTGCCAACCTATCTCAACCGCACTATGATCCATCCACCCAACCGTTTTGATGTCTCCCTCCATCACCTCCAGCATCCACTCCCTGTCCATAAGGATCATATCTATCCTACTCCAGCTATTGTGCGGTGGTGAAAAGAAAGTGAATTGCTTTGCTGAAGGATGCATCGCTCTCCATGCATCCACCAGGTTAAACCGTTTGATCAAAGTCCTCAACCCTTGGTGATTCTTACACCCCCCACCATCTCCTTTGGGATCCCTATCGAACCCGGGTTCCAGAACTACATTGAAGTCCCCCCCACCACCAACCTCCCCCTCCCTCCTTTTCAATAAGCCGCCCAACCTCATTCCAAAACTCCCCCTGATTGCCATTGGGACCGTAAACCACCACAATCACTATTACTTCCCCCCCCCCCAATCTCCCTCGTATCCCCACCACCCAGCCCTCTCCATCCTGAAAACTGCTCTCTACCTGAATCCCACACCCATCCCGCACCCAGAGAGCCACCCCTCTCTTCTTTTCACCCCCCGGGCAGCATGAAAAATATTGGGCAGAGTAATGCTTATTTTTCAGCCGCCCCACATCGCTTCTACACAGATGCGTCTCTTGCAGCATCACCACGTCCCATTGAAGCTTCCACACCAGCCTAGACAGCATACTACGTTTCTCTGGGGAGTTCAAACCTTTAACATTAACAGTCCCCATGCGCAGCATATTCCCCGTCCCCCCCTTCCCCCTACTCCCATACTGCAACCCTCCCCCCCTCCCCCCTCCCCCTCCCCTCCACCCCCTCCCCCGTCTGCCCTGCACTCCCACCCCGAGACGTCTTGTCCTCTCCCGCCACACCGTGCCCCAAACCCGAAGGTTCCCTAGTGCCTTGGCCCCTCACCCCCTTGTGTCCAGCCAGCACCGCACCCCCCACCCCTCCAAACCCCTCCCGACCCCTTTCTTCCATCCCCGCTCCCCCACACCCCAACATACATTCACCTCCCACCTCCCCAGCACCCCTGTAACACCCCTTCATTCAAATCACCCATCTCTCCAATGCCAGCATACTGTCCAACTGTCATCTTCACCCCCTCAGGTAGCAGTCTCGGGGTTCGCTCCAGGTTGTTCTTTTGAAAGCCTCCGCAGCCTCCTGCTCTTTTCCCCAGCACGCTGCCATTGAGAGCTCGATGATAATTTCCCCAGTCCAGAACTGCTTGACTTCGATTGCTCTCTCGCTCCCATGGAAGAAGGGTAGTCACACCCCAGCTCTCGAAGAATGCTCCACGCCTCATCCACCGTCTTCATCCTCTTAGTCACACCATTCACCGATACCAGCATTCCGAAGGGGAACAACCACCTATAGCGGTAACTCCTTTCCCGCAAATAGGCAGTAACTTCCTTCATCGCCCTTCTCCTGTCCAGGGTGCCTTTAGATAGGTCATTAAACACCTCCACTTCTCCTCCGTCCCAGGCAATCCGCCCGAACTTTCTCGCCGTCATCAGGATCTGTTCCTTCATAGGAAAGCTGCTCATGCAGGCAATAATATCTCGTGCCTGCTTCTCCCGCCGGGGCCCCAAGCTTCGATGGGCCCTCTCCACTCCAACAACCGCCTCCGTGGAGCCAGTCACCTCCCCCAGGCGCAAAATATGGTTGCAGAGCTTTTGCACCACTAAGACACAGTCATTATGCGCACTGTCCTCAGGCACCCCCCGGATGCGTAAGTTATTCCGGCGCGCTCTATCCTCCAACTCTTCAATTTTTTCTTGCAACTCATCCTGTTGCATCCAGAGTTGTTGGTGCTGCCCCGCCATTTCTCGCACTCCTTCCTCACAGGCCTCCACGTGCCCCTCAAGGGTCTCTACTCTCTGGCCCAGACAGCTCACTTCTTTTTGGATCGCTACCAAAGTTTCTTTAACTTCTCTCCGCATTGCTTTGATCTCACCCTGCATATCTCGTTTAAATTTGCTGAGCCACTTCTTCAGGGACCTGGCATCCCAGCTCTCCATTCCCTCCTCCTCAGAGCTCTCCACAACTGCATCCTCCTCGGAGCCCTCCGTCTCCCTGGCATCTTTCCTCTCCTGCCGCACATATGCGGATTGAAAACTGGCCAGTTTTTTCTTTGTTGCCATCGCTAAGGGGTAGGCTCGCTGCCCGTCCACTTTAATAGTGTTTGAGGCACCGCTAAGTCTCCTTAATTGCGGGATTCGGACGGAGCTAGGCTGTTATGCCGCCATCAGCCCCGTGACGTCACCGGAAGTCCCCCTTAGGTATTATTTTATAAAGAAAAGTAGGCACTAGCATAATTGCTCATAAAAATGTGTTCATTTAAAACAGGATCATTTACAGCAGCCCTAGAACTGGTGTAAATATCCATGAGTAGATTTATAAAGAATGTGCATAAATTATAGTATCTTATAATTTATGTGTGCAACTTTGTGCCCTTTCCCCCTCCCCCCCCCCCCACGGTCTGCCCAAACTCTGCCTCCGGTACCACCAAAAACAGCACTCTGCCACGTAGGCAACCAAGGAAACAGTCAGGAGACGTGGCAGTTATATAGGCCTTTATTATCCCACGGATCAAGCGTGCCAACCCGACACTGGCCGTGTTTCGTATTACACTTCCTCAGGGGTTTACGGCTCACTATGAATAAACACATATAAGAACCAAACACACAACAAATATATATAAAATACTATTTAACAATGTTAAAAAACTATTAAAAAGATAAATAAAACTCGTGACATGTAAAATATGTAAGATAAAGCATGAATCAATCAGATAAAACAAAACAAAACGTGATAACCAATGATAAAATCATCTAGAATTTAAAAATATAAATACATAAATAGCATGCACTATCTAAAAGACAATAATATATAAATTATACATATATTGTAAAAAGACAACATTTGCTAAAAAACAACCATTTGGTAAAAGACAACCATTTGGTGAGAACCAAACTGGGCTAAAAGGAGAGAGAGGAGGACAGAGGACAATACCTCTAAATAAAGGTGAGAATGAAAAGTGATTAAAATGACTAAACAGTTATATAACTAAACAAATAAGTAGGTACTTGTGAAACCTTCAAGACATGTGATCCATAAATAGAACCCAATTAAAATATAATAGATATAACATAGAGAATGTGTGTAATGTAAATATTGTATTCTCATACCGCTATGACTTCCCGTGCAGCACGGGCGTGCACCTGATCTTGCTGAGACACCAGAAAATTGTTCCGGTGCACATTCAATATGATTAGAATTGTCTAATAAAATAAATAAAAGAATTGTGTATAATTGTTAGTATGCACATACTGTATCCAATTGATCATAACCTTAAAGAACCGAAAAAATAATGAACCGCCCGTGTTTTAAAACAAGAAAAAATATAGTACACTAGGGGCCTGCTTTTTAACTTTGAACCACCACGAATAAGTTAATGCTATAAATACTAATAAAGGCGTGCAGCCCATGTGGCAGCGGGTAAAGTGGACAAACATATCGGGGGCAGCTGTACCAATGTACAGGGTGATGGTAATGTACAGTGCAACAATGACAGTGTGTGGCAGAGGATGGGGATACGTGTCCACCAGAGGAGGTAGAGGTGGCAGGATAAGTGCAATGACAGGAGAACAGAGGAGAGCAGTGCCATGCAGAGCAGACACAGGAGAGGCAAGCATGAAGAGCCGCAATGCAGAAAAGTGTGCCAGTGCAGAACATGGGGTAGCAGCCTGCACATTAGGGCAGGACGCCACACAGCTGGCACACACACATAGACGGACAGAAGGATGGATGGCAACAGTGATGAGGGTATAATGTGGCGGCAGCACAGATCTGCACAGATATGACTGTTACATGAATGAAACGTAGTTGTGAAGGAGAGCCATAAAAAAAGGGGGAACAGAGAGAAATCAAACCCATGACCTCTGCTACTGAAGTCATTGCATTAACCATTGTGCTACATCACTATGGAAGCTATCATACCAATGGCTGGCTACAGAAAGAGTGCACGTGACCATAAAACAAGGGAGGAGTGGTCTAGTGGTTAGGACAAGGTACTTCAGGCCGGAGGGCTGGGGGTTCAAGTCCCACCTGGGGACAGCAATCTCAGGCCGGAGGGACTGAGATTTCTAGTCCTATAGGCACTCCTTGTGGTCTTGGGCAAGCCACTTAACCCTCCATTGCCCATGTTCCCTGTAAGTATTAACGTATGTGTGTCATATCCCCTCGTGTTAAATGTATCCCCCAATTGACCGCTTTGACCTGGTGAAAAGCGGAATATAAATACAGCTAAATAAATAAATAAATAAATAAATAAATAAATAAAACTGTCTGCTGTGGCTACCAGGATAGGATAGAACCAACAGTACTCATAATGAAATTCACATGCAGAATAGCAGTCTACATCTGCTCACCAGATGGGGTATGCACCTCTACAGCATATCAGCTTGGTAGGGGGGAATGACCGTGCGTGTTACTGGCACATGCCAATGTGCATGTTACTGGCACATGCCAGTGTGCATGTTCTGTGCTCACCCTGAGGATGAGTGGCCAGCACCAGGTCCACAGTACCCAGGTTGGTTGAGGCGGGCTGTGCTGCAGGTCTCCATCAGTGCCAGTGTGTGACAGGTATTTGTTGCAGACACCTTTGTTGCGTATCCACTATGCTTGCTTTGGTCACCTGTTTAGAGAGCAGGGGTGTATCAGGGCTCACATGGTGACAATGTACTTAGCAAACTGCCCTCTCTGGGTCAAGGTGGGGGACATGATCGGCCCCCAACAGACCCGCACTCTCACCCTTTGCAAGGGGGGCAGTGGAGATACATGAGGACAGGCTATGGGACCAGCAACCCCAGTCCTGGAGGCGAATGGACAGCTGCTGAAGATCTGCACTTGGAACAGGGCCACTGGCAGATAGGTAGTGGGCCTAGTCAGCTCAACTGCCCCCACTACAATCTGACACTCACCAACAGAGGGCAGTCAGTGTGCACCTGCTGCACCCTGCAAGGTGGTGCAGCCATACAGATGCTAACTGCAGACAGTTTGCTAGCTAGTACATAGTACATGTTCCTGGAGAAACTGTGTGCACCCAAAACTGGGATGTCAGCACACACACCACACAGGTATGTCGGTGATTGGGCCCCAGAAAAGAAAACCCATAAATATCACTTAAGAGAAATACTGTAGAGCACTATGGGGGAGCCTAGCCATGCCGTGGTAACTGCTCAGTAAGGGTGAGAGCGACATCCCAGCATGACATGCTGTGGCCACCCTGTCCGTGCAGATGGTGGTTGGGCACTGCAATGTCCCAGCCATTGCCCTATATCCTGTACAAATGCATCCTGCCTATGCCACCCTGTCTGGGCCATACCCACAGTACCTTGCTCCTCATTATGCACATTGGCAGGCTAACACTGGAAACAGTGCAAGCAATGTGGGCTCAGTAAGGTGTAGGCAGCCACAACACAATGGATAGACAGACATACACTCCCACACCTATGTCAGCATTGTGCAAATATAGAGGTTTGTGGCAGCCCTGGCCGCCACACCAGTCCTGGGCACAGTACGGGCATTGCTATGGTATTCAATACTGTTAGGGTCACTCCCCGGGGTGGTAAACACTGTCAGAATCAATAACTGAAACACACTCCACAGATATCAGAAAGGTTGCTATGATGAATCTCTGTCAACAAATTGTGTTTAACTTAGGATTTGTTAGCTGACATTAATTATAGCAACCTTTTGATATATGTGGAACTTGTTCCCAAGTTTAGGACGACATTGCTGCAGGTGCCAGTATTGGGAGATGCTGCTCCGCACAGGGCCCAACAGCCTGATTCACCATGAGGCTTTGGATAGTGGAGCCTGTGGGTGTGGGTGTTTATGCCCCTGTTGGCCGCGGCTCTAGGGCAGAGGTTCCCAACTCCGGTCCTGGTGGGCCAAACACTGTTCAGGTTTTCATGCTGTCCCTAATGAATATGCATGAGATACATTTGCATACAATGGGGTTGGCGCATACAAATGCAGCACAGACATATTTATTAGGGACAGCATGAAACCTGAATGGTGTTTGGCCCTCCAGGACTGCAGTTGGGAAACTCTGCTCTAGGGATTGCACATGTTTATGGTGCCTGTGCTCTGTAGGGTAAAATATAGGCATTTCAGGCATGTTTATCTTATCTGCAATAAAGGTTCTGTCTTTATTACCACGGTTTAGTACTGGGTAAAATATGGGGACAGGGTTGGCAGGAGCCACAGCTGGGACTTGAACTTGTGACCTTCTGCTCCTGAACACACTGGCTGTGTGTACTGCACCACACTGTTACCATAGGGACAGATTATTCCCTGGAGATACCATGACTGTTCATCAGACAGACCCTGTCTGTTGCAGTGCACGGCACTCACCTAAACGGGGCTTGGCCATGGTCTGCTGTGGGCAGATGCCACTGCCCCCTCCGCCACCAACACCCCTCCGCCACCATGCTGCCATGCCATTATGCCAGTGGTGCTGGTGGTGCGCAGTCCCAGACCATCCAGTGTGCCAGTAGGCAGCTGCCTATGGTGTGGGTTCTCGGGTAGGGATGCCTACATGGACATGCGCGCTTTCCCACCGCACCGCCTGCCAATGTTACGTGCCCTTGGGGGTACTTGCTGGGTAATATCCCCTATGACACTGTGGGACACACACTCGTGCCCATGTTGGACCCTTGTCAGTTGCTGTCTTGCTTCTTTACAGTTTTGGCATTCCTATGTGCCACCTAGGCATCTTCCTAGTCCGCACTGTGCCCCAGCTGGACCACAGCATGTGCCGCCTGCAGCCCCCTGTATCCCATTTACAGCATCAGTACAGTTGCCCTTTCCTATGTGCCCACTCTGCTGTTGCTGCACATGTGCACGCCATAACAAACCTGCCCAATCTAAATGACAGAAACCCTGATCGGCACTATTTCAATATGGGATCATTCACTTTGTAGGGGGACAGAGCATAGACCCTTCCAAATATGATATCTTAATTTTTACGCTTTCTAAGTAGTGTTGCTTTATGTTTATCATTAATATCACTATTGGCCAGCTTGGTTATTGGGATTTTAAATGTGGTTCTGGTCATTTTGTATGTTTATTTGCCTTTTTGGTTCCTGCACATGTATGACAACTATCACTTTTCTGGGTATCCCTGCTTTTGCTGCACATTGCTGACTTAAATGGTTTCTCTTTCCTGCAAATGTGCCTAACGCGAGGGTTTCACTGGCGTTAGTGTTCAGACCTGGATTTCACAGCGTTAGTGTGCCTGGAGCCGCTCCCCACCCACTCCATTCATTAATTTATAGACCTCTATCATATCTCCCCTCAGCCGTCTCTTTTCCAGGTTGAAGAGCCCTAACCTTTTAAGCCTCTCCTCATAGGGATATCCTTCCATCTCCTTTACCATTTTGGTGTCTCTTCTCTGTATCTTTTCTAATTCTGTTATATCCTTTTTAAGATATGGCGACCAGAATTGCACACAATATTCAAGGTGCAGTTGCACCAAGGAACGATACAGAGGCATTATAATATCCTTTGTTTTATTCTCCATTCCTTTCTTTATGATTCCTATCATTCTTTGTCTTCTGGGTCGCTATTGCACACTTGGTGGAGGGTTTCATCAGGTTATCCACGATCACAACAAATGTGGAATCTTGCATCATGTAACTATAGTTTAAGTTACTTTTGCCTAGGTGCATAACTTTACACTTGTGCACATTAAATTTCATCTGCCATTTGAACATCCAGTCTTCCAGTTTATCAAGGTCTTCTTGCAATTTTTCACAATCCTTTTGTGTTTTAACAACTTTGAAAAATTTGGGTCATCTGCAAATTTGATCACCTCACTCATTATTCCCATTTCCTGGTCATTTACGAATATGTTAAAAAGCAGCAAACCCAGCACAGATCCCTGGGGTACTCCATTATTCACCTTTCTCTATTGGGAAAATTGGCTATTTAGCCCTTCCCTCTGCTTTCTAACTTTTAAACAGTTTCTGATCCACAATAGTATACTGCCTCAAATCCCATTACTTTTTAATTTCTCCAAGAGTCTCTCATGATAGACCTTGTTAAAGGCTTTCTTAAAATTCAGATACACTATATCAACTGACTCACTTTGTCTACCTGTTTATTCACACCTTCAAAAAAACATAACAGATTAGTAAGACAAGATCTTCCTTGGCTAAAGCCGTGTTGGCTATCTCTCATTAAGCCATGACTATCTACATGTTCAGTAATTTTGTTCTTTATAATGATTTCTACCATGTTTCCCAGTACTGACATCAGGCTCACCGGTCTGTAGTTTCCCGATTCACCCCTGGAACCCCTTTTAAAATTGGCATTACATTGGCTATCTTCCAATTTTCAGGTATTACAGATGATTTTAATAATAGTTCATAGATTACTAATAGTAGGTCTGCAATCTTATATTTCAGTTCTTTCAGCACCCTTGGATGTATACCATCCAGTCCAAGTGATTTACTACTCTTTAGTTTATAAAATACTTGCAACTCATTCTCCTGGTTTATTAATATTTCTTTCAATTCTTCTGATGCATCACCTTTAAACAGCATTTCAGGCATGGGTAACTTCTCTACATCTTCTTCAGTAAAGACCAAAGCCAAGAATTCATTCAGTCTCTCCGCTATGACCTTGCCCTTTCTTTGTGCTCCTTTTACCCCTCTATCATCTAATAATACAGTACAACTGACTCTCTCACCATTTTTTAGCTATGAATGTACTTGAAAAAGTTTATAATATGCATTTTTGCTTTCATGGCAAGCTTTTTTTTTTTTGTTCTATCTTTGCCTGCCTTATTAATGCCTTGCATCTAACTAGCCAGTGCTTATATTGTTTCCAGTTTTTGACATTAGGTCCCTTTTTCCATTTCCTAAAATATGCTTTTTTGCTACAACAGCCTCTCTGAGTTCATCTTTAAACCTTGCTATCAGCTTTTTGGACTTCCTTCCACTCTTCTTAAAACATGAAATACAGCTGGTCTGGGCTTCCTCCAAGTTATATTTTTAAACAACACCCATGCTTGATGTAAATCTTTAACTTTGGCAGCTGTTCTTTTTAGTTTTTTCTTAACTATTTTCCTCATTTTATCATAGTCTCCCTTTTGAAAGTTAAAAGGTAGTACTGTGGATTTCCTTGCCATCCTTTCTCTATTTATTAAATCAAACACGATAATGCTATGATCACTATTGCCAAGTGGCCCTATCACCCTTAACTCTTGCACCAGATCTTGTGTTCCACTAAGGACTAGGTCCAAAATGGCTTCCCCTCTTGTCAGTTCATAAACAGACCTCGCCCCGCACCTGCCATGGTCAAACCACTGACAAAATGACTACCACCCCTGCCCGACTTCGCCATATCAATAGCAAAAATCTGCTAGGGGTTGTCTGGGTTGGGAGCACCCTGCCCCCGCCCCAAGTAGCCTAAGGCTCCGGACCCCGGAAACCTCCAGAATCCCGCCCCCCCCCCGCTGCGACAACCCAATCCCCCCATTGCACAACTGATATCACGGGTGGGAGCGGAGGGAAACCAGTCGCAAGCCACCTCACATATGCTCGGGCCACTGCCGCCAGCACCTGAGCACACACCTGCTGCATCTTGATTGGCACCCTCCGCGCGCATCCCCATGGGCGGAGCCAATCAATTTAAATTATGCCACTGGCATCCCCGCTCCCCACGTGCTCCCCCTCATGCCTCCCACCCAACACGAGCAGGGTCCCGCACCGGGCCGCTCACCTGGATACTCGCGGGCGCCAGGACCCTGCCCGCTTCCTTACTTTTATGTCACACCCCTACACATTGTTTTTACATTTTTTTTGTGACTTCTTATCATTTTCTATTGTTATTATAAGATGGTTTAATATTTATGTGTGATTATTAACATTTGTTCATGGTATTTATAATTATGATTTTAATTATTTTATGTGTTTGCTATATTCATGTTTTAATTTGTGATCTGTTTATATGGTTTAATCACAATTTTTATATTTATGATTTTAGCTTGCCAGATTAACCCCTGATGAAGGTTTTTGAAACACGGTCTGTGTCGGGTTGTCCCTGGTTTATGATAAATAAAGCTCTGTCTTTCCATATTATCATATCTTAGACTGGTCTGTACTTAAGGGCATTTGAGTTATTTTTGTCTTTATTGGAACCTCTCTTTCGATATACCCTAACTTCAGTCTTTTACTAGTATCCTTCAAAGATACATCCTTCTGAACCACATGGGTGACTGTTGACTTTCCCCTATTCTCCAAGTCTCCTACTCTAGCCTCCAGAGATTAGACTCATTCCCTGAGAGAAAAGAATTATTGCATCTAATGCACAGTAAGACCCCCTCACCAACTGAGAGAAAATCATACATGTGACACTCAGTGCAAAAGATTGGAAAAACACCATCTCAATTGTGTTGTGACCACTTTGATTGAAAGATAAGGTGGTATACAAAACTGTCTAAATAAATAAATCTCATTGCTAGACTGCTATCTACATTTTAGTTTTATGATTTTCTTTCTGCATTTAAGTTGTTTACTTAATTAGGTTTGCTGGGGATAAGTATTCTAATACAACTATACCTAATATGTTTGATAGACTTTGTGCAACTCAAGATTAATTAATCTCAGGTCCTTAATTAATGTATTCCTGATGAGGATAACCCGCCACACTTGACAGTGAATATGGGCACCTCCTTCTCTTTAATAGGTTTAAGAGCCTATTAAGCTAAGACTATCCCTAGGGTGAGAGGGAAGGAAACAAGACTTAATATAATCTGACTTTGCTACACAGTGCCCTGACCTGTGCTACTATGGTAAAGTCTTACCAATTTCCTGTGTGATTCACACAGCCCTTGGTTTGATAGAGGGGGCCTTTCAAATTGCCCATTTGATCTATCACTTGCATTTAATACCTATTTAAAACAACTTCACAGATCTTTTGCCTCCTAACTGGAAGGGTTTCTTTTTAAAGGTCACTAGAAACAAGTTTATTTCTTTCTACTCAGAGACTATTTATTCTGCTTGAATGCTAAGTTATACTCTGATTTGATTTAAATATCAAAGCTCTCTAGAAACACATTTATTTCAGTGACTATTTACTCTATTTTACTTTTTATGTTAAGCTATATTCTGATTTGATTTAAATGAAAAGCTGTCTAGAAACACAGCCATCGGGGCCAAGTGGAAAGGGATGCATGCCTTTCCACAGTCTCTAATGTTCTATAATGATAGATTTTGTTAAGGTGTACATTGAGAATAAACTATTAGATTGAAAAATGTTATTGCACAAAAAAAGTGAAAATTCATTCAGCAGTAGGCATATCAAACATCAAGGTAATACAGGGGTTAATTAGTGAGTGATATTGCAGTTTGTTCTGGTTTGAGGTAAATGTTTTTCAGCTGGGTCAAAGTCTTTTTTGCAGTGAGTTTAGGTTACTCTGAGTGTTTTTATAGCAAGAAGCCAGCAGATATACCAATTCATCCTAGTTAGAAGATCTCCAAGAATCCCTAGTATAGGCAAGAATCTAAAATTTATATTCAATCAATTAAAGCCTCATTTTTTTGTAACTTGAGCTGTTAGTGAAAGTTCCATAATTCCTTTCTAGTTGGAGCTAATGAATAGAACTAGATCATTTTTAGTGCTAATGTGCCAAATCAAGATGATTATGGGTAACATAGATGGCTGTCCTTTACCCAATATATGTGCCAAATCAAGATGATTATGGGTAACATAGATGGCTGTCCTTTACCCAATATATGTGCCAAATCAAGATGATTATGGGTAACATAGATGGCTGTCCTTTACCCAATATATCAGGAATGTTTCAGAAAATATAATGAGCAGGCAGACATTGTTTTCATAGGAGAAACATTCAGCAGGCTATAGTCAGCTTCGATTTAGCCTACTCCCCCCATCTTCCCTTGTCTTGGGACAGTTTCTCCAAATGGGTTAGTTTTCCACATAAATACTCTTACCAAAATAATCCCTTGAATCTACCTAGACCTTTCAATAAAGACATAAAAACAATTTCAAATGTAATTTCACAACACGCTCCTATGACAACTCCAAAATGCACATTTCTTGAACGGAGAAAATGACTCAGGATTACTCTTCAGTCCCACCATGTGGCGAAATTCATCACCATAGGGGATTTCCAAGGTCTGACATCATAGGTCCAACAACTCCCTCTATCTAATAAACATAATTATCAACCTATATCAAAAAAGTACTTTTCTAATATTTTCATATTTTCAATATGTTTTCTTTATAAATTATATAATTCATTAACAACTAGCACCATTTACATGCTATTTTATATATGGGTATAGCAACTTAAAACAAATTCTGCAAAACAAAGCCAAATAGCCCTATTAGTTAGTAAATTTTCATCATCAAAGGGGTACATAATTCACTTATCTTGCAAAGATTCACTCCTGCAGATCCAAACATCATCACCTGCCCAAATGTTTTAAATCTTTTCACCCAACAAAGATCTTTGTTTCTCCTTCACAAAGGCTTCATCAGGGGTATGCTCATATTACAGACGACGGTTTTAGGAGATCAGGCTTTGTATTGCAGAATTCATTGGAGGTTGCTATACCCATATATAAAATAGCACATAAATGATGCTGGTTGCTAATTAATTGTTACAATGGTTTGTCTTAATTAGTTTTGCACATTACATGACAGTCATGAACCTTACTTCTAAGCCAGGGTATGTGGAGTATGATCTCAGTCTCTCAAATTTACTGCTAATGCTCAGTATAGTACTTACATTATGCCAATGAGAATTTCTTCTGAAGTTCATAGGATGTAACATGTACAGAATGGGTAGTTTGTCAGGATGTGTCTCTTGTCTCCCAGAATAGTGTCCATTATTCTACCAGGATCTCATTAGGCTTGGTAAACATCTCTGATAGTGTACTTAGACATGGGGGCTTGTTTACAAAGCCGCGGTAGCGCTTCGCGATCGTTATCGGAGCCACGGCCCCATTGATTTCAATGGGGCCGCGGCTCCGATAATGATCGCGAATCGCTACCGCGGCTTTGTAAACAAGCCCCATGGTTTAGCCAGTTATGTTCAGGTGACACTTCAGCTTAAGAAAACTGGTTAAAATTAATTAGTTATTTTTGTTGCCTCGTGGCTTTTTCAAAGTCCATCCCACAATGGATATTTTTCTTGTTTCTTTACATATAGAAGATAATTGTATAAAGTCATGTCTACTTAACACACATTTTCACATGTGCAATTAACACCTATATTACCTTACCTTACATTTTTCTTGACTTTATAAAATGCTAGCCTAAGTAGCAGAAAATGTTCCTTAAGTTAAAGTGCAATGGCTTACATTACCCCTAGAGCTCTGCCTTGTTTTTGTAAGTACACATGTACTGTAAATTATAGCATTCTATAATTGAGTGTGCTTGCACAAATTCTACACATGTGCTCACCCACAGTGAAAAGTATGCATGATGCAAACAACACATGTACTTTTATGTTTTCGGTATTTTACACAAGTAAATGACTAAAATATCAAAATTTAGATGTGTTCATAATAAAAAAATGCATGCCACAAGGCTCGGCCCTCTCCGCACTATTATTCAATATATACATCTAACCAGTATGCAACTTAATAAAGCAATACAACATCCATTATAGAATATACGTGGACGATATCATGATATTCACCAGCATCAACATCAATCACCCTGATCACAATTCACAGCAATTAGGAGTCAATGTCAATATGGCTCAAAGGACAGAACCTTTGTATAAACTTCAAAAAATGTGAATTGATGCATATCACCAGAAACACTAAATTCTCTCCCCCCCCCCCAGACTCAATAGAAATTCTAGATCATATACTCATCAACAAGCAAGAAGTCAAATACCTTGGAGTAGCCTTCGATCAGTATCTCAGTTTTCAAGCTCATATAAAGAGAACAACCAGATCAGCCTACCACAAGTTGCGAACCTTAAACGAACTCAAACCATTATTATCCAGCAGCGATTTCAGGACTGTGTATCACATTGTAGTAACACCCATAAAAGACTACTGCAATGTCATCGACCATGGATTACCCAAGAAAACCCTACTTCCCCTCCAGCTGGCCCAAAACACAGCTGCAAGAGTTATATCTGGAACTGCTAAATACAGCCATATAACTCCCACTCTCCAACTATTACACTGGCTCCCTATCAATTCACACATCAAATACTCATATTAAACAACCTATCCTCGCCGGCTCTTCAACCATTGATCATGAAAGCACTTCCAACCAGAACAAGAAGAGGATCAGACAACACTATCCTGGAAACCCCACCAAGCTTCCAAACAGTGAAACAATCCACCTGTAGTAGAGCCTTCTCCATGTATGTCCCCCAACTTTGGAACAATCTTCCCACCGCTATACGTGCAATTAAAGACCGAATGGACTTTAGGAAAGCCATAAAAACCCACCTCTTCTGTGAATACTATGAAGAGCTTCAGCCTGACATAGATACAACAACCTCTTGATCTCTGTTAAGCAACCCTGCTATACCTTACACTTCTACAATACACCTGTATATATTTAAATGTTTTAATTGCCCCATGTAATCTTCCAAGTTGCAATATGTGTTCCATGTAAAAGTATATTGTTATATTGTTTTATGTAAACCGCTTTGAATTATGATAAGGTGGTATAAAAACCTGTTAAATAAAAAAAATAAAAAATAAATAAATATAGAGTTCATATTAAGATTTTGTGAAAAATCATACTGTATCATCCTGAATAAAATGTTCTTCAAAGAATAGTAAATTTATAAAATTTAAAGTCCAAATAGCTATTCAGTGGCAAAAAATTGTTTCACTACTGCTCGACAAAGGCTTTCATTTCTTGTTTACTTTCGAGATTTGCCAGGTACTTGTGAGTTGGATTGGCCACTGTTAGAAACAAGATACTGGGCCTGACAAATCTTTGGTTTGATCCAGTATAGCAATTCTTATGTTCTTATGAAACCCCCACCAATTGTAATACATATTTTGCATGCATCTGTCTACAGAACATGGAACGAGCTTTCTGTTAGCACGGAATTATATTGCAAAACCACTTCATTACAAGCGATCTTTCCTCATGAATTTAATTATTAAAATCATCTTTAGTGCCTGAAGATTAGCAAATGGTCAATGTAAAACCAATTTTTATAAAGGTGATCTGGGAACTCTTGGCAAAATTAAAGTTATGGGATAGGAGACAGTGTAGTATTGTGGATCAAGAACTAGTTAAAAATAGAAAAGAGGGTTGGGCTAAATGGCCAATTTTTTGAATGGAGTAAGGTGAATAGTGGAGTACCCCCGGGTCCACTGCTTTTTAACATATTCATAAATGCCCTGAAAATGGGAATAATGAGTGAAGTGATCAAATTTGCAAATGACACAAAATTATTCAAAGTTGTTAAAACCCAAGAGGATTGTGAAAAATTGCAAGAGGACCTTGAAAATTGAAGACTGGACATTCAAATGGCAGATGAAATTTAATGTGGACAAGTGTAAAGTTACGCAGCTAGGAAAGAATAACCCAAACTATGGTTACACGATGCAAGGTTTCACATTAGGAACTACCATACAGGAAAAAGATTCAGGCTTCATTGTCAATAATTTGCTGAAACTCTCCACCCAATATGCAGCAGTGGCAAAGAAAATAAATAGAATTCTAGGAATCATAAGGAAAGAAATGAAGAACAAAACCAAAGATATTATAATGCCTCTGTATCGTTCCATGGTGCGATTGCACCTTGAATATTGTATGCAATTCTGGTCGCCATATCTTTAAAAAGATATAGCAGAATTAGAAAAGGTACAGAGAAGAGCCACCAAAATGATAAAAAGGATAGAAGGATAGTCCTATGAGGAAAGACTTAAAAGATTAGAGCTCTTCAACTTGGAAAAGAAACAGCTAAGGGGAGATATGATAGAACATAATTCGGTTATTTACACCATCAAAAAGTAGAAAGACTAGGGGACATGCAATGAAGCTACAATGTAACCCATTTAAGACTAATAAGAGAAAATATTTTTTCACTCAATGTGTAATCAAACTCTGGAGTTCATTACCGGAGGATGTAGTAAAAGCTATTGGCGTAACTAGGTATAAAAAAGGTTTCGGGAAGTTCTTTGAGGAATAGTCTATATACAATTGGAGGACCCAGGAAATCCAATGCTTGTCCTGGGACAAGCATTGTGGAACTTGTTTGTCTTTTTGGGAACCTTCTTGGTACTTGTGACCTGGATTGGCCACTGCTGGAAACAGGATACTGGGCTTGATGGACCCAGTATGGCATATCTTATGTTCTTATGATGTTCTAAGCCACAAGCCTGGAGCTGTGCACTCTGCAAAAATCATAAGTGAAAGCATTTGAGGTCACAGACAGGAGTATAAATATAAGATGTTAATTCAAAATTAAATAATAAAAAGAATGTTCTACCAATGCAAATAAACATTAGAATTCAGTAATGCAGAGAAAGACCCCTCATAGGCAACACCTGAAAATAAATAACATGCTTTTACATATGATTTTTTATATATGTACTGTGATAAGGAAGCTTATCATAGCTCAGGTAGGAGCTATAGAAAAGATGATGTGACTCTGAACAAGCAACCTGTCAGTTCTGGTAGAAGCAAGAAAACAGAGTTTTCACATAAAAGACTACCAGTCCCAGAATGCACCAGGTTTCCAGCAGCCATGAGAGGGGCTGAAGTGAGAGAATGTGTGTGCAATCAAGAGAGCTATGAGGTAATCCCTAAGCACTCATCTCAAAGGGCAGGGCTTGATTCAACACAGCTGCGCTGTGTTAGGGAGCAGCACACATTAGGAAAGAATAAGAATAGAGATTATTCTTCAGGAAACAGTTTCAGCAACAGTTTCAAGAACAGCTTCAGGAAGAGATACAGAGGGGAGAGCTTCAGCAACGGCTACAAGCACCAGTATCACCTGGAGAAACAGAAGCCAAGCCAAGCAGATAGAGAGAGAAGGAAACTCTCTGGAAGGAAGAGAAGAAAGGCCATTGGAAGGTCTGGGAGATTCCAAGGCAGTACTCATACTGGGAGGTATTCCAAAGGCCAGCAGAGTCCATTGGACTGGATTCAGCCAGAGGAATGGAGTGGCAGAGATAGGAATCACCAGTGGCTACCTGGAAGAGAGAAGACTGCATGTGGAAGGGACTTTCAGACCAAGGCCAGAAGGTATGTGAGAGGAGATCCAGTGTCCAGGGATCAAGATTGGAAGGCTGGACATCAGAATTGGGTTACATATTGGCCAGGCTATACAGAGAGGAATAATGATAGCAGGAGAGGCTCAGGTATGAACCCTGATCCAGACCCTATCTATAATAGAGAATGGCAGCAAGGGAATAAGCATTCTCATGATAGTGCCTTAATGAAAGACTCATCTGTGCCAATGTATGATATTGACCCTATGATTGTTGATGCAGGGGGAAATACAGCAGATGAAACTATTTATATGGGCTGTTCTTTATCTAAATGCTATTGCTAGTTTTCTATGAGCAAACACATCAGCCATCACAAAGAAACCTAACTTTGTTCTTTATTTCCACTGCAAACAGCTCTTAAAGCAGGATTTGGGCTCACACAGTAGCAGCCAGCCAGCTAAAGGCTTTCAGCTGGTCCATTGATAGTAATTAGGGCTGCACCTGATTGTGTGGGTGAGCAAGGGAGAATCACTGCTGAGATCTGCGTGGAAAATAAGCAAAAGTTAACCTAACCAGCAAAGTTTATTCTTTTCTTTGTGCCTTTGTATTTGGTAATTATTTGCTAAGAAAACATTAGCTAATTGCCTGACAAGCTGAAGGTTGTTTCTGGTTTACTTTGTGACTTTTTGTTATCCATTTTAAACACTGCAAGCAAGTAACCTCATTTATAGTGCTATCAAGCATACATGTGCTGGGTGAATTAAACCCCATCAATAAAAGAAGTATATTATTGATCTTACCACTTGGTTTCACAACTCAAATTATTGTCATCAGCTGTGTTTGGGAGTGAATGAACTACAATACCCACAATACCTGGCAAGAATCATATGAATATATGCATCGTCAAGATTGTGTAAGTTCTCACCCTAGGCAGCCGTCTGACAAATGGCGTAGTTGGCAGGATTGCTCTTGCACCAAGAGGATTTACTTGTTGTGGATTACAAATAAAAGTCAAGTTTAAAGCTGTAAGAAGATTTTTTCCCTCGTCTGCACTTTGGAAGAAAAGTGGTTGTTCCAGGAAGCTGTCCCAGAGGAAAAGACCCTGTGCAAAGCTGGATTCATCACTGAGACAAGGTAATAGGTACCTGGGCATGTCTAGTGGTGGATGTGTGTAAGCACAGGGGGTAATTGGAAAAAAAAAAAAAAAGTTGGAAAAAAAAAAAAACCACACCTGGTTGGAAGGTGCTGCTCTTTGGGGTTTTTTTTTTTCTTTTCTTGCAGGGGTCAAGATGGATCCGAGGGAGATGGCTCAGTGGATGGCAGCCCAATTTAGCAAGCAGCAGGAGCTGTCACAGCAGGCCCAGGACACTGCTATGAAGGCCTTAATGGAACAGCAGAAACCAGTGCTTGATCTGGTGCAAGCTCTAGTTCAGCTGCAGAGCCAAAGTGGAACAGATGCAAGACCAGCAGTTAGTACTGGTACACCACATGTGGACAATGTGGGACTCAATCAAGGGATTGGGGCATTTAATTTTGGGAAATTAACTCCAGAAGATAATGTTGATGATTTTCTAGAGTCTTTTGAAAGAGTGGCACAGGCTTTAGCATGGCCAGAGACCCAGTGGGCAGTAAGGCTGGCAGCCTCATTAACTGGTGAGGCACTAGCAGCTTACAGAGCAATGCCAGCAGCCCAGGCTTTGATTTATAAGGATGTAAAGGCAGCTATTAGAGATTGCCTAGGGTTGTCTATTTCAGAGTATAGGCGAATGTTTAGAGCTGTTACATTGAAAGTGGGTGAGACACCCAGGGCTCTGAGTCAGAGAATCAGAAGTTTAGCTGTAAAATGGTTGGAGCCTGAGCAAAAGACAGTAGAAATGTTATTAGATATTATAATGCTGGAACAATTTATGCTTGGGGTACCTAAAGATTTGAATGTTTTTCTTATACAGCAAAATTGCCAAAATCTTGGAGAGGCAACCATGCTAGCAGAGAGATTCTTGGAAGCCACGCAGGCTTGTCATAGAATGGGTGGCCCTCTAAAGATGGATGCTGAGGCTAAATGTGCTGTATTAGAAAAGAGAATAATTAAGAATGTTTCTGAAAATGAATGTACTGTATCAAACCAGATGACACAGTGGAATAGAAAGAAATGTTTCAAGTGTGGAAAAGTGGGACACTTAGAGAAGAGATGCCAGACACACACTAGTTTAATGGGTCTGGATTTAAAACAGCCCAAGGAAGGATTTCTTTTGATGGTTGATGTGCAAGGAATTACCACAAATGCATTATTAGACTCTGGGGCAGACCAGAGTATGATGTCAAAAAGGCTTTGGAAGAGGATAGAGGCCCAAGAAAGATTTGTGCCTAGAACCCCTGAAAGCCAAGTTCACATCAGATGCATTCATGGTGCTGCATCATCATATCCCACCTATAGGCTAAAGGTTAAGTGCCTAGGGAAACAAGAGGAAGTCCTATTAGCAGTGGTGCCTAGGCTACCCTTTGATTTGGTTCTAGGAAGAGACTGGCCAAGATTTAAGCAGGGTCTAGTGGAAGGACTAGGAAAAAAGGAGGGAGAAGGTTTAATGGTAGTAGCTCCCGGGCCTTTATTTGGAAGTCCTCAGACCCCAGCTAAAAAGATGGTTAAGCGTCCAGAAGACCAAGCTACCCCAAAGCAGATATTCGTCCTAAAGTACCATAAGGTCTCTGAGAAGGCCCAAGCTCCTAGGCGGGCAACCCCTCAGTCTGCTGGGTTTGACCTGTGCAGCATAGAAAATGTGATTGTACCTAGCCAAGGGAGAGCCCTGGTTGACACCGGTCTCCAAGTGGAAATACCAATTGGATGTTATGGGAGAGTAGCCCCAAGGTCCGGATTAGCCCTTAAATATTTCATCGATGTGGGTGCGGGAGTAATTGATCCCGATTACAGGGGCAATATTAAAGTTCTGTTGTTTAACTTTGGACAGAATGAGTATCATGTGAAGACAGGAGACAAAATTGCCCAATTGATTTGTGAGAGGCTGGGTTTTCCACCTGTGGAGGAGGTCACATCCCTAGAGAATTCTGAACGTGGAGCCAAAGGCTTTGGTTCTACTGATGTCAAAGGGGTTAAAAGCTTAGCTGCCACCTGTGCCCGAGAGAGGGAGGTGAGTGAAGAGGAAGATTTGGGACCCCAGGTATCTGATTGTAAAGAGAAATTAGAACCCCAAATAGGTGAGGACCTGACAATGGTACAACAGGAAGAAATTAGGAAGTTGCTTAAGGAATTCCCAGATGTGTTGACACCCATACCTGGGGAGACCCATTTGGTGGCCCATGAAATAATAACTCCACCTGGGAAATTGGTTCGTCAAAGGCCATACCGCTTGCCTGAAGCCAAAAGACAGGAGGTAGTGGCACAAGTCCAGGAGATGTTGGACCTGGGGGTAATAGAGGAGTCAAAGAGTCCCTGGAATAGCCCCATAGTCCTGGTGCCGAAGCCTGATGGATCCTTAAGATTTTGTATTGACTTCCGGCAGGTAAACGCCATATCAGTTTTTGATGCATATCCAATGCCAAGAATTGAGGAGCTGCTAGACCAGCTGGGACAGGCTCAATACTTAACCACCCTTGATATGACAAAAGGATATTGGCAAATCCCGCTCACCAGGGAGTCGAAGCCGAAAACTGCGTTCAGCACCCCCGTTGGCCTTTTCCAGTTCAAGAGGATGCCTTTCGGACTGCATGGAGCAGCGGCTACCTGCCAAAGGTTAGTGGATCAGGTACTTCGACCCCACCAAAGTTATGCTTTTGCATACATGGATGATGTCATAATCCATAGTAACACCTGGGCGGAGCATTTGAAGAGGATCAGGGCAGTCTTGTGCTCTATGAAGCAAGCGGGAATCACTTTAAACCCGAAGAAGTGTGCCTTTGCAAATAGGGAGGTAAAATACCTAGGCCACCTAGTGGGAAGAGGAAAAATTAAACCTCTATTAAGCAAAATAGATAGCATCAGGAATTTTCCTCCTCCAACAACCAAGAAACAACTAAGAAGTTTCTTAGGACTTATTGGATACTACCGCCGGTTTATACCGCAATTCGCAGAGAAAAGTGCCATTTTCACGGATATGCTGCGAAAGAATTGTCCAAACCAGATAAAGTGGACACCAGAAGCTGAAAAAGCGTTTTCAGTATTAAAAGAAAAATTGTGTACAGGACCGGTACTGAAAGGAGTAGACTTCAAGAAACCCTTTCTGGTTCAAACCGATGCATCGGATGTAGGGCTAGGAGCAGTCCTATCCCAGTGCCATGATGGGGAGGAGCATCCTGTGATGTACCTGAGCAGGAAGTTGTCACTGGCTGAACAAAAGTATTCCACGATAGAAAAAGAGTGTTTGGCTATCAAGTGGTCAGTGGAGGCGTTAAGGTTTTACCTTACAGGGAGAAAGTTCCAGTTGGTCACGGACCATGCCCCACTTAAGTGGTTGCAGCAAATGAAGAACCACAATGCCAGGTTGACACGCTGGTACATGGCCTTACAGGCGTTTGATTTTCAGGTTGAACATCGTGCCGGGAAGTTACACAAGAATGCGGATGCACTTTCCCGTATTACGGACTGTAGAGAAGAAGTTTCACCAGTAAAACCAGTCCGTAATAACTTAAGCAGGGGGGTATGTGATAAGGAAGCTTATCATAGCTCAGGTAGGAGCTATAGAAAAGATGATGTGACTCTGAACAAGCAACCTGTCAGTTCTGGTAGAAGCAAGAAAACAGAGTTTTCACATAAAAGACTACCAGTCCCAGAATGCACCAGGTTTCCAGCAGCCATGAGAGGGGCTGAAGTGAGAGAATGTGTGTGCAATCAAGAGAGCTATGAGGTAATCCCTAAGCACTCATCTCAAAGGGCAGGGCTTGATTCAACACAGCTGCGCTGTGTTAGGGAGCAGCACACATTAGGAAAGAATAAGAATAGAGATTATTCTTCAGGAAACAGTTTCAGCAACAGTTTCAAGAACAGCTTCAGGAAGAGATACAGAGGGGAGAGCTTCAGCAACGGCTACAAGCACCAGTATCACCTGGAGAAACAGAAGCCAAGCCAAGCAGATAGAGAGAGAAGGAAACTCTCTGGAAGGAAGAGAAGAAAGGCCATTGGAAGGTCTGGGAGATTCCAAGGCAGTACTCATACTGGGAGGTATTCCAAAGGCCAGCAGAGTCCATTGGACTGGATTCAGCCAGAGGAATGGAGTGGCAGAGATAGGAATCACCAGTGGCTACCTGGAAGAGAGAAGACTGCATGTGGAAGGGACTTTCAGACCAAGGCCAGAAGGTATGTGAGAGGAGATCCAGTGTCCAGGGATCAAGATTGGAAGGCTGGACATCAGAATTGGGTTACATATTGGCCAGGCTATACAGAGAGGAATAATGATAGCAGGAGAGGCTCAGGTATGAACCCTGATCCAGACCCTATCTATAATAGAGAATGGCAGCAAGGGAATAAGCATTCTCATGATAGTGCCTTAATGAAAGACTCATCTGTGCCAATGTATGATATTGACCCTATGATTGTTGATGCAGGGGGAAATACAGCAGATGAAACTATTTATATGGACTGTTCTTTATCTAAATGCTATTGCTAGTTTTCTATGAGCAAACACATCAGCCATCACAAAGAAACCTAACTTTGTTCTTTATTTCCACTGCAAACAGCTCTTAAAGCAGGATTTGGGCTCACACAGTAGCAGCCAGCCAGCTAAAGGCTTTCAGCTGGTCCATTGATAGTAATTAGGGCTGCACCTGATTGTGTGGGTGAGCAAGGGAGAATCACTGCTGAGATCTGCGTGGAAAATAAGCAAAAGTTAACCTAACCAGCAAAGTTTATTCTTTTCTTTGTGCCTTTGTATTTGGTAATTATTTGCTAAGAAAACATTAGCTAATTGCCTGACAAGCTGAAGGTTGTTTCTGGTTTACTTTGTGACTTTTTGTTATCCATTTTAAACACTGCAAGCAAGTAACCTCATTTATAGTGCTATCAAGCATACATGTGCTGGGTGAATTAAACCCCATCAATAAAAGAAGTATATTATTGATCTTACCACTTGGTTTCACAACTCAAATTATTGTCATCAGCTGTGTTTGGGAGTGAATGAACTACAATACCCACAATACCTGGCAAGAATCATATGAATATATGCATCGTCAAGATTGTGTAAGTTCTCACCCTAGGCAGCCGTCTGACAGTACATATGTTTCAATAACGTCATATGGATGCAAAGGTTGGTGCTGGCGATGAATACAGTGTATATCATGGACTGCCCAAAGAACAAAACAGTCATTTCTAGAGGAGATCAAACCTAAGCTTTCCTTAGAAGCTAAGATGACAGGACTTTGACTTTCATACTTTGGACACATCATTTGAAGAGAGAGATCATTAGAGAAAGACATCATACTTGGCAAGATAGAAGGTCACTGTAAAAGAGAAGCCAGCAATGAGATGGATCAATACAATAACAGCAGCTATGGCTAACACTCTATCAACAACGAGCCACTTGGCTGAAGACCAAACAAAGTTTAGATCAACTATCCAGAAATCGCCAGGAGCCGATGGCATTTAAAAGCAACATGTTTCTGTTTTATGATACATGTAAACCAAAACTTTTGTCATTTATTTTTTTAGTGCTGTTAAGACCCGGCTGCGAATTACCGCGGCCGGGCACAGACGCGCATTGGCTAGCTGAGGGTGGGAGGGGGAGCGAGAGGGGCGGGGGGACGGCGAGGGCGGGCAGTGAGCCAAGATTAAAAAAGCGCATCCGGCACTGGTTCGGCCTCTTTCGCCGCTCCCCCCCCTTTCCCAGAGGAGGACGGACACCCTCCCGACCCACCCAATTAGCAAGGCGAGGGGGAATAGTCGCAGCATGTGAGACACCAGAAAAAACGCACCCGGTGAGAGAGAACACAGCCTAGGCTTTAAGTAAAGGGGGAGAGTTGCAGGAGAGAAACATGGACCTGCCCCCGGAGAGGTTGATAAGGCGACAAGAACACCGCGCAGAGGGCCCCCTGCCTTGCTTTGACGGCGGGCAAAAGGGTGGGTAAAGCAAGAAAAGGTTGCCAAGTCTGCTTGAACGGCAGGCGTAACAGCTTTTAGACTGAAGGATATGGAGAAGATTAAGGACTGAGGAAAAGCTTTCACGGCAATTTTCCTCCTGCCACTGACAAGGACTGTGGGATATTGGCTGTGTCTCTCGAGGGGGCAGAAAAGGGCAGGTGGGGCCCAAAAGGAATTGTGTACAGTGTTTGGTTGATTGTTATGTGCATGCTGTGGCCAACAGTTTTTGTGCTGTTAATAACCATTGTTAATAAATAAATAGAAATAGTTTTGTTGAAAGAAAACCCCTGGCGAAATGTTGTGACTTATTGGAGGAGGGAGTGTGGGGGGGGGGGGGAGGTGACGGGGTAAGGGTAGGTCAAAACCTGAGGCTGTCATGCCAGTTGCGCGGCTGAGTCAGTATCTGTTTCTGGTAACCTAGCTGCTTCTGGGTTTTCTTGGTAAGGTATCTCTAGAAGTAAATTTCCAGGTCTTTTCTTTTCTAAGACAACAGAGGGTAAAGCAACTTCCCAGGGTATGCCAGCAAGAAGTGAACCTTTGATTTTTGGTGTACGTGGTAGTTGCTCTAACCACTACGCTACTCCTCCACTCTGTGAGCTAGCATGCATGTATATTTTTGTTTTTAAACCCCTGATGCAGACTAGTTCGCTAAACTCAGCTGTCGGGTCTTTTTACATCTTGCAATATTACGTCTTGGAATAAAAATGTTGTTTTGGACATCTTTGGGCCTTGTGTCTACCTCCATTTTTGTTTTTCCTTAGCTTTTATTATTTTTGTGGAGGCCCCTTCTCCTTTGGTATCTAGAAAACATTTTTACCAACTCCTTCACTGGTTAGCTTCTAGAACGGTGTCAGAAACTTTACAGAAATTCAGATAGGTCGTATCTATTGTGCCACTCTGATTTATAGTTCCAGTCACTTCACCAAATAAACCCATCAGATTTGTTTGGTGCGACCTTTCCCTTCTGATACCATATTACCTATAATTATGTAGCTCATTGACTTCAAGATACTGCACTAGTCTATTCTCCAGCTGTATTTTCATTACTTTCCCACAGTGATATTAAACTAACAGTTCTGTAGCTTTCCACTTCCCAACCTTGTGAAATGGCGCTATATCTGCTCCAGCCTCTTGAATGCTCTCTTGCTTCAAAAAATATGTTCAAATGGTGTTGTAGGGTATACTGTTAGCACCTCCTTTAGCAGAGATATGTATTCATTAGCACACATTTGATTTGTTAGACTTCAGTATATATAAGAAGACACAGAAGAAGGATAGACAGAAAAGAGAGTGGAAGGAAGGTCAGTAAGACAGACAAAAACTCAAATGCAAGACTAGATTGTATAATTAGTGAAGATAGGGAATATGTAACTATAAATATAAATATATATATATATATGCACTGTAGTCTAATTTCTCCAATTTATTTGATAACCCATATTTGTCTCTTAATTCTTTTTTTTTCCTAACATGATTGATAGACTCTGAAGTCTAGGACCCTTATTCTACTCTAATTTAGAGGGTCTTTTACTAAGCTGCGGTAAGCAGTTAACACTGATTAAGCATGCGTTAAAGCCCCCCCAGTAACTACTACCGTGGGACGAATGCAAACAACAAGGGTCAAAACCAATGCTGCATGCACTTGCTGAAGGTGGCAGGATTCGGACGGTATCAGGGTCCAAAGGGGGTGTGTCTGTCAGTGACAGCTAGTGCACTCCAAAAAGACACATGCTAGCTGTCACAACTGTCGATAACGTGGCTGCCATTACTGCAACCCAAAGAGGTGGCATTAAGTGCAACCACGGTACCAGCAGTGCAGTAGTGCACTTGCAGTTGCTTCCCCACTGAGAATCATCCCCCCAATGATTGCTCCCCACCATCAACCACTCCCCCAATGCATCCTTTCCCCACTGTGTCCATCCCCCGACATCCCCCCTGATCGGGACACCTTTTCAGGACCACCATGGCCAGAAAGCTTTCCTGCCATGGAGGTCCTGCAAAGGGGCCTACTAACTACTAGGAAGCAAGCCCCCCTCCCCAAGTCAATCCCTCCCCCCCACACCCAGCACTTACCCATGCCCAACCGAGTCATTCTTGATGCTCTAGGGGTGATCAGGGCAGGCGCAGTCCCCCTATGCTCCTGCCCTGATTCCATCAGCCTTCAAAATGGCACTGGGTCATCTCATGCTAGTCTCACGACCCCTAGTGGTGATGCCACAAAATTAGCACAGGGCAGCCCTGGCACCATTTTGAAAGATTCCAAAGCCAGGGCAGGAGTGGAGGGGGATCGCTCTTGCTCCAGTCACCCCGAAACCACCAGGGATAACCCGGTTGGGCACTGGTTAAGTCCTGGGGCATGTTGAGGGAGGGTTAATTGTGGGGGGGGTGATCATTCTGGGGGGGGCTGATTGGTCCCGACGTCTGCGTCCCTTGCCTTGGCATGGACCACGAGTGCTGCAGTGCTCCCTACAAGGGACTGCGAATGATCCATCCCACTCTCCCTGTCAGGGCAGGGTTCCTCTATGATATTTGGCAGCCCTGTGCGCTAAATGCAGGACATACCCCTCTGCATTTGCCACACAGGCTTTGCACCTATCATGTAGTTTTTTTCTGCGAAGCATCCACAGTAGATGAAAGCCCTACCGACCTTTAATAAAAAAATGTGTTTACTCTGAACTACAAAGTAAGTTAATCAGTGGACTCCAGGTTGCCCTCTATAATTGTCTCAGGAACACCGTCTCTGTATATCTGTAGCACATCAATATTTTCTTGGCTCCCCTTGCTTTACTTAAACAGCAGCACGGTATCTCTGCATACTTTTATGCAGATGATATCCTTCTCCGTTTTCACATCTGTTCACTCACGCCGGATATCAGTCCTCTTGATGTCTGCCTTTCTGAGGTTTCTTCCTGGTTCTCAGATAACTTTTTACACGTCAACCTGTCCAAAACTTCGGCAATCTGGTTCACTGCTGGTGCCTCCATTCCCTCTCTTGCTCCGTGTCTTCCTGCTGGTCCCATTCCCATGGTCACGTCTTTGCGCTATCTCGGTGTCACCCTGGATTCTGCTTTAACCTTCAAAGACCATATCTCCTGTGTTGTACAACGCTCCTTTCACACTCTATGACAACTCCGCGCAGTTCGGCCTTTTTTTTCCTCCTCTTCTCTGACCACACTTCTTCTCACTTTGGTTGTCTCCCGGTTGGATTATTGTAACGCTTCTCTGGCCGGTCTTCCACTTACTCAGCTTCGTCGCCTTCAGCTAGTTCACCACACCGCAGCCCGTCTTCTGACCCACACTCCTCGGTCTGCTCACATCACTCCTCTGCTTATTCATCTACACTGGTTACCTATCCCTTTTCGTATACAGTACAAGATTCTGATTTTCGTTCACAGGTCTTTGCACACTGGTGTTCCACTCTATCTCTCTAATCTGGTTCAGCTTTACTGTCCTTCCAGAGTTCTTAGATCCCTTCATGCTAATCGTCTCTTTCTACCACCTCCCTCCCAGGCTTGTCTCGAATCTACTCGTTCTTCTGCTTTCTTTTTTCTTGGCCCCCGTCTCTGGAACTCATTGCCACTCTCGCTACGGTTGGAACCTTCTTTTCGCACTTTCAAAGCTAATCTTAAGACTCACCTCTTCTGCACAGCCTTCGATCTTCCTCTTCCCCCTCCCCCTGCAATTACCTGACTGTTCACCTGCCCTTTGCCCTTTTTATTTCTAATATTATTGTTGTACTGTTTCTTTGCTGTCCCTTTATCTTAAAAGAATTGGCGTTCCTTTTCCGTTTCTTTTTTTTTTTTTATCAGTAGTTCCGTTTTTGATTTTATTGTAAACCGCTGCATGCCTAATTGGTTTAGGCGGTATAATAAATTTTAAATAAAGATAAAGATAATGATCCATGAAGGTTTATTTACTAGGCTGTGTTAGGTGTTAATGTGGCAATTAGTGTGTGCTAACAGTTACCAGAGCTGCTAATCATTAATGTTTGTTAATGTAGTGTGTTAACTTTTAAGGTAAGCACGTTAGCTTTGTTAGGATGTACTAACTGCCACTGTAAATGGATAATGCAGAAGTAGATATGGAATGAGTGAAGAGTGGGTGGGGACTGCACCTTAAAGTTAACATGAAGTTAGCTACTGCAGTTTAACTGTTAACACCTCAGATACAGCACTGCTAACATCACCTGAACAGGCATAGCTATCTAAATCACATTACCTGCAATGCAGTTAGTATCCAGTAATGACATTTCTCTGTATTAATTGAATGAGAAACTGTTGGGGCCACCCACAATAGTGAACACAAAGGTTTTGTAATTATTGTGCATTAATTTTGCCATTTAATGTCTGGTAACTGCAAAATCCTACCACACTTTTGTAAATAAGGCCCCAAGTGTCACCTCATTCTAAATGTGCTTGAGAAGCAACACTTGTAGGGACTGAATTATTCTCCTATTTCCAGTTTACTCTAGCAGCTGACACTGTCCAATCTACATCTGGTAAATTAAATCTCCCATTAAAAATGCCTTACCTTCACATCTCGCAGCAGAATGGGATGGAGTTGGTGGCAGAAGATCACATTTCTGTGACAACAGCAACAATGCTAGAATTAAACTGCATGGAAGAAAGGCCTGGCAATGTACTTCTGTATCTTGCCACGAAAACCCAATGGATAGTCACAACAAAACAAATTGCACTGTAGTGCTAGAAGATGAGACCCCAGGTCGGAAGGCACTCAACTATTTACTGGTGAGGAGCTGAAGAGTAAAGGCAGCATTTATGATGTGGTTGGATCAAAGCCCTCAGGAGGTCGTCTGGATGCTGATGTAGTTGCACATGAAATGAGAGTCACAAGCTGCAAAGATGTCTTACATATTGGGACATGGAACGTATGAAGCATGAACCAAGGGAAGTTGGAGGTGGTCAATAATGAAATGGGACAACTCGATCTGTTGGGTGTCAGCGAACTGAAATGAAATGGCATCAGGCAATTTGCATCTGATGATCACATGTTCTACTATGCTGGAAATGAAAAACAAAGAAGAAATAGTGTTGTGTTTATAATTAAGAAGAAACTTGAAAGAACTGTAATGAAATACAATGCAATCAATGAACACTTAATTTCTATTTGTCTATGAGGAATGCCCATCAACACAACTATAATTCAAGCATATGCGTCAACAACAGCTGCAGGACAAAGTTGATGAGTTCTACGAACAAGTACAAGCTGAAATTGACAGAATATGCAAACAGAATATCCTGGTAATTATGGGTGACTAGAACACAAAAGTTGGCAATAAAGAAGAAGGCAAAGTGGTTGGAAAATATGGACTTGGCAAAGAAATGAAGCTGGAGAAAGACTGACAGAATTCTGCAAGACCAATGATCTATTCATCTCAGCAACACAAATGGCGACGGTACACATGGGGGCTTGTTTAAAAAGCCGCGGTAGCGGTTTCCGATCATTATCGGAGCCGCAGCCCCATTGAAATCAATGAAATCAATGGGGCCGCGGCTCTGATAATGATCAGAAACCACTACCCCGGCTTTGTAAACAAGCCCAATGGACTTCACCCAATGGATTGTACAAAAATCTAATTGACTACATCTGTGGAAGTCAACGATTGAAAAGCTCTATAACATCAACAAAGACAAAAACTGGAGCTGACTGTGGTACAGATCACCAAATACTAGTATGCAAACTCAAGCTAAAGTTGAAAAAGAGCAAGTCTCTCATGAATGCAACAAAATATGACCTTGCGAATATACCACCGGAATTTAAAGACTGCCTGCAACATCTATTTACTTCTTTAGATACAAATGACAGAGCTAGAGAAGAATTATAGGATGACATCAAAAAGGATGTGTTGGAAGAAAGTGAGAAGTCTCTACAAAAGGTCTCTACCTTTGCCTACTATGCACCAAAATGTTGGAACGACCTCCCCCCAGAAATCAGAGTGATCCACGATCTTCTACAATTCCGGAAAGCGATAAAACATCACCTCTTTCTACTCCACTTTGCCCAAGCCGCCACCCCGACTCTAAGAAACCATCCCCCTTTCCCTACCAGAGACTCCTACACAACATAACGCTCAAGCCCCAAGCACTCACTTGTCAGTCCTTAAGCTACCTACGTCCTTTCAGATCAAGTATCAACTATTATGCCATATCTTTATGTACATAGTTTCATGTATTCCTCAACCATCCTGATACATGTCAATATGTAAATAGTTTCCCATGTTCTCCAAGTTTTATTCCTTGTTATAATGTAAATTCAATCAGTCTTCTCTGATCTGAAAAATCTTTGTTAAATGTAAACCGCACTGATAACAAATAGTGCGGTATATAAGAATTGTTAAATAAATAAATAAAGGTAAAAAAGCCAAAATGAATGACCAAAAAAAATCTGAAAATTGCCCAGAAACACAGAGAAGCTAAAGCCAGAAGAGAAAGAGAGGCAATTGCAGAACTCAGAGATTTCCAACATGAAGACAAGGAGAAGTACTAGAATGACACATGCAAGGGCATAGAAGCAGAAACTATTAGAGGAAGAACAAGATTGGCTTTCCTAAAGCTACGAGAGTTAAAGAAAAAATTCCAGCCTCATGTTGGAATGTTACAAGATGCTCAAGGATCCAAGTTGAATGATGCTGAGAAGATCAAGAAAAGGTGGAAAGAATATACAGAATCATTATACGATAAAGATCAAGTGGACAAACAGGTGTTTCAACCTGTACCTTAAGATCAGGAACCATTGGTGATGAAAGAAGAAGTCGAAACAGCATTGAAAAACTTATCAAAGAACAAAGCACAAGGCATTGATGGCATTCCCATTGAAGTATTACAGCAATCGGATGCAACTGTTACCATATTTGCAAAACTCTGCCAGGAAATTTGGAAGGTAACGTCATGACCAGTTGACTGGAAAAGATCTATATTTATGCCAATACTAAAGAAAGGTGATCCAACTGAATGTGAAAATTATGACACAATCACTCTGATCCCACATGCCAGCAAGATTCTACTCAAGATTATTCAACAAAGGCTACAGCCATACCTGGAATGAGAGCTGCCTGAAGTGCAAGCAGGGTTCAGGAAAGGGCGAGAAACGAGAGACATCATGGCGGATGTGAATTGGATCCTTGAAAAGACTAAAAAATATGAAAAAAAGATATCTATATGTGTTTTATTGACTACAACAAGGCTTTTGACTGTGTAAACATTGAGAAACTCTAGGCCACATTAAGAAGCACGGGTATAACAGAATACCTGATAGTTCTCTTACACAACCTTTACATTGATCAAGAAGCAACAGTTTGAACGGAACACAGAGAAACAGAATGGTTTAAAATCAGCAAAGGTGTAAGACAAGGCTGTATACTTTCCCCCTACCTGTTTAATTTATATGCAGAACAAATCATCAGAGAAGCAGGACTGTATGAAGACAGCAGAGGTGTGAACATTGGTGGAAGACTCAACAACAACCTTCGCTGTGCTGATGATTCCGCTTTACTGGCTGAAAGTGAAGACAATCTGAAACATTTGCTTCTCAAGATCAAGAAACATAGTCTTAAAATGGGCCTGCACTTTAATGTAAAGAAGACAAAGTTCCTGACAACTGGCAAAATCAATAAGTTCATCGTTGATGGAGAAGAAATCGAAATAGTGGATAACTTTAACCTACTTGGAACAACTATCAAGAAAGAAACAAACTGTCAAGAAATCCGACGATGCATTGCTCTTGGCAGAATGGCTATGAAGGACGTAGACAAGATTCTCAAGAGCAGAGAAGTCTCTCTCCATACAAAGATTCAACTCATTCAAGCCATGGTATTTTTAATAACATCATATGGATATGAAAGTTGGACAGTGAAAAAGATAGACTGGAAGAAAATTGATGCCTTTGAATTATGGTGTTGGCGATGAATTCTGTGTATACCATGGACTGCCAGAAGAACAAACCAGTCAGTACTAGAGGAGATCAAGCCTAAGCTTTCTTTAGAAACTCAGATGACAAGTCTTCGACTTTCATACTTTGGACACATCATGCAACGAGAGAGATCATTAGAGAAAGACATCATGCTTGGCAAGGTAGAAAGTCAATGCAAAAGAGGAAGGCCAGCAATGAGATGGATCGATACAATAACAGCAGTTACGTGTGCCACTCTGTCAACAATGAGCCACCTGACTGAAGACCAAACACAGTTTAGGACAACTATCAAGGGAGTTGCCATGAGTCAACACTGACTTGATTGTACTTAACTACAACAACACATCTCTTTGAAGCTACATTTGGATCCTGACCACCTTATTCTCCTGTATACACCCATATGTATTTTTAATCATCTATCTTGCTGGCCATACGCCTGGAAATAGACTATATGAGTCTGTATGTCAGGCTCCATACCTGGCCCTATTCAAATGCAGGCTAAAAACTCATCTCTTCAAGTCTGCCTTTGGATCCTGACCTCCTTAATCTCCTGTCTTCACCCATATGTATTTTTCAGCATTCTTCTTAATAATTGCTTAGTCCTCTGGTGTTCTGTTTGACTTAGCAGATTGTAAGCTCTAGGGAGCAAGGACTGCCTTTTATGTGTATTTGTACAGCACTTTGAATGTCTAGTATTGCTATATAAATGATAAGTAATAGTAGTAGTAGTACATGCAATTCTTTAGATGGTTTCTGCCACTTAAAATATAACCTACGCATTCAGCACAAGAAAACGGAGGTGCTGTTCATCTCGAGAGACCCCGACTTTATTCCGCCATCCCATGTAAGAGTCAAGGAAGCAGAATTGCAAACTAAAGAAACAATAAAATACCTTGGAGTCACCCTAGACCAATGTCTGGATATGAAATCCCACATAAGCAACATAGTCAAAGCTGTATACTTCAAAATCCGTTCACTCAGGCATCTGCGCTCCCTATTGGACCCAGATGATTTCCGGACCATATACCAAGCACTAGTCTTACCCCATTTTGACTTTGCCAATTCCATCTTACAAGGTCTCCCTCAATCCACACTGAGCCCGTTACAGCTGGCCATGAATGCTGCAGCAAGGGTCCTCCACGGAGCCTCCAGAAATGACCATGTGACCCCTATTCTTAAGCAGCTTCACTGGCTCCCTATACACGGAAGGATTATCTTTAAAACTTTACTCCTTTCATTCAAGGCCATCAATGGCATCTCATCTTCTTCACTTATGGAACTCATTCACACAGTGCCCCACAACAGATCCAGAAGAGCAACAGCTGTAAACTTGCTAATAACCCCGAAGGCCTTGACCAAATGCAACAGTACAACGGCAAATAGAGCCTTCAGTCTCTACGTCCCCAAATGTTGGAATGCGCTACCACCCGACATTCGGGCCATTCTAGACCTAACTCAATTCAGGAAGGCAATCAAATTTCACCTCTTCCTCCAATACTACTCAGCCAGCAATGGAATCTAAATAACCTCGCCTAAGAAAGTATCCATTGTTAGTGCTGAATAGTCCCATCTTCCCTCCTGCAGATTATACACATACTTTCCTCATTTGATTGTGGCATTCAATATGGTTCTTTGCAATTATTTCATGTATATAGTTCAACCCTGTTAGCCAAGTTGGTACTCCTGTTCCATGTAAAACCAAACAGCTTGTTGTTCTGGTCATTTTTGTTATATTGTAAACCGCGCTGATATCGAATAGTGCGGTATATAAGCAACTGTAATAAATAAATAAATAAAAAATAAACCTGCATAATCAAAATATTGCATATAATAAACGTCTTTCAGCTAAAAACATTTACACCGCCTCAAACCATTCCCCTAACCCCAAAATCATTTAATTTAGTTAGCAAAATCTGATAGTCAACAATGTCAAAAGCTGCTGACAATTTTAACAGCTCTAGTAGCATTTCATTCCCTTCATTACGTTCTCAGGTCATGAAAGAGTGTCACTGTTATTATCTCTGCAGTGTGATTTTTATTAAAGCCTGACTGAGGATGATCCAGCAAATGATTGTCTTCCAAAAAAAACCCCATTAATCCATAATCCGCTGCCCATTCTATAATCTTACTAAGCAGTGGCCAATTTTATACTGGTGTCACCCTACTAAAATCATCTCTAAAGAAGATTGACTAAATGAGTGACTTATTCGTTTTTTCTAGTTTGCAGAGTGGCCCCACACCAGTGGAAACCTTTCATTTCATACATGGATTGGAAAGCACCAATTGACAGCCACACATTTCTGAATGGGACATTACGGGGATAAGGTTGGCTGAACTGGAATGGGGAGCGAGAGGAGGGTTTGCATTGCCAGCAATGGCAATGCAGCCAAACCCCGTGGTGAGTATTTCCCTGCACATTTCCCATTCTTCACCCTGACGTTTTCTGTGCGTGTGTCTTTCTCTTTTAAGCATGCTTATATAGGATGAATCACAGTCTCAGCCAGCATTTCTTTGCAACATAATTTTCACATTTCACTCTGTGACTGACCATTCTTGTGTCCTATGACACCTTCTCTCATCGTATAGTACCTCTGGGCTTGGATTGCCTTCACTGCAACAACACATTTTACAGAGTTGTGCCTTCCGTGTTTCTTGTTCATTTCGTTCAGGATTACTGCATACATCTATTCCTTTACATCCTTTCTTCAATCTCTTACGTGGAACTCTTTCTCCCATCTCCTCAACTCCCCCAACTATTCAGAGCTTGCAGCAACTTCTCTAAAGGACCAGTGTCATTCTGACATTTTATTCCCTAGATGTTTTTCTGCATAAAAAGAGATTTCTTCTCTTGAAGATGTCAGCTTATATACTGACATTCCTAGCTGCAAACCTGCAGGTTTCTGTGCTATCTATACGATCTATGGCATTTTACTTTTCAAATTGTGCTTGAACATGTGGTGCTCTGGCTTTGGGAGTGAGACAGGGATGGAGGACTTTCTCCATTTTTACACATTTTGGAAGCCCACAGCCCTCTCAGAGAATGCACAAAATTTGATCAGTTTATCTAATACTTGGATTATTAAATACATTTTGCCTTTTTGTGACTTTCTTCTTTGTGGTTTTTTATAGGTTTAGTAGTGCATGTGTGGCTTCTTTAATTGCTGAGTGTGAGTGGCTATGTTCAGGGTACAACTCGGCAGTGTGCAATTGTGCAAATAATGGTCAGTAAGAGTTGCGAATGATGGAAGGAAAAGATCGAGGACAAATATGTAACTGTGTGTAAATGCTTGGAGGCAGGTAAGATGTGGAGATGTCATGTTATGCTGTTCTGTGGTGTTCATTTTGATTTTAAGATAAAGTTAAAGTATGTGAATACCCCTGTGCCAGTATTTTCCATGGGAGAAAAAGAATAGAAAATTTAGTTTTGCTTCCACAGGAAGCAATGGGAGCTATTTTCCTAAAAAGGAAGGCTAAAAGGGATTTACTCTTTCCCCAAGCAGCTAAAGATTTATTTGGGATGGAGGGCTCAGGGAGACACATAAACTGCCTGTATCTATGAGAACTTGATGAATTGCTGTGTGTGGGCAGTATCAGGATTTTTATTTTATTTTTTTATTTATTTTATTGCTTTTATATACCGCGCTCTTTAAAATCAGAGCGGTTTACAGATAACAGTTTTGTGCAGAACAGGGGAACTGTTATGCACTTACATTGAATGGGTGATACAACTTGGATTTCAACTGGGGAAACTATCTACAGCTATCTACAACATAAACATGACTTGTCTGTAACTTACAAGGATGGAGTTGAATCTCTTGTGCAGAATAAATATATTTCATGTCCTGCTCTGAATATGTTCTGGATGTTTCAATAACAGAATAGATGCAGAATTTGGGGGTACAAAAGGAAATATTTAGAAAAAAAACTGCTTCACAGCTCTTTTTCAAGTGGAAATTTGTACCTTTGGGGGTAAATTCTACTGTCTTGATAAAGAAAACTAAGGGTCTATCTAAGATTGCTTCTTGGTGATCTGCAAACCATTGCTGACTGTCTTGGGCTCTGACCTTCTTTTTCCTGGTTTCTTTCCACTACCTGCACGAAGCATGGCATTTTAAGGACGTGCATTTGCGTGTGTACATTCTGTTAATTTCAATGCCTAAAAATTTAAAGTGTGCGCAGATCACGTGTATGTATGAATTAACATGTGTACAGTTTGCTCTCGTAAAAAAATTCTAGTGCACATGTGATGCACGTCTAAAGAACAAATATGTAAAATGAACATTAAAAAATGTCCAGAAATCAGGAAAATTTGTTTTAAACAAGCACAACCTAAACTTTTTTTGGCCATGCACACCCCTATGGATGTCATCATTTTTTTATTTCCACCGTCACTATATTTAATAACCTTTTTCTTTTCATTTTTCCCATAGACACACTGGGTGAAAAACCTTAAATCAGTCCATTATTGTATTTTTAGCCAGTCAATCCAGGGAGATTCCTTCACTTGGCAGATAATAATTTCCTATTTCAGACTTTTCCCATAAAGGCATGTTTTAAATAGGACATGGTGATCGGAAGTGAGACGTCAAGTTCAAGATATACTCAGTTCTTATGGTATATTAGGAACAGCTCTGCTAAACGTGGGGCCATTTCTAAAGTACACATCCTCGTGCAGTAGGAGGAGTCATTTTAGAAATACACGCAGGAAAAATCAACAGCAACCTGTACAAGTATAAAGGGCATGTTTATTAAAGATTGTAATGCTCGTTAATTTCATTAATGTGCATTAAGTAGCCACATCCCTTTTATTTCTATGGGTGCAGTGGCACCAAACACATGTTAAATTTCATTAATGCATATTAATCTTTAATAAATATGCCCCTTAATGATTGAATTTAACAAGAAGCATTTGTAAATGTCAGCATTTATACATGTATCTGGGCTAGTTTGCAAATCTACATGTGCAGATGACCTTAATTAAATACAGAGGACTCTATCTTGACCCCATTTCAATTCGGAGGGAGAAATAAAAATTGTAAGATGAGGGGGGATATTCCCTTCTGTAAAGGGAACCTAAAGGGGTACTATTTAAATTCCATGGAGTAGGTGTAAATCCGGATGTGAACAGTTTTGGGTTTATGCGTGCGTTCTCCATATAAAAGGGGAATACATGTGTAGATTTTTGTCTTGCCCCATCCATATTCAAACCATGCCCCTGATATGCTCCCACATAACTCTGATGCACTACAAATATTCACATGTAAATTGGAACATTTCTAAAATGGCCATTATCAGATGGATACAATTTCTACGTGTACAGGCCTGATTTTGCACACGGAAATCACGAATAAGGCTTCAAAAATAACCCATAATGTGCATTAGGCATCCTTACAATTTAGTGATATTTATTGTGATCTCTATAGAGTAAGGCCTTCAAATGGATTAATTTTGCATATGGCATGACAGAAATGAATCTCACCAATGACAGGGTATGTTGAAGATAATCTTAGGGGTATGTTTACTAAACTGCGGTAATCGTGAATAACGCACGTTATGCAACGTTAACGATCGTTAGCGCATCATAACGCGTGTTATGACGCGCTAACGAGCGTAATGCTCCGCGGCGCGGTAAAACAACGCAGAAGGTGGAGAGAGGGCGGAGAGAAGGGGTCAATGGGCGGCGAGTGGGCGGGGAGAGGCTCCCCTCACACTAACGCGCTGAATTTCAGGGCTGAATTCCAACGCGAATGAAAACCTACAGTTAAAGGCACATTACAGGGGAGAGAAACCATTTCAGTGTCAGCAATGTACAGCCCAGGCTGGGAAACCAAAAAACAGTGATAAGTGTGATACACGTGCACAGAACAAAAGGGCACAGAAACACTGAAAATGACCCCAACAAACTGGAAAAAAAACAATAACCAAGCTGGGCAATAGTGGTATCAATGAGAAACATCAACCCCTCCCCCCCCCCGAGTAAGCCCCATAGAACAGATAACAATCGTGGAAGGGTCTATATGCCGTCCCCATACAAGGTGAATGAGCCCACAGTGACATAGCGCTGCTCAGGGTTTTCCCCACCATCGGACAGGAGCACATGTCCCGCAACATCAGGGTGGGCATATCGGAATGGCAACTGGACAGATGCCGGAGAAGGGGATACAGAGGGCCGCAGGCGGCACATGCTGTGGTGGAGCTGGGCCACAGTGCGGACTAGGGTGATGCCTAGGTGGCCCATACGAATGCTGAAACAGCGGAGCAGCCAGACAGCAACTGCTGAAGGTCCAATATGGGCATGAGTGGTTTTCCCAAAGTGTCACAGGGGATAGTACCCAACAGCTACCCCCAAGGGCACGGAACATTGGCAGGCGGGGCTGGGGGGGGAGCGTGGACGTCTATGCAGGCACCCCTACCCCAGAACCCACACCATAGGCAGCCGCCTACCTGCACACTGGATGGCCTGAGACTGCGCACCACCAGCTCCACCAGCAGAAGGGCATGTCAGCATCGTGCCTGAGGGATACTGGTGGTGGAGGGGGCAGTGGCAGCTGCCCAGAGCAAACCGTGGCCTAGCCCTGTGTAGGTGGGTGCCATGCACTGCAACAGACAGGCCCTGTCTGACCAACAGTCATGGTATCACCAGGGAATGCACCATCTCTGTGATAACATGGTGGTGCAGTGCACAAACCCAGTGTATTCAGAAGCAGAAGGTCACAGGTTTAAGTCCCAGCTGTGGTTTCTGCCAACCCAGTCCTCATATTTTACCCACTACTATAACGTGCTAATACAGAGAGAACCTTTCGTGCAGATGATGTAAACATGCCCAAAACACCTACATTTTACCCTACAGGGCACAGGCACCATAAACATGCACATTACCTAGAGCAGAGCCTCCCAAATGCAGTCCTGGAGGGCCAAACACCATTCAGGTTCCATGCGGCCTCTGAGAAAGATGCCTGTGCTGCATTTCTATGCGCCACTCCCATGGTATGCAGATGTATCTCATGCATAGTCATGAGGGACAGCATGAAAAACCGAACAGTGTTTTGCACTGCAGGAATGGAGTTGGGAACCTCTGCCGTAAAGCAGCAGCCAACAGGGGCAGACACACCCACACCCACAGGCCCCATTATCCAAAGCCTCCTGGAGAGACAGGACTTTGGGCTCTGCATGCATCTCCCAATACTAGCACTTGCATACCTTAGTAATGCCACCCTAAACCTGGGAATATGGTACACATCTATCAAAAGGTTGCTATGATTACTGGCAGATAGCAATTCCTAGGTTAAGTACAATTTTCGGAGTGAGCTGCATCATAGCAACCTTTCTGATGTCTGTGGAGTGTGCTACAGGTCTTGTGTCTAACAGTGTTTACCAATCTGGAGAGTGACTCCTACAGTATTGCGTACCATAGCCATGCCTGCACTGTGCCCAGGACTGGTGTGGTGGCCTGGGCTGCCCAACACCTCTATAGTTGCACAATGCTGGCATAGGTGTGGGGAGTGTGTGTCTGTATATCCAGTGTGTGGTGGCTGCCAACACCCTCCACAGCCCACACTGCTAGCACTGTTGCCAGTATTGGCCTGCCAATGTGCATAATGAGGAGCAAGGTACTGTGGGAATAGCCTGGATAGGGTGGCCTGGCCTGGCCGCATCTGCACAGGGCATAGGGCAATGGCCGGACATTGTAGTGTCCGGTACCACCTGCACGGACAGGGTGGCCATAGCATGTCCTGCTGGGAGGTCACTCTCACCCTGACTGAGCAGTGACCATGGCATGGCTAGGTTCCCCCATAGTGCCATATAGTATTTCTTTTATGTGATATTTATGGGTTTCCTTTTGGGGCCCAATCACTGACTTATCTGCTTGGTGTGTATGCTGATATCCCCGTTCTGGGTACATGCATCTTCTCCAGGACCATGCACTATGGACTAGCTGGCGGACTGTCTGCAGCTAGTATGTGTCTTGCTGGAACACCGTGCAGTAGCTGGAGGCTTGCTGCTGTAGAATGTCAGATAATGGTGGGGGGCAGCTGAGCATTTCCAGACCTGCCGTCTGTCTACTATTGCGTTATGGATGTGTACTGCTCTGCATTGCCTGCCCTGTAGGTTGTTTGATCCCTAGCAGAACTGGGGTGATGGTCCCCCTCTACTGCCACCATTGCAGGGGGGTAGAAAGTGGATCTGTTGGCGGGAGATCCTGTCCCCCACCCTGAGCCCCAGAGGGTGGGTTGGGTGGTGGTATGTAATCTCCCTAGTAACCACAGCAGAATGTGGGTGTGGTGCTGTGCAGTCCTCCTGTAGCCAGCCGGGTGTTTCTTAGCAGCTCTAGCCCACTGGTTACTTCACTGCCCATGGAGCCAGAGGTCATGGGTTCACAACCCACAGTGGGGTTCATCGATAGGGCTGTCTTAGGCATTGTCTATTTTTATTGTATATTGGTGCTGCCAGCACAACCACCCTCAGGTTACTGTCACCTTAGGGTGGCTCATAAGGCGCCCTATAGCGCGCCTCATATGTCGCCCTATAGGGCGCCTCATACTTCACCCTATAGGGCACCTCATACGTCGCCCTATAAAGCGTCTTATAAGGTGCCTTATATGGTGTCCTATAGGGGATATTATAGGGTACCTTGGCAGACAGTGCACTTTATAAAGTGCCCTATGGAGTGCGTTATGGGGTGCCTTATGTGGCACCTTAGGTTACGCCACTGTGAGGGTGTGTTCGCTGGCAGCACTATTAACGTACATCTAAACTTCCTCACAGCCCAATACTTAACCCTTTCCAGGCCAAGCCCAAAACTTTCGGGATCCAAGCATCTGCCTAAATATTCCTATCAAATGTTATATAATACATGTCCATGGCAGAGGGAACGTCACTATTGCAACATATTGAATAAGACGGGTACAGTTTTCCTGACATATGCAAACATTAACCCGGCTGCAGACTAAAATATTATAGTAGGCTTTCAAAGGGTTACATATGACGCCTCAGGCAGCCTTATTCATTAGGCACACTGGGAAATCGAACCCATGACCCTTGTACCTTTGGTCTGTGTAGTAACCATTGTGCTACAGCTCTGTTTCTGTATTTGGGTGTCTGCGCGCCTTCTTACGCTTAACGCGCAGTAACGCGCCCTGTAACGATTGTTGCTGCGCGGCGCGTTATAGCGTGCGTTATCACTAATGATGTACCGCCCATGTCCTTTTTTGGCATTTCTTCCACTAACGCGGCTCCTAACGCGAATCACACTAACGCAGTTTAGTAAACATACCCCTTAGTCTCTCAGATTTACCGCTAATGTTCCTCTCAGCCGGTGTATTTTTCCTAGAAAAAAAGGTGCTGGTGCTCATGTGCATGGTTCTTTCATTAATACATGTGGACCATGGGTCAGTTTTGTAGGCAATGAAAAAATGTTCCTGTACTCCATATCACCGCATACCCCCCTAAAAAAAGCCCTGATCACAGCAATTGCATTGTGCCGAAGAAAGATGCAATTTCTACTGTGTAAAACTTGCAAGAGATTTTATTTATTTTATTTATTTATTAACAATTCTTATATACCGCACTCTTAGCCATCAGCGCAGTTTACATTGAACAGAAACATCCGACAATATACATTTGTCTGGTCATTACATTTAACAGGGAGTAGAACTTGGAGAAACGGGGTAACTATATACAATGGTGGTTCATCTGATAAGGGACATCATGGTCAACTATATACATAGGTAGTACAACAGTACAGGAAACTGCTTGTTATTTACATTGTGGAGTAAGCCTGTTGCGAGGGTCTGCCTGTTTGACTATTACTGCTATTCGCTTGGGGGTTATGTTCGGAGCTGTCATTGAGATATTTAAGGAAGAGGAAATGTTTTAGCGCCTTTCTGAACTGGCTCAAGTTGGTGATTGCTCTGATTTGTGCTGGTAAGGTGTTCCATAAAGTTGGGGCGCAGAGTCGGAAGGCTCTGTTGGCTGTTGATCTGGTGCATTTTGTGATTTCATTTGGGATAACTAGCAAGTTCAACTCTGCTGTTCTTCATGGCCTGTTTGGTGCAAGCAGTTGGATGAGGTTAGAGAGAGAGGAAGAGGTGAGCCCCTTAGCCGCTTTGAACGTTAGCAGTAAAGTCTTGAAACTGATCCTTGCTTGAATGGGGAGTCAGTGTAGCTGTTTTAGAAGGGGTGTCACGTGGTCTCTCCTGGATGCCCCAAAGAGTACCCGCGCTGCACTGTTCATAGCCAGCTGCAGGGGGTTCAGGGTGAACCGAGGGAGTCCTTGTAGTATGGAGTTTGAGAAGTCGAAATGGGGAAGTATAAGGGCTTGATAAATGGTGCGGAAATCATTCAGTTCGAGTAGCGTGCGTAGGTGTCTGAGGGATCTGATTTTAAAGTAGATTGCCTTGACAGTATTGGCTATGTGGTTCTTCATGTCCAGGTTTTGGTCTAACGTTACTCCAAGGTAACGTATTGCAGGTTTCACTTGTAGTTGGGCATCCTTTACCTTAACACAGCTAGGTGGGGTGAAGTTGGTGTTCCTCGAGACGAAAAGTACTTCCGTCTTTCTGTGTTGTATTCGCAGGTTTTGTGACAGGAGCCACTCTGATATGGTGTCGAAGCAGTTAGTCAGAGGGGTGAGGTCTAGGCTATCCAATGATATAGGCATATATAATAGCACATCGTCTGCATATATCATGTAACTGACATTGAAGGATCTGATGATGTCGCAGATGGGTTGGATGTATATATTAAACATCAATGCAGATAGGGAGGATCCTTGGGGTACACCTTGACTTTGTTGGAATGGTTCAGATGTAGCCCCGTCAGCTCGGACATGCCGCCATCTACCGGACAGGTAAGATTTGCACCATTCGAGCGCTGTTCCGCAGATACCTTTTTCCCTTAGCCGGCAGATGAGAATTTCGTGGCATACTGAGTCAAAAGCCGCTGCTATGTCTAGAAAGACAAGAGCGAAACCTTGACATATGTTATGCACACCTGAGATTATGTTGTTGAAGAGGGCTGTGAGTAGTGTTTCCACTCCATGTGACTCTCTGAATCCAGTGGGGCTGAGGTGTCTATATGATCCTGTAATTGTCTGTGCACTATTTTCTCGATGATTTTTGCGAGCATAGGTATGCTAGATATGGGCCTGTAAGACTCTACCTTTTGGGGATCAAGTTTGGTATTCTTTAAAAGAGGTCTTACAGAGGTCTGCTTGAGAGTAGGTGGGAAAGAGCCAGTGGTAAAGGATTGGTTTAAGATTTTGGCTATAATTGGGGATAGGTCACATCGCAGGTCCTTTATCCAGTGTGCAGAACAAAGGTCTGTGTGCGCAGTGGTTGTGTTTAGGGCTAGAATGGTATCTTCAATAATTTTCTTCGAAGGAGTGGAGAAGGATGTCAGTGATGCTGGGTAGTCTTGTTCATCAGGAGGGTCCGGTATTAATATTTTGTTGGTCTTGCACATTTTAGATTGCATGTAAATCGCATAGTCCTGTGGGTGGATACCGCTATGGTGCTCAGGGGTTGGTTCTTTGGCAAGCGTTTTAACTAGGCTAAACAAGTCATGCGGTTTATTCAGTGACCGTTTCAGGGTGTCTGTGTGGTATTGCCTGATTTTGTCCGTGATGGCTTTACGATGTGCCGCCAGGTGTTGGATGTAGGCTGATTGGTCACTGCTGGTGCGTGACTTTCTCCAGCGTTTTTCCAGCCATCTTAGAATGGTTAGTGAAACTTTTAAATCGGCTGTGAACCATGGGGCTGATGATCTCTTCTTTGGGTTCTTGTTTGTTGGAGGGCGGATAGCGATTGTGCTGAGTTTGTTGTTCCAAGCGGAGATCAACTCATCTAGGCTTAAGGTGGTCTCATCAGTGAGTGTGTGCATTTCTGCGAGGATGCGTTCTCTGTTAAATGGGTGGAAACTTCTGGCAGCTGAGTTAGCAGTCTTGCTTGTATCCGCTTTTGGCTTATGTGAACAGTTGGGGGTAGGCATCTGAAAGGTGATGAGTTTGTGGTCAGTCCATGGGACTGCAGTTATTGATAGCACAATGTTTTGTGGTTGATCCAGAATTAGCTGCGGGGCGAATATGAGGTCAAGAATGTTGCCTCTCACGTGAGTAGGTTCTTGCACCATTTGCGTGTATCCAAGGATATCTAGGGCTTCTATGAATGCGGTTACTTGAGTGTCCTGTAATGATGGTAGGTTGATATCCCCTACGATCCAATTAGGTTTATTTGGACCCTGGGTAAAGGATGCCAGATTTATTATGGTTGCTAGGTTGTCTGGATCTGCTGACGGTGATCTATAGACCAGGTTTATGGAGCATATGTTGTTGGAAATTGATACCGTTTCTAGATGGTTGTTACTGTTGGATTCATCCATTTTAAACTGGAGGTCAGCTCTGGTGATGATGAGTACTCCTCCACCTCTTTTGTTCTGTCTGTGTCCAGTGAAGGCCGTAAAATTAGGTGGGAGTAGCTGGTTGAGGATGATATTGTCTTCCGCTGAGAGCCATGTTTCGGTGACCATGAGGATGTCTAGGTTGTGGGATATTATTATGTCCGTGATCACTGGCCACTTGTTACGAAGTGAGCGGGCATTTATAAGTGCACACTTCAGGCTACTAGGGTAGAAATTTTTAGTTTGTCTGGCTTTCGTGTTGTGTTGTAGAGGGACATGTAATAGGAGGTGGCGGTGTGGAAGGTTAGCCCTGTGTGAGTTGTGATAGGGGTCTCCTGACCATTTTCTCTCACTAGTTGATACAATAGGAATGTGATTGTGTGACGTAGTGAGGGCTAGTAGTTTGGATGGCCAGATTATGATAAGTAGGTAAAGGCACATTAACCTGATGATCATGTCTTCCATTTTAACTCTGTGAGGTAGGACGCTTATTTCGGGAGGTGAATCAGAGGGGTTCTTGGCAGGCTGGGGCTGGCTGGATCTTAGCTAGTATATTGTGCAACAGGCTCTGTGTGTCATACAATAAATTTGCTGGAACATTCCTCCCTTAGGTATGAAATAAGTATATGCCTACACAGCATAATGCTTAACAGGAAAAGAAAAAAATAAAACCTTCTCTGACTGGTCTGTTCTGGTACAGATTTCAGTATTACATTACATTACATGGCATTACATTAAGTTACATTACATAGCATGTCTGAGAAAGAGGCTTTCCTGTCCCGTTTGATCTGGTGGGGGTTTTTCTACACTGGGAGTGCTTAAATTAATTGCGATACTGGCTGACACTAATTTCTGGCTGTTCTGGTCTAGTACATATATTTGGTACTGCACTGATTAGACATGTTTAGCTGTATGCATGCGACGCTGACTAGAGAGCGATCCTGGGTAGGGGCAATTATAAAGCATAGTAAAAGGTACCTGGTCTTAAGTTATTGGTGGTATCTGAGCTCAAGGGTGCTGGTCGGTGGTTTCAACTTCCAGGTCCACGCCTAAGGGCCACGCCAAAGGGCCCTCAGGCGTGGGCCCGCCAGGCGCGGGCGCGCCCGATGGCGCTGCTGTTTAAATGGGCAGGCACGGGCCCCGATTGGGCCGCCGGTCTAAAGATGGCTGTTCCCACCTCAGCCTGCGATGAAGGCTCGATCCCCGGATAGGGAGAGCAGCTGGAGCTGGCAGGAGAGCGTCCCTGGTCCTGCGCCCGATGGCGCTGCTGTTTAAATGGGCAGGCACATTGGAAAGGAGTTAATCTTGAGAAGCAGGTGGCAAATAATTAGACTCGGGCCCGTATTTAGGCATAAATGACATAGGCAACTGCCTAGGGAGAAACATTTTGAAGGCGCCAAATACCCAGGCCAAAGAGGAGTCTGCTCCTCCTTACTCTAGGGCCATGTTCAGGTGTTTTTTCAAAGGTACGGCTCTCCAATCTTTGGGATCTCTGCCATTCACTTACCACTCTGAGATCTGCTGTCTGGTCTTGCATATACGTGCAAAAATCTTAAATCTGACCCTGATAAGACTATAGTTCAAGAGACTTCTGGGATATGTGATTAAATTTATCTATACCAGTCACTCTCTGTGATACCCTGGCCAAGTCATTTCAGGTTCGATGTACTAAGTATTTGTCCCATAGAGCTATAGGGTCCAATTTTCGAAAGGCATTTATATGGTTTACAGCCCAGTAAACCGTGTAAATGACTTAAACGGGGATATTCAATGAGTGTCATTGACTATCCCCTTCTAAATCCCCTACATGGCCTGCTGCTACCCAGTTAGCATCGGGGCATGGTGGAGCAGAGGCTGAGATGGTCACTAACTGGGCAACAGCAATATTGCATACTGCCCAATTAGTGATCTGCGCCTAAAAGATAGTTAAGGCACAGGAACTAACCGGTCAGCATTTAATATCTCTGCTGTCCAGTTAGCCTCGGTGGCTTCCTGCGTCTGTTGTGATCACCAAATATTCAATGCCGTCACAACAGCATTGACTATCCGGATTAGATGTTGACGAGGCACATAGCCCTTCCAAAATGTGGACGACTCTATAGCGGGCCAATAATAAATAATAATTCCTATAATAATAATTGGAAAAGCCTTTTGATACATACGTCCAGTGGATTTTGACGTGGCGATATTATGTCTTTTGAATGTATTCATGTACACCATGGAGACAATTTTATAAGGAGCTGCATATAGTTATGCTCCATCAACATGCATAAGTCACATATTTTCAAAGACTTACACACGTGGATGACCCTTTACATGCATACTCTAGCAAGTTGCTATCCTATATCTACATGCATACTTATGGTATGCGCGGGAACATGGGTGCAACTTGGGAGGAGCACAAGCAGTGCACAAATCTACACATACTGTTATAAAATTCTATAACTTATGCATATTGAAAATCTAGCCAAGAAAATTTAATCAGTCCTAGGGCTGGTGTAAGTGCTTGTGTCTAGATTTAACATGTGCTTTCAGACTGTCAAACCCCTATTATATAAAGAGAAGTAGACGCCTGCTTTTCTTTATAAAATTGGTTTAAGGTAGTTGTGTTCTGGGTGTCTAAATCTAAATGCCCAGTTATAAAAATACCCTCCATGTTTTTCAGTGTCCATGGTAGCAGCATGCTCGGGCTGACACAAGGGTTTATGCTGCCCTAGTTAGGCCTGATCGACCACCACTTTGCCTTCCTGTGCCATGCTGAGTCATGCTGTGGCACCCTCTTCCAGCATCCATCATCTCACAGGGGGAGGTGGATGGCACGGTGACCCCTCCATGATTTTTCAAGACATTGGCTTTCTGCTGATGCTTCAGCACTGCACTGCACCTTAAAGCACCTGGGGGCATGCGCAGACTCATGGTCTGCTGCTTCTGCCCCCTCTAACATAACTTCCTGTTAGAGAGGGCAAGAGCGGCAGGCCGTGAGTGTGCACATGCATGCAGGGGCTCTAAGGCCCACTTTGATGATGAAGTGATAGCACAAAACTGCCACTTTGAAAACTTGTTAAGGGGTCGCTGTACTGTGCCACCACCAGGGCCTGGCACCCTAGGCAGGTGCCTAGTTCACTTAATGGACAGGCCAGCCCGGAACATAGCTCAGATTTTTACTGTGTTTTCCTGTTTTTCTCACTATTTCTAAGCTAGAAGCTATTTTTTAATCCAAAAATTTCCAAATGTAGAGCTTTTGAAAATATCAGTGCTCCTGGTAAGGTCAAATGCTAATAAAGTATGTCATTTGGTGATAAAATTCAGTGACTTTTGATTAGAAAACCTAATAATTTGTGATGTGAAATATTTAAAATTGGTTCTTTCAAAGAGATTGATTAGGACAATGCATGTGCCAGTTTTTAAAGATAAATGATTTTTCTTTTAATGGGATCAATTTTCAAAGTATTTTATCTGCACAAATTGGCTTTCTGAAAATTGTTCAGTTTCAATATGGTGAAAGGTCACAAGCATATACTTGTAAAGGGGGGCTGACCTGAATGAAGTGGCAGGTGCAACCCTAAACACAGGCATGGAGGGGGGTGACCTGCACTGAGCTGCAGTTACAACAACTCTACCCACCTTACTGGGCAAACTAGATGAAACATACTGGTCTTTATCTTCCATCATATACTATGAGGGTCATTTAGTTGTTATTTGGATGTCTGAAGACGTGCACATGGACGTTGAAATCATATCTCTGTAGTCATTCCACAAATGAAATTCACAGATGTCTCTAGTACAGTGATTCCAAGTAGGCAGGGGCATGTCCAGGGAGTAGAAATGTACTTACACGTCCAGTTCAACCTCAGAAACGTCTGCATGCATGTCAGTGTTTATACCTGCTCCAGGCATGAACAGGTATCAGGAAAGGGCTTGTTTTCACCTTAAAGCATCCAGAGTATAGAAAAGATGGACAATTAAGTGATCAGTCTTAGATCACAAAGGCCACCCTGGGTTTTGAACCCTCACCACTCTGATCTTAAGCCATTATTCTATAAAATGCCTTGGCCTGAAATGCTATCTTGGGGATGTTTTTATAGACATTTGATACACGTGCATATTGGGCACATCCACATTTCTGAAATTATACCTGAACTTGCACGTACCTGCTTTTTTTTCAGACGTTCTGGCTTTGATGTCCCAGATTGCACTTGTGAAATGTGCCTCTGTGTTACGATGTTATGATGCATTGAGAAGGGGTGTTCCTAGGGGCATGTTTAGGTCAAGGGAGGAAAAAGACGTGTGCAAATTGCATTTTTAGATCTCTGAGCATATATATCAAGCAACATTCTACCCACAGAAAAGGAAATCAGCACATCAGTTTTCAAAACAAAGGCACATATGTACTTTCTGTTTGATAACTGATGAAAGCTTATGGAAAAAAGAGTAAATGCCGAGTTAGACTGCTAAGCTTTCCTCTTTGAAAATTTACTAGGGCTAAATACCTAAATTTATGCTTGTAGTTTTACTGTGTGCCTAAATTAGGAGCCTAAAAAGCAAGGAGGCATTTAGCAGAGATTTTCAGAACTAAGCACCTAAATTAGGCTCCTAAATCTAGGAAAATGACTGACAATACTAAATCGCATTAGCAGACAGCTAACATAGTTGAAATACAGATAGTGCAGAGATTTTCCACACTATCTGAATTTATCAAGTTAGAACAGGGGAGAAGCGGGATCAGGTCTGGGAGAAGGCATAGTGATAGGAGGCAGCCAGCATGCAAGAAATTGCACCACCGACTGTCAAAAACCATTACCACAATTTAGTAAGACGATCCTTAAACCTAGGAGTGTTACTTTTGGTATTCTAGTTTTAGGTACATTTTCAGCTGAAAACTGAGACGTCCAAGTTTGGTTGAAAACCTGTGAAAATTAAGCAGCTAATTTGCAGGCATAATTACTAACGTGTGCTTCCAGTTTAGCTTGCATTAACATGTAACTTTACCACAAGTACTATTTTATGCAATGGGAATAAGTTCCTAATAACATGCATTAAGAGTGCTAAGATGTGTTCAAGTAGTAGTGTACATTAGTAACATTACCTGTTGGGCTCCCAAGTTTAGGAGCTCAGCTTTTTTTGAATACTGGGCCCACAGTCTTTATCCAGATGCATATATTTTGGAAATAGCTCTGTAAAACTATAAATAAATTATTATTGCAATTGAACATCAAAGTGTCATCACTCTCATAACAAATGTATATGTCAAACATTAGATATTAAAGACTTCAACGTATACAAACAGTTTAAATATAAGCTTCTTGGTTTTGTGAATAAACATATCTATTATTTTATTTTATTTATTTATTTAGACAGTTTTTGTATACCGCCTTATCCTTCAATCAAAGTGGTCACAACACAATTGGGGGATACATTTAACACACAGGGATATGAGACACATACACTAATACTTATAGGGAACATGGGCTATGGAGGGTTAAGTGGCTTGCCCAAGACCACAAGGAGCATCTGTGGGACTAGAAACCCCAGTCCTTCTGGCCCAAGGTTGCTGTCCTCTAGTGGGATTTGAACCCCTGACCTTCTGGCCTGAAGTACCTTGCCCCAACCACTAGGCTACTCCTCCCTCTATTACCCAGATTTTCCTTGTGCGAAAATGGCCTCTTATAAATTTCCAACCAGCATAAAAGTAAACGCTTTGACATGATGTCATAATACTTTTTGGTAGGTGTACACAGGGGCGGAGTTTGGGTAGAGCTGGACAGCATGTGCAAGTACCGTGTTTCCCCGAAAATAAGACCTACCCCGAAAATAAGCCCTAGCAAGTTTTTCAGTGATTTCTGTAATATAAGCCCTACCCTGAAACTAAGACCTAGTGCAGATCATCGACGGACAGACAGATTCGGTACCTGGGGGAGGGAGGGGGTCCCCCCGCCAGGGAGGAGCTTTCCTCCTGCTCCACTCCCCGACGCGATCATCTCTGCCGGTGCGGTGCTGTGCTGCGCTGCGGGCCTCTTCATTCCAAGGGGCTGTATTTCCTTTTTTGCTGCTGATTGGCTTTGGTGGGAGGACCGGGGAGGAGCTTTCCTCCTGCTCCACTCCCCGACGCGATTAGCTCTGCCGGTGCTGTACTGCGCTGCGGGCCTCTTCATTCCAAGGGGCTGTATTTCCTTTTTTGCTGCTGATTGAGTCGGGGAGTGTAGCAGGAGGAAAGCTCATCCCCGGTCATCCCACAAAAGCCAATCAGCAGCAACAAGGAACTACAGCCCCTTGGAATGAAGAGGCCCGCAGCGCAGCACAGCACCGGCAGAGCTGATCGCGTCGGGGAGTGGAGCAGGAGGAAAGCTCCTCCCCGGTCCTCCCACCAAAGCCAATCAGCTGCCAGTGCTGTCTCTGCGCTGCGGGCCTCTTCCTTCTCTCCAAGGGGCTGTCGCTGCCCGCATCCACTGCTTCCCTGTGCGCTCTGTGGTAACACTTCACTGATTGGCTGACTGTCAGGAGATGGCAGCCAATCAGCAAGTGCTACCGGAATCAGTAAAAAAAATAAGCCCTACCCCGAAAATAAGCCCTAGTGCTATTTTTGAAGAAAAAATAAATATAAGACCCGGTCTTATTTTCGGGGAAACACGGTACATATATATATCAACTCTATTGTACACATGTTCACACTGAATTCCCAATACTCGATCTCATTGTACATATGTAAGTAGTTTAGTTTGCACACCCCGTTTATCCAAGTTATTACTCCTGTTCTATGTAAATCAGCAGCATTTTATCCAAGTTGTTTTCTCCTGTTCTATGTGAAGCCAAACAGTTTGTTATGGTCATTTTGTTGTATGTAAACCGCGCTGACAATAGTGCGGTATATAAGAAATTGTAATAAATAAAATAATAAATACATGTATACTATAGATTACAAAATACGATAATTGACATGCATATCTAAAAATTATAGGTGCAGACCTTTACACAAGTTCATGTGTAAATGTACACACCTGCAAAGTAGATTCAAGATCTGCCACATAGCTGTCATTTTCTAAAGACAAGTAGGGCACATTTCAAAGGCATTTCTGTGCATACATGCAATTTTTGAAAATTTGCCACCACTATACAAGTATGACTCGGCACATATGGTTAATATATGCAGACGTATGTCAATGGTATAGCCAGGACTGAGTTTTTGGTGGGGTCTGAAATTAACATGGGTGAGCACAAGACAGTACAGATGTTGAGACCGTCTCTAATTTGCTTCTCATTAGCCTGTTTTGCTACCACTGACTGGGTAGGCCAACTGCAAAGTGGAGGGGTCATGACTTACCCAGGCCCCGCAGTGACCACGCCCCTGAAATGTTAGCACAAATCAAAAAGGCTTTCCTAGGGGTGAAGTTGGAGCAGATAATGCACTTATGCACATGCCTGTGACTTTCCAAACATCTCTGTCTAGGTTTTCATGAAAAAATATCTACAAAAATAGCAAGCATACCTTTGTGCATGTACTTCCACCCCTCCCCGAAAAAAAAAAATACCCAAAGACTTTATATATGCGTGAATTGTTTGAAAATTGCCCTATTATTTATTTTTCATAGACGCAGTGGCAGATGGTACATACCAATACCAGCGTTTAGCAAACAGGTCCCCTGAATGGTATTTTGCAACTACAATTTTATCCGTATTAAGCCTAATAATTGAACTGGATAAAACACTTTTAGAAACTTTACCTTATGTTTCAAAATAAATGAGCTACATGCCAGAAAAAAGAAATCCAGTATGCAACATTCATTACTGCTAATATTTTTATAGTAGAATTTTATAGTAATACATGCTATGTATTCCCATCTACTTTCAGTGAAAAATTAGGTAAAGAAACAATATGAAGTGAAAATCTCCTTCAGATCCATTAAACACTACCTTGCAAAATGAAAAAGAAATTGTTTTAAAATAAACATTATTTTTTTAACTGCAGAAAAAAATAATGCTCCCATCAGTCTAGCGGATTTTCTCTTTGAAAATGGTTTTCATTTTACATCACAATCTAGATCTTGCATGTTGCAAAGTCCTCTAAAAAGGTTAATATATTCTAATGGGTTATTTCCATATTCCACTAGAAGGTATTCCATTGGAATTTATTGTAAGAACCAGAGCTCCGTGTGTCTGCCAAACATCATGTTCTCGGAAAGAGTAACTATTGCTTGGAATCTGTACAGCTTATTCCTCGCTCAGCCTCCACAGTCCCCCACACCCCTGGAGTACCATTGGAGACAGTGATGAACTGTGGTCTCAATTCCCTTATTAGCTGTAAGACCTAAAAATTATATGTGCAATTAAAAGGCAAAATGCTGATATTACTCATAGGAAGCCCTTTGTACATTAGCAAGGTACAAAAGTCTGCTGACACTTTGCAACAGAGATAGTCAGCAGGGCAGAAGATTAATAGAGCCTCATAAATTTGCAGGGTGAATAGATAGGGGCAGAATAAGCATATTGTGCTGCAGATAAATAAAGGGCATGGTCAGCCTGACAAAACATTTAACAGGGATTACAACCCCTCTTTTAGATAATTTGCTTGGCTAGCAGTAGCCGGCTTTTAATAACTACATATAATTACCTAAGAGCGGTTCAGCTAGTGTCACAAAGGCCCTATAGCCCTAAAACAGAATATCATAGTGAGGAATCGCTTTTTAAGATTAGCACACCAAGAATGAAGTGCTATGTTATTCTTTCTGGGCTGAATTCATCCATACTCAGGACAGAGAAACATGTATGGCTAAAAGACATTTGGAGAGTTTGGCATATAAAATAATTGCATTCTGTTTCAAAAAATGACTCAAAAACCCTGGATATCTTGGGAGACCTACCTAAGGCTCAAATATTTAGGTATTTAGACTAACCCTGATATGGCTCCCTTAATATAATATCAGTTTTATCTCAGCACACATGAATGTCAGCATCCTATTGCCAATGTGCAGTATCTTTCATGATGTAACCAAGATCTGTAATTGTTGAATAAAATCCATTGTGCATTCGTTTCTTGTCTTCCTGCATGAGGTGCTCAAAGCAAGTTAGTATAAAATACAATAAAATTGAAACACCATCAAGGAAATTATAATAATAAATACAAAGAAAGAAGCTCCAAAAACCTAACTAGCCTACATTAAAATATGTGCTAATACGTTTGCATGGCCCTATTTCACTGGAAGCTATGAGGAAAAAGGATAAGAAATAAGAATACAAAATAAGTCGACAAATTTGTGCAGGTCAAAGAGCAACCTCGATGAAAACAAACCAAATCAGAATCCTCTCATCAAATCAAAAACATAAAGATTCTGTGAACAAAAGTCCCCTCAAAAACAAATAAATAGGATTTAGAATATTTATAACATTTAAATTTTTGTCGGAGCCCAGTCGGCCCAGTGTGAAGAAGTCCTCTCCACACCACTGCGACCACTCCTTTTAATCACAAATCAAAAACTTTGTGATTAAAAGGAGTGGTCACAGTGGTGTGGAGAGGACTTCTTCACACTGGGCCGACTGGGCGCCGACAAAAATTTAAATGTTCTAAATATTCTAAATCCTATTTATTTGTTTTTGAGGGGACTTTTGTTCACAGGTCAAAGAGCAGGCATAATGTAGGTGTGTACTTTCCATGGGGTAATTTTCAAAGAGAAATTATGAGCATGTTTTCCTTTTGAAATTGGAGTAACTTAATGTGCATGCTTGATGCACAATTTAGGTGGCTTGCTATACATTTAAGAACTGATTCTATATAGGCAAAACAGAAAGGTATGTACTAGAAACGTGCTAAGTCCCTACTGTGAAGGAGTTATGCATGGGAATGGGCAATTACGCATGTGGTTTGGGTGGCCCCTATTCTGCAAGGACGTGTGTAAATGCCATCACATTTATGTTCAATTGAGTTGGACACAGGGCAGAGCCTGGGCAGAACCAGGGCCTACTGTAAATCTATGCACATAAGTTAAAGAATGCAATAACTTATTTATTTTTCTATATTTAGCACGGCTTGATATACCGTTATTGACCATGTGGTCGCCATAGCAGTTACAAAATTAAAAGTCTGGGGAGAACAGAGAAAGGAGATATAGGAAAATAATAGAGGAGTACAGGGGAGGGAATTACAAAATTCAACAGAGAGGAGGGGACAGGAAACAGAGGAAAGAGCCCAAGACAAGGACTGGGGAGACATGGGTTAGGAGAAGAGACATTGAGGAAGGCTTTGTGACTATTATAAAACTTTGTGAGATAAAGCTGCAGAGAAAGAGGGAGGGGAAGGGAGTTACAGAGAGGACTGAAGTAGGAGAATGAAGCGTTCCTAGAGACAACCAACGGAGAGCCGAGGAAGTGGTAGAGACAGGAAAGCTACATTGGAGAAGCGGAGGGTGTGAGAGAATTGATACAACAAAATTAAAGTGGCGAGATATGAAGGGCAGGCTGAGTATAAAGCACGATGAACCAGAGAAAGAATTTTGAACTGCATGCGATAGGAAATCAGGAGCCAGTGATGGGAGATTAGCAAGGCGGAAGAATGGTCAGAATGGCAAGCATTAAATATAAGCTTAGCAGCAGAGGATTGAATCAACTGAAACATAGGCATCCACAATACCACTTTAAACTGGTCCATATCCTACATCTCTGATAAAATGCTACAAGTAAAAGTCGGACCCCTCAAATCCAAAGATTTCAACCTAAAATAAGGCATACCTCAGAGATCAGCCCTATCTGCCCTTTTATTTAACATCTACATACAGCCTAGTTGCAACCTTCTAAGACTATGGAACATGCACTTTCATCTATATGCAGATGACATCATGTTCTACATGCCCTTCCACACACTCACCCCAGACTTCTCAAGTCATATCAGGCTGCTTCCAGGCAGTCACAAAACAACTTGCAGAGCTAAATCTAGTAGTCAACAACAAGAAGACAGAAGCACTACCCTCAGGACCAAATGTATGCAGCAAACAAGCAACAGAGCCTTCTCACTATACGCCCCTATGATTTGGAACTCACTACCAGAAACCATAAGATCTGCACAGTCTCCACAAGAAATTAAGAATCTACTAAAAACGCATCTTTTCATTGAACATTTTGGTCCCAATGACATTACTTAACACTCAATGCCATATCCCTTCCACTCGCTGTTGATTATTGTTTAGCCCCCATATTTAACTCCAAGTTTATCTTCCCATGTTCTATGTAACACAACTCTTCAAAGTTGTACACTGTTGTTTGATGTAAACTGCCTTGGCTTAAAGATGGTATATAAAAACCTGTTAAATAAATAAATAAATAAATATTGAGGAAGACTGGAGAAAAGAGAGTTACAGTAAGCTAGTGGTAACAAGAACCGTATGAGTTAGCTGAGAGATAGTGAGGGAAAAATGGATGGAACAAATATGGTGAAGGGTGAAGAAAGACAACTATGAGATAGAATTAAGGTGAGCCCTGAAAGAGTGTGAAGTCCAAGGTCACTTCCAGGTTTTTGATAGTATCGTGAAATGGTAAAGGAGAGGAGGCGGCAATGGGAGGTAGAGGGGAAGAGATACTAAATAGCACAGGAAAGGCAATGGACTCACACTTGGAAAGATTCAGGAGATCAGAGAGCCAGTGGTTACCAGCCCAGAGGCATGATTGCAATGGAGAGATGTTGTTAGTTGCAACTGGGACAGTTAAAAAGTTCTGAATGTCATCAGCATACAAGAAAGGTGTGCAATAAAGGGACTGAATTAAAAGGGGCAGAGGGGAAAGAAAAATATTGAATAGGTAAGAGCTAAAAAGGAATCTTGGGGTACTCCAAATGGTAGAGGAAAGGAAGGGGAAGACCAGAACCCAAATAGAAGTCGAAAGGCACAGTCAGTTATAGAGATAAAAAGAAAAACACTTAAGAACAGTATCCTGCAGGCCAATAGAATAGAGATGGTGAAGGAGGAGTATGTGATCAACTAAATGTAAAGCAAAAGAAAAGTCAAGGGTTATGAGAAATAACAGTTACAGTGGTCAAGAGAGGCCAGATGTCCTTGAGAAGGGTGCAGAGAAGAGATTCAGTGCTAAGGCCATATCAAAATCCAGCCAGATGACGGTGAAGAACAAGGGTTTTGTCAATAAAAGGAAAAACTGAGAGAGAATGATGTGCTCAAGGAATTTAAAGAGAGAAGCTAAATTGGAAAACAGATGAAAATCAAAAAGGCAGGAGGAGTTGAGGCAGGATTTTTTAAGCAGAGGGCAGATAATGGCATGTTTCCAAGGGGGAGGATCAAAATCCAAGGAAAGAGTGGAGACAAGAACTGGGAGAATATTAGGAGAGCGTACAGAGGCCAGTCTGGAGACCAGGTAGGCAGGCCAAAGATCAAGGGAGTAGGCAGATGGGCGAACAGTGAGAAAAGCATGTGCAAGAAAGGTGAGAGAGAGAGAGTTGAGAAAAAGCCTAATATGGAGGAAAGAGAGGATGGAAAAGAAGAGGGGGGAGGGGAAAGGAAGAAGAAATGAACAGAGGGGGGAAAGGAAGAGCAGAGAGTTGAGATCTTGTTGTGTGGGAAGATAGCATAGGAAGTGGAGGAAGGTGATGAAGAGGGAGAGGGGACCAAAGAAGGAGCCAAGGAGTCCAGGAATTGGAAGAGTGCCAATCTAGGCATGGCTAGTTATGCCCCTATTCTATAAAATAAAGCAAATATATGCTCTACTTTATAGAATAGGCTCCATATATAAGCCTGGCACTGTGATTCACCTGCACATGACATTAAAGAATTACTCTCGTATCTTCTAATGCAAATATAGATAATCTGATTGCAAAATCAAACAATTCATATCTGCGAAAGAGCTTGAGTCCTTGCAGACTTAGGGAGCCTTTTATTAAAAGGTGTTAGGGTGTTGCACTTAACACACCAAAGGCGCTGAAACTATGGCTCATTGCATGCAACACCATCACATTAACTGTGGGGGCTATGCAAAGCATTTCCCTGGTCATTGATGCAGAGCACTTTTCCCTAACGTGGGCTGCATTGCATGAGCGCACTTAGCTCCACCTATTAAGGTGACGTTAGGTGAAAATGCACCCTGCACTAATGTGGTTAGTCTGTGGTATGAACCCATTGCTAATTGATTTGAGCTCACCATGCCCACTCTCCACCCCTAACCCACCCACTAATGACCATAACACAGGTTGCACAGTTAGCACGGTAATCATCCCACACTTTCATGGACTCACGCTAGCAGGCAACAAGTGTCCCAGCGAACCATCAGCGCACATCAGAACACATGCTGCCAGTTAATGCTCTTTAGTTAAAGAGACCCGTAGTATTGATTTTGTGACATCTGGAGACTATTACATGGAATGGAAAAAGATTTTACCTTTTTTTCTTTTTCCACACCACACTTGTTCTAGGCTGGATGATTTTTTTAATCTCTAAGATCTCTCGGACCCTCAGTTCCATATATGTATCTTTTCATTTATTAATTGAAATTACAATTCTCAATATAAAATAAAGAAATGTGGATAAACCGAAGAAAAAACAAAGAGGGGAAGCTATTCTGGACCTAGTGCTTAGTGGAACACAGGATCTAGTTTGATATAAGGGTGTTGGGGCCACTTGGCAATAGTGATCATATCATGATTGTGCTTGATTTAATAAATGGGAGAAGGATGGCAAGGAAATCCACAGTACTACCTTTTAATTTTCAAAAGGGAGGCTATGATAAAATGAGGAAAATAGTTAAGGAAAAACTAAGAGGAGTAGCTCCAAACATTAAAGGTTTACATCAAGCATGGGCATTGTTTAAAAATACTATCTTGGAAGCCCAGACCAGATGTATTCCACACTTTAATAAAAGTAGAAGGAAAACAAAAAAACTGCCAGCATGCTTTAAGGGTGACATCAGAGAGGCTATTGTAGCCAAAAAAGCATCTTTCACAAAATGGAAGAAAGAGTCAAATGATGAAAACAGAGAAGCAACATAAGCACTGACAAGTTAGATACAAGGCATTGATAAGGCAAGCAAAGAGAGAATTTGAAAAAAAGCTTGTCATGGAAGCAAAAACGCATAATAAATACTTTTTCAAGTACATTCTTAGCAAAAACCCTACAAGAGAGTCAGTTGGATTAGATGATAGAGTGGTAAAAGGGGCATTAAGGGATGACTCTGTAACTCTGTAAATAGTTTATAATCTAAATCTCTTACTGTTATGTTAGGCACCCTCTTCAAGTTCATTCCAAGTTTATTTTACCTGTTGTAATGTAAGCATTGATATCTTTGTTCTGATGTAATGCAATTGTTATTGTTTTATGTAAACCGCACTGAGAATGAATAGCGCGGTATATAAGAATAAATAAATAAATAAATAAATGACAAGGCCATAGCAGAGAGATTGAATGAATTTGTTGCTTTGGTCTTTAATGAAGAAGATGTAGGGAAGTTACCCATGCCTGAAATGGTATTTAAAGGTGATATATTGGAAGAATTGAAAGAAATATTGATAAATCAGGAAGATGTATTACAAGTATTTGATAAAACAAAGAGTAGTAAATCACCTGGACCAGATGATATACATCCAAGAGTGTTGAAAGAACTGAAAGATGAGATTTCAGACCTACTGTTAGTAATATGTGAACTATCATTAAAATCATCTGCAGTACCTGAAAATTAGAGAATGGCCAAAGTAACATCATTTTTTAAAAAGGGTTCCAGAGGAAATCTGGGAAATTACAGACTAGTAAGCCTGACATCGGTACTGGGCAAAATGGTAGAAACCATTATAAAGAATAAAATTACTGAACATATAGATAGTGATAGTTTAATGGGAGAAAGCCAACATGGATTTAGCCAAGGAAAGTCTTGTCTTTCTAATGTTATATTTTTTTGAAGGTGTGAATAAACCGGTAGACAAAGATGAGCCGGTTGATATAGTGTACCTAGATTTTCAGAAAGCCTTTGACAAGGTCCCTTATCAGAGACTCTTGATGAAATTAAAAAGTCATGGGATTGGAGGCAGTGTAGTATTGTGGATCAAGAAATGGTTATAAGAGAGAAAGCAGAGGGTAGGGCTAAATAGCCAATTTTCTCAATGGAGAAAGGTGACTAGTGGAGTACCCCAGGGATCAGTGCTGGTCCCTTGCTTTTTAAAATCTTCATAAATGACCTGGAAATGGAAATAATGGGGTATGTTTACTAAAGGACGTTAAGGACGCATGCATTAACAGCAGCGATATGGGGTTTTGCTTGCGAAAAAGACTCTTTGCGGGTAGGAGGCATTCCGGCGGTAAGGGTGTTATGGGCCAGTTAATGTTCGTTAACAAGACATTGGGCGTTAAGGTGTCAAGCATGTACCTTAACATCCAAAAATGGCTGTCACCCTAACGCTGGATAAGGTAGCACCAAGGAAAGTCTATGTAAAAGTGATGGATGGAAGGACAGGTAGGAGCTGATAGACCTGCCAGATTCATGGACACACTATGTGGTAGCCAGTAAATTGGACAAGCATGTGGGAGAGAGCTGTACCGATGCACTGGGGGATACCAATGTAAAATGGTGCAATGTCTGTGTGTGGCATAGGATGGGGAAGACGTGTCCCCCAGCAGAGTCAGAGATGGCGGGATATGTGCATTGAAAGGAAGATGGAGCAGGAGTGGTGACATGCAATCAGGCACAGGAGTAGCGTGAGTGAAATGTCCTAAATACCTGTGTAGGTCATGGTGTAGCAGCTTGCATGAGAAGGCATGACTGTACATAGCTGCTGATGGATGGGCTGAAGGAAGGATGGCGGCAGAGGACAGTGTGGCATGGGCAGGCAGCACCGATGTACTGGAGGTGTCACCCCCAACACATTTGTATTGTGTGGGAAAAATGTGTGCCAATGCCATATTTAAGGCCTGATACCAGACACATGGACCTCACACCTGTACCAGGCCACCCAACCACCATACAACAATCCAGACAGAAGTGCATACAACAACTGGACTAAAGTCGCCCAAACTGGGCAAAAAGGGCACATACAGACATGATTTGATATCTGCAGGTGGCTATCCAAGGGGTAGGATGTGTCTGCATGTAATGCAGAGATGTGATGGAGCCAAATCTATACAGGCACAGACATGATGTCATACCTGACTTATGTTGCACAAGTAGGCTACAGCTGTATGCATGTAACTGCCTGTTAGTATACCGCTGCATCAGTGCCAGCATGCTGGGTTACATTATTTATTTATTTATTTATTTATTTTACAGTTCTTATATACCACACTCTTTGGTATCAGTGTGGTTTACAGATAACAAATTTTTGCATCAGAACAATCTTTTGCTTACATTACAACAGGATCAGTAACTTGGAAAGTAACAGGGGTAACTATATACAAAAACGGATATTTCACCTGTGGACTATTTACAGGTGAAATACTATTTACTATTTACATTATACTAAAAAGTGGTAATGTGTAATGAAAAACAGGGACTGTAATAACCTGCAGTCAGCTCAGACAATGGAGGGTTAGGTGACCTGCCCATGGTCACAAGAAGGTATGGGCAATCCATGAAGGTTGTGGCATACATAAAAGGCCACAATAAAACATTCCAAATTGCAGCAAAAGGAGTGCTAGTGGGCCTCAAAACCTGGTATCCTGGGTCCAAAGCCAGTGCCATGACCATAATGCCACACCTCAAAGTGGTTTCCAGACATCTGCAGGGTAAACATGTTTGACTCTCTGCAATTGATTGCAGCAGAGCCAATAAAGCCATGCTCCCAGAAGGGCATGATGGCGAATAGTCCTTTTGCTGACTCAAATTGTGGCCAGAACACATAACAAACTATGAGGATGTGTGTATGCCAGTCACATCAGAGCCTGAACTGTTACAGGCATGAAAATGAACTGAGTAGCACACAATCACAAAATAAAACAAGTGGGAATCAAATCCCTGTCCACTAACCAGTAAGCTACACCTCTACACCGTTTTGCATTGCAATGGCTGGATTCAAAGAGACTAGTGTGACTGCCTAGCATTGTGGCAGGCTATGGCCTAGAGTAGTCTGCAAATGTGAAAGGCCTGTAAGTTAGGCCTGGATCCCAACCCCCATTATAGCTAGAAAAGAACCAAAAATCTGTGAAAAATGAGAAAATTGTTTTAAACTGCTTAATAAGAAGTTTTACATGAATTCATAAGTCTTTCATTATTCTCTTGTGTGCAAAAGAAAGAAATGTTTCAATACATGCATTCCTGGAGCTAGAGACGACCTTGCAGTAGAGAAGTATCAAACCTAGAAACTGAACCATTGTTAGGACAGTCCTAAGGGAGGGAGCTGGGTGCTAGTCCCAGGAGGGATCTCTGATTGGGCAGGTGCAGGGGGCGTTGGAACCAATAGGAAGTTTGCATGTATCAAGCTGGAACCAATAGAAAGTTCTCATGTATCAAACAGAAGAAAAGGTATAAATGAGTATGTCTCTGTAAAAACTTTGCTCAGTTCCTTTTGAAGCTTTGACTAACTGAGCCATAAATTGGCTTGGATCTTTTGAACTGACTCCTGGTTTTATTTATTGCATGCTTATCAGCTGCTACATATTCTTGGTGCGTTGGCCGGGAATGTGCGAGCAGGGGATGGTATGCAAGTGAATATACCACGACTTCTCGTCTCAAAGGTTTGGTCCGGTTGGAACCATGTCTGTCCAACCGCAGGTGAATTCTCAGGCGCCGCCGATCCCTTTGTATCAGAGAGGGTTCCGCCTTGCCTCGGCGGGCCACTGGGTCCAGCTGGCCAACACCTCAGAACCCAAGGGGAGTCCAGGATCCAACCCAAGGACTGGTTTGGTATCAGGAACTGGATCCAGTGAGTAGATATTTTCTTGTTTAAAAGTCAGTGCAACCTGGGGAAAAAGTCTTGCATAAGTATGCGCAAGACTGATTTGGTATAGACTAACTGGGAAAATCTCGCGTGGGTATGCATGAGACAAGAGAGCTTGATCACCTCTCATAAGGGCGGTCCTAGTAGACCCCACATGAGTATGCACGGGGGGAAGCCATCGACCCTTCTTGTTTGGAATAGTCAGTTAGTCAGAAAACCTGGGCACTTGAAAAATGATTTTTGTGATAATATGATTGCCTGTGTGATTGAGAGGTCTTGAAATACAGACCGAGCGAGAGTGGACTTCTGAGTAGCGCAGTTCCTGGCCAAGCAACTGCGCCCAGGTCGCGAAAAGGAGGAAGCGTTTGGTGTTTGTCTGTCCTTACTATGTGGTTTTTTTGTATCTGATTTCTGTTATCTGTTGAAACCGCAAGTTTCCCTTCTGGTATAATGTGAGATTATTCTGTTGGGTAATTTGTGGAACAGTTTACCAATTAAGAAATAGTATTAAGCAGACAAGAAGACAGAAGGAAACAAACTCAGGAGTCACTTTTTCAGTAAAGAAGCTGTCTCACTCATTCCTGTTTTTTCCTTCCGCACAGCCTGAAACTGGTAAGCAGAGAGAGAAGGGGCGTGTCTGGAGAAAGGAATGTGTAGTATCTTTTAACCCTGTGAAGGCTTAATCTCAACACTCTGCAGCTGGGTTAATTTGTGCTTATTTCAGGAAAATTGTACCTGTTTTATTCAATATGTTCTAATAGTGATGTTCCTTCTGCTATGGTCATGTATTATATATCATTTAATAAGAATGTTTAGTCAGGATTGTGGATCCCGACAGTTTTGGGCTTAGCCTGGAAAGGGTTAAGTTCTTATTAACCCCGTTCGAGTTTCTTAACTGTTCTTGTACGGATCAAGTGAGAAGAATTTCTGTAGGGCTATAGGTATAATGCATTTGTGGGCTTAGCCTTGTTTTGTGTTTTTTATGTTCAAATCTTCAGTAAGCACTGTAATGGTTTAAATAGGAAATGATAGAAAAATTCAGGAAACTGCTTTTGTTTTCCCTTTGACCTTTGAAGTAGAGGTTAAGAACCCTGACAGGACTATGAAGCATTCCGAGCCAGTAGTTACCAGATTGCAAAGTGATTTAAATCCTGAGTGAATAAGGAGTTCATCGTGCTTGAATTCTAGTTCCTGATATACTGCGGCAAGCACCTCATAGAAGACATACTTATTGTTAATAAAAATAAAAAAGGAAGAAAAAGGGGTGTATATGTATCCTAGATATCCACCCACTTTATGAAAAAAGTATTCGGAATGTCTTTTGAATATCTGCTTCCTAAACTGTAAGATTTAAACTAATTTCTTTTGCAGAGATATTGTTTAGCTTAAATGCTGATTACGGCTGGCAGTTAATTTCCATGCCAAGTAATTTTATTCCAGTCATATGTAACAGATATGTGGCCGTCATGTTAGGAGCCATAGTTCTTTCTATTGGATTTGTTGTTATAACATGTTGCAAAATAATAGTTTTATATTTTAAGGACTTTATCTAAATTGTTCTTATTTAGAATGAGCACACACATCCATTATGTTTAGTCCATAAGAAAATGCAGCCTGACTGCCCGCCCCCTCTGTCTGTTGTCAAATACGTCACCATGGGGGAAGCGGGGTCAGAGTCCATGCAGATTTTGTTGAAATGTATGACTAGGAATTTTAGCAAGGGGTTTGCTGGAGACTACAGACTTAAAATGTCTCCGTCCCTATTAGAAATGCTCTGTGAAAGGGGATGGCCAGTGTTAGCTACTTCATGGCCCCGTAGTTTCCCGTGTTCATCAGATTGTACAGAAAATGTTCCCTGATCAGTTCCCCTACATAGACTCCTGGTTGAATGTTTGTGAGGGAAAAAAAAAACCTGCCCATTTATTATCTTTATAGGCCAGTTCCCTCAGCTCTGCCACCACCCCGGGTAGAGCCTCCCTGCAGATGTACCCCAAATAGTTCACCAGCCACCTCCGCAGCAGGAGGACGTACACCCCCTCTTGACCGAAAACCCCGGCACAGTTTAAAGTACTCCGAGTGGGCCACAGTCCACCGATGACACTACAAGCAGGGATTCATTTGCCAGTTCAGGGTCACTCACAGCCAGCGCCCGAGAACATGAAGTGGAACCCAGACAGTCCTGATTGTCGTATACCTTCAGAAGTACAACTACCAGTAAAAGGGAGGGTCACGTTATCCCATTGCGCTAGTTCCAGGGCCTACCCATCCTTAATACCGAAAGCCAGCTGACCAGTTGTTTGTTTCTGCCACTGATTTACTGAACTGAAAGCTGCATTATGCCTCCTACATTGAGAAACCTTAGGATTTGATTGAACTAATGAACAGTATTATGCAGATCCATCAGCCTTGATAACCCCAAGTGGGATCCACATAGTGCAGGCAGCCCTCACTATATACCCCATGCGATCCAGCAGCCCAGGAGAATTTGTGTATGGTAGATGCAGTTTTTGTCAGTCAGTCCCAGAGAGATGTAAGACGAAAATTACAGAAAATGAATGGATTTGCGGGTATGAATACAGCACAGTTAATGGAAGTTGCTCAGAAAGTTTTTGTGAATTGTGAAAATGAATGTGACAGAGAAAGTGAACATAAGATGAAGAAGAAAACAGATCTTCTTGCTGATACTTTAGTTGAATGACGTGGAGGAGGTTTTCCTAATCGAAGGAGCAGAGGAAGTGGAAGGGGTCATGAAAATGATCGGCCCCCACTGGGTGCGAATCAGTGCGCCCATTGAAGAGAAGGACATTAGAGAAGTGAATACCCGCATCTTGACTCCACCCCCAGGAAGGGAGGAGGGAGCATTTGGAAAACAGGAGGTTGATTTTAGAGTCATGAAAGAATAAACCGAGCACAGTGTTCCAGCAAGAGAGGGAAGCAGCTATAGAGTGAGTGGCAGCCAAAGAGGGCTACAGCATGGATGAAGACTAGGCCAGACCAGACTCCAAGTTTCCCTGGGTCCCCAGGAGCCTATGGTCAGTCTGAAAATAGGGGACCAATATATGGACTTTATGGGGGATACAGGAGCAGAATACTAAAGCCAGTAGCCCCTTTGTTTTCTCGATGCATCACCATTGTCAGAGCTACTGGGGCTAAGGCCACAAAGCCTTTCCTGCAGAACTGCATGTGTGAACTAGGGGGACAGAAAATAACGCACCAGTTCCTGTATATGCCTGAGTGCCCTATTCCACTTTTGGGCCGAGATCTGCTTGCAAAGCTCCAGGCACAGATATCCTTTGCTGAAGGGGGAGAAATGCAAATGACTGTGAACCCAAAGCCTGCTGGATTGATGGTGCTGACTGTTCCCCCAGAAGAAGAGTAGCGGTTCTATAGTGCATCTCCAATCAAGCCAGCTAGTTCCTGTATACCCACCAACCTTATAGCCCCACCTAAAGTATGGGCAGAAGATAATCCACCTGGCCTAGCGAAGAACATAGCCCCTGTCATTGTCACCCTCAAGCCAGGAGCGGAACCAGTGCATGTGAAGCAGTATCCTCTTCCCCGACCAGCCATTGAAGGAATCCACTGCCATCCAATGAAACTGTTGAAGTACGGACTTCTCAAGGAGTGCCAGTCACCTTGGAACACCCCCCCCCCCCTTCTCCCAGTTAAGAAACCTGGGACAGGGGATTACCGCACAGTACAAGATCTGAGGCGAGTGAATGATGCAGCTCAAACTATACACCCAGTGGTACCAAATCCTTATATTCTCTTGGGACTGATCCCCGCTGAGGCTACTCATTTCACTGTCCTGGACCTGAAAGATGCCTTTTTCTGCATATGCTTAGCCCCCCACCAGTCAACTTTTGTTTGCTTTTGAATGGCAAGACCCCACAACAGGAAGGCGGGGCCAACTCACCTGGACTCGATTACCTCAAGGATTCAAGAAATCACCTACTCTCTCCAGTGCTGTTTTAAATCAAGATCTTTCAAGCTACTATGTGAACCCAGGAGAAAGGGTTCTTCTTCAGTATGTGGACAACTTGCTCATAGCCACCAACTCAGAAAGTGAATGTCTACAAGCCACCAGTGAACTCTTTGACGTTTTTAATGAGGCTGGATACAAAGTCTCAAGAGCCAAGGCGCAATTATGTCAAACAAGTTAAATACCTAGGATTCCAGTTGTCCAGTGGAATTCGACGCCTGGGACCAGAACACAAAGAAGCTGTATGCAGTATTCCTACTCCAACCACCAGGAGGCAAGTGAGAGCCTTCTTGGGTGCCGCAGAGTACTGTCGTATATGGATCCCCAATTTTGCGCTGCTAGCAAAACCATTGTATCAAGCTACCAAAGGAATGGAAAAGTCTCCATTGGAATGGGGACTTGAACAGGATGCAGCCTTTCGATCTTTGAAAACCGCTCTGATGTAATCACCAGCTCTGGGTCTACCAGATGTCCAGAAAACCTTTCAGTCTCTATGTTCATGAGTCACAAGGAAATGTTCTAGGAGTGTTGACTCAATCTCTTGGATCTTGGCAACGGCCAGTAGCCTATTTGTTAAAACAATCGGATGCAGTTGCAAAAGGCTGGCCCCCTTGTTTGAGAGCTGTTGCAGCTACAGCCCTCCTAGTGAGCAAAGCTGACAAGCTCACTTTGAGACAGAATCTTCAAGTTACTGTACCACACTCTGTTCTAACCATTATGAAACACAAAGGAAACTTCTGGCTAACAAATTCACGAATGTTGAAGTATCAGAGTATGTTGTGTGAAAACCCCCAGATACAATTGAAGGTCAGTCAAGCTTTGAATCCTGCTACGTTGTTACCAGTTGGTCTTGATCTCCCCTGATCATGACTGTTTAGAAACTATGGACACTATATTCTCAAGCCGCCCGGATTTGACTGATGTTCCTTTGGAGAACCCTGAACGGACTTTCTTTGTAGATGGAAGCAGTCTTGTCATCATTAATGGACATTGTTGTGCCAGATATGCAGTGGTGACCCTTGATCTGGTAGTTGAGTCCTCAGCCCTGGCCCCAGCAACTTCAGCACAGAAAGCTGAACTGATAGCTCTTACTAGAGCACTGACAATAGGAAAAGGGGCTCTGTCTAAATGTGTACCCAGATTCCAAGTATGCCCTTACAACCTTGCATGCACATGGGGCCCTGTACAAGAATGAGGGTTGATCACCTCAGGAAGCAAGTCCATTAAGTATGGCCCCGAGATATTGACATTATCAGATGCATACTGCCTACAGATTTCAGAATTTAGGAAAAGTAGAATGTATGAGTAGAACCCTGAAATCTCAGTTGTCCAAACTTTGCCAAGAAGTTCACCTGAAGTGGCCCCAGGTTCTTCCTATAGCCCTTCTTAGGATATACTTAGCCCCTGCTAAGTCTTTAGGAGTTTCCCCTTTTGAGATTCTGTACGGGAGACCCCCGCCTATTGTATAGGAAATAAAGGGAGATATGGAACAGATTAGATCTGAAATTACTAGACAAGAACTATTGGTTTTAAGTTCTGTTTTGCAGAGTCGTCATACATGGGTACAAGACCAGCTGCCCATCTATCTAACAGAACCCCTGCATCCTCTCAAGCCTGGAGTCTCGGTGTGGATCAAAGAGTGGAGAAAGAAACCGTTGACACCGCATTGGAAGGGACCTTATGTTGTCATCTTGTTAACCCCAACAGCAGTTAAAGTTGCAGAACTCGAACCCTGGATTCATCACAGTCGAATAAAGTCAGCAGCCATTGATAGCAATGTAGAAAGGAAGGCAGCTACAAAGATATTAGCTATGTGGCAATATTACCCTATACCCCAAGGTGATGCTGTTACACCAGTGTAATATATGATCTAATTAATGAGTGATTTAATTCTCACCCTTTCTCACTTGCGGTTGAGAATAATCAAAAGGGGGAATGTGGCAGGCTATGGCCTAGAGTAGTCTGCAAATATGAAAGGCCTGTAAGTTAGGCCTGGATCTCAACCCCCATTATAGCTAGAAAAGAACCAAAAATCTGTGAAAAATGAGAAAATTGTTTTAAACTGCTTAATAAGAAGTTTTACATGAATTCATAAGTCTTTCATTATTCTCTTGTGTGCAAAAGAAAGAAATGTTTCAATACATGCATTCCTGGAGCTAGAGACGACCTTGCAGTAGAGAAGTATCAAACCTAGAAACTGAACCATTGTTAGGACAGTCCTAAGGGAGGGAGCTGGGTGCTAGTCCCAGGAGGGATCTCTGATTGGACAGGTGCAGGGGGCGTTGGAACCAATAGGAAGTTTGCATGTATCAAGCTGGAACCAATAGAAAGTTCTCATGTATCAAACAGAAGAAAAGGAATAAAAGAGTATGTCTCTGTAAAAACTTTGCTCAGTTCCTTTTGAAGCTTTGACTAACTGAGCCATGTGCACAATAAATTGGCTTGGATCTTTTGAACTGACTCCTGGTTTTATTTATTGCATGCTTATCAGCTGCTACAGCATGACTGCTGTGTGTGTCAGTATAGGTTTGCCCCTCCAGTACCCATGATGCACTGCACACACAGAACTAGGGTTACCAACTTTTTCACCGAGAAAAACCCGACACCTGTGGCTCGCCATGCTCCACCCATTCTCCGCCCCTAGTCCCACCCCTGCCCCGCCCCCAGCCCCACCCACAAAAATTACCGAGGATACGTGTAGGCTAACTTCCTTGGTCAGATAATAATTAAACTGGGAACCCCAAAATCCAAACATGAAATGTACAACACTGGAGAAATAAAACTATAAAGTAATTTCCTCTTGCACTAAACAAAAACGCAAAGATGTTATCAATACACACTTCCCAGACCAAACATATTCCAGCTAATAAATTCAAAATAAAAAGTATTTTTCTACCTTCTGTTTGGGCGTTTTATTTTCAGTTGCAATTGCTCCAGTCACTTTCTTCTGGTTTCTTCGTGTCTTCTGCGAGTTATCCATTTGTCCTTTCTTCTCTTTTAGATGTTTTCCATTCTCTCTCTATTTCTGCTTTAACATACTGATTGTTTCCCTTTTGCTCTTTCCCCCAATTCTTTCCTTATTCCTTTATCATCCATTTAAATTTCACCCTTCCATTCTCAAGCCCCTCACTCTCCCAATACCCAGCCCATCATAGACTTTTCTTCCACACAAAATATTTTTTCCCCTCTCCATTCTCATTCCCCATCTATTCTAGTCCTCCCACAAAATCAGTTCCCTTATAGTTCTAGACCCACCCAGCATCCACTCCCTTCTAATCCCATTCTCCCATGCCCCACATCAGCCCATTTCCAGTCCTATTCCAGCTCTTCATCAGCCCATTTCCAGTGCTATCCCTCACATCACAGACCATTTCCAGTCCTAGCCCCCCCCATCACAGCCCATTTCCAGTCCAAGTCCCCCATCACAGCCTATTTCCAGTCCTAGGCCCCCCCCATCACATCCCATTTGCAGTCCGAGTCCCCCCGCACCATCACAGCCCATTTGCAGTCCTACCCCCCCACCACCATCACAGTCTATTTGCAGTCCTAGCCCCCCTAATCACAGCCTATTTCCAGTCCAAGTTCCCCCTCCCTCCACCATAGCCCATTTCCAGTCCAAGTCCCCCCCCCATAGCCTTTTTCCAGTCCAGGTCCCCCTCCCCATCACAATCCATTTCCAGTCCATGTCCCCCCCCCCATAACCCTTTTCCAGTCCAGGTCCCCCTCCCCATCAAACCCATTTCCAGTCCATGTCCCCCCCCCCCACATAGCCCTTTTACAGTCCAGGTCCCCCTCCCCATCACAGCCCCTTTATTTCCAGTACCAGGCCCCCCATAGCCCTTTTCCAGTCCAGGTCCGTCCCCCCCTTCACAACCCATTTCCAGTCCATGTCCCCCTAATCACAGCCTATTTCCAGTCCAAGTTCCCCCTCCCTCCACCATAGCCCATTTCCAGTCCAAGTGCCCCCCCCCAAATCCCATTTCCAGTCCAAGTTCCCCCCCCCCATTGCCCTTTTCCCGTCCAGGTCCCCCTCCCCATCACAACCCATTTCCAGTCCATTTCCCCCCCCCCCCCATAGCCCTTTTCCAGTCCAGGTCCCCCTCCTTCACAACCCATTTCCAGTCCAAGTCCCCCCCCCCATAGCCCTTTCCCGTTCCAGGTCCCCCCCCCCCCCCCATCACAACCCATTTCCAGTCAAATTCCCCCTCCTAGCCCTTTTCCTTGCCCGGCCCCCTCCCCCCATCACAGCCCAGGCGTCCTCCCCCCCACAAAACCGCGGCTGTCTGAGGCTTTAGAGGGAGCCGGGGAAGCCCGTGCGAGGCCCCAGCTCCCTCTATACAGCCGCCAGCGTGAAGAGCCTTTTCCTTCACACTGGCGGCTGTTCCTGTGAAGCCGCGAATGCTGGGAAAGGTTAAAGGGCATTGCCTTTAACCTTTCCCACCAATCGCGGCTTCACAGGAACAGCTGCCAGCGTGAAGGTAAAGGCTCTTCACGCTGGCGGCTGTACAGAGGGAGCCGGGGCTTCGCGCGGGCTTCCCCGGCTCCCTCTGAAGCCCTCCGGGTTGGGAGAAAAGCCGGTTTTTTTGCTCTGGCCGCTCCCGATCTTGCGGCCAGAGCAAAAAAAACGGCTTTTCAAGGGCCGGTTTTGCCTCTGCGCCGGCAGCCGGCCTGGCCATGGAATAACCGGCCAGGCCAGCTGAAAACCGGCCAGTTGGCAACCCTACACAGAACAGCAGTCTGCAGCTGATCACCAAATGGAGAATACACTGATCCATCACTTCATCTCAGGAAGATGTACTGACAGGGTGTGATACAAGCATAGAACAGCTACAAACCTGAGGGTGAGGATGGGTGCCCAGAACCCCAGAGCTTGCACTGTTAAATATGGTCTCTTCTAGCCATGCTGCAGATCCACTTCACTGCCAGTGTGTGGCAGATATTGCCTGCAGTGTGCTATGCTAGTCCTCTTATTTCCTGCACAATTACAACAGGCTGTAGGTGCCTGTCACATCTGAGCACTGTATCCTGCCTCTGTTTGATAGGGACCCTCATAGAACAGTGCATGTCAGTGCCTAGTATTGCAGCAGCTGGTGCCATGGATGCCAAATGCAGGAGAGGGGGGGGGGGGGAGTGAATAGGCCTGCCACCATCCTGATGGTTCTGCCATGACTACAATGAGCAGGGCAGGAACAGCTCCTGTTTTAACCATCTGGAGCTTCCAATCCACCACAGCCAGACTGCACCTTCTGCCCATCCCAGGGCTGTCTCAGCCATGCACATACCAACTGTCTGCTGGTAAATATACAATGTATGTACACAGGGCACCCATGTACACCCTGGCTTGGGACAAACAGCATATGGCTCAGTGACAAGGAGTATGAGTACATCACTGGAGCTGCACATTATGTAGCACTATGTGGATACATAGCTGTGCCATGGTCACAGCCAGGGGCGGCCCAAGGGGGGTGCGGGGCCATGTGCGGGGCTTCATTTGCATAAATATTTGCATAATGTTACCATGCACTAACTTTTAGTAAACATGCCTCTTAATAAGTGTATGGATAAAGAAAGACTAAAAGATTTCTACATTACTATAATCCAGTGCCAACCGCCAGGCACATTAGGAACTACTACAAACAGTGCCCATTTAGAACTTATAGCAAACCCATCGTATAGTAACAGCACTACCAGGACTCACAAAGCACCAGACCCTACCTATCAAAAGGCAACACAGCAAATATTAAACCAATACATTTCAGAGAATAACAATACATGACCTACTGTGGAAAGAGAACAAGTGGTAATGTGAAATAGGAATTACATAAACAGAATACCTCAGCTCAGTTACACATGACGAACATAGACCATCACCAAACAAGGAATCACAATTTAGAAACAGGAAGACAATAATTAAACTGGTAACCCCAAAAGCCAAACTTGGAATGTACAACAACACTGTAGAAATAAAACTATAAATTAATTTCCTCTTGTACTAAACAAAGCGCAGACATTAATGATGCACATTTCCCAGAGCTGACATATTCCAGTTAATAAATTCAAAATAAAGAGATATCTTTCTACCTTTTGTGCATTTTTTTTCAGTTGCAATTGTTCCAGCCACTTTCTTCTGGTTTCTTCGTGTCTTCTACTAACTCTCCATCGTCTGCTGTCCTTTTCTCCTTTCTTCTCTCTTCTAGTTTTTTTCCATTCTCTCTCTACATCTGCTTTAACATATTAATCTTTCTCCTTATGCTCTTTCCTCATTCCTATTTCATCCACTCAAATTTTACCCCTCCATCCTCAATCCCCACTTACTCTCCCAATACCCGGCCAATTGTAAATTTTTCTTCCCTCCCACACAAAATATTTTCCCCTCTCCATTTCACTCTCCCAGCCTCATCCCATTCTAATCCTCCCCCAACATCAGCTCCCTTCTAGTTCCAGCCCCACCCAGAATCCGCTCCCTTCTAATCCCCGCATCAGCCCATTTCCAGTCCTAGCTCCCCATCACCCCATTTTCAGTCTTAGCCCCCCCCCCCCATAGCTCATTACCAGTCCTAACCCCCCTTCAGCCCACTTCCAGTCCTAACCCCATCAGCCCATTTTCAGTCTTAGCCCCCCCCCCATAGCCCATTACCAGTCCTAACCCCCTCCCCCCTTTCAGCCCAGGGAAAATTTAAAATTTAAAAAAATATCTGGTTGCTGCTGCTGCCACTGCCGCCGTGGCAGCGGCAGAATCGTGGGTCCCACGGCCCCCCCTGCCCGGCAGAGCTCTCCCGCCCTGCATCAGTCCTTCTCCGCGCCAACTTTCAAAGCCGCGAAGGGAGAGTTTCTCCCTCGCGACTCTGTTAAGCCCACCGGCGCTGATGGGAAACAGGCATTTCCTGTTTCCCATAAGCCCTGGCGGGCTTAACAGAGCCACGAAAGGGAAACTCTCCCTTCGCGGCTCTGAAAGCCAGCACGAAGAGGGACTGATGCAGGGAGAGAGGGCTCTGCCGGGCAGGGGGGGGGGGTCATGGGACACTCAATTCTGCCGCTGACACGGCAGCCGCGGCAGCAGCCAGCTTTTTTTTTTTTTAATTTACTTTTAATGCAGAATGTTGTTTGCGCGGGGACCCCTGAAATGCGTGGCCCTGTGCAAAAAACATTCTTGCTCAATGGACGGGCCGGCCCTGGTCACAGCTTGGTCAGAGTGAGAGTGCCATGCAGCATGAAATACTCTGGCCACCCAGCCATGCATGTGGTAGATAGGCACTATGACATCTCAGCCATTGACCCAACCTCTGATGTAATCACATTCTGACCAAACCGCTTTGTTTCCGGCCATGCTCACAATTCCCTGCTCCTCATCATGTACATTTGCAGACAAATGCAGGGAACAGCTTCAGCAATGCCAGGCACAGTGCAGTGCTGAAGACCACAAAATTCTGGAGGGACACACATGCACACACGCGCACACACACACACACACACATCGCAGTGCTATGGAAAAGTGGTGATGGCTGGCATTCCTGCCTGCCACTTTGGTCACCATATCAGCTCCCAGCATTGTTAATGTGTCCTCCTTATGCAGGCACTATTAGCATGCCCTGATGTTAATGCTAGTTCCGTGTGCCAGTGCAGCAGGCTGTAGGTACTAGTTCTAACTGGGCCCTGTGTCCTGCTCCTGTTGGACAGAAACCTCCTAGAACAGTGCATGGCAGTGCTCGCTGTTGCAAACACTGCTACTGTCCTGCTATGACCATAGTAAGTAGGCCAGGAACAACTGCTGTCCCAACCATCTAGGACTAACAATCCACCACAGTAAGCTCAGTCAGACTGCACCTGCTGCCCACCACTGAGCTATTTCAGCCATGCACATACCAACTGCAGCTAGTCTGTGCACAGAGCGACAATGTGTAGCCTGGCTTGGGATGAATCGCATGGCACCCAGTATTAACTCAGTGAGTGGGCTCCTTGGACTGAGATTGCACCCACATCACTGGAATCAGACATTATATAGCACTGCTTGGACAGAGTGCCCTCTCAGCATGACATGCTGTAGACACCCAGGCAATGTATGTGTCAGACGAGCACTACAATGTCTCAGCAATTGACCCTATAGCCAAACATCCTGGCAAATCTGCTCTGCCTCAGGCCATACCCACAATCCTCTGTTCCTCATCATGCACATTTGCAGACTAACGCTGGGAACAGCTTAGCCAATGCGAGGCACAGTGAAGTGCAGAAAATCACAGAATAATGGAGAGACAGACAAAATCACACACTCACATTGCCATGCTATGCAAAAGTGGGGATGGTTGGCATTCCTGCCTGCCACTTTGGTCTCCATATCAGCTCAAGCATTGTTAATGTGTGCTGATTGTGCAGGCTCTAGTAACGCGCTCTAACATTAACGCCCATTCAGTGTGCCTGTGCTATAAGTCTGCCTCTCCATCTAGCTGTTGGTGGTGGAGCCTATCTGTGTAGCTGATGGGTGTTTGTACCGTTGCTGGCCAATTATTTTGGGGTTGTACATGCAGGTACTGTATCTGCACTGTAGGCTAAAGTTTAACCACAAGGACATGCAGTACATGAAGCTCAGCGCAGCCTTGAACCTGGGACCCTCTGCCTGTGTGTTGAGCCACAGTGCTGACATGGGGGCTGACATGCCTTTCATAGACAGACCCTGGCATATGTTACAATGTACATGGCACACAGGACCAGGACATGGCTTTGGTCCGCTGCATCTGGGTACCACTGCCCCCTCCGCTAACACCCCCACACCATGCTGACATGCCTGCATGCTGTCAGTGGTAGTGGCACACATTCTCAGCCCATTCAATATGCAGGTTTGGTGGGTTCCTGGGGCACAAGGTCCAGATGGGGGGGGGGGGCAGAGGCACACATGGATGGCCAAGCATCACCCCCAACCACCTGCCTTTGCAGGAACCCCATCTTGCCTGCCATCCATACATCTCAGGGGGAGGATGACAGCCACTACTATGATAGTTTCCCAGGCACCTGCATGTTTCTGCTACCTGGAGGGCTACAGCTGCTGGCACCATCAGCCTCTTCCTCCAAAGCTGGGTTCCGCGGCAGAGAGGAGAGAAGCCAGAATCCCTGCCTAGGGTGCCAGGACCCTTGGAGCGCTCCATGTGGCACATTTCCTTTCCGCAGCAGCAGCATGTCTGTGTGCCACCACTGTCACTGTGGCATCATGCCGGACATCACAGATAGTACTGCGGATGGAAGGATACCCCTATGAGGAAAGGTTAGGGCTCTTCTGGAGAAGAGACAGCTGAGGGGAGATATGATAGAGGTCTATAATTTAATGAATGGAGCGGAATGGGTACACGTGGATCAATTCTTTATGGCATCAAAAAGTGGAAAGACCAGGGGACATGCAATGAAGCTACAGTGTAACCCATTTAAGACTAATACAAGCAAATATCTTGACATTCAATGCATAATCAAACTCTGGAAGTGGTTACTGGAGGATGTAATAAAAGCTGTTCATGTACAGTAGCTGGGTTTCAAAAAGGTTTGGACAGGTTGCTGGAGGAAATGTACACAACCCATTATTCAAGGGGACCCAGGAAATCCACTGTTTGCCCCAGTACAGGCATTGTGGAACCTGTGTGTCTTTTGGGGAACCTGCTAGGTACTGGTGACCTAGATTGGCCACAGTTGGCCACAGGATACTGGGAATGATGGACCTTGCTCTGGCTCAGTCTGGCATATTATATAATCTTCTGTTCTTTTGTGCCACCTGGGCAGCTGTCTGGTCCTCCCTGTGCACCAGTAACCCCCACTGCATGACCCATGTGCTACCTCCTTTGCTCCATTTGCACCATCAACATAGTGCCCTTTCATACTTGGGCACCATGCTGATGCTGCTAATGGAGCACTACTATCCCTGTACTGTCTGGGGCTCTCCAATCCATGCATCACATTGCAGATGTTGAAATGGGCTCTAAATACACCCTTTCCGCAAGGTTTTATTTGGCATTAGGGTTCCCAGCATTAAAGGGCTTTTAGGCATGTTGCGCAATAGGTGTTAAGAGAGCACACGCTGTTACCACCCACTCTCCACCCCGTTAATGACCACTCTCCGCCTACTGTGCCCTTAATGCTGCTGCAGCCTTTAATGCCCATTAAAGCGGCTTTTTGTGTAGCATTAAGGGTGCCAGGATTCCGATTACAGGCATTAATGGCACACTGGCTCCCTTAATGTCATTTAGTAAACATACCCCTACGTTTTCAGCTGAAAATTCATCCTAATTTAGGAGCTTAAAATATATTTATGAATCTAATTTATGTGCTTAGTGCTGAAAATCAGTGCTAAGCTCCTAACTTCTTTTCCCTGGCCTAAATCTGTAACATATTGCAGAAGTACAATGTAAATTATCATATTTATGCAGATGATATTATGGTGTATTACCCTTACTACACTTCAAATCCTGACAGACCACAATACATGCTGTCTTGACAAAGCATCTGAATGGTTACCACCAGAAACCTCAAAATAAATCTAAAAAAACCCCAGAAGTTATGTTTATCATCAAAGATAAAAACTTCACTTCCTGTAATAAAATTCAAAGATGCATCACTGGAAGTTAAGAAGGAAGTCAGATATTTAGGAATAACATTGGACCAAGAATTAAAATTCAGTTCACACATAAGCAAAACAATGCAAGCTATATAAAATGTTAAAGATGTTACAACCATTGAGACCTCTCCTAGAACCAAAGGAGTTCCATACAGTTCTCCAAGCGATGATCTGTCACCACATGCCTAAACAAACTTTTAATAAATTGCATGGCTCAATACACTGCAGTTCGGATCCTGTTGAAAGCTTCCAGGGACACTCTCATAACACCGATCTTACATTGGTTACCAATTGAAAGTTGTATAAAATACAAATCCATCATGACTACCTTCAAAATATTACATAACCTTTCTTCCACCTACCTGTCTTCACCAATACTCAACACATCCAGCAATAGAGAGTGGAGAACCAATGTGCAAAACACTCTAGCCATCCCAACGGATTCCAGGAGAACAAGCAAAGCAACTAGTAACAGGGCATTCACATATTACGTGACAGTCTTTTGTAACTCGCTTCCAAATACTCTACGAATGATGACTGACCTCTCTAATTTCAGAAAAATGCTTAAGACATACCTATTTGCAGAACATTTTGGAAACAATCAATTCCCCCACAAACACAGATCCCACACAGGATACACCATCAAGCCTATAACAAATGATATATTCCCAAACTGTTTCAGGACTATCAGTCTTAATGCAACTCATAGAAACCCTGCAAGATCTTCTACAAATGTCTATTCCACATTTGCAATGGGCCTGATATTTAGTGGCAGCAGCTAGCATGAGTACAGCGCCTAGCCATCACCACTGAAGAGTTATCCCGGATATTCAATGCTGGGACCATATCCGGCCACCGGCACTGTGTAACAAATTTTAACTTTTTTCTTGTTCCTGGGTAATAAGTGTTATTTTTCAATATCTTATGTGTCAAAACCATAGCAAGTGGCAATAATGGCCCACAAACATTGCAAATTACCTATTTTAGTGCAAAGTAAACTTTGAGTACCTTTCGGAAAATTCAAGAACTTTCTAGAGCTTTCAAGAACTTTGCAAAACTTTTGGAACTTTGTATAACTTTTGAGAACTTTTAATAAAAGCCTTTTGGTGACCATTATTACATCACTTCCACCTCATGTCTGTATAAACAACAAATTTGCGCAGTGAGCACAGTCATTCAGCAGTCTCCTTACCAACTGGAAACCTAGGAGTGAGCAACAACTTGACTAGTGAAGAACTAGTGGGCCATAATTTCCTCCCCTCCCCTCCCTACCTACTGTTCTGTCCGCCCTTCTTTATCTCTGTCTTTACCTCTTCCTGTCCTTTTAAAAGATTTTATGGCGTTCCTTCTTCCTTCTTTCGCAGCTTTTTAAAATTTTTAATTAATTTTGTTTGTAAGCTTCCTAGATGCTTCTGCAATGGGCGGTATATAAAGTTTTAAATAAATATAAAAATAAACATTTCTTATGGTTTTGAGACATATGATATCGGAAAATAGCACTTCTTACTCAGGAACAAGAAAAGTAAAAATTTGTTACACAATGTAATACAACAAACATAGGCAATGGAATGGGGTGAGCCACATGGGCCATGTCCCTTAAAATATTTTGCTCCACACAGCATCAGCAGCTAGAGACTTGGGGGCAGAACCAAAATTGGTTAGTTTGACCCCTCCAACCAAATAAATGTTTCACTGCCCCTGACAACAAATATAATACACAAAGGTTTAAAAAATTAGGTTGTATTTGTAAGATTAGATAACTAAATAGCATCAATTAACAAAGCAACTTATAAACCCAACATGGACACATTTCAGCATTCCAATTGCATCAGGGGTACAATATTTTATTGCTCCCATATCATTGGCCTCCACTTTTGTGACATTCCTCTTGATGGTCTTTCCCTCTCCACCTGATTCCATCCCCAAAACAAGTCTGTGTCTTTGTTTTCCCTTTTCCACCCTAGACCTATTTCTCCTTCCACTCATCCTCATAGACCTGTGCCCTGCTCCAACCTCTCATTCTCTCAGTTAGTCCCAGAGTTCTCACTATCTCACCCTTCCCAAACCCTCCCTAGGCATCTCTTTCTCCCCCAACCAACCCTCCACATTCTCTTAGTCCTCCCAATTTCTAGTCTTGCAAAACTGTTGAGAGAGGAGCTTCAACTGCTAGAAATGAATCTGCCCTTGTGTTTACCTGCAGAGAAATTCTCAAAATCTTGGGGAAAAGGAAATTTAAGCTGATAAAATATGTCTATTTTAAAAAATCTGTGTCTATTAAGTCAGTTAGGGCATAGTATAACAAGCAAAGTTTCAGCTAGTCTTTAGTTCCCACCCACCCCAGCTCCTACCTACCCCTGGTATAGTCTTTGATATATAGGGGTATGTCTACTAATCAGAGGTAGTGGCTTCTATGTGATATCGGAGCCGCAACCCCATTGAATTCAATGGGGCTGCGGCTCCGATATCACACAGAAGCCGCTACCGCTGATTAGTAAATATACTCCATAGACTCTTAAACCAGTTAAGGGGAAGAGGGATCTTATTCACTCTTAGGCTTCACTGGTTATCTTCATCAGCAAGTTATTAGGCCTTAAGAATAGATTAATTAGGTCATTGCAGTCCATCTTGAAGTGAACCTTAAACAAGGTCCCTTAAACATATTGGGGTTATTCTGTGCTACGAATAGCGGGGATGGATAGCCCGATGGGCGTCCATCACTGCTATTCGTGCCAGCTCCTGCCCCCAACTAACTTCCCCACCAGTTGTATGGGGAAGTTAGATGGGGCGGGGAATGAGCAGCCTGGGGGCGGAGTCCGGGCAGGCAGTGGGAGGTCGCCAGCTCTGAACGTACAGGGCCAATTCTAATGTCAGCCCTGCATGTCTAGGACCAGCAAAATGCTTGTGGAAGTTATTCCACCTCCGAGGTGGAATAACTTTTCTGGACATGATTTTTTGAACAGCCCGGTGTGCAGATGGGGCCAGGGTTTATTCCTCACAGCCCAACCCTTGCCTTAGGAGGCCAGATCAATGGTCAGGCTGCAGAGAATAAACACTTTTATTCAATATGGTGTGATAGAAGGTGACGCTGTAGCTAGAACTTGTCCTCAAGTGATGTAATACCCTCTCATGCCAGCATGTCTCCAGGGCTATGAGTCCAAGAGGGAAGGGTTAGGATGGCCATTATAGTGGGTGATTCAATCATTAGACATGGAGATAGCAGGGTAGCTGGTGGATGTAAAGATCACCTGGTATCTTGCCTGCCTGGTGTGAAGGTAGTGGACATGACATGTCATCCAGATAAGGTTTTAGATAGTGCTGGGAGGAGCCTGCTGTTTTGGTACATATTGGTACCAATGACATAAAAGTGTGAGGGAGGTTCTGGAGGCCAAATTTAGGCTTTTGGTAGAAAGTTGAAATGCAGAAGGATTCTCCGAAATGCTTCCCATTCCACATGCAGGACCAAATAGGCCGGCTGAGCTCTGGAGTCTCAATGCGTGGATGAGATGATGGTGCAGGGAAACTGGATTTAGATTCATTAGGAAATGGACAATATTCTGGGGAAGGGGGAATATTCCAAAAGAATAGGTTCCAGCTTTACCAGAATGGAACCAGGATGCTGCATTAGCCTTTAAAAAATAGATAGAGCAGCTTTGAAACTAGAAAATGGAGGAAAGCCAACAGTCACCCAAGAAAGCTTGATTGAGAAAGATGCTAACAAAACAAGGTATCCCAAAAAAGAGGTTCCAAAACTGGTAAAAGTAGCTCAGATGCTTTTAGGTAAACAGCAGACTTTGAGTTGGGAAAGTTAGAATATATAGCACTAAATGATAGGTTATATACACTTGGCATCTCAGGAACCTGGTGGAAGGAGGACAACCATTGGGACACTGTGATACCTGGGTACAAATTATAACACAATGAAAGGATAGATCAAATTTCTGGAAGAGTGTCACTATATGTTAAAGAGGGCATTGAGTCAAACAGGTACTGGATATGTTCCCTTGTCCCCAAAGGGCTTACAATCTATCTGCACCTGAGGCAATGGAGGGTTGAGCAGCTTGCCCAAGGAGTGCCCATAGGGCTAGAAACCCCAGTTGTTCCAGCTGAGATTGCTGTCCCCAGGTGGGACTTGAACCCCTGGCCCTCTGGCCTGAGGGACTATGTCCTAACCGCTAGGCCACTCCTCCCTTGGTGTAAAAATGGAAAGGCAATGGTAGTGGAGGTTTACTACCGTCCATCTGGCCAGAATGAAAAGATGGATAATGAAATGCTATAAGAAATTAGGGAAGCTAACAAAAATTACAACACAGCAATAATGGATGATTTCTATTATCCCGATATCGACTGGATCAGTGTCACAGCGGGACATGCTAGAGAGATTAAAGGGCATATTCACTAAAGGTTAATGTTCTTTAATTAAAGTTAATGCACATTAAGTGCTTCCACGGCCCATTCATTTCGATGGGCCATGGCAACATGTAATGCACTTTAAGTTTCTTTAAGGCACGTTAATCTTTAGTGAACATGCCACTAAGATTCTGGATTTAATAAATTACTATTTCAAGGAGCCAACATGAGAGGAGACTATTTTAGACCTTCCTTGGCACCCCTTTTTCCTGTCTATCATCCAATGGTCCAACTGACTCTCTCACAGGTTTTTTGCTCTTAATATACTTGAAAAAGGTTTTATTATGTGTTTTGCTTCCACGGCAAGCTTTTTTTCGAATTCTCTCCTTACCTGCCTCATCAATGTCTTGCATCTTACTTGACAGTGATTATGTTGTATCCCATTGTCGTTATTTGGATCCTTTTACCATTTCTTGGTTACAATACCTTGATTTCACCTTTAAACCATGCTGGCAGTTTTTTGGCCTTCCTTCCACTTTTTTTAAAGTGTGGAATACATCTGGTCTGGGCTTCCAAGATAGTATGTTTAAACAATGCCAGTGCTTGATGTAAATCTTTAACCTTTACAGCTGCTCCTTTTAGTTTTTTCTTAACTATTTTCCTCATTTTATCATAATCTTCCTTTTGAAAGTTAAAAAGAAGTACTGTGAATTTCCTTCCTATCCTTCTTCCAATTATTAAATCAAATATGATCATTCTATGATCACTATTGCCAAGTAGCCCAAACAATCTTATCTCTTGCACCAGATCCTGTGTTCCACTAAGGACTACGTCTAAAATAGCTTCCTCTCTTGTCAATGCATGAACCATCTGCTCCAAGAAGCAGTCATTCATTTCATCTAGAAACTTTATCTCCCTAACATGTCCCGCTGTGAGACTGACCCAGTCGATATTGGGGTAATTGAAATCACCCATTATTACTGTGTTGTTATTTTTGTTAACTTCCCTGATTTATTTTACTATTTCCTTATCCATCTGTTCATTCTGGCCAGGCGGACGGTCATACACCCCCACTGCCATCATCTTCCTCTTTTTACATGGGATTTCTATCCATAGAGATTCTACAGTGCATTTTGGTTCCTGCAACACTTTTATCCTGTGTGACTCAATGTCCTCTCTAACACACAGCACACCCCCTCCACCAATTTGGTCTACCCTATCATTGTGATTATAGTTTGTACCCATGTATCACAGTGTCCCATTGCTTGTCCTTCTACCAGATCTCTGAGATCCCAAGCATATCTAACTTTTTATTTAGTGCTATATATTCTAACTCTCTCGTCTTATTTTTTAGACTTCTAGCATGTGCATACAGGCATTTTAGAGGTTGTATTTTATTCATATTAATCTGGTCATTAGATGGTCTGTCCTGCCTCATGAGCACAGAAAGAGGAAGTATCACGTAGAGACAGAACATTGCAGCCATTGGAGACATTGCTCCCTCCATCTTCTAGCAGATCAGAACATGTGGTAGATGATGACGCCCACAACATACCTCCATGTGCTTTGCAACATACTGATGTGCTGTGACACACAGGTGGAGAACCACTGATCCATAAGAAAGTGCATTTGTTTGAAACATAGGACATATCAATGACATACTTTATGTTATTTGATATGATTTTTAAAATGAAATGGCAGGAAAACCCCAAAATTTAGATTTTTTCCTCATGGGCAGAGTCATGATTTTGCACATATTTTATAAAGTACACAAGTACACGCATACTTTGCATGCTGAGATTTATGCCTGGCAGGGTTTGAGGAAGCATTTTATAAAGATGCTTAGGTGCCTATGTGTCTTTAAAAATAGGCACCTTCTCTATCTCCCCAAACCTAGGAGCCCTCCTGTTTAATAAATAGGCCCCATTGAGAATAATGGAACTTACATTAAATAACATCTACTAAATCAAAATCATGTACATTGATGTGCACCAGTGCACATTAACCCCCCCCCCCCCAATTGTTCAGGGGCCTGGGGCAACTGCCCCTTTTGCCCATGGTTAAAAGCAGCCCTAACACCCCCTTCTGAGGCACCAAAATAAAGCCTTCCCAACTTTCCCCTACTCACCCCAGCACCAAAGTGGAGCTTCCCCATTCCCTAACACGTTAGCATAAGAAGTCTTGTTGGGATGCCCCCACCCTCTGGTCCTCCCTCCGCCCCCCCCCCCCCCCCACCAACCAATCATGTTTTCCCTGGCCTGTCACATCCAATTATGGCTACATTCAATGTGGACAGAAGAAAAGACTCCCTATGGCCTCACAGACAGCAAAATTCAAACTAATGCCATCTGACCATTGTCCTCTGCATCCAGGAGCAATAGACCACTTAAGGTCAGACAGTACTGATCTGGATTTTGGCACCAATGTGGCTTGGGGTCATCTTTGACTCTACTCTCTTTCTCTGTACACATCCAACAGATATCTAAAACCTGTCACTTCTTTATAACATCAGCAAAATTCAATCTCTTCCTTTCTACACACACTACTAATCCACTCTCTAGTCACCTCCCCTCTTGACTTGCAACCCACTCCTCGATGGTCTCCCTCTGAATCATCTCTCTCCCCTTCAATTTGTTCAAAGTTCATCTGCACGGTTTATCTTATGAAAGTGTCGCTATGCTCTCTTAGCCCTTCTTCTCAAGTCACTTCACTGGCTCCCTATCCATTTCAGCATTCAGTTCAAACTTCTCCTACTGACCTACAAGTGCATTCATTCTGCAGCTCCTCACTACCTTTCCTCTCTTATTTCACCCTACACCCCTCCTCAGAAATTCCGCTCCTCTGGCAGATCCCTTTTATCTGTGCCCTTCTCTGCCACTGTCAACTTTTGATGTTGCATACGTCTGAACAAACTACCTGAGTCAGTAAGACAGGTTCCTTCTCTAGCCCTATTCAAATCCAGGCTAACCCCTCCCCCCTCCTTCAAGGCTGCTTTGGATCCTGATGCCCCTCATTCTCTTGTGCACCACTTATGTGTATCTTACTATGCTCTAGTCCCCAGTTTTGTGATATTGTTCATCTTGATTAGATTGTAAGCTCTGAAGAGCAGGGACTGTCTCTTACATTTATATGTACAGCACTATGGATGCCTTGTAGCGCTATACAAATGATTAATAGTAGTAGTAGTAGTAGTAGTAGTAGTAGTAGTAGTCATGGTCATGTTCCCACTAACAACATTGACCATATGCGATAAACTAAAGAGGACTACCAACAAAAATTTTTAATATGGAGTATCCTGGTGGTTGAAGAGGAATTCTACTTTGGTAAATTGGGAGAGTTGGCAGGTCTCTCTGCATCTCACTTATTTCAGATAAGGGTAGGAGGAAGACTGCAACTCCCATTGAGTCATTTATTAGCTGCTTGAGGCTAAATCAAAAACTGAACTTTATTTTGGGGAGGTGTGCTTGCTTTTTTTGCCTTACTATCTAAGGCAAATACTGCTTAATGTGATATGCCTTGATCTGTTTTTATATTAGTAATCTGCTTTGTCTGAATTTGCTTGCAAGAAAGCTCATTAACATGTTTCAACAAAATTGTCCTCTAAAATACAACTGGAACATTGATTGATCAGATAGCTTCATAGGCTGTAGACAATAAGTCTCAACAAAAGAAAAAATAACCAAGGTACTTTGTAAATGAGTGAATACTTTATCCACAAACAAGGCTGTCTTTGAGGAGCAGAACCCTTTGTTCCCTGCACTAATCAGCTGCAAATGTTACCCTCTTGATAAAATGTATGAGCAAAATCAAAATGATTCCCTGTGTGTCACTTTACAACTCTGCACTCCAGAGAGAAAGTGTCAGGAAAGCACAAGAAAGAAACCTGGTTCAGACTTAAGAATTTCATTCCATTGAAGTTGCTTTTATTCTGTTGCACACACTTGTGCAGCATTTCAAGGAGTAGATGGCTTTGAAAAATAATAAGGAACGGCAAAGCTAAGCTAAACTCTCAAGTTTATGAACAGCTGTCAGCTCCGTTATTTGCTAGGTTAAAATCAAGGGACTCAAGGCTGAATACAGAGCTCTTTTACTGCTAACAGGATTTCAGGGAGGCATCTTACACAGCTTTCATGCACAAAAGTCCATTGTACATGAAAGTTAAATGTTGTGTGTGTCAAGTGGTTAATACTCAATGGTTTGTTCAACGTCTCGCTTTCATCCAAGAATAGACTTGAGCCCAGAAGATTAGATACATGTGAAAAAATGGCTCGCAAAATGTCAAAACACAAAATGACAGCAGAGTTCATTTACAATATTTGCTTGTGTCCAGAGGTTTGCTAATCAGAATATTTGATCTAAACAAGCATGATTTCAGGTTTTTCACATTAATTTTAGTACAATTGCATGAAGCATTTGTACTGATTATGTCCCTGCAATCAGTTATATCAATTCTAGTGGCAAGAAGTTACTGGGGCTCTGTGCTGCTAATGCGGGTTTAGGCCACGTTGCTAGCATGGGGCTTCATGCAAACTGCAGAAAGGCGAGTGCAGACATTCCCCGGCAGCTACGGTGAGTTGCTGTGCTAAACCCTCCATGGGGGCAATTAATGCCTCTGATTGAGTGGCATCAGCTACCTCCATGCTACCTGCACCAAGAGCAGGAAAACGTGGGCTTCAAACTCCTCTGCTGGTAGCGCTACAGTGAGAACGCACCCATCCTGCCCAGTCACCGCCTAGACATGCACTAGTTGGGTAGCATAGGATTTTTTGCGTGGGACCCCATATTATATTTTAGCATGGTGCTGGTACTGCATGCTAACCCCACGCTAACCAGGTAGCAAATGTTAGTAAATATGCCCCCACAGTGTCTTTCTTTCTTTTGTACAGTCTAAAAAGCATGAGGACTAGTGTCAAGATTTCTAACTTTCACGGCAAGGTTTTTCCTTTTCAAAACATTATTTTAATTTATCTGTGGCATTTGGTGTTTTGAGGTAGGTTTTGCTTGGCTTTGGTTTAGTAAACAGATTTTAAATTTGGCTTTCTACAGGCAACTTACAAATTAAACAATTTTAGAAAGATTGTCATCACTAGCAAGCTTTTATGACGCCAAATGTTTTGCTGAAGTTTTACAAAAAATGATGTGGTGCTTGAACAGTTAAAATACTGTACCTATGTATTCATTTTTTAATTTATTTCTGTTTCTATCAGAGCTTTCCGAAAAATATTGAAAGGTTTCAAAAAAATATCACAGACATAAATACGCCATAGGAACGTAAATGCACATGAAAAAGATTAAAATTGAAAACTGATATTAACAATGGCATTCAAACTTCCAGTCATATATCTGGAAAAACAAAATCCAAACTGTTCTTTTTTCTGAATGTCATATAACTTGCTTCCAAGACGAAATCCATATTCTGCACAGCAAGAAGTGTGAAGTAGAGGGACTGGATTCTAACTACCAAAGTTAACATGTTTCTGTGCCCAGTCCTCACCTTATGAAACCAATAGCAGAGCCAACGTAAGCCCAAGAGAAGGAAGGGAAAGAGTATGGTCTGGATTTGTACCTGAATCTGGGTATTGGTATCCACCATTTTGAATATAAGCTGAAACCCTGATTAGGGTTGTTAGGATGGTGTCAGATGAGATAAAAGTGAAGGCACGAGAAATTCTCAGTTCCTTTCTTTTCTCATGGAACAACTAATATTACACCTTTCAGTAATATTCTCTTATTTTTCCGAGAGTAAGTTTTCAAAGAATTCAGCACCTTTCACATGAGAAAAATAGAGTTGACATTTCTATATCAGCCATATCTAGCTAGGTGGAATTTAGCTGCTAGCAGGTGTGCATGTTCATTCATAAAAAGCACAGAAACAGAGAGTGGCGAATGGGAGGTGGGAGGCTGTTATGGGGGCATATCTGGAAATTATGAGGGTAATTTTGAAACAACACACCTAAGAGGTGCAGCCAGTTCAATTTTTAAAAGGAAATTACATATTTGCTTTCCCTTTGAAAATTAGCCCACCGAAAGTATCCACATTTATTTATACCTGTTAGGATGCACAATATTTTCTTGAAAATTTACATGTCTATTTTTGAAACTTGGAAATTGTGGGTCCAGTATTTGGTGGCAGCGGTTAGCCGATCTAATGTAGCTAGCCGCCACCACCGAACTTTAAACCTGGATATTCAATGCTGGGGTCATATCAGGCCCCGGCACTGAATAAAATTCAGGTCGCCCGGATTTGCAGGAAGCTAACCGGGCAGCAGTGATATTGAGCCACTGCCTGGTTAGCTTCCACAGTGAAAGTTAGGCCAACCTTTGCTGCGCCTCACTTTTGCAGCTTAGTGGGCAGCGGGCAGCAGCTCAGTATCAGGTGTGGCACCCACGGATATTCACTATCACCAACGATGGCACTAACCTCTCTGAATTCATTGTTACTACAGTAAAAAGCAAGTGCAGCCCACACAGGGGATAATTTCATAACAAGGAGCCTATGTGAAAAGATCAAAAAGGTGCACATTTTGTCCCTGTATTATAAAAGCAACATAAATGCCTATGTGACTATAAAATGACCAACCAGAAATATCCCCAGTAGCACATCAATTCATATGCACACATGTATGCCTGCTCTGAAGAAGTTTTAAATGTGTGTGTGTGTGTGTGTGCTCCATAGACATAGTCATGTGTACATGCACAAACCACAGCCCCACTCCTGCTCCGTTCAAACTACCCCTGGCAATGCCCACATGCAGCATGCATATAAGTATGTTCAATTTTGTCAACATGAGTACATATACAAGAGTATGGGGGGTCATTTTAGAAGTCCTGAAAATGGGCCCTTAGACATGCAAAGCATGGTGATGTCCCCAGTGCCATTTTAAAAGCTGGATATAGAGACATCCCCAGAGCAAGAACATCCATGTAGAACAGGGGCATTGTGGAGGCGTGGTCTGGACAGAGCGAGGGAGCTGCATGTCATGGTGCGATTTCAGAATGGCACAACACATCAGGCCCTCATTGTTGAGGTGTCCATGACTATACCTGCTCCTGACCATGAATAAGGTGCACGCAAGTGCTCGTTTCATGGCTGCAATGCCTCTAGGGAGAAGAGCAAAATGTTCTGACATTGCCACTGTTATTATTTCCCGGTCAAAGAAACATGTCTGTAAAAACATCAAACATATTACTGGCCAGCTGCCACACCTCTGAGTATCTGAAATATCAGGGCAGCACATACTAGACCCATAGCATAGACATCCCCCCTTCTGACCTACCTAGGCCGGGGCATTCATGTACTTCGTTCTGCAGGGATGCACTTCAGGGATGTCTGCATTAGTAAAATAGCTTACACCCGTGCATGTAGCTGCCTTGTTATCTGCACAGGGCCTGTCCAGAACTGGTTACCATTGCTGCTATCATTGTGATTATGCAGAATACTGAGGAAGGTGGAGTGCTAGGAGCACTTTCTCAATGCCTATTCATGCCTGGAGCAGGTCTAAATTTGGATGGGGTCATAGATATCCCAATGTTTCTGAAATTCAGTGGGGACATCTAAGTCCATTGCACCATCCCAGACACACCCTTGCCTACTTGGCTGTCCCCACACTGGAGATGCCTTTAAAAGCCATTCATAAAATAACTCCAGGGACATCTCTTATAATTCACATGTCTGCATGCTTTTTTTTTTTGGCTGTCCAAATCATGACTAAGGCTTTTAAAACGATCTCCACTGTGTGTGCTTTCACTTGATGCATGTGCAGTGTGGAGTTTGGGCAGACCATGCAAGTACGCATATTGATTATAGAAATAATATAGCTTGTGCACAAACTCACACCAGCTCTAGGGCTGGTGGAAGTCATCATGCCTTAAGCTACGGCACATTCTCTGTCACTTACGCTAGCACGTATTAGACTTTATAAAATAAGCATAGATACATGCTTGAAATGCACATTTACTAGATGCAGTTTTATGAAATTATTCTCCACATGTGCATACTAGACATACCACACACCCGCTTAGTTTTTGCCATCATTTAACATCGTGTAAGTGTACTGTCATATTTTATCCACAGAAACTGATGTTCACAATACAGTGTATGCAGGTGCCTTGTGTTTGTATAACTGGGTTTACAGCTATAAGGTGAAAAGTACACACACAGATTGTCACTTAGGTGTCCTCATGAAGGGCTACCGTTAGAATTCTGGTGTATCTTCAGTCATCAAGAGAAATAGTCTAATTGGCACAAGGTTCCAATGCAACCCAGTAAACCCATGAAATAAATTAATGGAAGTAAAGAAAAAATAATGTTTAGGGGGTTACTTTAGAAGCTCTATTCATGAATTAAACATGTATAAGCAGCCTTATACACGTATAAATCATGCCCACATATAAATTGCTGTTTTACACATGGCTAACTGCACCATGCCTAAAGTTCAAATCAGAGCCTAAAGTTCAAATCACGAAGTGCCACAGACACCCAACAATGTAACACCATCACTATCGAGAACAAAAACATGGCCATATGCCTCACCTATAGAGCGCCTCGTGCACCACCCGATGAACTAGCCTCAACCATCGAAGCAATCTGCGCAATCAACTCAAACCACAAACCTACACTACTGCTAGGAGACTTCAACCTCAAGTCCACCAGTGCCAAAGATGCAGAATTTTTCCTACAAGTGATGAGTTCCCTTCAATTTAACCAAATAATCAACACCCCGACACACAGACACGGATCATCACCAGACCTCATCTTCGCACCCAACTACCTAACCACGAGAGGACTAATATGAACACCCACCATAACACCAATACCATGGTCCGACCACCACATAATTAAAATAAACATTGTACCACAAGAAGATAAAAAAGACAAATACCCGGACAACACACCCACACAAAGAAGATTCAAGAGCTTCGACAGGGACCAGTTCCTACAGGATACGATGCAACTCCTAACAAAAGAAAAAGATGACCTAGAAGCACAAATCACCAACTGGAACAACACCATCTACAACGCTGCCAAAGCAACAGATCATAGACCCAGGAAACGTCGCTGCAACAAATTACAGCACAAACCATGGTACTCAAAAAACATACGAAGCGAAAAGAGGGAACTCAGAAAATTAGAACGGAGATGGAGACAGAACAAGTCACCCGAGACCCAGGAATTATACCTAACAAAGCAAAAACAATACAACGAACGCATCAACCAAACTAAGAGAGAATACCACACAAACATCATACGCAACTCCAACAACAAACCTAGAGAGTTATTCGAAATCGTGAAAACCTTCACCAAGGAGCAGAAAACAGAAGACGAAGTGCAAATAGACCCTCAAAAATTTGCTGACCACATCCAAGAAAAATTGCACTCAGCAGAACAAATAAAACCCAGCCCAACCACAAAGCATAATGCACCCCCGAAAACTTGGGGCACATTCAGCACCCCATCCACAAAGCAGCTCTCCCAATTCATCACAGCAATCAACACAAGCACAGCTCCTAGAGACCCCTGCCCAGTGACTTGGATCAAAGCCACCAAATCAAGCTTCATCAACACCATACACAACATGGTGCAAAGCTCCCTAACACAAGGGCTCATGCCAAATCAAGTAAAACTCGCCACAATAAGACCTATCCTGAAGAAATCCACACTCGACAAGAACAACCCAGCAGCATACAGACCTATCTCCAGCATACCCCTACTGGCAAAAATAATCGAAAAAACAGTACAGCACCAACTACAAGAGCACATCGACAACCACGCTCCACTGGACAACAACCAACACGGTTTTCGCCCCAACCATGGAGTGGAAACACTTCTGCTATAACTCTTCGACAGCATTCTCCGCCTCATAGACAACACCAAGAAAGGAATCATAATGATCTTCATAGACATCTCATCAGCATTTGACACAGTGGATCACAAAACTCTACTGAACAGACTACAGAACATCGGGTTACATGGTCCCACCCTGCAATGGTTCCACTCATACCTCACCGACAGACAGATACAGGTCAAGGTAGGCCACAACACCTCCCGTCCCATAAAAGTACTTCAAGGAGTACCACAAGGCTCGGCCTTATCATCACTCCTATTCAACATCTACATACAGCCAATATGTGACATCATGAAAGAGCACAACATACAATATACAATCTACACAGATGACATCATGATATACACACCTATATCAGTTGACAACCCGGACTACTCCAAAATAACAAACTGTCTCATACAAATGACAAGCTGGTTTCAAAACAACAACCTCTCTATAAACTATAACAAGACCAAGGCACTAATAATCACTCGAAACTCAGACTTTGTTCCCCCACCCGACATCAAGATAAAAGACACAACCATACCTATAAAATCGGAAGTAAAGTACCTCGGAGTGACCCTGGACAAGGAGCTGAACCTCCAATCACACATAAGCAGAACCACCAAAAGCGCATACCACAGAATGAGACTCATCAGACGACTGAAGCCCCTCCTTGCCCCTGAGCACTTCCACACAGTCTGCCAGGCACTAATAACCCCACTACTAGACTTCTGCAATCCAATCTACCTGGGTCTAACAAAACAAACACTCAAACCACTGCAATTGGTACAAAACACAGTGGCCCGCATAATAGCTGGCACAACAAGACAAGAACACATCACACCCATACTGAAAGAGCTACACTGGCTCCCAATCAGCTCACACATCAAATACAAAACAATCATAAACATATTCAAGATCAAACAACACTCCTCAGCCATCAGCCTACACACACTCATACAACCTGACACAAGCACACGACCAAGGAGAAGAGGCTCCTCCAACCGAGTAAACACCCCAAAAGACTTCACCAAGACCCGCAAGGACATCACGGAATGAGCACTCTCCCTGGCCGCCCCAACAATCTGGAACACCCTCCCAGACGAGCTGAGACTAACGACAGACTTCAAAGACTTTCGCAAACAGCTGATGACAACTCTATTCATTGAACACTATGGACACGTCACATAACATACTAATCAAGCTAGAACAACGGACCTACCCACACCCTGACCCTTGTATATAAGAATGTATAATAGCTCAAAATTTATAAAAGCACACATTGTAGAAAGATCAAATTGAATCAAATGCACACCACCTCAAACACACAACACGCATCACTGCATGAGAACACATGAACACTTTTATGATTGTTTGCTGTGGAGACCGCCTTGATTGAAGGAGAAGGCGGTATAGAAATACTGTTAAATAAATAAATCTTGAAAGTAGACAAGGGCATGCACGGGATAGGGAAACAAGGAAAACAAGTAGCCAAATTCCCCTATGAATTTTCTATGTCTCTCAACCTTCTAAATAAGTACCCCTTAGCCATCCTCCTCCACCTCCCTGTACATAGTTGCCAAATTCTGGCATAAGCTCTAAGTTCATTGAATGTTAATATTGTACCAAGTTCCTGTTCTCTGTACAACAGCTGTATCTTTCACTGTTACATGTTTTGTTTCATGTAAACTGTCTTGAATAGTAGAAAGTCAGTATTAAATCATTTTAAATAAATAAATAAATATACACATGTATTCCCCATTTCATACAGCGTGTACACATGTAAGCCCAAAATTCTCTACATCCAGATTTACACCTGCTTCCTGGCACAAATAGCATTTTAAAAAGTGCTACTTTGACCATCCCTTTACAGGAGAGATTAAGGGCAAATGATACATAATTTTGCCTTTTAATATATGTTATTTGGCAAAAGTCATGCATTATTCCCTTAATTCATGTTAGTAACTACCCCCTAAATTTCCGGCTCTCTTATTTCTAGATCTGAATTGAAATAGGGGAAGAGAGGGTCCTTTGTACTTAATTAAGAGCATCTGCACATCTACATTGGCAAAATGGCCCAGAGACACATGTAAGTGCTGACAAGTACGTGTGTTTATTGGCAAATGCCGGCATTTATACATGTAAGTTACCAGATTCCCCTCTCAATTTTTCCAAAATGCATATTTCTGAATTGTCTCCCCCCACTGCTTATGGATGTGTATTTAGTACAGCTGATCCGAAAATACTCTCAGAACTGAGCACATCCTGGCCTCAATGTCTCAATTCCGATCTCCACGTCTCGATTATGATCTCCACGCCCTATCTAAATGTGCCTTTAAGTGTATAATTTGTATAAAATTGTAACAAAAATGTAATGTGCTTTATACAGTTTCAGAAGTAAAATACTGCAACAGATGAAAGATACGTTTTTACAGCTGAGTGATTTCTTTTTTTATTATTATTTATTATTATTATTATTATTATTATATGTACTGCATTTTATCAGATTAAATACAATAACAAAGACAAGTAAATCATTTCACAAAATAAATTTAAACATATGTGGCAACATAAACCATAACCATTGATCAAGCCCACATTAAGGTGCTAAGTTGGGAAATTCAACAATTACATATTACAAGGAACTATTCATTTATTTATTTAGCTAGGCTTATATACTCCTTTTCTACCAGTCAAAGCGGTGTACATTCAGATTCTTAAAGTGACTGACTGAGTTAGAAATTCGTCGAGTGAGAGACATTAAAAATGACCGCATAAGAGAAGATAACATATTAATCCGTCACAACAAGTTTCTCACCCTGTCTACCTATAAGGAATTTATCCATTTGAGAACTGTCAAAAAAGATATATCTCTTCCCCTATAGGGTCACAAGACACCTACAGGGGAAATTCAAAAAGTAGCACCTAAAGCCAGCACTCTAGAATTGCTTCCGGCGAGCCAGAGTGGCTCTAGTAACATCTGGAAATATCCTCACAGTTTGACCACAAAACATTGCAGCTTTATTAAAAAAAAAACAATCTCAAGATTTGCACCTTAACAAATTCTGCCGTGAAGGTCACAAATAATGTATTAAGTCTAGTAATATTATCAGTGGAATCTTCTAGAAAACAAGATAAATTCTAGCTAACTGTAGGAGCTAAGGAGTCAAACTCCTCCTCTCCAATGGGGGGGGGCACCCTAACTTTAGTTGGAATGTAGAATGCTTGAGAAATTTCAATATTATCTGGTATTTTCACTTAATTAGTCAAGTTGATGTATCAGGTCTGGTTTAGTACATGGATGGGAGACCACCTTGTAATATCAGGTGCTGTAGGCTTATTGCTCAGAAGAAAGGCCTGGCAATCTACCTCTGGTCACACCTTGTCAAGAAAACTGAGGAGATAGTCACAACATGGCTAACTATCCAGAGGGTCATTGGGCATAAACATCAACTCGATGGCACTTAATAACAACAACAGTAGAACTGGTTCATTTTACCTTGAAAGTCATGGATTTAAAGGGGTCAATTTTCAAAGTGTTTAGACTCTAATTTTGAGAAATGGATTCTTTGAAAATGTTATAGGGCCAAGTTCCTAAATTTATGCTCAGAATTTCAATGAGCTCCTATATTTAGTAGCCTAAAAAGTGTATGGCAACAGGGGCAGATTTAGGGTGGGAATAAAAGTTATGAGCTTAGCACTGATCATAGGCATAGCCATAGATAGCCTTGGTGGTTCATGCCCCCTCCACTTTGGAATAAGGCCCACTCAGTCAGCGACAGCTTAACCGGACAATGAGAGGAGAACTGGGGGTACTGTCCATATACACACTTCTGTGTGCCCACCCATGTTAACCTTAGTCCCCACCAAAAAATCAGTACTGGATAAGCCAATGGCACTGATTAGGAACCTAAATTAGGCTCTCAAATCTAGGTAAATGAATGACAGACCTAAATTTAGCAGAATAATTTTTAAGGTCGTAAATATGAATGAATTTTCAGCTGAAAATTTAGGAGGTAGTTACTAACATGCGTTAATGGAATAACACATGATTTTTGCCAAATAGCACATGTTAAAATGCAAAATTATGTACTATTCACCCTTAACACATGTTATTTTACCACAATGTGAGCTAAATAATAATGAGATGCAAAGCATGCAGATGCATGCAAAGAATCTCATTATTATTCAAATTGTAGAGTGCAGCTTGTGTTTAACCTGGCTAATTTTATCTTTCTTCCCAGGGAACACTGGGCTGCTCATGCTCAGCCGGATTCTCCCAGGGAGCCTCTTAAAGAGTCAAGTGACTTAAACATGTACCACTCCACATCCCCTTCCCAATCCCTATATTCCCAGGATCAACAATCCCACTGTGAGACCACTCCTAGTGGTTGAGAAGTGTCATTCTCAGACTGAGAGCTGATGGGGCAAAAGCAACTGGGAATTGCCCTCCCCCCCCCCACACACACACTAGAGACCAGTCGCTAATGGAGGAGAGCTGCTGATGCCAGAAGATAATGGACTCCCAGTAGCTAATAGAGGAGAGCTGTTGATGCCAGAACTGTTGGGGTTTGGGGGTACTGCTGGGGTGGGGGGTGTTGATGCCAGGATTGTTGCAGGAGTGGCAGAGTACTGTGAGGGTGGGTCTGTTGATGCTAGGATTATCGGGAGTGGAGAAACAGTAGGGGGTTGTTTATACTGGAGTTGGTGGGGGGTAGAATTACTCCATTCCACCACCAGGCCCTCTTAATGACAGCAGAACTGACTTAGGGTCCGCCATCTTTGCATTACTGCAAACAAGACCATATAATTCTCCTGGCTGCAGCAACACAAATTAATATGCAGTGTGGATGTTACAGAGGTTTCACAGGATAGTGACTTGTGTGATAAATACTGCTGCAGTAAAGTGCATAATTTTACCGCAGTTTACTCCTCTTAGGCTTCTAATTTTGGCTCATAATAGGGATCAAATTTAGGCAACTACCTTAAAGGCCTAAATTTAGGAGCTCAGTTTTTGTGGCATATTGCTTTCAACATTTCTGCATGGCCATATTTACTCATGGTACTTTGTATTGTTCCTTCATTACTCTTCTTTTAAATAAACCAAATTTATCTAAAGCAGTGCAGATATACGTAGCTCCTTTTAGGGCCAAGGCAAGGACAATGATTTTCAAGCACAGAGATAAGATGAAGGAATAAAATGCAGCCCCTTTAGGAATCCAGGGAAACCCTAAAAACAGACAGACAACCCCTATAATTTGGTTGCCTTTAGGTTAAGGACATAAGTGGATATATCACTGCTTGTGCTACATACACTAGATTGAATGCAGAACAAAGTAAAGTGTTTTTTTGCCAAGCTTTGATCCCAAATATTCAAGGCCTGTCACTTCCTTAGAAACTCACTATTGATCTTTGCCATGGCTTTTCCCAGTTGCAGATAAACAGAGGGACGTTTACTCCTTAGGCTTTGTTACAGAAGCAGTTTAAAGCTTTCACAAGCCTTATTTAAAGGACTGATGCTTTTCTCCTGTACCGTCTTGATTTTCTTTGATTCCTGCTGTAGGCTTCTATCCATAGGTGCAGTTTGCCTACTTGATTATTTTTTTTAAAGGTGGGGCTCAGTATAGGGAAGTCAAATCAGTGGTGACTGCTTGGGAGGCGAGCATGCCTCTCCCAAACCCTGGTTCTAGATGACTACTCCTGCAGCCCCTCTCCTGTGCCCGCCCCTTGCCCCTCTCCCTCCCTGAAGGCACATGCACCTGTGCCTCGGTCATCACAGTCACAGGAGTGCATGGTGGTGAGTCCTCGGACCCAGAGATGTCAAAGCTTGTGTTGCCTGACTCCACAATGCCATCATAGAATCGGGGAAACACCATCCACGGTCTGCTGCCCTATGGAACTGGCCCAAGGAGAGGGGTTGCCTATGTGGTGGGCTTACCAACAGCAGTGTGAGTACATGCAGAGGCCCATGCTGTCATATCACTGGGGCCCGGGTGTGGATGCTGCAGTTGTGGGAGCTGCCCTACCATGCCCCTGCCCAGACCCCATGGGAGGCACACTGGACTGTACATGGGGCTGAGTAGGGACAGACCATCCAGGGACATGGTGCAGCTCCATTAGGATCTCCACCATGGTAGCCTTGATGGTTTTGGTAGCCATGGTCAGCTGCTCTGTGGCCACAACATGTCTCTCCTGCAACACTGTGGACTGGCACAGCAGTTCCAGCTGTTGCTCAGACCATGCCTGCAGGGCAGCGCTGTGAGAAAACAGATGCTCAGAACATTTCCACAGGTGTTGCTGTGCACCCCTGTGGGTGTTCCCCCCAGGTCATTGCCATCATCAATAGGCTGCTGCGGCAGAGGCGATGGTGAGGGGACATGGAGTTCCAGATCATCCGGACCAGGGCCATCAGGTAGCTGCTGCAGTGATGCAGGACCAATGGTGCATGGCAGTGGAGCATCAGGCGGGGCCCCCCTGCCCTGTGGTATCTTCCATGGGCACTCTTGGCACTGTCGGCACCGCTGCCTGTGGAGCTACAACAGGGGCATCTGTGAAGACACAGACAACATTGAGGGGTCAAACCTGAAACCACTAACACAGACAATGATGGGGTGGCAATATTGCAGCCATGTGGATTAGCCAGTAGGCCGCACAGGCACAGAGGAGCCGCTGACATGGTTGGCCACACACCTTATCACCATTTGCGGAGCCAGATGGACATAGATACCTGTGCACAGACACCCACCCTGGTGCCCTGTGCAGTCAGCCCTGCCACCACCAGCTGGTGGCCATGCTGCCAATGCCTCTGACACACAGGCCAACATTAAAGCAGCCACACGCAATGTGGGTGTACCTGGCAGCAGCAGCATGGATGGGATATGGCAGCCAGTGGTGATGGCTACGTGCACGTGTGTACATGCACACAGTGGGGGAGTGTACATGGGGTAAAGGGCAGGGACAAACAAGGCACACATGTACCTTGCTCCTGGGATGTCTGAGATGTGTTGAGAGGGCCTATACCCCTTGCAGAACCAATTGTAGCAAGGATGTGCTGTTTGAGTTCAGTGAGCTGCTCCCCATGTGCACCCTCAGCCACTTCCTGTGTCTTCCAGGCAGTGATGCAGTGCACCTGCTGCCACCTGTGTTTCATATCATCGATGCTGTGGTTCCGGTGATATATGACATTGATACAGTGGCACATATCAAGCCACTGTTGCTACTTCTCATAGGCACCCACACATGTGGATATGTCACTCACCAATTGTGGCAGCCACTGGAGGATCTCCTCCAGCATGAGGGTCACCTCACCCTCAGAGAAACTTGCCTTCTTGGTAACGACCTTAGGTACCATTACATGGACTGTCTGTGACACACAGGCAATGCCTGGAGGCCCAGGACGTGTCCAATCTGGACATGCATGCTGGAACATGCCAATGCATACATTTCTGCATCGATGTGCCCATGGCCATTTGGACACATATCTGTGCCTGCATACCCCTGACAGTAATGCAGCCACACAGAGTGGTGGAGATGTCTTGTGCATGGAATGCAGAAGGTCAGTGGTTCACCTCCTGTAGCCAGTGCAATGGAGAGAAATGCCAATGGATGAGCAGCAGTCTGCAAAGAAGAAGCAGCTACAGAATGTATAAAGGTGATACAGGACATGATGGGGACTGGGCTCATGCAGACAACCTTTATGCTGTGTTGAGGTGCCTGTGAGCATGCACCTCTGTGCATGTGCCATGGATACATCAGCGCACTCTCAGACCTGAACGGTTTTGCGGCAGGACTGATACAGTGTGGGACAGTAATGGTGCTACCTACAGCTCACCGAGCTGGGTGACAATATGTGCAATAGGTACCCAGCAGTGCACAGCCAGCTGGCTGGACTGGGACAACATAAAGGACATCCAGGGATTGTATGTGCTAGCCCTGCTGCACAGCTGTGACCATGGTGGGCAGGACATAGAGTGGAGGCGCCCATACGCATGTCTCCTATGCAGAGAATCTGGTACATGGATATGAGAGATGCAGCATGTGTGGCAAAGCACTGGTTCAACAGGGCTGCCATACACAACCTCTGCCAGCAGCTGGAGCCATGGCTCGAAACCCCATGCAGAGGGACCATCTGATACCAGTATACCTGAAGGTGATGACCATGCTGGCATTCCTGGCAACAGGCTGGTTCCAGACAGTGCTGTCTCGAGACTCAGCCAGCCTGCAGTATCCTGGTGCCTCACATAGTAACTGGGCACCTATCTGCCATCCATGGTGCAGACTATCTGCTTCCCAGCAACTCAGCAGGACCAGCACTGGACCATGCAGGACTTTTACGCTGTGGCAGGGTTGCCATCAGTCCTAGGTGTGGTGGATGGCACACACATTGCCCTCTGGCCCCCGCAACGGAGTGAGGCTGCATATCGGTACCGCAAGGCCTTCCACTCTGTCAATGTGCAGGTGGTGTGCAATGCGCATGGGGAGATAACGGATGTCTGAACAAAGTACCTGGAGTTTTGACACAATGTCTGCATTCTGAGCCAATCAGAGCTCTATGCATGGTTTGAGGGGGGGCCACATCACTGGCGGATGGCTGTTAGGTGGGCATATGCACAGACACCTTGGGACTGGGAGGCATGGGGCACCACATGGGTGGATGTGTGCTAGGCAAGTAGTGGTGGCCTACCCCATGACGCCAAGGTCCTGCAGGTAGGCTCCTTGGCCCTGGAGGGGCTGCTGGGCATATACAGAGGAGCACCCTGCCCCAATGCCACCACAGTGGGGATATGAGCATGGTGCCCCCCTGGGGACCCCCAAACATACATGATCATGGTACACCCTGGCTCTGTACATCTGGGGGTTGGTCCCACCCATCCTATACCCACCCTCTGCATGCATCCTGCACCATCCCCTGCAACACGCAAAGTGGCCCTGTGCATGCAGCGGGGGATGGAGGCAGGTGACTGGAATGGCAACAGCAGTCCTGCACATACCGGCATGCCATCCAGCCCTGTCTCCCGCTGCCCAGGAGTTGCCCGATGTGTGCCAGGAACAGGGCAGGAGCACCATACATTCCCACAATGGCCAGGCCTACCCCCCAGCAGGGACCCTGCATCTTTGGGGGTGCCCTTGCACATGTGGTGGGCTGCAGAAGCACAATGCCCCACTGGCACCCCTGACATTATCCATACAGGGGACACACCCACACATATATACAGTCAGTTTTCTACAGCCCACTACATGTCACTAACACATGAACCCCTCACTAGCACACCAGCTGATCAACGGTTCGCTGTTATGTCTCCCACTACAGGTAATCCAGGCTATCCCCTATGTGACAGACTGCTGACCCCATACTCAACTCTAACAGCACAGCGCAGCACCGATATAACCATATGCACCAGACTATACTGGGGATCATCGAGCGTACCTTCAGCCAGTTGAAGAGTCAGTTTCGATGGCTGTATTGGTCCGGGGGGGGGGGGGGGGGGGAGCTGCTCTATAGGTCTCACAAGGTGAGACAGTTCATCATGGCATGCTGCACGGTCCACAATTATGCCCTATGGCACTGGTAGCCACTGCCAGATGAGCCTGAGCCATCCCAGGGTGATGGCGATGAGATGGATGCCACCACAGATGCGCCCCAGGGCATACAGTCGAGATGGGGGGTGGTGGCATGTAACAGCCTTGTTTAGGCACACTTTGCCTGACTGTCTGAGCCATATGTTCCCCCTATACAACCCGATACTCAAGCCAGCACTTAGGGGGGGCTGAGGCAAGTACCACAGCCACCACAGGCCTGTGCATGTCTACACCATGCAGACATGGCCTGTGTGGCCGGACCATGCTTCTGTGTGACATGCACATTACCTGCCTGGGACATTGGTCACAGTTGTATATCACTGTGGGCTGCTGGTATGGGCACTGCCTCTAGGTCCAGGGTTTTAGGCCTGCCCCACCAATAATTTTGATGACATGTACCAGGGGTGCGGTGGGCTGCATCCCTCCCCACCTGCTGTGCCCCCCCCCCCAGACCCCACGTGCATCGTGACATGTGTCTGGTGGCATCTTTAAATGATGCCCTCCATGTGGACCCATGTGCCTGGATAGGTGCCTCCATGGCATCGCACCCACAGCTGCAGCAGCTGGGACACACACAGCACATGGTCCACCTGTCCCTTTTACATCCATCACCTGCCCATTGTCCGCTGTCAGTGCCATACATGTGACGGCTATCATGTGGGGTAGGTCATGCACATGGTGTGCAACATATACATAGTACCTCCTGCATGTCACCATTAGGTCACACAGGGCATGCATGGCTGCCATCGTATTCTGCAGATGCAATCCCAAGTATGTTCCTGTCACTATGGGGTGGCAGGGCCACCTCACAGGCAGCCACACACATGGGAAAGGTGTCTGAGGCAGCATGTGGCACCTACCCCCAGCCCACCCATGCTGCCATCGGCTCCACAGTGCCACAGTTGGCTCTCCTATGGCACACTGACTCGCACATTCCACATGTGTCATATCCCTGGGACTCCGATGCACCCTCCATGCCTTTTGCACTGCCAGTGCTGGTGGCCCACCCCATCCTCCCCGCTTCTATCTGTTTCTGAATACATAGTGTGATTGGACAGCTGCAGGCCCCATCCTACCCAGCCCCACTAACTGCATGCAGCACATCTTGCTCCCACTCAGAATCCACTTCCAGGGTCGTTGCTGCATGCAGCCCTGACTGTACAGTCCATCTGCCATGCTTCCCTACCTTCCCAGTCATGGGTTACTCCACATCCCTCCTCCAGGGTGCCTGCACATCTGGGCTGCCCATGTGACCTGGCCCTGCCACATCCATGGCCTATTCTGGCCCGGTCCCCCCTCTCAACACACCCCCTATGCATGGCACACATCGCTAGCATCTGTGCTGCAGCCAGCCCTACTGCCCTAGGCTACAGCACCCCTGTGGACCGCTGGCTGTGCTACAGCCACATGTTCATGGCTCCCCTCTCCACCCATGTGGCACCACCCCCACCCCCTGGGTGTTTGTCCCATCCTGCACTTCTGTGGTGGCAGCCTATTTGGTTCAGTCATGCATGGACTACCATGAATGTGTGGCATGCAGCAAGGTGGCTATGCTGTAGCACTACACATATGACCGGGGCCATTGTTGGTCAGGGTTGCTATGGGTGACAGACACATAGGCACACAAGGCACATCTGTGCATAACACTTTATTTACCCAGCAAACTTGATATGGTCAAACAGTGCCCACACACACTGACAAACCGGTGTGCCCCACGGCACCCAACCCACACCCTTGCTGCAACTACAAGGCCATTAACAATGGCAACCAGTCCACCTTGGTGACTGTCACTGCACCAGCAGCCAATGACATGACTCATACTGCTTGGTAGTACAGCTGCCCCTCAACGCCTTCCTGGTGGTGGGGCCACCTCAGTGCCCCACAGGGCTGCCTGCTGTGCGACTGAGGGGTAGTGTGTGGGGCTGCAGGTAGGCCTCCAGCAGCAGTTGCAGGCCCCTGAGCTCACTCCTCAGGCCCCACACCTCACCCCTGAGGCCCTCCGCATGGAATGAGAGATGGGAGAGGGCCCTGCGCAGTTGTGCAAGGCTGCATGCAAGCATGTGCTCCAAATGGCCTATGGCTGGCATGTCTCTGGGGCCTTCACCTGCCCTTTGGGCCCCCTTATCAGACCCAACATCAGATAGGGGTGGGCTTTGTGGCCCACCAACATGGGCACCCTGCTCCCATGTGCACCCGGCTGCAGCCACCTCTGCCACATTACCGACCTCATCACTGCTGTGACCTGGCACCACTGCAGCCTTCTGGCAACCCCAGCTTCTATAACTGGGCCCCCCCCACTGCCTCCTCACTATCCGCATCCCCCTCCTGCCACACTGTCACATCCCTCCCCACACCTGCACTCAGAATCCCTATCCACTCTGAACACCCATCTTCTCCCACACAATCCCCCCTCTTGCATGCCCTCTGTCCCCTTACCTTCATCCCCATCCTCCTGCCACTCACACACCTCCAAAGTCTCCACCTTTATACCCTCCATCCCCTCCTCTCGATCTCACCCTTCTGCCACTTACTTACCCTTACACATTCATGCTGCCTGCACACAGACCCCTCAACCTCATTCCCATCCTCCTGCCACTCACATCTCCCCACACACTCACCCTGCCTGCACACAGACCCATCACCATCACTCCTGCCCTCCTGCCACTCACAACCCCCCACATGCTCACACTGCCTGCACATAGACCCCTCATCCTTGCACCCTCCTGCCACTCATACACCCCATACAATCCCCTTGCAAGTGCTCTGTCCTTTTTATCTTTATTCATTGTACATAAACATAATTGTCTCCACCTTAACTTAGCCAAGACAATCGCCATTTGGTTTTCTCACGGTAGCCCATCTCCTTCGGTGGCCCCCTCTTTCTCCGGCACCCCCGTCCCTTTAGTCACTACCTTCCGATACCTTGGTGTACATTTCGATTCTGATTTATCATTTCATGCACATATCTTGCACATTACTAAGACCTCTTTTTTCTTTCTCCGTCAAATTCGGGCAATCCGTCCCTTCCTTTCCCCATCAGCCCTCACTACTCTACTGATATCTTTAGTCATGTCACGTGTGGACTTCTCCAATTCGGTTCTCACTGGTCTCCCCAAATCCCCATTGCTGCGGCTTCAGCGGATTCAAAACACTACAGCTCGTCTTGTTACTCACTCCACTCTCCGGGATCACGTCACCCCTCTGCTGTTCCGCCTCCACTGGTTACCTATCCCCTTCCGCACTCAATTCAAACTGCTCACTTTAGTTCATAAAGCTCTCCACACCAGTACCCCACAATACTTAACGGATCTCCTTTCCTTCCACTCCCCCAGGCACACTCCTCGCTCTTTCCATCTTAATCACCTTTCCCTTCCCTCTCCCTCCCGTGCTCACCTTCAATCCACCCGGTCCTCTGCCTTCTTTTTTGCTGGCCCCGCTCTGTGGAATGCCCTCCCCACTTCCCTCCGTTTAGAACTCCAATATACCACTTTCAAACAAAATCTAAAGACTCATCTCTTATTTATTTATTTATTTATTTATTTATTTATTTATTTACAGTCTCTTATATACCGCACTATTCAGCATCAGCGCGGTTTACATGGAACAAAATGCTCATTACAGTTAACATGTATGAGTTTACATATAACAGGGTATGGCCTAGCCTTTAACCTGGCCTTTAACTCCCTTCCCCCTTTGTGTGATATCCTCCCTCCCTCTTCTTCTTATCTCCCCCCCAGAATTTGCTACCTACTAATGTCCTGTCTTGTCTCTCTTTCTCTTCTATTCTCCTATCAGAACATTGTAAACTTTTCTTTCTATTTCGTTGGTCATTGGCCTCCTTTTAATTGTTTTTAATTGTACACCGCCTTGATTGTCATAGAAAGGCGGTTTTTATCAAATGAATAAACATAAACATAAACATTTATATACCATCCACACCGTGGCATCAGGGCAGTTTACAATATAGACTGCAGGAAAAAGAAACAGAACTCCATTGATGTGACAGGAAAGGGATAGAATCAAAGGTAGAGAAAAGGCGAGAAACAAGCTTGAAATTCTGAGAATGGACAAATAGGGGAAGACAAATCACTCAGAAGACTAAGGGGGAGGAGGGAGGGGGAAGGTCGAAGGTGGCACAGAAGAGATAAGTCTTCAGGCCAGCTTTAAATTTGGGAAAGGAGAGTTCAAGGCGGAGGGCAGGGGGGAGCGAAATCCAAAGCTTGGGGCCAAGGAAGAAAAATCTTGTCAATTCACAAAGACAATGAAACGGAGAATACAGAACACCATGATATATGTGGTCATTGTCTTTGTGAATTGACAAGATTTTAAAAGTTTGCTCCCTTAGAAACCCCCTGAAGAAGGCCTACGAGCCGAAAAGCGTAGGGGCTAATAAAAGGGGTTTATAAACCTGAATCTGATATTTGCCAGTCCTTTGTACCCGCTTTTTGGTTTCCTCCAGTAGTGTGCAGGTACTTTGCTGCTCTATTTGGTTGTAGTGATGGGACCTGGCCACTGACCTGCTGCACACTATCCCCCAGGTGTGCTGTGGGACATAAGCCCCCCTGCACACTGTTATCAGCTTCGCCCTCTTCAGGGGAGGTGGAGGGGGAGAATGCTGCCTCCCCTGCCGGGCCCTCCTCATCCTCATCATCTGCAGATGGTTTTGGGCTAGACAAGAGGATGGGGCTTTTCAGTGCACTGCTGTTGCCCCCGCTGGTGGTCATGCTGTCGCTCCTGCTGGGGCTAGGGGGCATATCTGCACCAGTGTCCTCCATGGTGTCAGGGATGGAGCTGTTAGGGGATGGGGTAGGGACTCCTCCTGCTGTGCTGCAGCTGTGGGGGACAGAGGTCATGGTTAGCTGCATGGCTGTGGTATCTCTGCTGCATGTCTGGAAGGTCATCCCTGGGCAGCTGGGTTCCTGGTGTGCCTGTGGCACAGGGTGCTGTCATTCCGGGCCCATGGATGGCCCACATTAGGTATGTGTTTCCTGTGTCACCCTACGGACAGTGCTCCTGTCACCTTACCATGCTTTATGCCCATAACACTCTGTGGGACATTGTGGTGGCTGTGCTACACATGTCCACAGCATACTCTTTCTGTTGCTGCACTACTGTGATTGCGGGGGGGGAGGGGGGGGAGGCACACATGCAGGGTTTTCCAGCAAATCCCAGTTCTGCAGAGGATGTGGCAGTGTGGGCTGGGACTATGTGTTGTGGGATCCTGGGGTGGGGGCATGTTGTTTCCGTGGTATCCATGTCACAGCGGTGTGTACTCTTACTCGTGGTGGCCTGCCTCTGCATTGGGAGGCCTGTTGGCTTGCTGTTCATACTGGGTATCTGCATGGCTACTCCCCCTGCTCCTCCTGCAGCTGTTGCTGGATATGTCTTATCAGCCGTGGGCATGTATAGCGGATTGTGCGGTATCGCACATGGTAGGCATCTGTGTCACACAGGATCCGGAAACACCTGTGAGGTAGAGACATGCCTCATCATTCCCCCCTGACTGGGCACAGGCCTGCCTACTCATTAGGGGGTGCTGCTGGCACTGTGCGCATGCGCATCATGTGCCCTGTCCCCATCTGCTATCGGTGGCGCATCACCCTGCCATGCCATGCCAGAAGGGGACTTCATCTGGTCACTACATTTGGTGTACATGCACAGTTCCCTCCCCTCCCCTCCTGGGTCCTGGTAGCACTCACAGCTGTAGCCTGCTGGATTTGCCTCCTGCCTGGGGGCCTGTAATACTGCATTTTACACTTGTGCCATTTACACTGTGCCTCCCTTCTGACTTGCTCTGCTCTCACTTCTTAGGGCCTTGGAGCACTCACAGCTCTAGCTTGCTGGTTCTGTGCCTGACCTACAGTACTCAGGTTGCTGGGCTTGCCTCTTGCCTGGGGGTATGTACAGGGCCATTACTTTTGGGCTCCTCAGGGGGCATTTGTGTAACCTGGGGCTTTGGCTGACATTCTGGGACCACTCTCTACTATGCGTGTCCCTTCCATCTGTCTCTGTATTTATTTATTTATTTTATTTTATTTAGCAAGCATTTGTAGCCCGCTCCTTCCAGCGATCAGAAGCGGGTAGGATTACTATTGTGAAACTGCCGAATCAAGGCAGGTACAAATTTTGTTTACATACAGATTGTCAGAAAAGCACATCATACAGAGTTAACACTTCTTAGCTATGGGGGAGTTCATTTACATATATACATAAATACATATATACAGGATAATCTTCTTGGACACAGTGGTCAGGGGCTGCTCCATCTGTGGGTTTAGTTCAGGTTGAAATGTGATTGGAAAATGTGCGTTTTGAGTTTCTTTCTGAAGTCTAGAAGGTCATTGCTAGCTCGTAGTTCTGGTGGGAGTTGGTTCCACAGTGTTGGCGCCGCATATGAGAAAGCCCTGTGGCTGGTGTTAGCTTTGGCAGATCTTATATCTGTTGGAGTGTGAAGGATGTTGGAATTGTGGGTTCTTCTGTTTCGGGTAGGAGGTTGCAATCTTACTAGGTTGTTGAGGAAGGAAGGTGCTAAGTTGTGGATGAGTTTGAAGGTGGTTGTTAGTATTTTGTATTTTGTGCGAGCTGTTATGGGTAGCCAGTGTAATTGAATTAGTACTGGTGTGATGTGGTCACTTAGATTTTTCTTCATTATGACCCTGGCAGCTACATTTTGTGCCATTTGTAATATGTTTAGGTTTTTTTAGGTAAACCTTGTAGGATGGCGTTGCAGTAGTCAAAATGTGGCATGATGAGTGCTTGGGCCACTGTTCTGAAGTCTTGGGGATCAATAATATTCCGAATGGGTTGGAGCACTCTAAGCTTGTGGAAAACTGCTCTGTTGGTCTTTCGGAGGTGTTTTTCCATCTTTAGGTCACAGTCAAATGTGACTCCTAGATACTTTATTTCTTTTTTGTTTGGTAAGTGTTGTTACATAGTGTTATTGATGTGGGAGGGTCAAAATTCGGTTCTTTGGAGATATACATTACTTCGGTTTTTTTGTGATTAATTGACATACTACTTTGTTGTAACCAGTCTTGCATCTCTCCAATACATGTCTCCAGTGGGTTGTAGTCTGGGTTTTTAGTGTCTAGTTGTGTGTATAGCATGATATCATCGGCATAGATGTGGTAATTAATTTCGTGCCGTGAGAAAATTTTGCATAGTGGCTGCATATATATGTTAAACAGAAGTGCTGAGAGAGCAGAGCCTTGGGGGATTCCCTGTGTTTGTGAGAAAGATTCTGCTTTTTCTCCGTTGAATTGAACCTGTTGTGTTCGATTTGAGATGTAGGATGAGAACCATTTTAGTGGGGTTCCTGTTATTCCTATTGATTTTATCCTATTTATGAGGGTCCCATGATTAACTGTATCAAAGGCAGCTGAGATGTCAATGAATACAAGAATGTACATTTTCTTTTTGTTTTCAAGGCCCTTTAGGAGGTTGTTAAGTATCCCCCTGTACCTTCACTGTGGGCCTCCTTGTATCCTGTTCTCCCTTGTTTCCTGGGCCGCTGCTGTGGGGCTGCTCTGTCTGTGCTGTCACTGTACAGCCTGACTGCTTTCTGCCATGGGCAGATCCTGATTTTCCCTGCCCTTCCTCTCCACCTTGGTGCATGCTTGTCTCTGTGCCATCTCTATGTGCTGCTCCAGCCTGCCCACTTCTCTCTGCTTCCAGGTTTGTCTGTGTGTGTTGTGATGTACTTACTGTGCCTGATGTGTTCCCAGCCCCTGCATGTTGCTGTGTGGGTTGGCTGCCTCTGCCTGGTGAGGAGGAGAGTTTCTTCTTGTTCCATGATAATGTTCACCAGCAGCCTTGTCTCTGCCTCACTGAAATTAGGCTACCTGGTAGCAATGTTGATGTGTGCATTATGATGGGGGGGGGGGGGGCCTTCTTCCTGGTTCCAGTAGCACATGGTCTGCTGGAGATGGAGTTGGGGATGTTTTCAGGGTTGCTGGTGCATGGGGCGGCTGGGGCAACATGGGCAGTGTGCGATAGGCCGCCAGTTAAGCACACTTCCCCGGAAACAGACACACGCCGATTCTACATCCCACTGTGCTTCTAAATGTGGGGTTGTGGAATCAGTGCTCTGAGTGCATGTCCTCTCTGGGGACATGTACGGGGCCTGGATGTACCCTTTTCTGAATCAGGCTCCACGTCAACAAATATAATTATCATAAAAGTCCATTCTACTTCGTTGTTTTTTTTTTTTTTTCTTTGCACTTAAAAAAAGCCATTATTGAGGATTCACTTATCTGTCTCTCTTCACATCGTGGGATATCCTGTTCAAGTTACTCATTAATCATTAACCTGACACAGGTCCAGGTTTCCATAAAATAACCTAGGGTGAGCTCTTTCTTGTCATCAAGGTACAGGATCCTCGCTTATCATCGGCATCTATTCTTAGCATCAGTTTAAAGATTAATGAGTAACTTGAATGGGATATCCCACAATGCATAGAGTGAAGCACTAATGGAATGAGAAACAGGTATGTGAATTCTTGATAATGTTTTCTTTAAGTAGGACAGATCCTCTGCCTTTTTAATGAGCACTTTTCTTTAATCCTGATTCCCAGGTTTTCAACCCTTCCATGGATCTCATGAGTTTTCTTGCCTCTACTACTGTATATTCCCAAGGACATGTAATTCCTTCTCTTTAATTCCTAGCATTACATTCCTGTCAATGACATTTTGGAGCCCTTTTATTAAAGGGCACTATGGTGCTGCACCTAGTGTGCCAATAGCACCAAACCCATAGTGTGATAGGTATAACACCACCTGGGTTAACTGTGGGAGGGCAGTGAGAGCATATTGTAGCAGTTAACTTGGTGCACCCTACACTATGTTGCATAAAACTAGTATGGTGCACTTACCTTCATCTATTGAGGTGGCAGTAAGTAACCTCCATGCTAATTGGCAGCCTTGCAGTTAGTGTGGGAGTGCTGACTGCAAGGCACTCACCCTGCCCACTCTCTGCCCCAAGTCACCCACTTGCTCCTTTAATGTGCCATGTACAATAAGCACCAAATTCCAGTAGGGCTGTCAAGGCCCTGTGCTAGCTGTCAATGTGTGTCCCTTTAGGCCGCACTAGAACCCAGGCTAACAGCTAACACCCTTTAGTTAAAGGGTCCCATTGACTACACCAGTTCCTAGTCCATAGATACTAGTTCTGACTACCCAATTCACAGCTACTCTTAGCCCTAATCAACCACATTAAACAGTTGTGACTTGGAAGACAAAACATTCAGTAATCCACTACATGTTAACAGCTGGAGTGAGCATATATAACTCCAATGTGACTATCTATGGTACCTGATAAGCATAGGGGCTAAAAGGTCAAAGATCTTGGCTGTTGTCCATATATTCCAATATGTATTGCTTTGGTCATTTGACCATATTAAAATGAGGAAAGAAAACAGTTCACATTACCCAAGCTTTGTCTGTAATGATTAGAAGGTTGAAATTGTCATAATATAACAAGACAGACCTATTTGGGTCTCTAAATCAAACCTGTCTCCTCATTTCCCCCTTCTCATCAAGGTTACAGATAGTGCTGGGGAGGAGCCTGCTGTTTTGGTACATGTTGGTACCAATGACATAGGAAAGTGTGGGAGGGAGGTTCAGGAAGCCAATTTTAGGCTTTTGGGGTAGAAAATTGAAATCCAGAACTTCCAGAACAGTGTATGCCCCGATGTCCCTGTTTTGCTAGTATCTTTCAAATATAAATCATTCAGAATGGTACACTCTTGGGCAACCATTGGCTTTCCCCCATTATCGAATTTAAAAGTTGTTCTGTCTTCTTTTTAATGGCTAATATGAACAGCCTGGTTCCATCCTGGTTAAGGTGCAGGCCAATCCTTTTTGACAAGTTCTCCCCCTTACCCAGAATGTCTATTTCCTAACATACCTAAAACACTTTTGCCTTCCCATTCCATGCTCATGAGCCAAGAAGCAGGCAGTGGATGAGACTATGGTGCAGGCAAAAGAGTTTTAAATAGATTAGGAAAGCAAGGAAATCTATAGTGCTTGTTTTTAACTTTCAAAAGGGGGACTATGATAAAATGAGAAAAATGGTTAAGAAAAAACTAAAAGGAGCAACTGTAAAGTTTAGTTTACATCAAGCCTGATCTGATGTACTCTATGCTTTAAGAAAGGTGGAAGGAAGAATAAATGACTGCCGACATGGTTTAAAAGTGAGGTCAGAGAGGCTGTTATAGCCAAGAAAAGCATCTTTCAGAGCAAGGAAAAAGGAGCCAAATGGTCAAAACAGGAAACAACATAAACTCTAGAAAGTTAGATGCAAGGTACTAACAAGGCAGGCAAAGAGAGAATTTGAAAAGTTACCAATGCCAGAAATGATATTTAATGGTGATGTATTGGAGGAATTGAAATAAATCTCAATAAACCTGGAATATGTGTTACAGCAATTTGATAAACTAAAGAGTAGCAAATCACCTGGACCAGATGGTATACATCCTAGGGTACTGAAAGAACTCAAAAATGAGATTGCAGACCATGGGAGGCTGTTCCAAGGATTGCAGAGCAGAGATGCCATCCATCTGTCCAAGAAGAGTCGACATGTCTTCAGTAACAGACTTGCTAACCTAATGAGGAGGGCTTTAAACTAGATTTGTTTGTGTGGGTGAAGAAAGCCCCCAGGTAAGTGAAATATTAAATACATTTATGAAAATGGGTAAAAGGGGCAACATAGGGAAAGCAGTGTATATAAATGCCCATAGTATGAGAAATAATATCCCAGATGTTGAGGCTTTAATGGAAGAGGCTGACTTGGATTTAATGGCAGTAACAGAGACATGGTTCACAGACAACCATGACTGGGATGTAACTATACCAGGATATACCTTATTCAGAAAGGACAGGGTAGGAAGAAGGGTAGGAGGAGTGGTTGTTGTTGTTAAGTGCCGTCGAGTCGGAGTTGACTCATGGTGACCCTCTGGATAGCTATCCTAAATTGTGTTCGGTCTTCAGTCAGGTGGCTCATTGTTGACAGACTGGTACCCGTAGCTGCTGTTATTGTATCAATCCATCTCATTGCTGGCCTTCCTCTTTTGCGTTGACCTTCTATCTTGCCAAACATGATGTCTTTCTCTAATGATCTCTCTCTTCGCATGATGTGTCCAAAGTATGAAAGTCGAAGTCTTGTCATCTGAGCTTCTAAAGAAAGCTTAGGTTTGATCTCCTCTAGTACCTACTGGTTTGTTCTTCGGGCAGTCCATGGTATACACAGAATTCGCCGCCAGCACCATAATTCAAAGGCATCAATTTTCTTCCTGTCTGTCTTTTTCACTGTCCAGCTTTCACATCCATATGATGTTATTGAAAATACCATGGCTTGAACAAATCGAATTTTTGTATGGAGAGAGACAACTCTGCTCTTGAGAATCTTATCTAGATCTTTCATAGCCATTCTGCCAAGAGCAATGCGCCATTTGATTTCTTGACTGCTTGTTGCTTCTTTATTGATAGTTGATCCAAGTAGGTTATTTATTTATTTATTTAATTTATTTCCAGTCTCTTCTATACCGCGCTATTCAACATCAGTGCGGTTTACAATAAACATAGAACTACACATTTCCTAGGGTACTCTGTGTTTACAATGAACAGGAGTTAAAACTTGGACAACATGGGGTAACTATTTACAATCGTGCACTGAGTAGGGTTCGCTACCTTGAACTAGCCGTGAGAGTCTTGAGTGGTGTACGTGGCTGGGGTGTTATCATCATTATCTACTGGGTAGTAGAGAAGGAAAAGGTGATGTTTCAAGGCCTTCCTAAATTGGAATAGGTTGGGGATTGCACGGATATTGGCTGGAAGAGCATTCCAACTTCTGGGCGCACAGAATTTGAAGGTCCTGCTTGCCGTAGCCTGGGTGCATTGGGTTATTGATTTTGGGACTATCAGGGTGTTGACTGCCATCGATCTTCTGGACCTATTGGTGGGGGTGGTCTGGATCAACCCGGTTAGAGATGGGGGTGAGATTCCATGGATGGCTTTAAAAGTTAGGAGTAGGGTTTTGTACTTGAGTCTCGTATGTATCGGGAGCCAGTGTAGGTGCTTTAGTATGGGCGTAACATGGTCTTTCTTAGAGGCACCATGCTTTAGTATGGGCGTAACATGGTCTTTCTTAGAGGCACCGTATAGAATCCTCGCTGCGGTGTTCATCGCTAGCTGCAGCGGATTTAGGGTGGCCTGGGGGAGCCCGTGTAGGATCCCGTTAGCATAATCAAAATGTGGTATGATCAGCGCCTGGTAAATTGACCTGAAATCATCTGGCTCCAGCAGCGATCGTAAGGGTCTGAGGGATCTGATCTTATGATACACCGCCCTCACTACATTGCCTATGTGTATCTTCATGTCTAGTCTTTGGTCCAGGGTAACACCAAGATATCGGATCATCAGTTTGGTCTGGAGATCTGCTTCCTTGACTCTTAGAAAGGATGGTGTGGAGAAGTTTGGGTTCCTTGTAATGAAGAGCACTTCCGTTTTCTTGTGTTGTATCCTGAGGTTCTGGGTTTGGAGCCAGTAGGATACTGTGTTAAAGCAGTTGGTCAATGGCGAGAGGTCTGGATTTTCGGTTGAGAAAGGCATGTATAGCAGCACGTCATCTGCATATATCAGGCAATTGACGCTGAAAGACCGGATCAGATTGCAGATAGGCTGCATGTATACATTGAACATCAAGGCTGAAAGGGAGGAGCCTTGTGGAACACCTTGCTTCAGGTGGAAAGGATCTGATGAGGTTGCACGGAGTGCACATGCTGCCATTGGTCTGAAAGGTATGATTTGCACCAATCCAGCGCTTTGTCAGCGATTCCCTTTTCCTTAAGACGATCCAGCAGAAGCTCGTGGCTCACTGAGTCGAACGCAGCTGCAATGTCCATGAATATGAGGACAAAACCTTGGCGAATGTTGTCAATTCCTGCTATTAAGTTGTTGAAGAGTGTGGTGAGGAGCGTTTCAACTCCATGAGTCTCTCTGAAGCTGTGTTGGCAAACGTCCAGTGGTGCAGAAGTTTCAATGTGCTCTTGGAGTTGCATCTGGACTTCCTTCTCAATTATTTTTGCCAGCAAAGGTATACTCGATATCGGTCTGTAGGAATCTACCTTCTGCGGGTCGAGTTTGCTGTTTTTTAGTAGCGGTCTTATGGTTGTGTGTTTGAGAGGTTGCGGGAATGTACTTGTTGTAAAGGATTGGTCCATGATTCTGGCTATAGTGGGGCTAAATTCAGACCTTAGATCTTTAATCCAAAATGCGGGGCAGGGGTCGGTTTGCACGGTAGTCGTGTTGACTGCAGCTACGATGTCTTCAATGTGCTGCTTGGGAGGTGTGGAGAAGATGGTAAGGGGTGATTGGTGAATGGGTATGAGGGAAGTGTCGGGTGTTGAAGGATTGCTGGTCTGGCATAGTTTGGATTGTAGGTAGTCCGCAAATTCTTGAGGGTGGATTGCGATTAATTGCTCTGCGGTTGGTTCCTTAGTTAGGTCCTTGACGAGGGCGAACAAGTCGTGTGGTTTGTTTAGGGATCTTTTTAGCGTGTCTGTATGGAATCGTCTCATGTTCATTGTTACAGCTTTACGATGCGCTGTCAGGTGAGAGTTATATGCTCTCTGATCTTCTGCTGTGTGTGAGCGGCGCCAGCGTCTCTCCAGCTTCCTTAGGAGGGTGCGAGAAGATTTCAGCTCAGCAGAGTACCAGGATGCTGGTGATCTTTTCCCTGGGGGTATATTAGCTGGCGGCCGTAGCGCAATTGAACTGAGTGTGTCATTCCATTTGGAGATCAGAGCCTCAGGATCGTGTGCTGTCAAGGTGAGAAGTGGGTGAGCTGTGCTCAGTATCCGTTCTTTGTTGAAAGCATGGAATCTTCGTGGTGGAGCGTTAGCGTAGTGGTTGATTGTTCCGGACTCCTTCAGATTGTGGTTGGTCAAGGGAATTTGGAAGCAGATCAACTTGTGGTCGGACCAGGGAACTGCAGTAATTGAAGGCTCAGGGGTCTTGGGGGAGTTGAGAGTTGCCTGAGGGGTGAATATCAGGTCCAGGATGCCTCCTTTTATGTGGGTTGGTTCTTTAAGTATTTGTCTGTACCCGAGATCCTTAAGGGCATTGAGAAAAGCTGAGGTGTGGGAGTCTTGTAAGTATGGTAAGTTGAAGGATCCAACTTGTCGTGTGTGGGTTTTGTATGTTGGTTGCGAGGTCGATTATTGCTGAGAGAGCATCTGGATCAGCTGATGGGGCCCTGTATAGCAGGTTGATAGCACAGTTTTTGTTTGCTATCGTGATTGTGTCAAGGAGTGATGTGCTGGTTGCGTTTCTTTGGAGGAACTGGAGGTCCGATTTGGAGATGGCGAGTACTCCGCCCCCTTTCTTACTGTTTCTATGGCATGTATGTATTGAAAATCTGGAGGGAAGGAGTTGGTTGATGAGGACATTGTCATCACTGGAGAGCCATGTCTCGGTGATCAAGAGTATGTCGAGGTTATGGAGTAGTATCAATTCGGGGATAACAGGCCATTTCTTACGAATAGATCGGGCGTTTATGAGTGCACATCTCAGGGGATGCAGGGAGGGGGGTTTCTTCATGTTTCGTTTTCTTATTGTTTTGTAGTGCAATGTGCAGGAGATGGTGGTGGGGGGTGCGGGTGGCTTCCCTTGAACTGTGTAGTGTATTATCTGCCCATCTCCTCTTGTGATTCTGGAGAATTGGGATATAATTGTGGATAGCAGGTAGGTCAGTAACACTGCTTAGGCCTATGGAGAAGAGATATAGGACAACTGTTATAAGGTTTGACAGGGCCATGTTGTGGAGTAGCTTGAGACCGGACTAAACGGTGATTTCCACGCTGGTGGTTAGAGTGTTTCAGACCTGAGTGCCTTATGCTGTTAGCAAGATCTAATGTATATACAGGTGGCTTTGCGTGCTTATACTGTGGGTGGCCTCTAGAGTGTATGAGGATTCCCGGCAGAGGGGAAGGTTGGTTTGTGGTGTTCAGGTGTCGATCACAAGGAAATGGTAAATTATGCAGTTATACAGATTAAGGCAAGCTAATCAGATCAAGGCTGTTATTTCTGGTACTGGCAAACAGAAAACTATGCAAACAGTAGCAAAAGAGAGTGGCAGGTCGTAAGTTAAGGTAATCTACACAATTCTAGGCAGGTATATCAGATATAGTGGCGACATAAGGTTATGTTATAGTAGTTGAGAGCACCAGACTAACAACAGGTTATGAGCATATGGCATTTGTTACTTAGTAGCATCTGATTGTTAGGTACAGATACATGGTAGTGCAGGATATAACATGCTCTGTCGAGCGGTCTATTACCAGGTCTTATGGCTTGAGGTTTTTGGTCAGCTGAGGATAGGGACTTGTCTTTTCCTGACAAGGGTAGCTGACTCCGCTCCGGGTGTGAGTTCTTGTTCGCTTGCAGGGTTGATAGAGTGCCACTGCCTAAGGGCCACGCCAAAGGGCCCTCTGGCGAGGCTCTCAGGTGCGGGCCTGCCAGGCGCGGGTGCGCCCGACGGCGCTTCTCTTTTATCTCAGGAGGCGGCTGCCCCGATTGGGCAGGTCGCCCGAAGATGGCCGCAGTTCCCGCCGCTGGCTGGCTCGATCCCCCGATGGGGAGAGCAGCTGGTGGTGGCAGGCAGGAGATGTCCCGCAGCGCCCGACGGCACTTCTCTTTTATCTCAGGAGGCGATTGCCCCGATTGGGCAGGTCGCCCGAAGATGGCTGCAGTTCCCGCTGCTGGCTGGTTCGATCCCCCGATGGGGAGAGCAGCTGGTGGTGGCAGGCAGGAGATGTCCCACAGCGCCCGACGGCGCTTCTGTTTTATCTTAGGAGGCAGCTGCCCCTATTGGGCAGGACGCCCGAAGATGGCCGCAGTTCCTGCCGCTGGCTGGCTCAATCCCCCGATGGGGAGAGCAGCTGGTGGTGGCAGGCAGGAGGTTAAAGTTGTTCACAATTTCAATTTCTTCTCCTTCAACGATGAACCTGTTGATTATGCCAGTTGTCATGATCTTTGTCTTCTTTACATTAAGGTGCAGGCCCATTTTGAGACTATGTTCTTTGTTTGTGAGAAGCAAATGTTTCAGATCATCTTCACTTTCAGCCAGTAATGTGGTATCATCAGCATAGCGAAGGTTGTTGATGAGTCTTCCACCAATCTTCACACCTCTGTTGTCTTCATACAATCCTGCTTCTCTGATGATTTGTTCTGCATATAAATTAAACAGGTAGGGGGAAAGTATGCAGCCTTGTCATACACCTTTGCTTATTTTAAACCATTCTGTTTCTCCTTGTTCCGTTCGAACTGTTGCTTCTTGATCAATGTACAGATTGCGCAAGAGAACGATCAGGTGTTCTGGTATACCCATGCTTCTTAATGTGGCCCAGAGTTTCTCATGGTTTACACAGTCAAAAGCCTTGCTATAGTCGATAAAGCACAAATAGATGTCCTTTTGGTATTCTTTAGTCTTTTCAAGGATCCATCTCACATCCGCAATGATGTCTCTTGTTCCTCGCCCTTTCCTGAACCCTGCTTGCACTTCAGGTAGTTCTTGTTCCAGGTATGGTTGTAGTCTCTTTTGAATAATCTTCAGTAGAATTAAAAATGATCTTAAAGCTATGGAGATACGAGGCTTAAAAGGTAGAGAGGAGGCACTGTGGGTTAAATTAGAATGAGGGAAAGAGAAATCAGTTTGCATTAGTGTGATATACAGACCTCCTTTACAGGGAGAAGAGATGGAAGGAGCATTGCCAGGAAAGGGGAAATGCTACTGATAGGGGATTTCAATATGCCGGATGTTGATTGCCACATCCCTGCTTCAGTATCATCTAGAAGTAAAGAGATCCTGGATTCTCTAAAGGGAGAACTATTCAGGCAACTGGTAACACGTGAAGGGCCATGCTGGACTTGGTGCTTACCAATGGTGAAAGTGTTTTTGATGTTATAGTGGGAGATCATATCGCTTCCAGTGATCACCAGATGATGTCATTCAGTATTAGGACTACGGATGATAAAATCCATTCAAAAGCAAAATCCAGAACTTCCAGGGTAGTGTTCTCTGAAATGCTTCCCGTTCCACAAGCAGGACGCTAAAGGCAGGCAGAGCTCCGGAATCTTAATGGTGGATGAGACAATGGTGCAAGGATGAGGGTTTTGGAATTGTTAGGAACTAGGGAAAATTCTGTGGAAAGGAGGGGCTCTTCTGAAGGGATGGGCTTCACCTTAACCGAGATGGAACCAGGCTGCTGGCATCAACTTTTAAAAAGGAGATAGAACAGCTTTTAAACTAGATAATAGGGGAGAGCCGACAGTCACCCAAGAGCGCACGGTTTGGAATAATGTATCCTTGAAGGATACTACCAAAAAAATGAAGTTAGGGCACATTGGCAGAGAGGTTCCAATAAAGACAAAGGTAGCCCAAATGCCCTTGAGTATAGGGCAGACAGAGCTTAAAGATTCCAAATTACCCCTGCCTACCAATAACCAGATTAATATGAATAAAATACAGTCTCTAAAATGCTTTTATGCAAATGCTAGAAGTCTAAAAAATAAGTCAAATAGAATATATTGCACTAAATGAGAAGTTAGATATGATTGGTATCTCAGAGATATGGTGGAAGGAGGACAACCAGTGGGACACTGTGATACCTGGGTACAAACTATATCGTAATGATAGAGCTGATCAAATTGGTGGAGGGGTTGTGCTCTATGTTAGAGAGGGCATTGAGTCAGAAAGGATTAAAGTTTTGCAGGAAACAAAATTTGCTGTAGAATCTCTATGAATTGAAATTCCATGTAAAAAGGGGAAGGCGATGGCAGTGGGGTTGTACTATCGACTGCCTGGCCAGAATAAACAAATGGATGATGAAATGCTCAAAGAAATCAGGGTAGCTAACAAAAGTTACAAAACAGTAATAATAATGGGTGATTTCAATTACCCCGGTATTGACTGGGTAAGTGTCATGGCAGGACATGCTAGGGAGATAAAGTTTCTAGATGAAATAAATGACTGCTTCTTGGAGCAGCCGGTTCATGAACCAACCAGAGGGGAAGCCATTTTGGACTTACACAAAAGCGGAAGTAAGGATGTGGTTGAAAACTACAGGCCGGTTAGTTTAACTTCGGTGGTGAGTAAATTATTGGAAACACAGCTGAAAGAGAAAATAGTGAGGTTTCTGGAGTCCAGCGGATTACAGGATCCGAGGCAGCATGGATTCACCAGAGGCAGGTCTTGTCAGACAAATCTGATTGATTCTTTTGACTGGGTGACCAGGGAGTTGGACTGAGGGAGAGCCCTAGATGTAGTGTATTTAGATTTCAGCAAAGCCTTTGACACTGTTCCTCACAGGCGATTTATAAACAAACTGAGCACCCTAGGGATGGACCCTAAAGTTACTGCTTGGGTTAGAAATTGGTTGGGTGGGAGGCGACAAAGAGTACAGGTAAATAGAGCTCACTCTGAGGAGAAGGATGTTACCAGTGGTGTGCCCCAGGGACCTGTCCTTGGTTCGATTCTTTTCAACATCTTTGTTAGCGATATAGCCGAAGGGCTGTCGGGTAAGGTTTGCCTCTTTGCGGATGATACCAAAATCTGCAATAGAGTAGACACCCAGGAAGGTGTAGATAACATGAGGAGGGATCTAGCTAAGCTTGAAGAATGGTCTAGAATTTGGCAGCTGGGATTTAATGTTAAAAAATGTAAGGTCATGCATTTGGGCTGTAGCAATCCAACGGAGCAATATAGTATAGGGGGTGAAGTACTTTTGTCCACTAAAGAAGAGCGGGGCTGAGGCGTGGTTGTGTCTGATGACCTTAAAGTAGCTAAACAGGTAGAAAAGGCGATGGCAAAAGCTAGAAGGATGCTTGGGTACATACGGAGAGGAATGGCTAGCAGAAAAAAGGAGGTGATAATGCCTCTGAATAAGTCTTTGGTGCGATCTCATTTGGAGTATAGTGTGCAATTCTGGAGACCGCACCTTCAAAAAGATGTGAACAGGATGGAGTCAGTGCAGAGGGTATCTACTAAAATGATTAGTGGTCTTCATTATAAAACTTATGAGGACAGACTTAAGGATCTTAATATGTACACCTTAAAGGAAAGGCAGGATAGAGGTGATATGATCGAGATGTTCAAATACCTCCATGGCATAAATGTTCAGGGAGAGAGCCTCTTTCAATTGAAAGCAAGTTCTGCTACGAGAGGACATGGGATGAGGGTGAAGGGAGATAGATTCAGGAGTGATATTCAGAAATATTTCTTTACGGAAAGAGTAGTGGATCTGTGGAATAGTCTCCCAGTGGAGGTGGTAGAGATGAGGACAGTAACTGAATTCAAAAAAGCATGGGACAAACACAGAGGATCTCTAAAGGTAAAAAGGGGACTGTTGTAGTTGTTGATATGGAAGGACAGACTAGATAGGCCATGTGGTCTTTTTCTGTCACCATTTTTCTATGTTTCTATGTTAGTCCTTAGTGGAACACCAGATCTGGTGCAAGAGATAAGGATGTTGGGGCCACTTGGCAATAGTGATCATAGCATGATCGCGTCTGATTTAATTAATGGAGGAGGAATGGTAAGGAAATCAACAGTACTACCTTTTAACTTTCAAAAGGGAGACTATGATAAAATGAGGAAAATAGTTAAGAAAAAACTAAAAGGAGCAGTTGCAAAGGTTAAAGACATACATCAAGCTTGGGTGTTGTTTACAAATACTATCTTGGAAGCCCAGACCAGCTGTTTCCATGCTTTAAGAAAAGTGGAAGGAAGTCCAAAAAACTGCCAGCATGGTTTTAAGGTGAGGTAAGAGAGGCTGTTGGAAATGGAAAAAAGAGTCAAATGATGAAAACAGGAAACAGCACAAGCACTGGCAAGTTAAATGCAAGGCATTGATAAGGCAGACAAAGAGAGAATTTGAGAAGAAACTTGCTGTGGAAGCAAAAAACCTGTGAGAGAGTCAGTTGGACCATTAGATGATAGAGGGGTAAAAGGGGCAGTAAGAGGGGACAAGGTTATAGTGGAAAGACTGAATGAATTCTTTGCTTCGGTCTACTGAGGAAGATGTAGGGATGTTACCCATGACTGAAGTGGTATTTAAAGGTGATACTGTGGAAGAATTGAAAGAAATATCGATATACCAGGAAAATGTATTACAACTATTTGATAAAGTGAAGAGTAGCAATTCACCAGGACCGGATGGTATACATCCAAGGGTGTTGAAAGAACTGAAATATGAGATTGCAGACCTGCTATTAGTAATCTGTGAACTATCATTAAAATCATCTGTAATATCTGAAGATTGGAGTATTGCCATTGTAATGCCAGTTTTTAAAAAGGGTTCCAGGGATGATCCGGGAAACTACAGACCAGTGAGCTTGACGTCCATACTGGGAAAAATGGTAGAAACCATCATAAAGAACAAAATTACTCAACATGTAGATATTCATGGCTTAATGTGAGACAGCAAACATAGCTTTAGAAAGGGAAGATCTTGTCTTACTAATCTGTTATGTTTTTTCAAAGGTGTGAATAAACAGGTAGACAAAGGTGAGTCAGTTGATATAGTGTATCTGGACTTTCAGAAAGCCTTTGGCAAGATCCCTCATCAAAGACTTTTGGCAAAACTAAAAAGTTAGTGTACTATTGTGGATCAGGAGCTGGTTAAAAGATAGAAAGCAAAGGGTAGGGCTAAATGGCCAATTTTCCCAATGGAAAAAGGTGAATAGTGGAGTACCACAGGGCTCTGTCCTAGATCCGCTGCTTTTTAACATATTCATAAATGACCTGGAAATAGGAATAATGAGTGAGGTTATCAAATTTGCAGATGACACAAAACTATTTAAAGTTGTTAAAACCCAAGAGGATTATGGAAAATTGCAAGAGAATCTTGATAAACTGGAAGACTGGGCATCCAAATGGCAAATGAAATTTAATGTGGACAAGTGCAAAGTTATGCACCTAGGAAAGAACAACCCAAACTATGGTTACATGATGCAAGGTTCCACATTGGGAACCACCACCCAGGAAAAAGATTTAGGCATCATCATGGATAACATGTTAAAACCCTCCGCCCAGTGTGCAGCGGCGGCCAAGAGAGCAAATAGAATGCTAGGTATCATAAGGAAAGGAATGGAAAATAAAACAAAGGATAATATAATGCCTCTGTATTGTTCCATGGTGCAACTGCACCTTGAATATTGTGTGCAATTCTGGTCACTGTATCTTAAAAAGGATATAGTGTTATTAGAAAAGGTACAGAGAAGAGACCCTAAAATGGTAAAGGGGATAGAAGGATATTCCTATGAAGAGAGGCTAAAAAGGATCAGGGGTCTTCAACCTGGAAAAAAGATGGCTGAGGGGAGATATGATAGAGGTCTACAAATTAATGAATGGAGTGGAACGGGTAAATGTAGCTTGATTGTTTACAGACTAGGGGACATGCAATGAGTCTACAGGGTAACTTATTTAAGACTAATAAGAGAAAATATTTTTTCACTCAATGTGTAATCAAAATCTGGAATTTGTTACCGGAGGTTGTAGTAAAAGCTGTTAGTGTTGGTGGGTTTAAAAAAGGTTTGAACAAGTTCCTGGAGGAAAGGTCCAAAAATCATTACTAAAAGGGACCCAGCATATCAGTGCTTGATGCAATACAAGCATTGAGGAACCTGTGTCTTTTGGGGAGACTGCTAGGTACTTATGACCTAGATTAGCCACTGTTGTAAACAGGATACTGGGTTTGATGGACCTTGGTCTGACCCAGTATGGTATATATGATGTTCTTATGTTCTTAATAAGAAGGAGGCCTTCATGAAATACAAGAGATCACAGAGAGAGGAAGACAGGCATCTATATTTAGAAAAACTTAGAGAAGCTAGCAAAGCAGTCAGGAAAGCAAAGATTCAAAAAGAGGAGGAAATAGCCAATGCAGTAAAATGGGGGGATAGGACAATTTTCAGTTCTGTTGGTGAGAAGAGGAAGGGCAAAAGTGGTATCGTGAGATTCAAGGGTGAAGGGGAGGAATATGGAGACGCTAATGAGGATAAACCGGAATTGCTTAAAAAATATTTTTGTTTTGTGTTCACAGATGAAGAACCAGGAGCAGGACCTCAGAAAACACCCATAAAAAGGAACAGAAATGAGGGGCATCTTGAACGATTTTCAGAAGACTGTGTTTGTGAGTAATTAGCTAAACTTAATGTAGACAAAGCGATGGGACCAGATGGGATATACCCGAGAATACTGAGAGATCTTGGGGATGTTTTAGCAGCTCCACTGACTGACCTTTTCAATGCCTCTTTGGAGTCGGGAGTGGTGGAGAGAGGCACATGTGGTCCCTTTACACAAAAGCGGAAGTAAGGATGTAGTTGAAAACTACAGGCCGGTTAGTCTAACCTCTCTGGTGAGTAAATTATTGGAAAAGCTGCTGAAAGAGAAAATAGTGAGGTTTCTGGAGTCCAACAGATTACCCAATCTGAGGCAGCATGGATTTACCAGAGACAGGTCTTGTCAGACAAATCTGATTGATTTCTTTGACTGGGTGACCAGGCAGTTGGACCGAGGGAGAGCCCTGGATGTGGTGTACTTAGCACCCTAGGGACAGACCCTTAAGTTACTGCTTGGGTTAGAAATTGGTTGAGTGGGAGGCAGCAAAGGGTACAGGTAAATGGAGCTCACTCTGAGGAGAAGGAAGTTATCAGTAGTGTCCCCCAGGGATCTGTCCTTGGTACGATTCTTTTTAACATCTTTCTAAGTGATATTTTGGAAGGGCTGTTGGGTAAGGTTTACCTCTTTGCAGATGATACCAAAATCTGCGATAGTCACCCAGGAAGGTGTAGATAACATGAGGAGGGATCTAGCTAAGCTTGAAGAATGGTCTAGAATTTGGCAGCTGAGATTTAATGTTAAAAACAGCAAGGTCATGCATTTGGGCTGCAGCAATCCAAGGGAGCGATATGGTATAGGGGGTGAAGTACTTCTGTCCACAAAAGAAGAATGGGACCTGGGTGTGATTGTGTCTGAAGATTTTAAAGTAGCTAAACAGGTATAAAAAGTGACGGTGAAAGGGATGCTTGGATGCATAGAGAGAGGAATGGCCAGCAGAAGAAAGATGATTGTGCCTCTTTAACAACTTTAAATTATTTTGAGTCATCTGCAAATTTTAGCACCTAGTGATCTGTGCTGGGCCTACTGCTTTTTAACATATTCATAAATGACCTAGAAATGGAACAATGAGCTAGTTGATCACATTTGCAGATGACTCAAAATTATTCAAAGTTGTTAAAACAGAAGAAGATTGTGAAAAATTATAAGAGGACCTTCAGAGATTGGGAGTCTGAGTGTCCAAATGGCAGATGAAATTTAAAGTGGACAAGTGAAAAGTTATGTGCTTGGGTAAGAACAACCCAAACTACAGCTACACAATGCAGGGTTCTATATTAGAATCACCACCCAGGAAAAAGGATCAAGGAATCATCATGGACAATACTTTGAAACCCTTTGCCCAGTGTGCAGCTGTGGCCAAAAAAGCTAGTAGAATACTAGGAATCATAAGGAAAGGAACAGGGAATAAGACCAAGGATATTATAATATCTCTGTATTGCTCCATAGTGCGACTGCACATTGAATATTGTGTGCAACTGTGGCTGCCATATCTTAAAAGAATACAGCAGAAATAGAAAAGCTACAGAGAAGAGCGACCAAAATGATAAAGTGGATGGAAGAATACCCCTATGAGGAAAGGCTTAAAATGTTAGTGCTCTTCAGCTTGGAAAAGAGATGGCTGAAGGGAGATATGATAGAGGTCTATAAAATAATGAGAGGGGTGGAACGGGTAAATATAGATCTTTTTTTTTACCACGTCAAAAAGTAGAAAGACTAAGGGACATACAATGAAGTTACAATGTAACACATTTAACACCAATCAGAGAAAATATGTTTTCACTCAGCGCATAATTTGGAATTCATTGTCAGAGGATGTAGTAAAAGCTGCTAGTGTAGTTGGATTTAAAAGAGGTTTGGCCAAGTTAGTGGAGGAAAAGTCCATAAACCACTATTAAAATGGACTGGAGAAATCCATTGCTTACCCCTGGGATAAATAACATGGAATATTCCTACCTTCAGGGACCCTGGCAGGTACTTGTGACTGTGATTGGCCACTGTTGGTAACAGTATACTGGGCTTGATGGACCTTTATTCTGACCCATTATGGCATTTTTTATTTCTTATATTAAGAAAAACTGAAATCTTTCATTTTTTTGTGGGGAAAAAACCTCGTCATTATTAGAACCAAATTAAAGAAAGAGGCTAATATTTAAACTCCATGGTTGGTGGGTTTTTAATTCAGCGTGAATATCTGGATAGGTGGATATCTAAATTCAGCACTAGCTACCTGATACTATCCAGATGGGGAGATTTTCAGCCCACTGTCTGGATAGCTATATGCATGGCACTTAAGACAGCTTTTATGCTGTCCTAAGTTAATAGTTATCTGGATAGTAACTTTGAAAATCACAGCTATCTGGATAAGTTACTATTCCATCCCCGGACTGCCCTGACACAAACCAGTTAGTGCTGGCACAATCTGTAGTGATATTCAGTGGCCATGAATATCACAGCCAGTAGAGTTTATCTGGTTAGCAGTGAAATGAAAGCAAGGATCCTGGCAAAACAAGAAATGATCCCGTCCAACCAAAAAGCACAAAAACCACGTGCAGAATAGGATACCCAGTATACAAACGTGAGTAGCAAAGGAAGGATAATTTATTTCTGAACAAATAAAAGCCAAGGCCCGACACAGGCCGTGTTTCGCTATGTTTTCGTCAGGGGCTGTTATTGGCTACAATACATAAAAGATCGCACAAAAGTTGAAAACATACATCTATAAATAATGCATATTAAATACAAAACATATATATAAATACCTCAATTGGTTATAAATATATAAATTAAATAAAAAAACTTTGAAGAAACTTGTGGATAGCAAATACAGCTATAAACATGCATATATAAAAGTATATTTATAAATAATTAAAAACAGATGACCATAAATATATCACCATTAAAAACACAAAATATAAATGTAGACAAATAAAGAACAAATACATAATCAAAAAAGGAAGTGACATTGCTGTATTCATTGTAAAATTGATAAAATAAAGCATACCTGAATATCCAATGTATACCTCCTTGTAAACTGCAATACAATTCTAAAGAGAGGATGAGGAATATCAAATAATGCAAAAAGGCATATGTAGAGAAAACTAAAGGAATTGATAGCGCAACAGGAACGAAAAAGGAGCTAATTATCAAATGTGTTCTGATAAACTAAAAGTTATAATGTAAATGATATTACACTAACAAAATAAAAAGGAGCTAAGCGATATTGTATATCTATTCATCTATAAATGTATTTAAAAAATGTATCTAGGGAAAGTAAAATATATTGCAGGAACGAAAACACTACATAAACGTCACCTATTCAAATGAGGTAAGTTGTAAAAATGATGCGAGATAAAAGTTGATATCCAAAAAAGTGCAAGCTATAATAAGATAATTGAATCTGTGCATGCGTGCAAAATTCCGAGAAGAAAATCACATAGTATCGTGGTTATCTATAACCAACCTGTACCAACAAGGCAGCATGATAAAAGTTGTTTTCTGAAAATCAACAATAACAAATGAATATAAAAGGAACCTAAAGGAGCAAAATTGTTTTCCCTCACCATGAAATTCAAATGAATTAATGCATATGAATGCTGAGCACAAACGAGTGCCGTTCACCAACCGGACTTATTCATTGATGTGCACCGGCGTCTGCATGTAAAATAAAATAAATATGTACAAAGAACAATGACATAAAATTAAACAGATAATTATGTACGATTGTGCAAAAAGGAATAAATAACATAAGCATAAATATGATGCCCCGATTATATAAAACCGACGATGCCGGCATAATTGTGCAAAAGTTAAAATTGTACTCTTCAAAAACGGAATCGCAAAGGAGATTTGAAAAGGAAAAAGGAAGCCGGGATGTACACACTCACCATCAAATCCAGACTATATGATGTACAAAAATTGCACAGTATGACCAAGTTTTGTGCAACAACAGAACTTATACAATAAAAAACGCCGGCGTCTGCGCGTTAGATAAAGTAAATTTTCAGCGGGAAACTGTGACGTGCGAACTTGATTTACAGTGAATGCAAATGCGGGTGCTTCATATGAACCAATGATCACAGGAGATGTTGTTAGGAACTGAAAAAAGGTATACTTAAGCTACATAAATGTAAAAGAGGGTGAATGTAAAAATAGAGGGGTACGTGTTGCCAAAATAGAAGGGTACATATTGCCATTAAAGTGCTATAAAAAAACTTAAGGCAAATTCTCTGATAAATGTACTATCAATATAACGTCCCCACACAAACCACAGAGGATCCTATTGGACCATAATGGAAACCATATGTAAAAATATAACCGAGGTACCCGGAAGCCCAACCCCGCATCCCCAAACCCTCTGACCAATCTGCCACCTTGGACAGCCTAACCCCCACCTGCTGCATTAAGGTACACCTCCCCCCCCCCCCCCGCACATGAAACCCAAGTAAACAAGCCAACACCGGATTATGGTAAACAGATGCTTGGTCGCAGCTTTATTAACAACAGTGAAAATCCGGCCCAACATGGGCCAACTCAATATTAGCAAAATGCCACATGCCCCCCCCCCCCGCCCTCCTTTTCCGGATGATGCCCCCACCAGCCGTTTCTAGCAAAGTGGTGCATCATCCACCCTCCCTTTCCCCTGCCGCCCGCCTCGCCATGTTATTAGCAGAGGCAGGCTCCAGTTGCCTTTCACCGGGCAGAGACCCCAGCCGGGGCATCTCTCCTAACCAAAGGAGCTGAACCGCTCCCACTCAAAGCGGCATCATCCTCAAATGCCCCGCCTGGTCGACGAGCGCCAGCTCGCTACCCCGCCACCGGCACAAGGTGAAACACTAACCTTGTGCCGCCCCCCCCAAAGAAAGCTGCAACCAGCACCAACCCTCAAGAGCTTCCTGCCAATCGTTCAGAAGCAGGTCCTGCCCAACCGGGGCGAGGTGAACCCCATCCAAACGATACAGGCCGGCGCACCGGACAACCGCCCACGGATGCAACACCTGAAGGCCACCCGACTGCTGAACCCAACGCCCAATCTGCGTGTTGATCTTGGTGAGGCCTCGTGACCAGCGCCGCTGAGACCAGCATGCGGGACGAGGAATAATGTCTGACCATATAATGGCCACTCCCGGGAGAAGCTCCCGCACCAGCTCAATGTCCCGCTGCACAGCTCTGATGATCTGACGACACGACCAGCTCGCCAAATCGTTGCCACCCAGATGTAGCAACAGTCCGACAGGGCGCTGCCGCTGAACCATCTTCGCCTGAACGCAGACCACCAGCTGCCACCATCGCATGCCGCGTTGACCCATCCAGTGCAGCTGGACTCCTGTAGACTCGAGACCGAGATGGGTGCCCAATGGCCGCACTGCAGCCCGACACTCCGCCCAGTAGACGAAGGAGTGTCCGACAATCCACCAGTCTCCCGAGCGCGCACCATCTGAAAAAGGAGAAGCCGCACTGCCACCAGCAGCCAACTCTGCAACAGGAAGGAAAACATTAGCAAACCCCCCCACCCCACATAGATACCTCTCCCATGGCATGCCCAAAAGCCAGGAGCTGGGCATGAAAGCTCACGGGGGAATGTAGCCCTCATAAGTCCCAGAATGCCACCTCCCAATTCGCTGAATGACCCGGGGTTCGAGACTCGCAGCAGCCGAACTCGTGGCCGCCCCAATCCGGAAAGAATGAGAAGCATAGCTCCTATCATCATAGCCCAGAAACCGCAAGACCCTGCCCAGCACCGCCGTAAACTGAAACTGCGTTGCCGGCCTGCCATCAGCATGAATGAAAAAATATCCCCGCGCCACCGGCCGAAGCCGCAAGTAATGCCGGAGAGCATGCACCGGGCAGGACTGCAAAGGGAAGATAGCATTGAGGACTACCCAACCCCCCTTTCCCGCCTGGTCAGTTTTGGAGCGCGGGACATAGATACGCACCAAGGATGCCTCCACCGTCACATGCTCAAATTCCAGCCCGCCAAAAGCGCCCCGCCTCGCGGACCTAGGTACGAGCTCGCAGACCCGAAAAGCCCCAAAAAACGCTGTTGCAAACAACGCACGGAAAAGAATGGACTCGAAACTCGAGGCCGTGATGCGCGGTAATGACTCACAAATCTGCAATAATAAGTTGTGGGAAACAGGTAGCCGCCAATCCCGAGGCCGGGGCTGCACTCTAGCCCAACCCGCCAACAGACGCTTAACCAGAAAAGATATCTGGGGGTTTCCCCAGCCCGCCGCCTTACAAAAGAAGGAAAACCCTGCCAGCGCAGACACGACCGCGGACCGTGCCCAGCCTGCATTCTTAGCCCACAAAACAAATTGTCCCACGAGCCCCTCCGGCACCCACCCCCCAGACCAACCCCTATCACCCAAGAACAAACTCATCTGGGCATAGCCACGCCGATACCCCGCCCAGGTACCACGCGCCACCGATGCAGCCAGCAAAGCCATTAGGTCGGGGTCCCAACACTCCAAAGATGCTCCAGGACCGGCGACGCCAACTCCTCCGCCTCTGGCGCCAGGCGCCGGAACTGCTCCCACTGGAAACGGGACACAGCATCAGCAATGGAATTCTGAATGCCCGGCACATGCCGCGCCCTGGCAGCCACATTCAACCATAAGCAGGCCAGCACAAAAAGCCTCATCAAAGACGCTACTCTCGGACACCGAGGTGCATGTCTGTTGATCACCTCGACCACCGCCGCATTGTCATACCAGAAGACTACACGCCGATTCCGCAGGCGATCAGGCCACACCCAAAAAGCAACCACTATAGGAAACAGCTCCAGAAAGGCGATGTTGCGTACCAAACGAGACTGCACCCAATCAGCCGGTCAAGGCTCCGCACACCAAGCCCCCTGACAGTACGCCCCGAAACCGGAACTACCTGCCGCATCGGTAAACAAATGTAAGTCTAGATTCGAGATCTCTGGTAACTGCAACACCGAGCACCCGTTGAAAGTTGCTAGAAACGCATCCCACACCCGCAGATCCTCCCGCATGCCCACCGACACGCGAATCCGGTGATGCGGGAGCCGCACCCCAGCCATGGCCAACAATAACCGCCGCGAGAACGGACACCCCATGGGCAGAACCCTGCAAGCGAAATTGAGGTGCCCCACCCAGGACTGCATGACCCGCAGGGTGGTCCTGGGCGAAGATCCCACGGACGCCACCAACTCCTTGAGCCGCTTGACCTTCTGGGCAGGCAAGCGGACAACCATAGCCTCCGTATCGATCTCAATCCCCAGGAAAGTGAGGCGGGTAACCGGCCCCACAGTTTTGCCGGCCACTATAGGAATGCCGAAATCCCGGGCCAAGCGTAGGAAAGTGTCGAGCAAGGTAACACAAGTGCGGTCCCCCCCCCCCGGGCCAACGAATAGGAAATCATCCAGATAATGGACTATGCCACTAAGGCCCGTCTGCCGCTCTAACACCCAATGCAGAAATGTACTAAAGGCTTCGAAATAGGCGCAGGATATGGCACAACCCATGGAGTGGAGGAGTAGCCTAGTGGTTGGGGCAAGGTACTTCAGGCCGGAAGGTCGGGGGTTAAAATCCCACTAAAGGACAGCAACCTTGGGGTTTCTAGTCCCACAGGTGCTCCTTGTGTTCTTGGGCAAGCCACTTAACCCTCCATAGCCCATGTTCCCTGTAAAATAGTTATCTCCAAGTTATAATGCCCTGTTCAATGTCATTTCAGTTTGTTCAATGTAAACCACACTGATGCAGAATAGCGCGGTATATAAGAGAATATAAATAAATAAAATAAATAAATAAAATAGGCATGCACTTGTCGAAATAAAACGCCGAGTCGAAGCGAAAACCCAACAATGGGAACGCAGAAGGGTGCACAGGTAACAGCCGGAAAGCGGATTTGACGTCAACCTTTGCCAGCAATGCCCCAACCTCACACTGCCGCACTAGAAGCACGGCTGCATCAAAGGAAGCGTAACGCATGGTGCACCGTTCGCGAGGAATGCGGTCATTCACCGAATCACCTGGTGGACAAGAAAGGTTGTGGATCAGCCGAAACTTACCCGGCTCCTTCTTGGGCACCACTCCCAAGGGGGAAATAGTAAACGGTGAAAATGGGGGCTCGCTGAAAGGCCCTGCGACCCTGCCCAGTGCGCACTCCTCCGCGATCTTCCGCCTCACCACCCCGGCGTGGGCTTTGACAGAACTAGCATTACGCGAACCCTTCCCCGCTGGCAAACCCTGGCATGGAATCCAGAAGCCCTCTGAGAAACCATGCAATAACAACTGTGCTACCCCACCCTGCCGAACACGCCCGTAACTGACCAGCCAAGGTTGCATAACAGAGACCCTGATGGGCGTGGGGGCCAAAGTACCGCAAGCCCCCTCACTTACCCCCAGCGGGGGCACCCGCCACCCCTTTGCAACTGCATTTAATGGCCGCATGCCCACTCCCGCACAAGGAGCAGACGTGCCGAAATTTACAGTCGGGGAATGGGCACGACGCCTTGTTGAAACGCCAACAGACGTCACCCCCCCCGCACCCCCTTTTGGCTGGGACTGAACGGGAGCTGAGGCCCGAAAGAACCGCGGACCACCCGACGAAGTAGACAGCCCCAACTTACCACTCCCCCCCAATGCCCCCGCTCCGATTTCGAGTGGACATCTGCGTTAACCACAGATTGATGTCCTTCATCCCCCACGAGAGCTGCCCATTCTCCTCCATCATGTCCCGGAACTCCTCATCATAATTTAACCACGCCCACCCCTCGTGAGCCTGCGACGCTGCTAAAATAGTATCCGCATAAGCCAGCAGCGCTCCATAATGATCCGGGAAATAATGACCCCAAACACTAGCCAAACGCAAAAAGGCGCGAGTCCAGTTCAGGGTGTTGCGAGCCGCCCTCCGCACCCTGCCTGCTTTCTCGTCTTCCTTGCGCTTTTTACGGCTTTCGCCAGAACACTTCCTGCCATCCAACAGGCGGAAAATATCAATATACCTGCGCCGCTTAATCCGATGGCACAGCTTCTGTGGCACGCACTCACATAATTCAGAACAGCGCACCACCGCAGGCCCCCCGCCTTCGCCCTTCCCCCCCCTGCTAGTCCTGAATCGCTCGAAGAAACCGAAGAGGACGATGAAGAGGAGGACGAAGATGCACGACGACAACGGCGCCCACGCCTGCGCTTCATTCTCGCCTTCTTAGCCGCGCCACTCCCAGCACCAGGGGCCTGCGTCCCACCCGAACCCACCGCATACTCACCAGCTGCAGAGGAAGAAGCCATGGAAGCATCCACAGGCTGGGCCGCCGCCGCCGCATCGGTCCGCTCCTCCGAGGAACCTGCATGTCCCGTCCCTTGAGCCGTGTCCTCCATGTATCGCCCGGGCCAGCGACATCGGAAGTATCTGCAGGGGAAGAGGAGAAGAAAGACCAGCAGCCACAGGTCTGGACGCACTGGGAGTAGAAACCGGCCCCCCACCCCAGCCCCAAGTGGAGGAGCCGAGGCCACCAGCATCCCAAGCCGCGGGGCCCCGAGCCCCGAAACAGCTTGGCCCACCATGCCCAGCACCAAACCAATCACCCCACCCAGCCCCCCAATGTCCCATACCTGCACTCTGCCCCATACCAAATGCCCACGGGCCCCACGACCCGGAGCACCCCGGGTGCATCAACTGCCCGGGCACCACAGAGGAAGTAGTCTCACTAATAGGTCCACCGGAGACATCAAGCGCTGCCGGCCCGACGGCCCGCGTAACCACTGCACCGGTGACCCCAGATGCCTCCTCACAGCCGGCACCTACTCCCCCTCCTGTGTCGCACCCTGCTCTGCCACCCGCTGCTGGAGACAAAGGCCCCAATCCGACTAACCCTGAGCCCTCTGCCGCCACCTCAGGCACACTGGTCTGTGGGACCTGATGCAAAGCTCCCCGGCCCCTCGCCCGTTTTTCCTTCCCCCTGCCGCGCTCTGAGCGTGCCGCACGAAGCTCGCCAACTGGCCTAGCCCCCCTGCCAGAAGCCCTACCCCTACTGGAAGACAAGCCCCGACCCCTGGCCGCCCCTGCCGCCCCAATCCGTTTCCCAGCTCCTCGCCCACCCGTCTGACGAGGCGTAGCGCCCCCGCCTATAATACACCGGAAAAATGCGATACTACAATGAATATCCCACACCCACACCCCCGCGCCAGCCCTGCACAAGGGCTGAAAATAGCGCATAAGGCCCCTTTTAGAGAATATATATAGGATTTCTTTTTTTGGGGGGGAAAAGGGAAAGCCCTCACCCGCTGCTAGACCCCCTGAGGAAATGCCTCCCTATAGTGAAGGCCTCCCCCCCAGCAGCACACAATGTGCGGGAAGCGGAGCAACAACCTCCGTCTACCCCACGAGCTGCCGGCTGAAGTGCTCGCACCCTCCAAGCGCAGGAACCGAAACCCAGCAGCCTACCGGACTGCAGGCTGCCGCACGTGCAGCCAGCCCAGAAACACGCATACTCGACGCACACCCCTAAAGACCCGACAGAATGCCCGCTGGCGAAATGGCACCCCATGCACCGAACCCTAGCCCGCACCGCGAACAGCCAAACACCCCCCCCCCCACGCCCAAAACCACCACACCGCGCCGCAGGCCACAAACAGGACAAAACACCACACACCTTTCTCCGGGGCGAGCAGGACGTGAGAGGGAGAATGACCACAACTGCTCCCCCATGCTCCCTGCCGCCCCGCCTCCTCCACCCACTTGCCCAATCACACGCCCGACGGCGCCACGAGCTGCGGAACGCAGCCCGCCCTTGCTCCCTCGAGTTCACCCCCCCCCCCCCCAAACTCCACCTATGCCTTGTGCTGAGGGTTCGGGCCACGGGGACCCGGTTACAATGCCAGCCTCGGGACCCGGCCCTGCGGCAACGGCTAAATTATTTTTAAAAAAGTCTTTAAAGATAGGAATCCATATTAATATCAAATGTCAATGGTAGGGTAAACTTTGTAACCACTAAAATGAGCCAATATGTAAAAAGAAAAACAAAACCCATGGATTACAAATGGATTGCTGCAACATTAAAAAATGTTACCAATGAATGAAATTAATTTATGTAGAGGAACTGTATAAATTCTAAAATTGTTTCAATGAAATGATATTGATGTTACATATTTAGAGAAAAACAGAAAAATCTTCCATATTTAAACCTCTAAGGTATAAGCTATCCAGAATGAAAATATATAGTTGTTCCAGATGAAGTATTGTCTTAGTGATGTCACCCCCCCCCCTCCAATTTAACTTTACTTTTTTAATTACTTAGAATTTCAAATCGGATATTTTATGATTTTGTTCCAGCCAATGTTTCACCAAGGGTTTTTCTGCCGACCTTCTTTTAATACTACCTCTGTGTTCGATGATCCTCTGTCGGATAGGATGTGTGGACATTCCTACATATAATTGGAATATTGCAGGGACATTGTATTACATATATAACATGACTTGCCGTGCAATTGGAATAATCATCTATAGGAAACACCCGTTCGTTGCTTGGATGAATGAATTGATTTCTAACTGGAAGGACATGAACACACACAGAACATCTACCACATTGAAACTGTCCCTTATGATTGGAAAAAAAGTTGCGTTCTGTGAATGCAGAGGGGACACGCATATTCCGTAAACTAACGCACTTATAAGCTATAGTCAATTTAATCTTCTTAAAACCTGGCAAAGTTTGTATCAAATGCCAGTGCCTTCTCAAGATTTTTACAATGTTTTGAGATTTATATGAATAGAGGAGTGGGCATATCAAACTATCTAACTCTTTCTTGATTCGTGGTTGTAATAGATGTTCCCGTGACGATTGTTGTGCTTTCTTATATGCCTTGTTAATTTGATAAAGTGGATATTGTCTCGATTTAAACCGTTCCCTCATAATGTTAGCTTGATGTTCAAAGTCATGAGTAGCGGTACAAATTCTTTTTGCTCTTAAAAACTGTCCTAACGGTAAATTGTTTTTAAGTGCCATATTATGGAAGCTGTTGTAGTGTAATAACTGGTTCCTGTCTGTGGGCTTTCTATAGCGTGTAGTGTTTAAACCTTCTTCTGTTTTTACAATGAGTAAGTCAATGTCATGGTCAAAACCGAACTTCTTATTTTTCCCCCTAAACCCACCTCCCTCCTTCCTCCTTTCTCAGTATCTATGGATAACAACATTCTATTCTCTGTTTCCTGGGCCCGCAATCTTGGGGTCATCTTTGACTCCTCCCTCTCCTTCTTCACACATATCCAAATGACAGCTAAAACCTGTTGTTTCTTTTTCTACATCAGCAAAATTCACCCCTTTCTTTCTGAACAAACTACTAACACACTTATCCACTCTTTAGTCACCTCCTGTCTTGACTATTGCAACCTCCTCCTTGCTGGTCTATCCCTGAATCAACTCTCTCCCCTTCAATCTGTTCAAAACTCAGCTACAAGGCTAATCTTCCACTAGCCCCGTTGTTGTTGTTGTTAAGTGCCATCGAGACGGAGTCGACTCATGGCGACCCTCTGGATAGCTATCCTAAATTGTGTTCGGTCTTCAGTCAGGCGGCTCATTGTTGATAGACTGGTACCCGTAGCTGCTGTTATTGTATTGATCCATCTCATTGCTGGCCTTCCTCTTTTGCGTTGACCTTCTATCTTACCAAGCATGATGTCTTTCTCTAATGATCTCTCTCTTCGTATGATGTGTCCAAAGTATGAAAGTCGAAGTCTTGTCATCTGAGCTTCTAAAGAAAGCTTAGGTTTGATCTCCTCTAGTACCGACTGGTTTGTTCTTCGGGCAGTCCATGGTATACACAGTATTTGCCGCCAGCACCATAATTCAAAGGCATCAATTTTCTTCCTGTCTATCTTTTTCACTGTCCAGCTTTCACAACCATATGATGTTATTGAAAATACCATGGCTTGAACAAGTCAAATCTTTGTATGGAGAGAGATATCTCTACTCTTGAGAATCTTATCTAGGAGGTATGTTTACTAAACCGTCTTAACGCGCGCTCTGCGACGTTATCATGCGATAAGGTACCTTATCGCCCGATGAAGGTGCCTTACTGGGCGATGAGGTACCTTAGCACGCGATAACGCGTGCAGCGGCACAAACGAGCGTTGAAGGTGGAGAAAGGCTCCCAGAGGGCGGAGGAAGGCTCCCCAGGGGCGGAGAGAAGGGGTCAATGGGTGGATAGTGGGAGGGGAGAGGCTCCCCGCACACTAATGCTGTGAAATACAAGGCTCAAAACTAATGCCAGTGAACCCTGGCGTTAGAGCTGTTTTAAAGGGAAAAGAAGCCATTTCCGTCAGCAATGTACAGCAAAACCAGGGAAACCAACAAAAAGTGATAAGTGTGATACATGTGCACGGAACAAAAGGGCAAATAAACTTTGAAAATGTACAGAAGAAAATGTAAAAATAAAATAACCAAGCTGGCCAATAGTGATATCAATGGGAAACATCAAAAAACACTCCCAAGAAAGCTCCAAAAAAAAGATATGAATTTTGGAAGGGTCTATGCTCCGTGCCCATACAAGGTGAATGAGCCCACAGTGTAATTGCACAGAGCAGGGTTTCCGACTCCATTGGCCAGGTTTCCTATGAATATGCATGAGATACATCTGCATACCATGGGGGCGGCGCATAGAAATCCTGCACAGGCATCTTTATTAGAGACAGCATGGAACCTGAATGGTGTTTGGCCCTCCAGGACTGCATTTGGGAGAATCTGCTCTAGGTAATGCGCATGTTTATGGTGTCTGTGATCTGTAGGGTAAAATGTAGGTGTTTTGGGCATGTTTACGTCATCTACAATAAAGGTTCTGTCTGTATTAGCACGTTTTAGTAGTGGGTAAAATATGGGGACTGGGTTGGCAGGAACCACAGCTGGGACTTGAACTTGTGACCTTCTGAACACACTGGCTGTGTGCACTGCACCACTGTGTTGCACAGAGACAGTGCATTCCCATAGCATGGTAGCATGGTGGCAGAGGGATACTGGTGGTGGAGGGGGCAGTGGCAGCTGCACAGAGCAGACCGTGGCCTAGCCCTGTTTAGGTGGGTGCCGTGCACTGCAACAGATAGGCTCTGTCTGACAAACAGTCGTGGTACCTCCAGGGAATGCACTGTCTCTGTGGCAACACAGTGGTGCAGTGCACACAGCCAGTGTGTTCAGAAGGTCACAAGTTCAAGTCCCAGCTGTGGTTCCTGCCAACCCAGTCCCCATATTTTACCCACTACTAAAACGTGCTAATACAGACAGAACCTTTATTGCAGATGACGTAAACATGCCCAAAACACCTACATTTTACCCTACAGATCACAGACACCATAAACATGCGCATTACCTAGAGCAGATTCTCCCAAATGCAGTCCTGGAGGGCCAAACACCATTCAGGTTCCATGCTGTCTCTAATAAAGATGCCTGTGCAGCATTTCTATGCGCCGCCCCCATGGTATGCAGATGTATCTCATGCATATTCATGAGGGACAACATGAAAACCCGAACAGTGTCTGGCCCACCAGGACTGGAGTCGGGAACCTCTGCCCTAAAGCAGCGGCCAACAGGGGCAGACACACCCGCACCCACAGGCTCCATTATCCAGTGCCTCCTGGAGAGGCAGGATGTTGGGCCCTGCGTGCATCTCCCAATACTAGCACCTGCATACCTTAGCAATGCCACCCTAAACCTGGGAATACGGTACACAGCTATCAAAAGGTTGCTATGATTACTGGCAGATAGCAATTCCGAGGTTAAGTACAATTTTCTGAGTGAGCTGCATCATAGCAACCTTTCTGGTGTCTGTGGAGTGTGCTACAGGTCTTGTGTCTGATAGTGTTTACCACCCTGGGGGGTGACCCCCAACAGTACTGCGTACCATAGCCATGCCTGCACTGTGCCCAGGACTGGTGCGGTGGCCAGGGCTGCCAAACACCTCTATAGTTACACAATGCTGGCATAGGTGTGGGGAGTGGGTGTCTGTCTATCCAGTGTGTGGTGACTGCAAACACCCTCCACAGCCCACACTGCTAGCACTGTTGCCAGTATTGGCCTGCCAATGTACATAATGAGGAGCAAGGTACTGTGGGAATAGCCAGAATAGGGCGGCCTGGCCTGGATTCATCTGTACATAGCATAGAGCAATGGCTCAGACACTGTAGTGGCTGGCCACCACCTGCACAGACAGGGTGGCCACAGCATGTCCTGCTGGGAGGTCACTCTCACCCTGACTGAGCAGTGACCATGGCACCAACACAGGATATGCACTATTTTGGGTGCATCATAGCCCATAAGGGCTAAACATGACTGAGAAATACAGAAGGACACAGATGTATCCTAGGTGTCTGCAGGAACTACCTATCACACACAGTAGAACTGATGGGGACCTGCAGCATGGTGCATTTCAGCCATGAAAGGTGCTGTGGACCAGGTGCTGGGCGCCCCACATCACCCTCAGGGTGAGCACAGTACCCGCACAATGTGACGGTCTGTAGCTACTCTGTGCCAGTACCACACATGGTCGGTTCCCCCTACCAGGCCGAGGTGCTGTGGGGGTGCATACCCCATTTTGTGCCAATCTGTAGACTGCTGATTTGCATGTGCAGTGCATCATGGGTATGGGTGGGTTAACCCTATCCTGGTAACCACAGCAGACAGTTTGTGTGGTGACGTGCAGTCCTTCTGCAGCCAGCCAGGGGCTTGTTAGCAGCTATAGAGCTGTAGTCCACTGGTTACTTCACTGCCTGTGGGTCCAGAGGTCATGGGCTCAAACCCATGGTGGGTTTATTTGATAAGGCTGTCCGAGGCATTGTCTGTTTTTAATGTACATTAGTCCTGCCAGCAGAAACACCCTCAGTGTACTGTAACCATAAGGTGCCTTATCAGGTGTCCTCTAAAGCACCTTATAGGGTGCCCTATAGGGTGCCTTGGCAGACAGTGCATTTTATAATGTGCCCTATGGAGTGCCTTATAGGGTGCCTTATGCGGCACCTTAGGTTACGGCACGTGAGGGTGTGTTTGCTGGCAGCACTAATTAAACTACAAATAAAATGCCTCAAAACTCAATACTTACACGTAAAAGCTACTGACTAAGCCAGCCTTATGGATTAGGCACACTGGGGGATCAAACTCATGACCCCGTACCATCAGTCAGTGTATTAACCATTGTGCTACACCTCTGTTTCTGTGTTTTCATCTCTGCGCGCCTACTTAAGATTACCGTGCGTTAACGTGCTTAGCGGCATCTCATCCGATAATATGTGCAGCGCACGTTATCGCACGATAATCCCGTTTTGCTACTTTAAGACCGACACACCCACTCCTTTTATGGCAGCCTGCACACTATCACCGGGCGCACGTTAAGACGGTTTAGTAAACATACCCCTAGGTCTTTCATAGCCATTCTGCCAAGAGCAATGTGTCATCTGATTTCTTGACTGCTTGTTGCTTCTTTATTGATAGTGGATCCAAGTAGATTAAAGTGGTTCACGATTTCAATTTCTTCTCCTTCAATGATGAACCTGTTGATTATGCCAGTTGTCATGATCTTTGTCTTCTTTACATTAAGGTGCAGGCCCATTTGAGACTATGTTTTTTGATTGTGAGAAGCAAATGTTTCAGATCATCTTCACTTTCAGCCAGTAATGTGGTATCATCAGTATAGCGAAGGCTGTTGATGAGTCTTCCACCAATCTTCACACCTCTGTTGTCTTCATACAATCTTGCTTCTCTGATGATTTGTTCTGCATATAAATTAAACAGGTAGGAGGAAAGTATGCAGCCTTGTTTTACATCTTTGCTTATTTTAAATCATTCTGTTTCACCTTGTTCCATTCGAACTGTTGCTTCTTGATCAATGTACAGATTGTGCAAGAGTACGATCAGGTGTTCTGGTATACCCATGCTTCTTAACTTGGCCCAGAGTTTCTCGTGGTTTACACAGTCAAAAGCTTTGCTATAATCAATATAGCACAAATAGATATCCTTTTGGTATTCTTTAGTCTTTTCAAGGATCCATCTCACATTCGCAATGATGTCTCTCGTTCCTTGCCCTTTCCTGAACCCTGCTTGCACTTCAGGTAGTTCTTGTTCCAGGTATGGTTGTAGTCTCTTTTGAATAATCTTCAGTAGAATCTTGCTGGCATGTGGGATCAGAGCGATTGTGCGATAATTTCCACAGTCAGTTGGATCACCTTTCTTTAGTATTGGTATAAATGCAGATCTTTTCCAGTCAGTTGGCCATAATGTTGTCTTCCATATTTCTTGGCAGAGCCTTGTAAGTAAGGAAACAGCTGCATCAGATTGCTGTAATACTTCTATGGGTATGCTATCAATGCCTGGTGCTTTGTTCTTTGATAAGGCTTTCAATGCTGCTTCATCTTCTTCTTTCATCACCAATGGTTCCCGATCATAAGGTACAGGTTGAAATGGCTGTTGGTCCACTTGATCTTTATCATATAAAAACTCTGTATATTCCTTCCACCTTTTCTTGATCTTCTCAGCATCATTCAACATAGAACCTTGAGCATCTTGTAACATTCCAATTCAAGGCTGGAACGTTTTCTTTAACTCTCATAGCTTTAGGAAAGCTGATCTTGCTCTTCCTCTAATAGTTTCTGCTTCTATTTCCTTGCATGCATCATTGTAGTACTTTTCCTTGTCCTGTCTTGCTGCACGTTGGAAATCTCTGTTGAGTTCTGTGACTGTCTTTCTTTCTCCTCTGGCTTTAGCTTCTCTGTGTTTCTGTGCAATTTTCAGAGTTTCTTCCGTCATCCATTTTGGCAATTTTTTCTTTTTCAACTTTTGAAGAGACTTCTTGCTTTCTTCCAACACAACCTTCTTGATGTCATTCCATAACTCTTCTGGAGCTCAGTCATTTGTATCTAAAGCAGCAAATCGATTTTGCAGGCAGTCTTTAAATTCCAGTGGTATATTCTCAAGGTCATATTTTGCTGAATTTATGAGTGGTTTGCTCTTTTTCAACTTTAGCTTGAGTTTGCATAGTAGTAGTTGATGATCTGTACCACAGTCAGCTCCAGGTTTGGTCTTTGTTGATGTTATAGAGCTTTTCCATCGTTGACTTCCACAGATGTAGTCAATTTGATTTTTATACAATCCATTGGGTGAAGTCCATGTGTACAGTCGCCGCTTGTGTTGCTGGACGAAGGTGTTTGAGATGAATAGATCGTTGGTCTTGCAGAATTCTATCAGTCTTTCTCCAGCTTCATTTCTGTTGCCAAGTCCATATTTTCCAACTACTTTGTCTTCTTCTTTGTTGCCAACTTTTGCGTTCCAGTCACCCTTGACTATCAGGATATCCTGTTTGCATGTTCTGTCAATTTCAGCTTGTACTTGTTCATTGAACTCTTCAATTTCATTCTCTTCTGCAGCTGTTGTTGGGGCATATACTTGAATTATAGTTAAGTTGATAGGCATTCCTCGTATACGAATAGAGTTTAAGCGTTCACTGACTGCATTGTGTTTCATTACAGTTCTTGCAAGTTTCTTCTTTATTCTAAATGCAACACCATTTCAGCTTTGTCTTTCATTTCCAGCATAGTAGACCATGTGATCATCTGATGCAAAGTGCCCGATGCCAGTCCATTTCAGTTCGCTGACACCCAACAGATCAAGTTGTACACGTTCCATTTCATTCTTGACCACCTCCAACTTCCCTTGGTTCATGCTTCGTACGTTCCATGTTCCAATGTGTAAGACATCTTTACAGCTTCTGACTCTCATTTCATGCGCAGCTACATCAGCAGTCAGACGTCCCGAGGGCTTTGATCCAACCTCATCATAAATGCTGGCTTTACTCTGAGAAGTCTTCAGCTCTTCCCCAGAAGCTAGTTGAGTGCCTTCCAACCTGGGGGTCTCATCTTTCAGCACTACAGCACAATTTGCTTTGTTGTAACTATCCATTGGGTTTTCATGGCAAGATACAGAAGTAGATTGCCGGGCCTTTCTTCCACGCAGTTTGTTTGGTGTTGTTGCCGTTGTCACAGAAATGTGATCCTCCGCCATCAACACTATCCCATTCTGCTGCTGCCCAGATGGGTGGTTTGTCTTGGTCTGGCACCTCAGCTGAGACCTGTCCATCTTAGGAGATCCTGCCAGTAGTTAAACTACCGATAGTTTAGCTCTCAGCATCACTGATGCACACAAGCCCTCACAGCACGACAAGCTGCAAACCAAGTGAGCCCCTTTATGCTCATAAAATCCCTCTTCTCAAGTCACTTCAATGGTTGCCCTTCGGTTTCTGAATTCAGTTTGTCTAATTATACAATATTATGTTTTGTACATTTTTAGCCTTCGAGCATCAAATTGATTGGTGCCTTTTTAAAGACTACCCTTTCACAAGGTGCCCTTTATAAGTACTTTCCTGGATTATCCTCATCTCCTTGTTTTTCTTATCAATATTACCATTACTTGCTTTTAATTTTAATGATGCCTATTATGTTTATTTACAACACGTTCTTTAATTGTTGTTCTTGTAGTCATGGTTTATGTGTCTAATTGATAGATTCTTTTTACATTTAATAAATATTATTATTATTATTATTTATTTATTCATTTTCAATGCATGTGCTTTTAATATGTTCATTATATGTAGATGTTTTATGATTATTTTTTATTTCATTTTTCACTTTTCATATCAATATTATGCACCTTATCTTTTAATAATTTATTTATTGTACACAATATTTTATAACTGTCTTGTCTTATGTTTCAAGATGCGAGCCCTCCAAACAAGGCTTAAGTGCTGAAATGCGTAGGGATTTTCTCAATAAATAAGCACCTGTGACCACACTCGTCCCTCGCTTGTTGTGTTGTTCTGCTAGCCGTTGTGAGGGTCCTGCTCCCTCTGTGTTCCCGTTTCAGTTCAAATTTCTCCTTTTGACCTATAAATACATTCATTCTGCTGCTCCTCACTACCTTTCCTTTGTCATTTCTCTCTACATTCCTCCTCGTAAACTCCGGTCTTCCGGTGGATTGCTTCTCTCTATCCCCTTTTCTTCCATTGCCAATACCAGACTTTGATCCTTTCACCTTGCTGCTCCTTATGTCTGGAACAAACTACCTGAGTGTGCACATCAGGCTTCATCTCTGCCCCTTTTCAAATCCATGCTAAAAGCTCACCTCTTTGAGGCTGCTTTTGAATCCTGATCCGCTTAGTCTCCTACGTGTCTCCTTATCTTTCCCTAGTTGTATCCTTGTCTGCAGATGATATGTGGTCTGTATTGACTAAACTGTAAGCTCTGTCGAGCAGACACCATCTTTTTATATGTATCTGTACAGCAAGCATACACCTTGTAGTGCTATATAAATGTTCAATAGTAGTAGTATAGTTGAAAACTTAAAAGTTACCAGCAAGAAGGGAAGAAGCTTGCAAATCATTTTTCTAAGTGGGGCCTTGCATGAAAACCCAAGCAACCAACCCCCCCACCTCTTTCACATCTCAATACATTAGCTTCCTAAAGTCCTATCAAGATAGTCAATATTTCTACATTTCCATGACCACACCTTCCTCTTATGCATTTGGATAGTTTGCTCTGCATTGTGCAGAACACATATCAAGATGGAGGGCCTGCAATTGAAATGTTAATGAATGGCGCATAATTGAGAGTTGTGGAAATATGGCTTTGTGGAAACAGTGGTCCCTCCTGATGTGTATAATGCTGCACATCATAAATCCTTAACTTCTCTGTAATTCTCTTTCTTCTCAATATAAAAGTGTTTTGAACATTTATAAGTGAGATAGTACAATGATAGAATTGTGGACAACATTTTTTGCCTTTAGTTTGAGCTGGAATCATGGTGTAAGCATGCTTACAGCATTCCCATTGCCCAGTTCAAGTTATTGGTGAGAACAGATGAGTACCTCTGCATACCAGAAAAAGGATAATCATCATCATTATACTGTGTCACTGTCAAATGATGTTATTGTATCTCTGTGGGCCAGTAGTGTGGACCAATTAGCCATAGCTAAATCATCAGTTGTGCAAGGGATGGCAGCAATGCACAATGTAACAAATGCTGCATTGTCTATAAGCCCACAGTCACATTTGTCTGATCTGATTGTCAATCTCCACTTTACCCTATTTGCTCAGCAGCATCCAGCACCGCTCTGTAGAAAGTTGAGCAATCTCAATGTGGTAAATTCAGAGCCTGTAGCATATGGGAGCCTCTCTGCAATGTGAATTCCCATTGTCACATCACCACTGGTTAACATTCATTGGTGCCACATTTCTAGCTAGGCACATCTGCTGATTGCTGGGGTGGCCACAATTTGTCTAAAAAGATCCTGTAAGACTTCATTTGTTCTGGTCCTGAACATGCCTATATAATGGATGTTGACTGTCCTCAACCTTTTTATACTTTCAGTCTGGCCAGCCACAACTCATCTGATATTTGGTGAGGCGATTCTAGCCAATATCTATAGTTTGTTGATTGGCTTTAGGCAGCCAGTTATATAGTACTTTGACAGCTCTCATTAACACTGGGTCAGTCTGGATTGTGTGATGATCTTCCCTAGACCAGTTATGCATGCTCAGCTGCACAGTAAGAAAGCACTAGGGTAGTGGAATGCAGGTCAAAAGGCTTACACCCCCATCAGCTGCTCTGCAATTTATACAGGATATTATTTCTGGTGGTGACTTTCCAAGCAGCTTCTCAACATGTAGTTTAAATGAGTGTTTGGTCCAGTATAATGTCAAGGTAGAACAGATTGCTGCAGTAGGGTGTGTCGATTTTAGGGGTATATTTTTATTTTTCCAAACTTTACAAACTACTAGTGACCAAATTATGTAGTTATGCATGCTGAATCTACAGCTATCTTCAGAAACTGCTTAAAGTGAATCTTATCTACATCAAATCACAGTTGAAAAATGTGGAAATTAAGTAATATTTATTTGAATGTACAAATAGTCTGAACAACACCTGTAGCCACATAATTGTCTTTAAAATGTCATTTATGCAGTTAATTTAATGTTATTTAACAAAATCCAGCAAAGAAGCCATTTCTTGTTTGCTTCTGTTTCGGCTCATGAGCTCCCTGCTGACCATCTGACCCCTAATATAAGGTTCCCTCCTCTCCTGATTGTACACATGACCAGCAGCCTCAGTTGTCATTTTTACACATCTTTCAATGGACTGGGTGCGTGATGGCCAGTCTGCAACCACCATGGGCTTGCTGAGAAATGCCTTGATCTCTGCTGCTGTCATGGTACAAGTAAGAGGAGGCTCAGAGACTCCGGAGCTCCAGTCAAGTAATTGGGCGAGTGCAGTTGCCTCAGTGTTGATGGATGGTGTTTTCCTGGGTCTCACACTGCTGTCTCCAAGCTGTATCTTCTTATCTTTTTCACCTCTGATCTTCAATATCTTCTCCACTGCATCTCCTCTCTCCTGTTCCTCTTCACTGCACAACATAGTAACAGACTCGCTGTAACCATACCAAGCTGACCTTCTCACTGTAGGCATGACTATCTTTCTTTCCTCTTCACACTGTTCTTTCAACAGTTGTAGCTGGAAAAGGAGATGCCTGGGACCTTGTGTCCAATTTCTATTTATTTTTATATTGAACCAGTTCACCATGTAAACCCCAACACAGAAATAAGCAAGATAAATTGATAATCGAGCCACAAAAGGCATTAATATGCAATGCACACACATAAAAACTATTATCAGAGCATATTTCAGTAATTTGTGTATTTTTTTGTAATTTCCTAGAAATTACAAATAGGTAAATAATAAATTACACAAAATTTAAAGCTAGTTGTTGATTTGCCACATGAAATTGAACCATTTTTTCACTAGTGCTTTTTAAAATTAGGACATCTCCAAAATTGACACACCCTAGGGCTACAGAGTTCCAGCTTCGCACCATCCCAAGTAATATTCATGTGATGGTTGGCATGATGATTTCTCAGGTGGAATAAGCTAGTCTTTGTCTTGGCCAGGTTGGCTCAGATGAGATTTTCTGCATAGTATTTTGACCATGTAGTTATTGCAGTCTATAGTGTTGTCTTGACATCAGCAAAGTTCCTTGCAGAGATCCCAAAGTTGTCAGTGTAGAAGATGCCATGCAGTCCTGGATGTATTGGCTGATTGGCTAAAACATATTGTAATGAAGCAAATATACTATGTGATTCAAATTAAGGACCAGTATAAAAAGCCACATGAAGTGGATTTTCATGACTTTCCCAAGCTATAAAGGAGTTTAGATTCCTAATTTTAACCCTAGCTTATGCCTACTTTATTCATTAAAGTTGCTTAGCAAATTTTGGCTTTCAGTCTTTTTAATTTACAAATTTGGGTCCATTAGGCCCATATTGCTAGTTCTTTGACATTGTAAATAAATCTGGATATGTCTGTAGCTAACTGATGAGGGGGCTTATTTTCTAAATATTCCTCCTTTTGTGTGTAAGAATGTCATTGCTTCTAATCTAGTACTGAAGAGATAAATCTATTTAAATGGAGAAAATATTATACGCCTGAACTCTTTTCCTGATTTAGCTTCACAGCTATGTGTGTTATAAAAATCTCAAAACAACTGAGCAATGATCTCTGCAGATCCCTAACTCTGTTGCCAGAGTCAAAACCATCACATTGTATAAATATCTGTGCAAAAGTATTTCAGAAATAATACTGCATGAAAGCACCTGGGAGTGGTGATCATTGCTAAGCTGTTACAGCTCGCTCATCTTCTGCAAACTTAAACATTAAGTAAGTTGAGAATGAGTGACCTTGGGTCAGTTCCTTTATCTCCCTCGGACTCAGTTTACTCATTTGTAATTGGATAATAATAATTACTCGCTCTTTTTTTCTCTCTATACCCCTGCAGACCAGAGATGTGTCATTAGGCTATCCACCCTAGATGAGACTGCATATATGCTTCTGAGGTATTAAACTATGAAGTGTAACACTGCATAACACTTCATTGTATACCTGTTACCTGTTCCTTGTAAACAGTTGAAACACACTGCCAATTGTTATATGTAAACCGTCTTGACTTGTAGAAAGACGGTATATAAATCTTGTTAAATAAATAAATCAAATGCATCTTTATTACTACAAACACTACAATCCATTTCAGTTAGGTTGATAGTAAGAAGTAAAGTAAATTCAACTGACCTTAACTGAGATCCTTTCGAGAAAGCCTTCTACAACCTTTCTGAGATGATCAATTTCATTGTCTCCTTATTCTGAAACAGAACTTTGAAGACACATAGTAGAATATGTGTGGTTCTGAAATATTAGTGCTGCATTTATTTTGCAAATATTATTATATCATACAAGAAAATGTATTATATCATTATGCTTATTTTGCTCCTAAAGCAGTGGTTCCCAAACCATTCCTAAGGGACCCCCCCCCCCCCCGGATACTTAAGATATCCACAAGGAATATTTATGAAATTTAGTCGCTTTCACTGCCTCCATTGTATGCAAAATTCTCTCATGCATATCCCTTGTGGATATACTGAAACTCCAACTGGCTGGGGTCACCCAAGATAGACTAGGAACCACTTTCCTAGGGTATGGACTTCCCCACACCAACCCTGCACCAACCCCACACCAACCCTGCGCCACAAAATCCTAATATGTAATCCTAATAGGGTTACATATTAGGATTTTATTAGGTGGGGGTTAGGATACTGGGTGGGCTAAATTGTTTGTAAGGTGGGGACTAGGGGTTAATGGTTTATTCTAGTTTTAAATTTTGAACTATTTAATTGTATCATATTTATTATTGTTTTTTTAATTCTCTTGTTTATGATATATGCCACAGTCATCTGCAATTACAGCAGTAATTAACACCCAGCAAACTACTATAGCTATGGGAAATGCACTGGCTCCAGATAGAACCGTTGCTTGCTTTATCCGAACTGAAAAGGTTGCTTACTGGATTTCTGATCCTGTTCGTCACCTCCAAAATGTGGAGTGAAGGAGTGGCCTGATGGTTAGGGCAGCAATCTAGAGCCCAAAAGACCAGTCTCCAAATCCCACTGGCACTCCTTGTGGTTTTGGGCAAGCCACTTTAACTCTCAGGTACAAACTTAGGGACCGATGCAGAAAGGTGGTGCTTAAGTCGAGCGCTATTAGCTCTGTATGCATCTATGTAGCATGCTAATAGCACACGACTTCAGCACTGGCATGCAGAAAGGGGTGCATATGCAAATTAGCCATGCATTAAACTTTGAACAAATGTCAGCGTAAACTGGGAGAGCAAGCCAAACACATGCGCACAGAAGTAGGTGCAAGTTTGGCATGCTCTCCCAGAGAAACGGGGTTATCTGAAGGAAAGTTTGACACTTCACCTCAGATGATCCAGGCATTGGGGAAAGCCCCCGATGCTATCAAAATATTGTTGGGAGCTGGTGCCCTGACACCAACCCACGACAGAAACTAAATCCCTAGTGTGATGGCCCAGTGACCCCCAATCCCCCCATCCACCCATCTAATAAAAAAACCCTGGTGGCTCAGCGGCCCCAATTCCACTCACCCAATAACAAAGGGCCCAGTGGCCCACGAACCCCCCACGCCCTTCCAGTATCTTTAAGATGGAGCAGGAATGTTGCCCATGCACTCCTGCCCCTGGGTCACCATCTTGAAAAATGGTGTCGCCTGGCCCCACATGGTGCACTCCAGGATCTTAAAGGTACTGGGAGGGGGTGGGGAATTTGGGGGCCACAGAGCCACCAGACCTTTTGTTATTGGGTGGGTAGGTGGGTGGGATCGAGGCTGCTGGGCCACCAGGGTTTTTTTTTATTGGGTGGATGGGGGCATCGGGGCCACTGAGACACCAGGTATTTGGTTTCTGTAGGGGGTTGGTGTTGAGGGCACCGGCCCCCTGATAGCATTTTGATGGTATCAAGGGCTCTCCCCAATACCTGGATCATCTGAGGGGAAGTTTGAAATGTCACCTCAGATGATCCAGGCATCAGGGAAAGCCCTCGATGCCCTCAAAATTCTGTCATCGGGCATGTAATCCTCTATGTGTTTCTCTGCATTGGGCGCAGACAAAATTAGCATGTCTTTTTAATATGTGCTGCTCATTTGCATATAATTTAAATACGCTTGGTGTTACTGTGTGCGCTTGCTTTTTCTTTGCTGTTTACGTATGCGTCACTCTCGTTTCTGCATTTGATGTGCTGGAACTTGTGCATATAAGTTGCGTTATCTGCCCACAAAGGGTGCATTACTCTTTCTACTAAAGGTCTATTATTTGAACGAATAGCAAGTCAATATAAAAAGTCATTCATAAATCACTCAATGTGTTTAAGAAATGTGTTTGAGAAATCTTCATCTAATCATTCCAAAAATATTTAACTAATGAGGCCTCAGACTTTTATGGCTCTGCTACTTGGACTGACGTCTTCGTAAAAGCAGATTGCCCTTTTGCATCAGCGGCCTCAGGGAACCCAGTCAGGGTGCACACCAAAATTCTTATCAATCCTAAATGGTTGTAAAGATCCTACTTATCTTATGTGCTTATCCCCGCTAGTATGAACATAAAAGAGATCCCTGAGGCCGCTGATGCAAAAGGGCAATCTGCTTTTACGAAGACGTCAGTCCAAGTAGCAGAGCCATAAAAGTCTGAGGCCTCATTAGTTAAATATTTTTGGAATGATTAGAAGAAGATTTCTCAAACACATTTCTTAAACACATTGAGTGATTTATGAACGACTTTTTATATTGACTTGCATTACTCTTTCTGCATTGGCCTGTTAGATTGTGAGCCCTTTGGGGACAGAGAAATGTGTACTTTATTGAATGTAACTCGCCTTGATCTTCTTCTGGAAAGGCATGAGCTAAATGTTAATAATAAATAGATAACTTTGGAGCTAAGTATCACACCTCACAACAGTGCAAATACATCAGGAGTGTATCTCATCTTATCATGATACAAAGTTTTCCTGCAGGCTACTAGTCCCTAACATTCTTACTTCAATGTGAAAAATATCAAATGGACCCACTTGAATACTTTTTGACTGACAAACAGCAGGCAGCTTGTTGACCTTTCACCTCCTATTGATTTACCCTTCAGTCATTTTTCTTAGTGATTTTCTTTCTCTTTTTGTTGCATATTCTCTGCCAGATGAAAAAACAAAATGTGATCATTTCCTGCTTGCCACTTCATTCATCAAAGTGTAGAACTCAGTCGCATCTCAAGTCAGAGCCTGGGTGGAATCTGGGTCTTTTAACTTTTGAAATTAAATGGATACATTGGAAAACAAATTTGATTGAAGAGCCATCAGTTCTGAAGCTTCAGATTCAATAAATACATATATTAGAAAGCGGAGGGCTGTCCTTTTTTCTATGCTTTTTCTCTTTTTAAAGATACAGAGATCATTTTTTTCACATGGGCAAAGCTCATTTATGCAAAAAAAGGTCTCATAAAATTACGTCATAGTTAAAAGTCTGCACAGTGTAAGTAGGTGCATATTTGTAGAGTAGGTGTGGCCCAGGTGAGGAGTTTGGTGGAGCTGAGGGAAGCAGGACCAGCAAGAGTATCTGACACTCTTTAGCCATACGCACCTCCAAGGTTTCCAGCATCTCAACTCCCCTTCCCTACCCCCTCCTGTACAGCAGATTGGAGGGGTGGAATGCTGCAGCGCATGAGTATGGGTCTGTATTAAAAGGGTCCACACTGATACTAGCATTAAAGTGCTGCTTCCCTATTATGCCAGTGTTGCACATTCATTCCCCAAATTCTGCAGGCCTAGGCACCTAGTGATAGGGCCAGCCTTGCCACCCCTTCCCTCTTCTCCTGCCCTGTCCCAGAAGCTCCCTAAGACCTCTGTTCCAGCCTTAGCTCCCTCTCTTTTTGCCTTCAGTGCAGCTAGCCCTCCGCTGCCGCTTTATCTTCCCTATCCCAATGCTTCCCTCCCTTCTCAAGCACAGCCTCAGCCTGTAGGGAATCCTTTTCCCTCCATCCGGTCATCCTCAGCTCGGTCAAATAACTGGTGGGTGTGTCCTAGGTGAATGCTTCTCCTCTGGCTTCAAAGCCGGTTGCCTGACTGTCTGCATCTTTAAATTCTGCTGCAGTGAAATTTGCAACTTAATTCTGCACCCGCTCACTGGTGGCTGCTTGTATGCGCCGCATCACTTCTCTGCACCTGGGGACACTTCTGTCTGTGTCTTTCTCAGTGTGCAGTTGCTGTTGACAAGGGCTGAGCTAAACGCACCTGATCAGTCACATGCAGCCACCACATGCCAGCTGCTTCTTTCTCTATGGCGGCTGTCTATGATGTCATTTCCTGCTAGCAGGCAGGACGGAACTTCAGTAGATGCCAGTTTGCAAGTAACATAGGAAGTAGAATCACATTCGCAAGCTTTAGATTTAGTATGTTCAGCACTCTCCTGCTCCAGCCTGCTTTTATTGAGCTCACTGCTGTAGTGGTGGGGTGTGCTGGTGCTGCTCCAGAATTGTGTCACTCTAGACAGCTGTCTAGCTCAGGGGTGGGCAATTCCAGTCCTGGAGGGCTGGAATTGCCCACCCCTGGTCTAGCTCATCTAGTACTAGAATCTCCCCTGGACTCATAAAATACACACATACATTTACACCCGCTCTGAAACAGTAAATGTCTGTGCTTTCAATGTAGATGCAATTTTTTCTGCAGTATAGCTCAAGGGGTTGTAGCATTTTTTCTGGCAGGGACAGCTCGAGGGGTTGTAGCATCCTAAGCCAAATTTAGCTTTTGCGCCCCCCCTTTGGGTATGATCTTGTAGTGCAAGCTCTGCAAACGGGTACATTTTCAGCCCACTGGCTTGTTAAATGCCACCCTCTCATTTAACTTAATCTGTGCATCCTGTGTCACTATCCATATAGATTGTGTGCTGAATATATACAGAGATTGATGGTATGGTCATTGCATTAATTGCTTAGGCTAGGCCTGATATTCCACAGACCTAATCTAAACATGTAACTTACCTGAACAGTGCCTGAATATTGCCACTATTTGGATAATTTTCTGGCCTACCCTTGCTCCTCCCCTAACACTCACCACAAGTATAAAGATATTATCTAGCCATTCTACTGTGGTATGCGAAGGCCTGTGATCCATGATGTCTGAAGTATATAGACAGGCCTAACCAGCTTGACCTGTAAATGAAGCCTGTGAAGAGGCCCATAGGAATTGCACATCCCCCAATAGGCTGCTATTGTAGAATTAGAATTAAATTAGTTTGAACAAGCAGAGCTGAAACTTAGAAAAATACAGAAAAATATGTTTAAATGCCCCTGATAAGAAAGTACAGCTGTAAGGGATTTAATTAAAACTGCTGACAGAAAGGTTACAGAGCCCTGCTTCCCTACACGTACTAACTAGCTAAATGGCCTTGGAAGTAGGAAAGTAACATGTTGGTGAACTGGCCATTGTAATTGGGACTAGAAGGGGGGGAAAGCAGGTACTGAGCCCACTCTAAGAACATAATTGGATAATCATATCAGTACCGGGACCAATAGAAGGGGTACGGGAGGTACGGGAGGTTACCGGGACCAATGAACTAGTTTTCTATACCTAGAATGGAGCAAAAATCTATAAAAGTTGTTGTATTGCCAGAGAACATCGCTCAGCCATTTTGAATTTGACTTTGCTTGAGGCTTGTGCACAAATAAATGATTTGGACCTTCTGAACAGACTCCTGGTATCATTGGTTTGTCTGCACTCTGCTGCTACATATTCTTGGTGCGTTGGCTGGGAAGGTGTGGTATTAGAGGGTATATAGGGCAATATACCACGACTTTCCGCCTCTACAGGTTTGGTCCTGCCGGGATCGCGCCCTTCCGACGGGGCTCACTCCCTGGCGCCACCGGTCCCTTGTATCGGAGGGAGCTGGTCGGACCTCGGCGGGTGCCGAGCCCGGCTGGAGCCAACGCCTCGAACCCGAGTGAGGGGAGTCCAAGGTCCAACTCATGCGCTTGCTTGGGAACTTTGAGGACCGGATCCGGTGAGTAGAATTTTGGTTTTGAAAGTCTAGACAGATGAGACAGAGCAGTACTGCCCCTTGAATTTTGGAACTTGGAACTTGGAACTTGGTAAGAGAGCTTGATCACCTCTCAAAGACGGGCCGACTACCCCTGCATAAGCGCAGGGTGAAACCCCCGCCTTCTTGTATTTGGAACTTGTAAAAGACTAGTCAGAATAGACAGAATTGAAATGCATTTTGGGATACGTTGCTAGCATGATTGTGTGAATGAAGTGTGAATGAGAGGTCTGGCAGCACGGACCAAGCGAAGGCGGACCCCTGAGTAACGCAGTTCCTGACCGGGCGACCGCGTTCAGGTCGTAAAAAGGGGGAAGCGACTGTCGTCTTGTCTTGTTATTTGTTTCCCTTATATGTTTCTAGGGCCGTGAGGACCCCTCACCCACGGTCCGCTCTCCTTTTCCCTTCTGTTTGTTGTTGCGCGCACACATCGAAATGGGAGGGGCGGGGTCTATTAGGAACACTCCATTAGAATGTATGATCGCACATTTTAAAGAAGGATATTCAGGAGATTATGGTATTAAAATGACAGCATCCCGGTTACAGATTTTGTGTACTAGGGAGTGGCCCGATCTAGACCCCACCTGGCCCCGAGAGGGAATCTTTGCAATAGGAATTATTCAGTCAATTCACCAGAGAGTGCGAGTATCGCACCCTGATCAGTACCCTTATATAGATTCCTGGTTAAGTATTTGTGAAAATCAGCCTTCTTGGGCGAAGCGCTGTTATGAAGAACAGTGCAGAATAATGTTAGCACGAACAGATCCTGTGCAGAAAATAGGACAGTCTAGAAAGAAAGGGAAAGGTGAAAAGTCAAAACAGAAACCTGTCCTGGCAGATCCCGATTCCCCAGAAGTGATTACCCGACAGCCCCAAGCTCAGCGCCCAGTAAGGGTAGCCCCGCGTCCTGCCCCAGAACCACGGAGACAGCGGGAACGGGACCCAACCCCCGAGCCATCACCCGAAGAGCAGGTAGATGAGCTCCCTCTAAATGAAGAAGAAGATTCCACTGAGACCGAAGAGAAAGGTGAATCAGAGACAGAAACAGAACAGGAGGAAACTGAAATTTCCCAGAGCGATACTGACAGTGTAAAAGCGGCTGTCAGGGTTAGCTCGTCAGTAAAAAGTAAATCTAAAGCAAAGCACATAGAGAAAAAGACAACCCCTGACAGGAAAGTTACCAAAATATCCCTCAGATCCCAAAAGACATCTACTGCCAAGATGATGCCTTTACGGCAAGTCCCGGGAATACCCGTAAGGAATGATGAGAATGAGGTGGTGGCGGGGCCCCTAAGTTATGTATATGTGCCCTTCTCTACCACTGATTTGTTAAACTGGAGGACGCATTACGCTTCCTATACCGATAAGCCCCAGGAGCTCACAGAACTAGTGCATACCATTATGGAAACCCACCAACCTACATGGGCAGATTGCCGACAGCTCCTGTCCACCTTATTTACTACTGAAGAGCAGACACGAATTAGAAAGGCAGCCATTGACTGGCTGGCAGATAACCCCGTAGCTCCCGGAGTAGGGGAAGATGCCAGAATAGATAATCGAAAAGCGGCCCAAAGAGAATTCCCAAATGAAGACCCCCGATGGGATCCGAATACAGAAAGAGGAGCGAGAGCCCTAGCCCGTTTTCGCCAAGGCCTTATGCAAGGTCTGAAAAGGGGGGGCCAGAAAGCTATGAACCTTTTTAAAGTAACCGAAGTCACCCAAGGTATAGATGAGAGCCCAGCAGTATTTTATGAGAGATTAACTGAAGCATATAGAATGTATACCCCCTATGACCCAGATGCGCCAGGAAGTTTATGCATGGTGAATTCTGCTTTTGTAAATCAGTCACAACCAGACATTAGACGTAAGTTACAGAAATTAGAAGGGTTTGCGGGCATGAATGCAACTCAGTTACTGGAAGTCGCTCATAAAGTATATGTGAATCGTGATAATGAAAAACAGAGAGAATGTGATCGAAAGATGAAGAAGAAAGCTGATTTTTTGGCTGCGGCCATAGTTGAACAGAAAACGGGAAGTTTTCCTAAGCGACGGAGTAGAGGAAGGGGGAGGGGCCGAGGAGGAGGCCACCCCCAGTTAGGCGTGAACCAATGCGCCTACTGCAAGGAAGGACATTGGAGAGATACATGCCCGCAACTCGAAGACGCCCACCAAGATGACGAAAATAATCATCAGTGGAGAGAAGGAAGACGAGGCCATCCCCGAAATCGTGGAGGAGCCAATAGAGAGCAATACCAGCGAGAAAGAGGAGAAGCCATGCAAGCATTGGCTGCGGCAACCCGCGAAGAAGAAGAAATAGATTAGGACAGACCGGGCTCCGAATTCGCTTTAGGTCTCCAGGAGCCTATGGTCGGAATACAAATAGGAGACCAAGTTATGAACTTTATGGTTGATACTGGAGCAGAACATTCAGTAGTAGACAAAAAGATTGCCCCATTTTCTGCAAAAGCAGTCACCATTGTAGGAGCAACTGGTGCCAAAGCCACAAAACCTTTTCTTCAAAATCGCATATGCAGTCTGGGAGGACAGCAAATAACCCATCAATTCCTTTATATGCCCGAGTGTCCAGTACCATTACTGGGACGAAATATGTTAGCCAAGCTGCAAGCTCAAATATCCTTTACTGAAAAAGGAGAAATGCAAATGACAGTGAATTCCCAAAACAAGCCTGCAGGAATAATGCTACTTACAGTTCCCCGAGAAGAAGAATGGAGATATTACAGTGATGAATCTACCCAAGATACTTATTTTGAACAAACTTTGAAAAGCATTGATGCCCCACCTGGAGTATGGGCAGAAGGCAGTCCTCCGGGCCTAGCCAAGCATATAGCTCCAGTAATTGTAACTCTCAAACCTAGTGCTACACCAGTACATGTTAAGCAGTACCCTCTACCAAGAGCTGCAATTGAAGGCATCCACCGCCACTTGTTAAGATTACTAGAGCATGGCCTACTGAAAGTATGTCAATCACCATGGAACACCCCACTTCTGCCAGTAAAAAAACCTGGGACAGATGACTACCGTCCAGTGCAAGACCTAAGAAGAGTGAATGAAGCAGTTGAAACCATACATCCAGTTGTGCCAAATCCTTACACACTTTTAGGACTGATTCCTGCTGAAGCTACCCACTTCACTGTTCTGGATTTAAAAGATGCATTCTTTTGCATAAGATTAGCCCCTACAAGTCAATTGATATTTGCATTTGAATGGCAAGACCCTATCTCTGGAAGAGGGGGCCAACTTACTTGGACACGATTACCCCAAGGATTCAAAAATTCACCTACCATCTTCAGTGCTGCACTGAGTCAAGATCTTTCAAGCTATTCAGTGGCCCCGGGGAAGAGAGTACTTCTCCAATATGTGGACGATCTGCTGATAGCTGCTATATCAGAAAGTGAGTGTATACAAGCCACCAAAGACCTCTTGCAGTTACTAGATGAAGCTGGATACAAAGTTTCCAGAGCAAAAGCACAATTATGTCAAAAAGAAGTGAAATACTTAGGTTTCCGTATAACTCAAGGAAGCCGAAGATTAGGCAGAGAAAGAAAAGAAGCAGTATGCAGAATCCCAACTCCAACTACAAGAAAACAAGTCAGAGCTTTTCTGGGAGTGGCAGGATACTGTCGAATCTGGATTCCTAACTTTGCCCAAATTGCCAAACCACTGTATGAAGCCACAAAAGGAGAAGAAAGGTCGCCACTAGAATGGGGACCTGAGCAGGATACAGCCTTTAAGACGTTAAAGGAAGAATTGATGTCATCACCAGCACTTGGACTACCAAATGTTCATAAGCCTTTTCACTTATTTGTACATGAAGCACAAGGAAATGCCTTAGGCATGTTGACTCAGAAATTGGGAAACTGGGAGAGACCTGTAGCATACCTATCAAAACAACTGGACACTGTGGCCAAAGGATGGCCACCCTGCCTGAGGGCAGTTGCAGCTACAGCACTGCTAGTAAGTGAAGCAGACAAACTCACATTAGGACAGAATCTACGAGTCACAGTACCACATGCAGTCCTTGCCCTTATAGAACAGAAAGCAAATCATTGGCTCACCAATTCTCGAATGTTGAAATACCAGAGTATGCTATGTGAAAATCCACAGATACAATTAGAAGTGAGCCATGCCTTGAACCCAGCTACATTGTTACCTGTCAGTGAAGAATTACCAGAACATGACTGTATAGAAGTCATGGACACTGTATTCTCAAGTCGACCTGACCTAACAGATGTGCCTATAGAGAATCCTGATCAGATTTATTATGTAGATGGAAGAAGTCTTATCATCAATGGACGACGCTGTGCCGGATATGCAGTAGTCACTCAACATGAAGTCGTTGAATCATCAGCTTTAGCTTCAGGCACATCAGCCCAAAAAGCAGATCGCACTTACCAGAGTATTACTGTTAGGTGCCAAACTTGTATTGAATATATACACAGACTCTAAGTATGCCTTTACTACCTTACATGCCCATGGAGCTCTCTACAAAGAAAGAGGGCTCATCACGTCTGGAGGAAAATCAATTAAGTATGGCCGAGAGATACTGATGCTACTAGATGCAGTATGGGCCCCAGCTCGTGTAGCTGTCATGCACTGCAGAGGACATCAAGCAGGTAAAGGAGAAGTTGCCAAAGGAAATAGATTTGCAGATGCCTCAGCACGACAAGCAGCTATGACAGGACAGATTGCACCACAAGCTATACCAATACAAGCAGCATTGTTTCCAGTACCCTTGAACTTATGGACACCACGATATACCACCAAAGAATTAGATTACTACTGTAATAAGGAAGATGGAGTGCTTAAAGATGGGTGGATTGAACTACCACCAGCAGAGGGTAGTCAACCGGCAGGACGAATAGTAATCCCTGAGTTGTTGGGTCCAACTTTTGTCAAAGCCTTCCATGAAGCCACACATTATGGAAAAAGTGCTATGGAAAAAGCACTTAGACCACACTTCTGCATCACTATGTTAACAACCATATCAGCTTCAGTAGCACGCCAATGTCTAATTTGTGCTAAGAATAATGCCAAACAAGGTCCTATACCACCGCCCCGAGCTCAATCAGGAGGTACAACCCCTATGAGCCATTTACAAATTGACTTTACTGAAATGCCAAAAGCTAGTGGATACCACTATTTGTTAGTGTTAGTCTGTACTTTCTCTGGGTGGGTAGAAGCTTTCCCCACCAGAACTTAAAAAGCTCGAGAAGTCACCAAAGTTTTGCTAAGAGAGATTATCCCTAGGTTTGGAATTCCTGCAGTAATAGGGTCAGATAATGGGCCCTCATTTGTTTCTCAGATAACACAACAGTTAGCAAAAGCTTTACAGATACAATGGAAACTTCACACTGCATACAGACCCCAGATTTCAGGGAAAGTTGAGCGAATGAATCGCACCTTAAAAGCTCAAATGTCTAAGCTTTGTCAGGAGACTCACCTGAAGTGGCCCCAAGTACTCCCAATAGCCTTGCTTAGAATACGCTCAGCTCCTGTGAAGTCAACAGGATTTTCCCCTTTTGAAGTTTTGTATGGTAAACCCCCACCAATAGTACAGGGAATTAAAGGTAGTTTATCACAGATTGGTTCAGAAATTACCAGACAAGAACTTCTAGCTCTCAGTTTTGTTCTACAGACTCTTCATGCGTGGATCCAAGATCAGTTGCCTATCAACTTGATGGAGTCCCTGCATCGCTACAAGCCTGGTACCTCAGTGTGGATCAAAGATTGGAAGAAGACACCACTGGAACCTCATTGGAAGGGACCATACATCGTTATCCTGTCTACCCCAACTGCAGTAAAGGTAGCAGAGATCGATTCCTGGATCCACCACAGCAGAGTCAAGCCCGCAGCCGTTCCAGAACCCGAGCAATGGACAGCAGAGCAGCATCCTGATGTACCCTTGCGACTCACCCTGAGACGGCAACCAGCAACCTAGATACTTTTGGGATCATCCCAACGACCACAGTGCCTTGCAGTAGCCAAGTCTTTCGAAGAGGATTGCTGTATCCAATGCAGCAAGAGTTTGCTTAAACAAACCTCATGTGTGTGATTTTACACACCACTTTGATACTTTGATATTACATTGATTGATAATATTTCAAGCCAACTGAAAGTTGACAAGTTGATTCATGCATGATAGACATTTTGAGGATCTTCAATCAACACTCAGCATCCGTTGAATTGCTTCATTAGCAAACGGGACGAAGAAAAGAACGTCGAGGTCAAGATTTCAAGCTGAGGATTCAGAAGAACTCCAATCAACATGTTTCTTTGCTTTTATTTTGCCTTGGTTGCCTGCTTAGGAGACTTTGAACTGACTTATGCTTTGCCTCCAAGCACTGCTTGCATTACTTCCACTCGGACTGGAACAAAAGTAACTCAAACTTTGCTTTATCATTCTTACTATACCTGCACTGGTAAAGTGACGCGGTGTATTTATAACACTACTGAACTAAATGTTTGTACTAAAGGTAAATCTAGAGTATGCTTTAATCCGCATCAGAATCCGTCCTATTACACTTTGGAAATACGATGGAATGATGCAGATGGACCTTTGCTCAATGCCACACCCCCACTTAAAGATCCCAGTAGACCTGCTATTTTGAGTTTTGATGCTTGTGATGCCATAAATAGAGACAGTCGCTCCAAATGTGGCACTTCGGAGAAAGCATATCGTAATGATGATAAGTATATGTGCCCAGAAGGTACTACTGGATGGAAAATATGTACAGGTAAAAGAGTTTCAGCCCATGTATATAGCACTGCATCAGTGGCGGACTACTATTGCCCAAGATGGGAATGTGTTTTCTATGCCACATGGAAAACTGGTATAATAGAAAATAACAAGGATAATCGAGTGGCTTCTTTAACTAAGCCATATGAAAATCTTGACAAATGTAAGAAAGGTGCCTGTAATCCTTTACAATTATGGATACGTAATCCTAATGTATGGAAACAAGGATATAAGTTTGGTTTACGTATTGCAGGTTCCGGATCAGATCCAGGAACCATTGTGTATATAAGATTGAATACCCAAGCCCACAAGTTATCTAAATATCATATCCACAACACTTTTTATGAAGCCATGCATGTAAATAAGTTTGAGATTCCTCATCCTTCTCAGAATTTATTCTTAGAATTAGCTGGAGCAGTAGTATCTAGTCTCAAAATCTCAGATTGTTATTTTTGTGGTGGGACACAAATGGGTGACCAGTGGCCATGGGAAGCCCAAGAATTAAATTATTCTCTGATTTACAATCAGACTGAATTACACAAGACTACCAGCGAATGGGTGTTAGCACACGCAATAATTGGACGTCTTTGCTATGCCAGAACTGGACCTCAGTTTACCCAACAGGTAGGACAGCTGGTCTGTCTCAGCCAAACGTTTTATAATGCCACCACCAAAAAGACATTATGGTGGTCAGGAGTAAAAGAACCTGAACCTCCTAATCCATTAGTGAGATTCCCCGAACTTGCTAGTTTATGGACTAATCTTGCCAAACCTCATGCCTGGCAAGCCCCACCTGGCCTATATTGGATCTGTGGAAACCGAGCATATGCCAGACTCCCTACACACTGGGGAGGGGCGTGTGTCTTAGGAACCATCAGACCTTCTTTCTTTCTCTTGCCCACAGAACATGGAGAACAATTAGGATACCCAGTATACACTACTCACAGACACAAAAGAACACTAAGACAGAAGAGAGCACCTCTACAGATAGGCAAGTGGGAGAAGTGGAAGGGTGATGATTGGCCACCAGAAAGAATCATTGATTACTATGGACCTGCCACTTGGGAGCAAGATGGCACATGGGGCTATAGAACCCCAGTTTATATGATTAATCGTATTATCTGCTTACAAGCAGTAGTTGAAATAATAACTAATGAAACTAGCCAAGCTCTCACACTTTTAGCTAGACAGAGCACCCAAATGCGCACTGCTATATACCAGAATCGCTTAGCACTTGATTATTTGTTAGCATCTGAAGGAGGAGTATGTGGTAAGCTGAATTTAACCAATTGTTGTTTGAAAATAGATGATAAAGGTCAAGTAGTTGAAGAACTTGCTGAAGATATGCGAAAACATGCTTATGTGCCAGTACAGACTTGGCACCCACTAAGATTACCTAATTGGTTTGCTAATCTTTTCTCATGGCTAGGAGGACTTAAGACTTTCCTTATATTAGTACTAATAATCATTGCTGTGATTTTTCTGTTGCCATGTATAATCCCATGTTGTATGCGTTCTATTCACAGTGCTATTGAAAGTACAGTAGAGCGGAAGACCGCAACTAAGATTATGGCCTTATGGCATCCTAGTCCTCCTGTGTATAGTCGGGATCCTCCGACCATGGTATAACCAAATTAAGTGATTTAACTCTCACACCTTATTAAATAATAGGGTGAGATTAATCAAAGGGGGGAATGTGGTAGGCGAAGGCCTGTGATCCATGATGTCTGAAGTATATAGACAGGCCTAACCAGCTTGACCTGTAAATGAAGCCTGTGAAGAGGCCCATAGGAATTGCACATCCCCCAATAGGCTGCTATTGTAGAATTAGAATTAAATTAGTTTGAACAAGCAGAGCTGAAACTTGGAAAAATACAGAAAAATATGTTTAAATGCCCCTGATAAGAAAGTACAGCTGTAAGGGATTTAATTAAAACTGCTGACAGAAAGGTTACAGAGCCCTGCTTCCCTACACATACTAACTAGCTAAATGGCCTTGGAAGTAGGAAAGTAACAAGTTGGTGAACTGGCCATTGTAATTGGGACTAGAAGGGGGGGAAAGCAGGTACTGAGCCCACTCTAAGAACATAATTGGATAATCATATCAGTACCGGGACCAATAGAAGGGGTACGGGAGGTACGGGAGGTTACCAGGACCAATGAACTCGTTTTCTATACCTAGAATGGAGCAAAAATCTATAAAAGTTGTATTGCCAGAGAACATCGCTCAGCCATTTTGAATTTGACTTTGCTTGAGACTTGTGCACAAATAAATGATTTGGACCTTCTGAACAGACTCCTGGTATCATTGGTTTGTCTGCGCTCTGCTGCTACACTACAATTTAAAAGCTTGAAACTATCTGTATATTTTTGGGCAATATATGGTCAAACTAATCATATATTTGCCATAAAACACCTAATTGCCTTTCAATGTCAATCTGATAGAGAGCATAATTATTCATTCATACGCAACACTCCCAGACTCCCAATAAAACTCTCCCAATAACAGATGGAGAGCAGAAGTAGGGTATTTCATTTTACATCTCAACATACAAAAAATTATATTTAAATTCCAGCCTCACATCAGTGACATCATTAACTCCCTCCACAGCTAGACGTACAAAACCCTGCAAATGGACCCTTGACATCAGCATCAAGAACTCAAATTGCACCAATCCTACCTATGGAAAATTAGCACTGCAAATATAAGAACATAAGAACATAAGATATGCCATACTGGGTCAGACCAAGGTTCATCAAGCCCAGTATTCTGTTTCCAACAGTGGCCAATCTAGGTCATATGTACCTAGCAGTTTCCCCAAGGGACACAGGTTCCACAATGCTTGTATTGGTTCAAGCATTGATATCCTGGGTCCCTTCTTAATAATGGTTTATGGACCATTTCTCCAGGAACTTGTCCAATCCTTTTTTAAACCCAGCTACACTAACAGCCTTTACTACATCCTCTGGTAACAAATTCCAGAGTTTGATTATACGTTGAGTGAAAAAATATTTTCTTTTACTAGTCTTAAATAGTTTACCCTGTAGCTTCATTGCATGTCCCCTAGTCTTTCTATATTCTGATAACGTAAACAATCGATCTACGTTTACCCGTTCCACTCCGTTCATTAATTTATAGACTTCTATCATATCTCCCCTCAGCCATCTCTTTTCCAGGTTAAAGAGCCCTAACCTTTTTAGCCTTTCTTCATAGGAGTATCCTTCCATCCCCTTTACCATTTTGGTGGCTCTTCTCTGAACCTTTTCTAAAATCGCTATATCCTTTTTAAGATACGGTGACCAGAATTGCACACAATATTCAAGGTGCGGTCTCACCATGGAAAGATATAGAGGCATTATAATATCTTTTGTTTTATTTTCCATTTCTTTCCTTATCATACATAGCATTCTATTTGCTCTCTTGGCCGCCACTGCACACTGGGCCAAGTGTTTTAACATGGTATCCACAATGACGCCTAAATCTTTTTCCTGGGTGGTGGTTCCTAATGTGGAACCTTGCATCGTGTAACCATAGTTTGGGTTGTTCTTTCCTAGGTGCATAACCTTGCACTTGTCCACATTAAATTTCATCTGCCATTTTGATGCCCAGTCTTCCAATTTATCAAGATCCTCTTGCAATTTTCCACAATCCTCTTGGGTTTTAACAACTTTAAAAAGTTTTGTGTCATCTGCAAATTTGATAACTTCACTCGTTATTCCACTTTCCAGGTCATTTATGAATATGTCAAAAAGCAGCGGACCCAGCACAGATCCCTGGGGTACACCACTATTCACCTTTCTCCATTGGGAAAATTGTCCATTTAGCCCTACCTTCTGCTTTCTATCTTTTAACCAGTTCCTGATCCACAATAGTACACTGCCTCCTATCCCATGACTCTTTAGTTTTGCCAAAAGTCTCTCATGAGGGACCTTGTCAAAGGCTTTCTGAAAGTCCAGATACACAATATCAACCGACTCACCTTTGTCCACCTGATTATTCACTTCTTCCAAAAAAACATAAGGGATTAGTAAGACAAGATCTTCCTTGTCTAAAGCCATGTTGGTTGTCTCCCATTAGGTCATGACTATCTACATGCTGAGAAATTTTATTCTTTATGATGGTTTCTACCATTTTTCCCAGTACTGATGTCAGGCTCACCAGTCTGTAGTTTCCCGGTTCACCCCTGGAACCCTTTTTAAAAATTGGTGTTACATTGGCGATCCTCCAATCTTCAGGTATTAGAGATGATTTTAATGATAGTTCACAGATTACTAATAGCAGGTCTGCAATCTCGTATTTCAATTCTTTCAACACCCTTGGATGTATACCATCCGGCCCAGGTGATTTGCTACTCTTCAGCTTATCTAATAGTTGTAATACATCTTCCCGATGTATCGATATTTCCTTCATTTCTTCCGCACCTTTAAATACCACTTCAGTCATGGGTAACATCCCTACATCTTCCTCAGTAAAGACTGAAGCAAAGAATTCATTCAGTCTCTCCGCTATCGCCTTGTCGCCTCTTAGTGCTCCTTTAACCCCTTTATCATCTAATGGATCAACTGACTCTCTCACAGGTTTTTTGCTATGAATGTACTTGAAAAGGTCCTTACTTTGCGTTTTTGCTTCCGCAGCAAGCTTCTCCTCAAATTCTCCCTTTGCCTGCCTTATCAATGCCTTGCATTTGACTTGCCAGTGCTTGTGCTGTTTCCAGATTTTGTTGTTTGGCTCTTTTTTCCATTTCCTGAAAGATGCTTTTTTGGCAAAAACAGCCTCTCTGACCTCACCTTTAAACCATGCTGGCAGTTTTTTGGACTTCCTTCCACTTTTCTTAAAGCGTGGAATACAGATGGTCTGGGCTTCCAAGATAGTATTTTTCAACAACAGCCAAGCCTGATGTACGTCTTTAACCTTTGCAACTGCTCCTTTTAGTTTTTTCTTAAGTGTTTTCCTCATTTTATCATAGTCTCCCTTTCGAAAGTTAAAAGGTAGTACTATGGATTTCCTTACTATCCCTTCTCCACTAATTAAATCAAAGGCGATCATGCTATGATCACTATTGCCAAGTGGCCCCAACCACCTTATCTCTTGCACTAGATCTGGTGTTCCACTAAGGATTAGGTCTAAAATGGCTTCCCCTCTGGTCAGTTCATGAACCAGCTGCTCCAAGAAGCAGTCATTTATTTCATCTAGGAACTTTATCTCCCTAGCATGTCCTGACGTGACACTGACCCAGTCGATACCGGGGTAGTTGAAATCACCCATTATTATTACTGTGCTGTAACTTTTGTTAGCTTCCTTGATTTCTTTGAGCATTTCATCATCCATTTGGTCATTCTCGCCAGGCGCTCGATAGTACACCCCCACTGCCATTGCCTTCCCCCTTTTACATGGAATTTCCATCCATATAGATTCTACAGCAGATTTTGTTTCCTGCAAAACTTTGATCCTTTCTGACTCAATGCCCTCTCTAACATAGAGAGCAACCCCTCCACCAATTTTATCAGCTCTATCATTACGATATAGTTTGTACCCAGGTATCACAGTGTCCCACTGGTTGTCGCCCTTCCACCATGTCTCTGATATTCCAATCATATCTAACCTTTCATTTAGTGCTATATATTCTAACTCTCCCATCTTATTTTTAGACTTCTAGCATTTGCATACAAGCATTTTAGAGAATGTATTTTATTCATATTAATTTGGCTGTTGTTAGACATGGGTAATTTGGGATCTTTAAGCTCTGTCTGCTCCATACTTGAGGGCATTTGGGCTACTTTACTCTTTTGTGGAACCTCTCTGCTTTTGGTAGTATCCTTCAAAAATACATTCTTCCGAACCATCCGCTCTTGGGCGACTGTCGGCTTTCCCCTAATATCTAGTTTAAAAGCTGCTCTATCTCTTTTTTAAAGGTTAATGCCAGCAGCCTGGTTCCATCCCGGTTAAGGTGAAGCCCATCCCTTCGGAAGAGCCCCTCCTTTCCCCAGAATGTTCCCCAGTTCCTAACAAATCCAAAACCCTCATCTCTGCACCATTGTCTCATCCACGCATTGAGACTCCAGAGCTCTGCCTGCCTTTTGGGTCCTGCGCGTGGAACAGGAAACATTTCGGAGAATGCTACCCTGGAAGTTCTGGATTTCAACTTCCTACCTAAAAGCCTAAATTTAGCCTCCAGAACCTCCCTACCACATTTTCCTATGTCATTGGTACTGACATGTACCAAGACAGCAGACTCCTCCCCAGCACTATCTAAGACCTTATCTAGGTGGCGCGTGAGGTCCGCTACCTTCGCACCAGGCAGGCATGTTACCAGGCAATCCTCATGTCCACCAGCCACCCAGCTATCTACATGCCTAATGATCGAATCACCAACTATAACGGCTGTCCTAACCCTTCCCTCATGGGCACATGGCCCTGGAGAAACTTCCTCGGTGCGAGAGGGTTTTACATCACCTGGAGGACAGGTCCTAGTTACAGGATCACTTCCTGCCACACCAGGGTGATGCTCTCCTGTCATGTGACCTCTCTCCTCCATGGCAACAGGGATGCTGCCAGACTGGAGGTGGGAGTTCAGGACTATATCCCTGTAGGTCTCGTCTATGTACCTCTCTGTCTGTCTTATGCTTTCCAAGTCTGCTACTTTAGCCTCTAGAGAACGGACTCGTTCCCTGAGAGCAAAGAGCTCCTTGCACCTAGTGCACACGTAAGACCTCTCACCAACTGGGAAAAAATCATACATGTGACACTTACTAAGGGTTGCTATGGATATTTATACTAATAAAACTGTACCTAATACGTGTAATATACCTTGTTCACCTGAAGCTTAACTAATCTCAGGTCCTTAGTGTATGACTGATTTGGGTAATGAGCTTCACCTGAGAGCACCTCCTGTCTTTTAAGATGTGTAAGTACCTATAAAGCTACGATTATCCCAGGGGTGGGTGGGTGTGGGGAGGGAGGGAGGGAAATAACACTTATTAAAAGAGGACTGCTACACAGTACCCTGTCTTGTGCTGCTGAGGTAAGCTATATTCTGATTTGATTTAAATTATAGCTCTTAGCTGCTGCTAGGCTCTAACTTCTTATGAAATTTAAACTACAAGCTCTCTGCTGGGTTCTAAATTTAACCAGAAAGCTCTTTTCTGTGTTTTAAATTTAAGCTAAAAGTACTTTGCTGATGCTAGGCCCTGAGTGACTATTAAATTTAGACTACAAGCTCTCTTCTGGGTTCCAAATGTAACCAGAAAGCTCTCTTCTGTGTTTTAAATTTAAACTAAAAGTACTTTGCTGTTACTAGGCCCTGAGTGACTATTAAATTTAAACTACAAGCTCTCTGCTGGGTATGAAATGTAACCAGAAAGTTCTCCTCTGTGTTTTAAATTTAAACTTAAACTGCTGCTACTAGGCCCTGACTGATTTAACAAAAATAGTGGATTCACAGATTAATTAGCTTTAATACAAAGAATTCCTTTTAGAAAATTCCCAGAAGTATATACTCACAGTTGCAGATCTCTCTCCAGAAGTAACAGTCCCTTTTTCTAGTCCTTCAAGACCCATCAAAATATACTAGAACACAAGTAACCCCCAGTTGAAATAGAGAACATGCTGAATGCGGCTTGAGAATAGCACAGCCGGGGGGGGGGGGGGCAAAAACAGAAACATGATACCAGAAAAAGACCACATGGCCCTTTTTTCCTTTAGAGATCCTCTATGTTTGTCCCATGCTTTTTGAATTGAGATAAAGACATGCTTGGCAAGGTAGAAGGTCAACACAAAAGAGGAAGGCCAGCAATGAGATGGATCAATACAATAACAGCAGCTACGGATACCAGTCTGTCAACAATGAGTCGCCTGACTGAAGACAAAACACAATTTAGAACAACTATCCAGAGGGTCGCTAAGAGTTGACACCAACTCGACAGCACTTAACAACAAAAACAACACCTCATCTCTACCAACTCCACTGGGAAACTATTCCACACATCTACCACTCTTTCTGTAAAGAAATATTTCCGCATATTATTCCTGAGTCTAACCCCTTTCACGCTCATCCTATGTCCGCTCGTAGCAGAGCTTGCCTTCAATTAAAAGAGACTCTCCTGTGTATCTATGCCACGGAGGTATTTAAATGTCTCTATCATATCTCCCCTATCCCACCTTTCCTCTAAAATATGCATATTAAGATTTTTAAATCTGTTCTCATATGCTTCATAATGTAGACCACTAACCATTTTAGTAGCTGCCCTCTGCACCAACTCCAACCTACTTATATCCTTTTGAAGTTGCAAACTCTAGAACTGCACACAATACTCCAAATGAGGTCACACCAGAGACTTATATAGAGGCATTATCACCTCCTTTTTTCTGCTGGCCATTCCTCTCCTTATTCTCCCAAGCATCTTTCTGACTTTTGCAGTTGCCTTTTCTACCTGTTTAGCTGCTTTAAAATCATCAGACCAATTACACCCAGGTCCCGCTCTTCTTTCATGGACAGAAGTACCTCACTCCATACACTGTACCGCTCATTTGGATTTTTGCAGCTCAAATGCATGACCCTGCATTTTTAGCATTAAATTTCAGCTGCCAAATTCTAGACCATTCTTCAAGCTTAGCTAGATCCCTCCACATATTATCTACTCCTTCCTGAGTGTCCACTCTATTGCAGATTTTAGTATCATCCGCAAAGAGGCAAACCTTACCCGACAGCCCTTCCGCAATATCACTAACAAAGATGTTAAAAAGAATCATACCAAGGACAGATCCCTGCGGCACACCACTGGTAACCTCCTTCTCCTCAGAGTGAGCTCCATTTACCTGTACCCATTGTCACCTCCCACTCAACCAATTTCTAACCCAATCAGTAACTTTAGGGTCCATACCTAGGATGCTCAATTTGTTTATAAGTCACCTGTGCAGAACGGTGTCAAAGGCTTTACTGTAATCTAAGTACACCACATCTAGGGCTCTCCCTTGGTCCAACTCTCTGATCACCCAGTCAAAGAAATCAAAAAGCCTGCCTCTGGTGAATCCATGCTGCCTTGGATCCTGCAATCCATTGGCCTCCAGAAACCTCACCATTCTATCCTTTAGTAGCCTTTCTACTAGCCACAGAGGTTAGACTAACTGGCCTGTAGTTCTCAATGTCATCCTCACATCCTCTTTTGGTAAAGGGACCACATGTGCCTTTCTCCAGTCCTCTAGCATGACTCCTAACTCCAAAGAAGCATTGAAAAGGTCTTTATCTTTATTACAGATTTAATATACCGCTCTTACTAGGAGCATCAGAGCAGTTTACAAAATAAACTGAGACTGCTTTAGAGAGAAAAGAACGCCAATTCAGGACAGGAAAGAGGACAGGAACAGGCAAGATAGAACACTCAATACAACGTTAGACAGAGAGGAAGCATATGATGGCTAATGGGGAGGTGGTGATAATATGGTGGGAGGGGGTGGAAAATCAAACGTGGTGCAGAATAAGTGTGTTTTTAACCTGGTTTTAAATGTTTTATATGAAAGTTCAAGACGAAGATCTGGAGGGAGCGAGTTCCACAATCGAGGACCCAGGAAGAAAAAGGCAGAAGAACGGGTTAATTCAAGATGGGCTTGAGAAGGGGAAGGTAGAAACATACAGTTAGAGTGAATTGATCTAAGTGAACGATAAGGTGTATGAAGACGGATTAGGTCTGTGAGATACAGGGGAGTGCTGGTGTGGATGGTCTTATGGACAAAGATAAGCATTTTGTATTGCATACGATAAGGAACCAGGAGCCAGTGTAATTGTATCAAAATGGGGGTAATGTGATCAAAACGGGATGCGTGAGTCAGGATGCGGGCTACTGTGTGATGGACTAGTTGTAACCTACGAAGTTGTGATTGTGGAAGGCCTGCCAGGGAAACGTTACAATAATCTAGCCGGGATATTACCAGAGATAAGAGTAAGGTGGTCATGGAAGGAACAGATAAAAAGGGGCGAATTGTGCAGAGTTGTCTTAAAGTGTGAAAGGATCTATGTACTACCAAAAAGATGTGTTCCTTAAAGGAGAGGGCAGAGTCTAAAGTTACCCTGAGATAGTGCAGAGAGGAAACGACAGGAACTGGGGAATTAGAGAGAGAAGGAGAGAGAGAAGGGATGGGGGAACCAAAGGTGAATCAAATAGCAGCTGTTTTGGAGAGGTTAATGTGCAAAAAGTTGGATGAGAGCCAGGAAACAACAGAAGCTAAGCACAAATTCAGAGGGGTGAGGTCAGGGGAAGAGGGATCAGTGTGAAAGAGGAGGATGATGTCATCTGCATAGTAATATGATGAAATGCTGTGCTGCTGAACTAAGAGGGCTGGGTGGTCCAAAAAGATATTAAATAAAAGAGAAGCAAGGACGGAACCCTGAGGGACACCTCATGGGAGGGCAGTGGGGGAGAGGAGGAAAGCCCTGAAAGAACAGAAAAGGACCTATTAGTGAGAAATGAGTGAAACCAGAGCAGAACAGAACCAGAGAGTCTGATATCGTGAAGACGTGCTAAAGCTGCAGACAGATCTAAAGAGGCAGCAATAGAAATGGAGCCGTGATCGTGAGCAGTGTGAAGTTCATTGAGAAAGGATAGTAGAATAGTTCAGTGCTATGACCAGGACAGAAACCAGATTGCCGGGGGTGAAGTGCTAAAGAGGCCTCTAGATGGGTGGAAAGTTGTGAGAAAACCAATTTTTCCAAAAGCTTGGAGAGAAAGGGAAGATTTGAAATGGGGCACCAGTTAGCTGGGGATGATGGGTCAAGGGAATCCTTTTTGAGAATGGGGCAGATGACTGCATGCTTCGAAGTGGTAGGGAAGGTGCCAGAGGAAAGACTAGAGTTAATAATAGAAAGAGCCAGAGGTGAGAGGGCCAGGGAGGTTTCCAGGAGCCAGTGAGAAGGAATGGGGTCAGAAATACAGGGTTTTTTTTGAATTGTTGAGAGGACCCTACTGAACTCTGCAGAAGTTATGGGTTGGAATGAGGACCAACAATGAGAGACAGGAGGAGTCGGTAGGGGAATGGGAGGGGGCAGTGGAGAGAGGGGAACTGGAGAAAGGGGAGGAGGGCAAGAAGGGAAAAGAAGACGGAGGTCATTGACTTTAGTGATAAAATGAGAGGCGAGAAGAGCTGGGTCAGGAATAACAGGGTAAGGGGGTGAGGATGTGAGTGAGTGTGAGGCAGTGAAGGAGCGCAGGACTGAATAGAGTTGGTGGGTGGAATTAGTAGCGGAAGAAATAAGATTAGAAAAATAGTCCAGTTTGGCAGAGTGCAACAAAGAGCGATAGTGAGAATGACAGTATTTAAAGTGGGCTAGAGAGTCAGGAGAAGGATGCTTACGCCAGTGGCGCTCAGTGCGACGCAGATAAGAGCGGTGCAAGAAAAGACCCGAGTGAAACCAGGGGAGGCTAGGGCGTGTGTGAGAAGGTGAGGAGAGCTGCTGAGGAGCTAGTTTGTCTAGAGTGGCAGTGAGGATGGTATTCCAGGACTGAGCTTCTTGGTCTACTGGAAACAAGTGAAAATCTGGAGGAAAGAGGGAGTCTGAGGAGGGAAAGCGGGCGACGGTATCAAGGGTAATGCTATGACTAAAATGGCTGGGGGCAGAAGGAGTGTTTGGAGAGGGGGAGGGGAGGGGGTTGGAATCTTGAAAAACAGAGATGATCTGACCAGGGGATTGGCAAAGTAGAGAGGGAAGAAGGGACCAAAGAAGAAGAGGAGTGTGAGATCACCAAGTCTAGAGAGTGGCCTGCAGAATGAGTGGGAAAATGAATAAATTGCAGAAGAGAAAGATCAGATAGGAGGGAAAGAAATGCGGAGTCACGAGAGGAAGAAGGAGAATCAAAATGGATGTTGAAGTCCCCAAGGATGAGGATATGATGATAAAGAAGGGAGAGTTCAGAAAGTGTTAAGATAAGAGAATCCCAACAATGAGGGGATAGGGAGGGAGGGGCATAGAGGAGGAGAAAATACAGTGGAGGAGAAGAAGAATTCAGATGAAGAAGAGATTCGGGATAGTGGAGTGCAGGGGAAGAGACTTCTTGAAGAGCTAAAGAGGAGCGGGAGAGGACAGCGACCCCTCCACCAGTTTTACCTCGATGACATGTGGAGAAGGCTATGTAGCCAGGGGGGAGACAATGATTCAAAAGAGGTTCTTCTCCCTCCTTCAACCATGTCTCCGTTAGGAATAAGGCATCTGTGGTGTGTTGAGATATAAGATCATGGACTAAAGTTGTTTTAGTACGTAAGGAGCGACAATTTAAAAGAGCCAGTTGTTGATATAGCAGAGTTGATATAGGATGAGGCACTGTGGAGGGGGAGGAACAAGGTTTGAGATTGGAAAGGTTTCGGGAGACAAGGCCAGGGGGAGTTGGAGAAGGAATGGGCCTACTGCTCCAGAGTACCGGAATGGCAGACATACCGGGGGAAGCTCCTGGGATTAGTTGTAGTATAGGGTAGCATGATTGAAGGAGAAGCAAAAGAAATGAAACTAGGAGCAGCAGCTTCCCGGAACTTGATGAGCCCTAGTGCAATAGGAAAGTGACGGCGAAGGGACGTATTCGTGAGTAAGATGGTAGGGAGGTTTCCTGAGCATAGAAAATTCTGGACTTGCGCTCCTGGACTCGCCCCAAGGAACTCATCCAAGGAGCAGGACCTGGTCAAACAAAGGCGTGCTAGAACATTCCCAAGTTCCCTCAGTGTTCTTGCATGTATTCCATCTGGACCCATCACTTTGTCTACTTTTAGTTTAGCTAGTTCCTCACGAGCACAATCTTCTGAAAATCATTCAAGATCCCTGTCGCTTCTGTTCCTATTTGCAGGTGTTTTCTGAGGTCCTCTCCTGGCCCTTCATCTGTGAACACAGAACAGAAATATTTTTTAAGCAATTCCATTTTATCCTCATCAGTTTCTACATATTCTTCCCCTTCACCCTTGAGTACGACAATACCACTTTTGCCCTTCATTCTCTCACTAATATATCTGAAAAATTGTCTTCTCCCCCCATTTTATTGCATTGGCTATTTCTTCTTCTTTCTGTATCTTTGCTTTCCTGATTACTTTGCTAGCTTCTCTAAATTTTTCCAAATGTAGACGCCTGTCTTTCTCTCTCTGTGATCTCTTGTATTTCATGAAGGTCTCCCTCTTTTTTCTTCACCTTTTCAGCTAGTTTTTTTGAAAACCATATTTATTTACTTTTCTAACAGAAAGGTTTGTTGTCCGTAAGACATCAACTTTCAGTTCTGCCCACTGTTTTTCTATATCACCCAGCTGTTCCCATCCCGTTAACAACTCTTTGAAGTATTGTCCCATTTTGGCAAAGTTAGTTTTCTTAAAGTCTAAGACTCTCGCTTTTGAATGGATTTTATCAGCCCTACTCTTAATATTGGACCATACCATCTGGTGATCACTGGATGCAAGATGATCTCCCACTGTAATATCAGAAATGCTTTCCCCATTGGTAAGCACTAAGTCCAGTATGGCCCCATCACGTGTGGGTTCTGTTACGAGTTGCCTGAATAGTTCTCCCTGTAGAGAATCCAGGATCTCTTTACTTCTAGATGTGCCAATCCACATCCAGCATACTGAAATCACCTATCAGTAGCACTTCTCCTTTTATGAAAATACTGCATATGTCTTCTGTTAAATCTTCGTCCACTTCTACTCCCTGTGAGAGGGATCTGTATATAACTCCAGTACAAATGGATTTCCCTTTCCCTCTTTCTAGTTTAATCCACATTGCCTCCTCTCTTCCTTTTAAGCCCTGCAATTCTATAGCTTTAATATAATTTTTTACATATAGTGCCACTCCACCTCCCCTTCTTCCTACCCCTCAAAAGACAGTCACCATCTCCACTACCCTTCACTTCCTTGTAGTGACTGATTCTGCAAATTTGGGATGTTCATGCTGTGGTTCTTCCCTTTCCTGGGATGCTTCCATCTCCTCCACTTCCAGGACTGCATACTGGTTCTTCATTTCAAGGGCAGGAGGAGTTGGAGTGTTGATACTGCAGGCTCTGGTGACTCATGTCCAATCTTCTTCATTCTAAGCCTCCCATCGGAGAGCTTGGATGTTCCAAGAAGTAGCTCATCAATGAACTCACTGCCTCGAATGCTTTTCGATCTCGCCACCTCATCTCTGAACTCCTCTACTTGTTTCCTGAGGTCTCAGCATGCAGGCATCCTGCACATGGAACCGGTCCTTCAGCTGGCATTGGGATCTCTGTCTGGGCAGAGGCATAAGCAATAATGGGGGCAACAGCTTTAGCAATACAATTTTTCCCAGTCATTGTTTAGTGGTTGGATCTTTGGTACCTGTTGAAGTAAAAGAGAGACCTACCAAAATCACTACCTGTTCCTCAGTTGTCATTTAAGAGAAAGAGCAATTAACCTCTTTAAAGTATGTTCTAAGAGCCTTGTTCTATGTCCCTTTGTATAGCTATTTGGGGAGTTGCCCTATAAAGCAAGAATTCTCACATTGGGGAGGTGGGTGCTGGGGTGTGTAGGGAGGGATCTAACAGCTGATGAGGACAGTGGCTTCCAAACTTTAACTATGAATGGGTAGCTGGAACAAAGACAATGGACTCTAACTGACAGAGCTTTGCCCAATGCCACAAACAGACAAAAATTCCCCCTTTGCAGTAAAGAAAAAGACTTAGGACCTCATTGCGATCAGGATGTCCATGCCCCCTGTGCCCAATCAGAATCGGACAAACAGGGGCAGATGCGATTCTGACCTCATGGGGCACTTTTAGCCCCACAGGATCAGAATCATGACTAGGCCTGTATGTGCAGGCCGGGACCCAATTCCTCAGTCAAGGCTCCGGAATGAAGCTGCGGCGCCATGGCGTCCGGTTGCCATGGCACCGTAGCTCCATTCAGGAGCCGTGATCCCAACCTCTGATCTGTTCTTTTGTAGCAGCTGATAAGCATGCAATAAATAAAACCAGGAGTCTGTTCAAAGATCCAAGCCAATTTATTGTGCACAGGCCCAGTCAGTCAAAGCTTCAAAAGGAACTGAGCAAAGTTTTTACAGAGACATACTCATTTATACCCTTTTCTTCTGTTTGATACATGAGAACTTTCTATTGGTTCCAGCTTGATACATGCAAACTTCCTATTGGCTCCAACGCCCCCTGCACCGTCCAATTAGAAATCCCTCCGGGGCCTAGCAACCAGCCCCCTCCTTTAGGACTGTTCTAATAATGGTGCAGTTTCTAGGTTTGATACTTCTCTACTGCAAGGTTATCCCTAGCTCCAGGAATGCATGTATTGAAACATTTCTTTCTTTTGCACACAAGAGAATAATGAAAGACTTATGAATTCATGTAAAACTTCTCATCAAGCAGCTTAAAACAGTTTTCTCATTTTTCACAGATTTTTGGTTCTTTTCTAGCTATAATGGGGGTTGGTATCCAGGCCTAACTTACAGGCCTTTCATATTTGCAGACTACTCTAGGCCATAGCCTGCCACACTTTCATTCCCCGCAGCCTGACCCCCAATCTGGCTTCCCAAGGCCAGGGTCAGGCTACAGGGAACCACCTGCACCCCTCAGAACCCTTCTGCCACCCGGGCCTGCCGTCCCTCCACCATCAAGGTGAACTTATTCCGCCTCAGAGGTGGAATAAGTTCCCCATTCAGTCTGCAGGCCCCAGACACCCACTGCCCGCCCTAACTCTGCCTCTGCACCGCCTCTTTCCTGCCCCCCATCTAGTCTCCTCGTACAAACACTTTGTTCTTATGGGGCGGTTAGTTGGAGATGGCAGAGGGGGCCGAATAGCGTCCCAATGGGACGTCCATCCCCACTATTTGTGGCTCAAAATGACCCCGTTAGCTTTTAAAAATGAACACCAAAACCCCTTTGAAAGCTTTCAGGCAGAGTATTACCTTGCTTGCAATAGAGTCCATCAGGAGCAAAGGCTTCTTCGGTTGTGGTGAATATTAATACAGTTGAGGGAGCAAAAGCAATACTCCTGCACCTGTGTTAATGTTTAAAAAAGCTGTGGCCCTGAAGGCAGAGAATGAGCCAATGAGGCTGGCTTCCTGTGCCCCTATTTGGTATGTCCTGAGCCAATGCCTCACTGGCTCACCTCTTAAGCTGACCTTGGATGTGTACTAATAGTTTATAAAGACATATAGCAGCCTGTGGAGATTATTTTGGACGCCCTATACATGCTTTGGATGTCTGAAAATAGGCATAGAAATATCTCCAGAGCAATATTTGAAGCCAGGTCTGAGGATGCCCCCAGCATGAGAATGTCCAAATCTGAACAGGGACATCGTAGAGGCATGGCTTTTACATTTCTAGGAACTTGGATGTCCCCACCTGATCTCAGAAACATCCTGGATGTCTGGAGTTGCATCCATGTTTAGATCTGCTGCGGGCATGAACAAGCATCTGGATAGTGCTTGTTTTGACTGAAAAACATTGGCGTAGTTTGTCTTCTTACTTTCTGGGGGAAAGGGTATGGAAATCATACTGACAGTGAGACCAGTTCACCATTAGTACTGCCAACATTTGGGGGTGGGGGGGGGGGGGTTGAGCACCACCACCCATATTACATCTATGAGAGAGTGTAGAGAAGATAAAACTCCATCATTCAGCACAATCACAATGGTAGCAGCAGTGAGATTTGAACCTTGATTTCCCTGGTCCTAGCTTAGTACTCTAGCCATAAGGCTATTCATAGTTGTCCAGATTGCTGAATGCTATTCTGGGAAGGTCTATGTAAATATCCCCGCAGACATCCATATCAGGCATATCCACATTTGTGAAATCACATCTACACCTGGATGTGCCTGCTGTTTTTCCAGACGTTCTGGCTTAGACATTTCAGATTGCACTTTCTAAAATGCCCCCCCTCCCCACCCCACCCCACCCCACACCACCCCACACCACACCACACCACACACGGCTTTATACAATTTATTTATTTATTTAAAGCTCTTCTATACCGCGCTCTTTATTATCAGTGTGGTTTACAATTAACAACTTGACAACAGGAAATTCATACAATAGGTATGAATAGATGCCTTCCTGCCCACTTGACCTAGGCAATCTGTAATTAAATTGCCTTCATAAGGATTCTGGACTCAGTTGCAAAATTCTTGGACCTGTAAATGACTGAACATCTGTAGCTATCTGACCCTGGCTTTTTTTTTTCTTGTGCTGCAATAAAGATATTTGCTTCTTCTACAGGGCATTTTGCTATGTCCCATATAGATCTGCACTTTTGAATTTGTGGATTATTCTGAGCCACAAATAGAGGGGATGGACGGTCCAACGGGGGATGTCCATCCCCACTATCCGTGCTGGCTCCTGCCCCCCCCCCCCCCGACTAACTTCCCCGCCGGTTGAGTGGGGAAGTTAGACGGGGGCAGGGAAGGGGTGGTCCAGGGTCAGAGTCTGGGCAAGCAGTGGGTGATCACCGGCCCTGGACATATAGGGCCGATGCTAATATCGGCCTTGTATGTCCAGGACTGGTGAAATGTGAATTTTTGTACAGCCTGGGGCGTGGATAGGGTTGCCAACGTTTTGAAAGAGAAAAACCCGCCACCTGTTGCTAGTCACGCTCTGCCCCTGCTCCACCCCTGCCCCGCCCCTACACCCTACCCCGCCCCCACCCCTACTCCACCTCCTGTCCCCCCAAAAATTGCAGAGGGCAGTGTACAAACTGAATAAGCAAGACTTCTACAAATTCTTAAGCAGAAATTCTGTACTGACAGAAAACGCATCATTGGTTGTACTCTCACACACACACACACACACACACACAATACAGACAGGTCTTCATCAATAAATGAACACAAAACAAAAAGAGAAATATGCAGACAAAAATTAAACTGAAACCCCAAGAAGACAGACTCTGCATGCAGTGCAATATCAGATAAATAAGAGATGCAGTTCCCCATACTGTGTAAAATATAAAGGTAGTACAAAGTCCAATCATTAAATTGAAAATAAATTTATTTTTTCTTCCTTTGTTTTCTGACCATTTTATTCTCTGATCATGCTGGTTCCAATCTGAGGCTTCCATTTTTCCATCTTCTCTTAGTTCGTTTTCTGTGGTCTATAGTCCATCTGCCATTTCTTGTCTCTTCTATTCTTTACTTCCTTCCATCAGCCTATTTCCAGTCCCAGTGCCCCCTCCCATTACCCAGTCACTTACCAGTACCATTCACAGGTATCAGCTCCCTTTGTGCCCCCTCCTTACCTCCTCTGTCAGCTCCTTTACAGCCACCTCCTTCCCCCCTTTCCGCTCTCTTCCAGCCACCTCCTTCACCCGGTCAGTTCTTGTCTGCCACCTCCTTCCCGCCTCTTTCAGCTCTCTTCCAGCCCTCACCTTCCACCTGTCAGTTCCTTCTGCCACCTCTTTCCCCTTGCAGCCGCTGCTGCTTCACCCCCCCCCCCTTTAGTTCTGCTTCACTTCTTAGTGCTGCTTCCTCCCCCCTTAGTGCTGCTCCACCCCCCCTTAGTGCTGCTTCACCCCTTAGTGCTGCTTCACCCCCCCCTTAGTGCTGCTTCACCCCTTAGTGTTGCTTCACCCCCTTATGCTGCTTCACCCCCCCCCCCTTGGTGCTGCTTTACCCCCCTTAGTGCTGCTTCACCCCCCCCCCTTAGTGCTGCTTAACCCCCCCGTGCTTCTTCACCCCCCCCCTTAGTGCTGCTTCACCCCTTAGTGTTGCTTCAACCCCTCTCTTAGTGCTGATTCAACCCCCCCCTTAGTGCTGCTTCAATGCTTCAACCCCCCCCCCTTAGTGCTGCTTCGAAGTTCGTCCCCATGCAGCCGCTGCTTCTGCTTTTCACAGAGAAGCGGCTGCAATAAACTTAATTTGAAAAGAAAAGACAACCTGTGAGGAGCCCAGCCCTCCGGTTGTCCTTCTGCAGCACATGAGGAAGTGATGTCAGAGGGGGCGGGCTTCTCACAGGTTTCTTCCTTTTCAAATTAACTTTATTGCAGCCGCTGCTCTGTGAAAAGCAGAAGCAGCGGCTGCACGGAGGATTAATCGCGTTCGCGTTCGTGCTGCGGGATTCGGGAGAAAAGCTGGTTTTATGCTCTGGCCGCTCCCGATCTCGCAGCCAGAGCAAAAAACCAGCTTTTCAAGGGCCAGTTTTACATCTGTGCCGGCAGCCGGCCTGGCCATGGAAAAACCGGCCAGGCCGGCTGAAAACCGGCCGGTTGGCAATCCTAGGCGTGGATGGGGCAGGGTGAACCTGGGTTTATTCCCTGCAGCCCAACCCTGGCCTTAGGAGGTCAGATCGGGGATTGGGCTGCAGGGAATAAACCCCTTTTTCAGGCAGCCGGTATCGTGGCTCTTCAATGGAGCTGCGGTGCCATGGCACCGAGGCTCCATTGAAGAGCCTTGACTGAGTTAACTGGGGACAGTCCTGCACGTGCAGGCCAGACTGAATCTCAGTCCCGGCTTGCATGTGCAGGACTGTTCGTGATTCTGATCCCGTGGGACTAGCCGTGTCCCATGGGAAGAGAATCGTGATACCCTCTGTGCATCCAGTTCAAACCAGATGCACAGAGGGGATCTACGTCTGGGACAGAATCGGGCCCTGAGCCTATAAGCATGCAAAAGCATACAGGGTGTTATCAAGCACTCAATAAGGATGAGCCTGGGTGGTATATCAAGAAATTGCATAAACATAAACATAGGCAAAAAATAACGGCAGCAACTGAACAATCCTTACTGGATAAAATCAGTAGATAGAACAAATTGACATTGAATATTTAAAACAAAATCAGAAACAACTATTGTAAAAAATAGTAATATAAGGAGTAATTTTATAACAGGGTGCCTAGGTAAAAAGTTAAAAAAAAGCATCTATTTTAAGCCAATTTTAGGGTAACGTGGAGAGGAATTTTAGAAAGGATGTCCAAGTACAATCTGGGATGTCTAAGCCAGAATGTCTGAAAAAAAAGCAGGCATGTCCTGATGCAGACACAATTTCGCAAATGTTGATGTGTCCAATACGGACATCTGCAGGGGTATCTACATAGATGTCCCCAGTATAGTTTCTCATAAAAAACAACAACCTAGAGCTTGACCCCATCATCTCTAAATGGAATGAAATCCTATCCACTGCCTCCCTACTCCCACCAATACATCATCCTCATAAACACCGCAGAAGAACCCCCTGGTTCTCCACAAACCTCAAAACCCTTAAAAGGGAGCTTAGACGTCTAGAACGCTAATGGAGACACACCTAAGACCCCAACTTACATATTGCCTACACTACTAAACTTCAAACATACTGTTCAGAAACACTCAATCATAAAAGACAATATAATGAAAACATTATCAAACGTGCCCTTAATAAACCTAGAGAGCTTTTCTCCATTGCCAAATCCCTAATAAATGAACCCCTTCAACATGACCAACTGCCAAAAATAACGGCACAAGCTATAGCTGACCATCTGTCTTCCAAATGCTTCCCTTCATTGTCAACATATAACCCCCAACCAACCATAGATTACTTTACTCAACCTCTCAACTCATCCTGCCTAAACACATGGAATGAGTTTCACACTATTACATTAGATAATGTAACTGATGTCATAAAAGGTCTGAACACCTCAACCTCAGCCCTAGACCCTTGCCCAGCCCATTGGATCAAAACCACTAGTAGTACCCTTAGCCCCTATATTCTAAACATAATACAAACCTCCCTTAAATCAGGCTCTGTTCCACCCCTCCTTAAATGTGCTTCTATCCGCCCAATCATAAAAGGGACAACACTTGACCCTACCTCACCTTCCTCTTACAGACCCATCTCCAGTATCCCTTTCCTGGCAAAGATTACTGAAAAAATAGTCCAAACCCAACTTCAGTGCCACATTGATGATCACTCCCCCCTCGACTTATACCAACATGGCTTTAAAAGAAATCATGGAGTTGAAACACTACTTACTTCCCTACTAGACTCCTTATACTTACATACTGTGGTGAAGAGCGCCCTCCTGAGGAAATGGAGACTGAAAGAAATCCTGAAAAGCAGCAGGATTTACACAGGATTTTCAATCCTAGAAGAAAAAACCCCTCTTCTGTTGAGCTGAGAATGGAGACCAGCCCAGGGGAGGAGTTGAGCAGTGCTGATTGGACACACCCAGGGGTTGGACGGGGTGTGGCTGGAAAAGAATCCCTTTTTGAAGTGGTGAATGACGCTGCTAAAGGGAAACAGAAAAAGAAAAGCCATGAGCAGATGACCTGTGAGCAGAGGGCCTGTGAACAGACGAGCTGTGAGAGGACATTTGGGACGTCAGATGAGACCGAGTCAAGCAGTGAGTGCAAGACCAGGAAGCAGTTTGGATAAACGTCTGAGCCTGGTAGCAACAGAGGACCTGCAAGGATTTTTACAGGTGCTGTGAAAGGAAGTCCTGTGAGAAGTGGACGGAGCCCTGGTTTAGAGTCCTGGGAAAAGGCAGAGCCCTCAAATAGAAAGCCTCCAAGGCAGACACCTGCAAAAGGTAACTCATTCTATGGGATACAATTTGGACCGGAGAGACCCAGAAGCACTCACAGCTGGAAAGCTTTTGAGCTACCTAAGAGGAGAGGAGCCTGGCAGAGAGAAAGCAGTTCCAATAGGAGTCATGATAGAGAAGGTAAAATTCAATCTCCTATGTTTGGAGCTTTGTTAAAGGATCCCAATTGTTACCCTGATTTATTTAAGCCCAGAGCTGAAGGGGGAAGCATTACTGACCGGGAGAGAAACCCAGTATTTGCTGACAACTGCTTGTCAGGAAATGAACAGGCTGAATTGCTCCTCCAGGAGTTTAAACAGTTCTTAGAGTTGAAAGCAGGCAGACAGCCAAAGCCGAATGAGGACACTAGTTCTGTGCAATCAGAAGATTTAATGCAGGTAGATTATAAGGCGACTTATAAACAAACTGAGCACCCTAGGGATGGACCCTAAAGTTACTGCTTGGGTTAGAAATTGGTTGGGTGGGAGGCGACAAAGAGTACAAGTAAATGGAGCTCACTCTGAGGAGAAGGATGTTACCAGTGGTGTGCCCCAGGGATCTGTCCTTGGTCCGATTCTTTTTAACATCTTTGTTAGTGATATAGCGGAAGGGCTGTCGGGTAAGGTTTGCCTCTTTGCGGATGATACCAAAATCTGCAATAGAGTAGACACCCAGGAAGGTGTAGATAACATGAGGAGGGATCTAGCTAAGCTTGAAGAATGGTCTAGAATTTGGCAGCTGGGATTTAATGTTAAAAAATGTAAGGTCATGCATTTGGGCTGCGGCAATCCAAGGGAGCAATACAGTATAGGAGGTGAAGTACTTTTGTCCACTAAAGAAGAGCGGGACCTAGGCGTGGTTGTGTCTGATGATCTTAAAGTAGCTAAACAGGTAGAAAAGGCGACGGCAAAAGCTAGAAGGATGCTTGGGTGCATACGGAGAGGAATGGCTAGCAGAAAAAAAGGAGGTGATAATGCCTCTGTATAAGTCTTTGGTGCGACCTCATTTGGAGTATGGTGTGCAATTCTGGAGACCGCACCTTCAAAAGGATGTGAACAGGATGGAGTCGATGCAGAGGGTTGCTACTAAAATGATTAATGGGCTTCATTATAAAGCATATGAGGACAGACTTAAGGATCTTAATATGTACACCTTAGAGGAAAGGCGGGATAGAGGCGATATGATTGAGATGTTTAAATACATCCAAGGCATAAATGTTCAGGGAGAGAGCCTCTTTCAATTGAAAGCAAGTTCTGCTACGAGGGGACATGGGATGAGGGTGAAGGGAGATAGATTCAGGAGTAATATGCGGAAATATTTCTTTACGGAAAGAGGGGTGGATCCGTGGAATAGTCTCCCAGTGGAGGTGGTAGAGATGAGGACAGTAACTGAATTCAAAAAAGCATGGGACCAACACAGAGGATCTCTAAAGGTAAAAAGTGGACTGTTGTAGTTGTTATGGAAGGACAGACTAGATAGGCCTTGTGGTCTTTTTCTGTCATCATGTTTCTATGTTTCTATTATGACTTACCTTCTACAAACTCTGACAATTGTAGCATGGACTGTTCAATATGCTGTAAGGAAATAACAGTATAAAGAAGCTTGCTATACCTTGTATGGAAATAATACAATGTGGTAGTTTCTGCTGCTGTGCTTGGAAACTTGATTGTTTGCACCTGAGTTTGAGCTCACACTGTGAAAGGAACAGTGACTGTTATGAGGCTGCAATGTATGTGAGTCACCTCTTGAGGCAGAGCTGAGTTAAGCTCCATAAGAAGGAAAGCTGATCCTATTTTTTGGTTGTCTTATATTCCTGAGTTTCTTCTGTTCCTATTTAAAAGCACCATTTATGTTCATGTATTTGAATTTTGATGCGCTGGAGGAATTTCCCCAACACAAATAAATATTCTTGCAAAAGCCTTACCGTCTCTGGCACAACTACATTTATTCCTGAGAGAAGGGAGAACAAACTACATTACCCATCATTCCAAGGGAACAGTTTACCTCCATTCCTCACGGGACAATAGGCCACTCCTGTCCGTTAGCCCTAGGGCGGGGGCAGGAGCGTCGCAATACCCAAAACCCTACTCAAGGATGTTTACTCATTTTCCTTGACCTATCTGCCGCATTTGACTCTCTTTCTCATAATCAACTCCTAACCAGACTTCACGAAATAGGTCTTAGAGGCACTACACTCAAATGGTTCCAATCCTATCTGAACTCCAGAACTCAACAGGTCCGTCTTGGAAATGACACCTCCCTCCCATTTATACTAAAACAAGGAGTACCTCAAGGATCTAGCCTATCCGCCTTACTTTCCAACATCTTCCTTCAACCTGCTTGCAAAATATTTCAAGAACATGGCATACAGTACCAAATATATGCTGATGACATGATGTGTTTCACCCCTTTTAACCTCTCCAATCCCAACTTCTCCAAAATCAATGAATGTCTAACTTGCCTCAAATCCTGGCTTTCCCAACACAATCTACTAATCAACCAATCCAAAACAGAGGTACTTCAAGTATTTTCTAACCTTACATACTCCCCTCCTCCAACTCTCACCATTGCTGATCTCCCACTTATTATAAAAAAACAAGTAAAATATCTTGGAATTATCATTGACCAGAACCTCTCCTTCACTGAACATATAAAAAGATCCACCAATACAATCTATGAAGTCAGGGTTTAACTCCCACTATTGCTATCATTGAAATTGTGCTGAGTACCGGGAATGATGGAATACTTTCTCCTCTGGATGTTTTTCAGATGACTGGAGGAGGTCTAAACTTAGGCACTAGGCCATTTCTGAGATTAGGCAGAAATATCCAGGTTTCAGGGAACAACTCCATCATGCCCCTGTTTAGACTTGGACGTTCTCATGCCCGTGACATCCACAGATCCGGCTTCTACAATGGCTCTGGAGATTTCTCTGTGCTTTGGATTTCTCTACATCCATTTTTGGAATCCAAAGCACAAATATATAGGGCTTCCAAAATGACTCCCATAGGCTCCTATGTGCCTTTATAAAGCAATCACCCAGAACAAGATAGTGTGCAAATTCACACATTCAAATTTACACCCACTCCAATGTCTGTATAAATTTGTGCACAGGGGCAGCGGAATTCCTCTTTGGATGGTAGGGTCAAGCTCTGCCCTACAACAACACCTGCCAACTTCCACTACTGATTTTTTACTTTACACTTAGACAGATACTAAGCTGCATATATTTGCATTCTTCTGTCACTTAATTTACTCTGACAGTCACTAACCTGTGATACCACAGTACCACAGGTCAGTAACTCCCATGGTAAAAATATATTTGCATTGCTACAGTTGGGAACTTTGCATGTTCCTGGCTGGAATAATACAGGTAACGGGCCCCAAGTTGGGCACACTATCTTTTAAAGAGGCCGTAATTCAAATGCCATGCCCCCTTGATCAGAGTCCCCGAAACAACGCATTCTTCCTAAAAAGACCCCATGTACTCTCCCTACACTGAAAGAGACCTCCCCCATTCCAAAAACACTTCCTTGACCTACTGGGGTTATCACCTGGTGTCTAGCCGTGGAAGGTTCCTGCCCCATGGGGCACCCAGGATCAAAATAGCACCTCAGATCCATAACAGTAATCTCATAGTACTTACTCTAGGGGTCAAGCAGAAAAGTAAGAATGGGAAATGTATTTTTTTCCACATAAAATTAGTGACTAAGATCAGGGTAATCCTCACAGAGAAGATTGCCATTGTCAATATCACTGGTCAACATTGAAATCGTTACTGACTTTAAAAGGCCCTAATCTGTAGTATCTTGATGAGCTGAACACGAATATAACATTAAAAAAGTTTTATTGGCTCTCGTTTTGAAGATATTGCATGTAGTTCATTTTTGACGTTTCACGGTGTAAATTTATCCAGTAGGACATCAACAACATCCCAAATAAGCCTTGAATGATGTAATATTGCATCACATTGCATAATACCAGCATGCACACATCATTCAGAGTTGATTGCATCATTTTCTGATGCAACGCAATACTACTGCCAGACGGCTGCTGAAGCCATCTGAGGTCAACAGTGTACTATATGCAGTCGGAAAGGAAAGTAATCTGGTATTCTGTTCCGATACTGAAAGCCTCATGAATGCCTTAAAAATCACTCATGACCCACAAGACTGGAGACAATTTATAGACTCTTTGAAACTGAGTCTGAAGGCTGTGCTTTTGAACAATGGAAACCGTCTTCCATCTATTCCAGTAGCGCATGCCGTCCATATGAAAGAGACATACGATAACTTAAAGCATCTAGTGACTTCCATTAACTATAACAAGTACAGCTGGCACCTCTGTGGTGACTTGAAGGTAGTTGCCCTTTTAATGGGACTGCAGCAGGGATATATAAAATACATGTGCTTCTTATGTGAGTGGGATAGCTGATCAAGGAATTGGCACTACTTGCGGAAGGAATGGAATCGCAAACAAAATGTAACAGTTGGAGAGAAGAATATCCAGCACCCAGCTCTGGTTGAGGTTCACAAAATCCTGCTACCACCCCTTCACATCAAACTAGGTTTGATGAAAAACTTCGTGAAAGCCATGGACCTCACTTCGCCAGCTTTCCGATACCTGCATGAAAAATTCCCTCGACTCAGCAAAGCAAAGATTAAAGAGGGAGTTTTTGTGAGTCCTCAGTTTCGAGAGCTCTTCAAAGAAGACCAGTTCAACAACTTGCTGCAGGGTGATGCGAAACAAGCATGGAATACTTTTCGCCTAGTGTCAACAAACTTTCTCAGGAATGTTAGGGCAGAAAACTTCAAGGAACTAGTAGAAGACATGCTGATGCAGTATCAGAAACTTGGCTGCAATATGTCTCTAAAGATCCATTTCCTTGATTCCCATCTCGATTTCTTTCCTGACAACTGTGGTATGGTTAGTGATGAACAGGGTGAATGTTTTCACCAGGATATCGCAACGATGGAGCAAAGATACCAGGGAAAAAGGTCCACTACAATGCTGGCTGACTACTGCTGGACACTCCCCAGAGAAGCTCCCGAACAGCTGTACAAGAGACAAGCGAAAAAATCTAAGAAGTAGTCTATAACTTGTTTTTTTACAGGTATTAACCGAAGGCCTATTATATTTACTATTGACATGCATTTCGTAATGTAAACATTAATTCTTGTAGATTACAAAAAAACTAAAGCCAACTTTGCAATTTCACGATCATATTCGTGTTCAGCATATAAAAATTGATAAGAAATGATTATTTTTATTTCAGTAACATGACTTTTGTAAAAATTTGTTGACCAGTGTATCATGACCGTCAGTTGCCAGTCCTTGTCACAGGACACAAAGAGAGATTAAGAGGGTAATTTCATAACTCAGTGCAGAGTTTAAGGCAGCTAAAATGAGCCTATTTTAAGGCTATTTTATAAGGAAAAGTAGGTGCCTAATTTCTTTATAAAAAATTAGCATAAGTGACCAAAAATATGCCTTAAAGCACAATGATTTACACTAGCCCTAGAGCTGATGTAAATGATTGCGCCTACATTTTGTAAGTATGGATCAGAAATTGGTTTACTGACAGATGACAGAAGGTGATGGTAAATGGGACTCACTCGGATGAAAGGAAGCTGATTAGTGGCGTGTCTCAGGGATTGGTCCTGGGACCGATACTGTTCAATGTATTTGTGAGTGATATTGCTGAAGGACTGAATGGAAAAGTTTATGTTTATGTTTATTAAAAGATTTATTATACCGCCCAAGACCAAAGGTATCTGAGCGGTTTACAATAAAATTAAAATTAAATTAAATTAAAAGTCTGTCTTTTTGCAGATGATATGAAAATTTGCAACAAAGTGGACTCCTCTGAAGGAGTAGATAACATGAGGAAAGATCTACAAAAACTAGAAGAATTGGCTAATGCTTGGCAGTTAAGATTTAATGTGAAGAAGTGCAGTGTCATGCACTTGGGATGCAGAAATCCAAGGAAATTGTATGCGAAAGGGAGCGAAAGGTGGTATGCATGGACCAGGAGAAGGACCTCAGAGTAATTGTTTCTGAGGATCTCAAGGTGGCAAAACAGTGTGACAAAGTGGTGGCAAAAGCCGGAAGGATGCTGGGTTGCATACAGAAAGGAATTACCAGCAGAAAGGAAGAGGTACTAATGCCACTGTACAAGTCATAGGTGAGGCCTCACTTGGAATATTGTTTTCGGTTTTGGAGACCATACCTCACAAAGGATATAAAAAGACTGGAAATGGTTCAGAGGAAGGTGACCAAAATGATTCGGTGCCTGCACCAGAAGACATATGAGAAGAGACTTGAATACCTAAATAAGTATACTCTAGAAGAGAGGAGGGACAACGGAGATATGATACAGATCTTTAGATACTTAAAGAGTATTAATGAACAAACAAACCTTTTTCAAAGATGGGGAAGCTGCAAAACTAGAGAACATAACATGAAGCTTCAAGGGGGTAAACTGAAAGGCAACATCAAGAAATACTTTTTCACAGAAAGGATGGCGGATGCTTCAAATGCCCTCCCGATGGAAGTGGCGGGGCAAATACAGTGACAGAATTCAAAATGGCATGGGACAGACACTGTGGATCCGTTTATAGCAACAGGATGAAATCAAAATAACCTTACCCATCTCTGCTATTTCAACAAGTAGGGGTGACCTGCACGGAATGGTAGGTGCATACCTAGACAAAGGCATGGGGAAGGGTGACCTGCACGGAGCGGCAGGTAGAGATGCTCTTGCCGCCTGGCTGGGCAGACTAGATGGACCATGATGGTTTTTATCTGCTGTCATATACTATGGGCCCAATTCAGAGAGGCGACTTGTGGCTAGAGCAGCAGTACGGGGAGAGCCGGCGGGGGGGTAGGAGGAGGCGGAATGTGGGTGGGCCGAGGCTTCATGATGTACTGGGCCGATTCAGGTCATGGCCTGTATGTCCTGCGGGGTCATGGGGAACTGCTGCTTATTCCATCTTGTTGGGAATCAGACCTGAGCTAGGACAGGCTAGGACACGGCCTCTGAAGCTAGGCCTGTGAGGCAGGCCTAGATATAGGCCAGAGGCCTGCCTGGACCCTAGACCACAGTTAGGCCAAGAATCAGGGAAAAGAAAAAGATGAATTGCTGACAGCATGAAAAAAATCCTGCGAGTGACACAAAAGATTAGTAATCCTATGTGCTTTGCTAAGGAAACCAGATAACACAAAATGAAACAAGAAAGAGACATGAGGGGGAATCAGGGAGTACAATCTGACTAGGCACTGGCCTTGGGAAAGTGACATGATGTTTTTATGCTAACTTGCAGGGGCGGCCCAAGGAGGGTGCGGGGCCATGTGCGGAGACTCGGTGAGGGGCCTCATTTGCATAAGTGGCCTTATTTGCATAAATATTTGCATAATGTTACCATACACTAATTTTTAGTAAATATGCCTCTTCATGAGTGTATGGATAAAGAAAGACTAAAAGATTTCTACATTACTATAATCCAGTGCCAACCGCCAGGCACATTAGGAACTACTACAAACGCTGCCCATTTAGAACCCATAGCAAACCCGCCGTATCCTGACAGCATTACCAGGACTCACAAAACACCATACCCTACCTATCAAAAGGCAACACTGCAAATATTAAACCAATACATTTCAGAGAATACTGGGGAAAGAGAACAAGTGGCAATGTCAAATAGGAATTACATAAACAGACTACCTCAGCTCAGTTACACATGCAGAACATAGACCATCACCAAACAAGGAATCACAATTTAGAAACAGGAAGGCAATAATTAAACTTGGAACCCCAAAAGCCAAACTTGGAATGTACAACAACACTGTAGAAATAAAACTATAAATTAATTTACTCTTGTACCAAACAAAGCGCAGACGTTAATGATGCACATTTCCCAGAGCTTTCATATTCCAGTTAATAAATGCAAAATAAAGAGATATCTTTCTACCTTTTGTGCATTTTTTTTCAGTTGCAATTGGTCCAGCCACTTTCTTCTGGTTTCTTCATGTTTTCTGCTAACTCTCCATCGTCTGCTGTCCATTTCTCCTTTCTTCTCTCTTCTAGTTTTTTTTCCAATCTCTCTCTCTACACCTGCTTTAACATACTGTCAGACGGGTGCCTGGGTGAGAATGTTCACAGTCTTGGCAAAGGCATATATCAATATGATTTGCAAGGGATTGTGGGAAATGCAGTCCATTCACACCAGACACAGTCGCTCACATTAATTAGTTGTGCTTGAGTGTAAAGCCAATAAGATATTTATTTATGGGGTTATTTCTCCCAACACAGATATGCTTGGTAGCACATAAAACAGGATACTTGCTTTCAGTGTTAAACTTAGAAAAACAAAATCAGGAAAACAACAGCTGAACTTGTCAGGCAATCAAATCAAAAGAATAAAGACCTGGTTGGTAACAAAACTGGTCTTTTCTGAAGGCTCTAGCTAATATTTTCTTAGCAGTGCATCAACAACAAGCAAAACCCACAAAGTAGGGAAAAACTGTTCTTTTCAGGTTAACTTCTTAAATCTTCACACATAGACTCAGAAGTGATTCCCCCAGAGCTCACAAGCAATTAGGTAAGGCTCAATTGCTAGCAGTTACCCAGCTGAAACCCCTTAGCTGGCTTACTTTCTACTGCCTGGCTCAAAATCCTACTCAGGAGCTTTTCAGAGTAGATTAAAGAACAAGTTTGTATTTCTTTGTGATGGTTGTTGTACTTTGTAACAGCAAATTACCAAAGGAGTTTAGACAGAGAGCAATCCATGTATTCACAGCCTGTATCTACCACCTCTCCCCCTTCTTCAACAATCATGGGTTCAAAATCATGGATTGGCACAGAGGAATTTCTCAATGGAGCACTTTCAGGAGAATACTTGTTTCCCTGCTGTCTTTCAAGGGTATAGCTAGGGCATAGATCAGTGTTCATACCTGAGCTTCCATTGCTGTTAGAGTTCCTCTCTAAATAGCCTGGCCAGTATGTAGTCCAGTTCTTATGTCTAGCCTTCCAATCCAGATCCCTGGACACTGGATCTCTCTTCACATACCTTCTGGCACGGGTCCTAGGGTCCCTTCCAAGTGCAGCCGTCTCCCTCACAGGTACCGTCTGGAGATTCCTAGCTCTGCAGCACCACTCCTCTGGTTTTCCCCAGTCCAATGGTGTATGCTGGCCTTTTGAATGTCTCCCAGTATACGTACTGCTCTGGACTCCTTTAGACCTCCCAAATGCTTTTCTCTTCTTTCTTCCAAACGGTTTCTTGCCCGCTCTGTCTGTCCGCTCTGGCTTCTGCTTCTGATGATCCTTCAGATGATGAAGCTGTCCAAGATGAGGATCTCCAAGATGAAACCGAGGATGAAGATCATTCTCTGTAGAATAAACTCTACCTTTATTCTGCTTAGATGAGTGCTCCACCCTAGCACAGCGCAGCTGTGCTGAATCAGGCCCTGCCCTTTGAGATGAGTGCTTGGGGATTACCTCATAGCCCTCCTGATTGAACACACGTTTCCCCACTTCAGCTCCTCTAATGGCTGTTGGAAACCTGGTGCATTCTGGGACTGGTAGTCTTTTATGGAAATCTTCTGTTTTCTTATTTCTACCAGAACTGACAGGTTGCTTGTTCAGAGTCACTTCACCTTTACTATAGCTCTTTCCTGAGCTATGATAAGCTTCCTTATCACAATACTAATCTTTCTCCTTTTGCTCTTTCCTCATTCCTATTTCATCCACACAAATTTTACCCCTCCATCCTCAAACCCCACTTACTCTCCCAATACCCGGCCAATTGTAGATTTTTCATCCCTCCCACACAAAATATTTTTCCCCTCTCCATTTTACTCTCGCAGCCCAATCCCATTCTAATCCTCCCCCAACATCAGCTCCCTTCTAGTTCCAGTCTCACCCAGCATCCATTCCCTTCCAGTCCCTGCATCAGCCCATTTCCAGTCCTAGCCCCCCATCAGCACATTTCCAGTCCTAGCTCCCCCATCCATTTCCAGTCCGAGTCCCTTCATCAGCTCATTTCCAATCCTAGCCCCCCATCAGCCCATTTCTAGTCATTTCCTAGCCCCACCATCAGCCCATGTCAAATCCTAGCTCCCCTCCACTCAGCCCAATTCCAGTCCAAGCCCCCCCATGAGCCTACTTCCAGTTCTAGCCCCTACATGAGTCCATTTCAATTCTAGCCCCCCCGCCACAGCACATTTCAAATCTTAGCTCCCCCCAACATCCCATTTCCAGTCCTATCCTAGCTGCTCCATCAGCCCATTTTCAGTCCTAGCTCCCTTCCCTCACAGCCCATTTCCATTCCAAGCCCCCTCCCCATCAGCTATTTGCAGTTCAAACCTCCCCTTCCACTCAGCCCATTTCCAGTCCTAGCAACCCCCCAACCCATTGCCAGTCCTAGCCCCCCATCAACCCACTTCCAGTCCTAATCCCCCATCACCCCATTTTCAGTTTAAGCCCCCCTATAACCCATTACCAGTCCTAACCCCCCATCAGCCCACTTCCAGTCCTAACCCCATCAGCCCATTTCCAGTCAGCCCCCCATAGCCCATTGCCAGTCCTAACCCCCCCATCAGCCCACAGCCCATTACCAGTCCTAACCACATCAGCCCACCTCAAGTCCTAACCCCTCCCCATCAGCCCATTTCCTGTCCTAGCCCCCCCATAGCCCATTACCAGTCCTAACCCCCCCATAGCCCATTACCAGTCCTAACCCCCATCACCCCATTTCCAGACAGCCCTCATCAGCCCACAGCCCATTACCAGTCTTAACCCCCCATAGCCCATTACCAGTCCTAACCCCCCCAACAGCCCACAGCCCTCCTCAAGTCAAGTCATAACCCCCCCATAGCCCATTTTCAGTTCTAACCCCCCATCACCCCATTTCATGACATCCCCCATCAGCCCACTGCCCATTACCTGTCTTAACCCCCCATTGCCCATTACCAGTCCTAACCCCCCCCCAACAGCCCACAGCCCATTACCAGTCCTAACCCCAACAGCCCACCTCAAGTCCTAACCCCACCCCCTCAGCCCATTTCCTGTCCTAGCCCCCCCTAGCCCATTATCAGTCCTAAACCCACCATAGCCCATTACCAGTCCTAACCCCCCATCACCCCATTTCCAGACAGCCCCCATCAGCCCACAGCCCATTACCAGTCTTAACCCCCCATAGCCCATTACCAGCTCTAACCCCCCCAACAGCCCACAGCCCACCTCAAGTCAAGTCCCAAACCCCCCCCCCCCCCATAGCCCATTATCAGTCCTACCCCCCCCCCCCCACCGGCTCATGGAAAATTAAAAAAAAAATCCCAAACCTGGCTGCTGCCGCTGCCGCTGCGGTAGCAGCAGAATGGAGTGTCCCGCGCGGCCCCCTCTGCCCGGCTGAGCTCTCCCCGCCCGGCTGAGCCCCTCTGCGCCAGCTTTCAGATACGTGAAGGGAAAGTGTCTCCCTCGCGTCTCTGTTAAGCCCGTAGGGGCAGATGGGAAATTTCCCATCAGCCCCTGCTTCCCATCAGCCCCTGCGGGCTTAAAAGAGATGCGAGGGAGACACTCTCCCTTCGCGTATCTGAAAGCCGGCGCAGAGGGGCTCAGCCGTGCCGGGAGAGCTCAGCCGGGCAGAGGGGGCCCTGCGGGACACTCCATTCTGCCGCTACCGCGGTGGCAGCAGCCAGCTTTTTTTTTTTTTAATTTAATTTTTAAAAAAGCAGAAACGCGGGGCCCTGTGCAAAAAACATTCTTGCTCAATGTACGGGCCGGCCCTGCTAACTTGAACCTTGCGAAAATGAAATTGTGCCAAATCCTGTGCAGAAAAAGTATCAAGATTAACCCAGCTGTAGAAAGAGAACTAAACATTGTTATTCTGCCAACCTTTCAGAAAAATCAGTATAAAAAACATACTGGGACAAAGGAGAAATTGGGGAGTTTATTGAGCTCTGCCACGGAGGTGACAGTGTGCTGAATTGTCCCATTTACCTTTCTCTTCTGTCTATTCCTTATACAGTAGCTACCGTGTACCTGTAAGTGACTGTGTTAGAGAATTTGTGTGTGAAGAATTTATGCTGAGAAAAGGATCTTGTATAATAAAGATTTTGTGAGTATTGCTGAGAAATTGGTCACTGTGTACATCCTCCATGTAAGGTGAGACAGCGGCCCTAGCAGCCCTTAGGCCCCTTACAACCTCAATGGTGGAATAAGCAACATGAACCTGGCGATTGGGGCGAAATCCCTCCCAGAGGCCAGGGCCTGGGGAAGGTAGGTCCCTGCTGCCTGATCCAGGCCCCGGCTGCCCAGTCATGGGCCGAGAGCAGGGAAGAAGATGGTCAGCGCCGCGGGTGATAGGGGAGCCTGTGGGGAGGATATCCCGCAGGCATGCAGAGGCACACCAGGCTGTCCTCGGGCCCAATTCTGAATGCCACGGGAATGTTTTGCTCCTGCATTACAGAGTCGAGTCCTAATGGGCCCATCCTGTTCGGGGTTGTCCGGACGGTCCAGAAGTGCCCCTTTCTGAATCAGGCTCCACATTACTGTTACTATAGGATTTTATAATCAACATTAATATGTGCACCCTTCCCATATGCTCTACCTAAACTTCACCCCTGTGCACACCCACAATGAAATTAATGCTCAAACCTTTACACTAGATGTGATTTTATAAGAGGCTATTTATGTGTGTAAACAATCACTTATGCTCATAAAAGACTAAATGACCCCTTGTAAAATTACACACACATACACACACATACACACACACACACATACACACACACACGCTGTTTAAAGTAGCATTTCTCAATTCGACTTCTGTTGAGCTGTGAAACAAGCTGAGAAGCAATGGTCCGTTGAAGTGATCTATATATTTGCATCTGATTCACAACTTCTTATGTTTTTTTCATATTCTCTCAAGCATTTTACAGCTTTTTCCCAATTCTGAATACCACTAACAGTAAATGCATCCTCAATTTCTTGGTCAATTTTAGGCCTTTGCCTATATAGAAATGGTAGTGTGTGCAGAACAGTTAACCAACTGAACTCTTTGAATGCATTTCACTGAACTGTGCCGTCTGTTGTTCCAGGTACCTTTTAAGTAGCCTCTGGTTGATAAGGTCTGGCAAACTTTATGCAGCTTTTGCTGAAGTAGTGGGTGGCAACAAAACTTTCCAGAGTGAATATACAACAGTAACCAAATCAACAAATATTTTTGTCGGAAGTTGTAGCCATGGGAGGAAATCCTCTCTTGAAGCGTAACTTCCCTTTTATTCAAAATATGGTTAAAATTACCAGTGAAAAATTGTGAAATATGCACACTAATCAGTGCTATATCACAATAACATAATAATCTGAAATACTAATTGGCACGAAAACTTCACAGTTGAATCCACGCGCCACTATCGCAGTTAGAAGAACGATAGTGGCTACAACTTCCGACAAAAATATTTGTTGATTTGGTTACTGTTGTATATTCACTCTGGAAAGTTTGGTTACTATATATGTTGGAGTGAGGGTTAAAGTTTGTGTTTGAAGTAGTGGGTGGCAGCAACACGACCTAAGACAAGATCGGTTTTATTTTTTCAACCTCATTAGGGGGCCTGTTTTATCTTTAGTCAGTTCTGTAAGTGGTACTGATTGTGTTTCTGTTATATCTATTATTAATCCCAATAATACAATCCCAATAATACAAGTCGATTAAAACCAATCCCAATAATACAAAGAATCATCCGCCCAGATCCCCCTTCATCTCAAATGCATATTGGCATCAATACAAAAATAAATCATCACAGGCTAATACATATAAAACCCACTACACTCGCCCATCCACACACTCAACCGACAACCATTCAAACTTTGTCCTGTATATTAATAAATGCAAGATCTATGAAAAATAAACTACCTATTTCATTGACTTACTAAAAGATCAAAAGCCAGACATCCTATGTGTTACTGAAACTTGGCTAACCGACTCTGATGTTGTTTACCTAAACCAACTCAACACGAACAACTATGACATATCTCATACACACAGAAACTCTAAAAAAGGAGGTGGTGTCCTTATAATGACAAAAAAAGAACTAAAGGCTAAACCACATCCATCTGATCTCCCAAATAACATTGACACCCTCATCTTAAAAATAGCTCATTTCAAAATTTGCTTATTATACAGACCACCGGATCAAAAATCTGAAAACTTAGACGCCCTAATAGAACTCGTCAGCTCATCCACAGTCTCCAACCCTATAATATCACTAGGAGATTTTAACCTCCCATCCCTGCCCCCCTCACACTCAGCTCTTTTCCTGGAATCATTAGCAGATATGGGTTTCCTCCAAATAATTAATACAAAGACACATAAGAAAGGTGGAACCCTTGACCTAGTCTTTCTACCAGAAGCTTTCCAAAAACATTTTAACCAGTCATCGCTTGAGTGTATACCCATTCCTTGGTCAGACCACCACCTGATCAAATTCACCTTAGCCTACACTGGAAGAAACAACAAAAATAACCTACAAATTACCCCTCCACCTAGATTCACAAAATTTAACGCTAATGAATTCATTGATCTAACTATTCCCTATCTCACCCTTGTACCAACTGACCTAGATGAAGCAGTCGCAACTTGGCACAATACAATTAACAATGCAGCTGCATATAAACAATCCATCAAGAAGAAAAGCTACTCTAGAATAGGAGATGCCCCCTGGTTCAACAGCACCTTAAGACGAATGAAGAGAGAATTGAGAAATATTGAATCTAAATGGCGCAAATCCAAATCCATCTCTTCTTATGACGCTTATCACAGCCACCTTAAAAAGTACAAAGAAGCTTCAGACGGCGCAAAGAAAAACTACCACACAACTATACTAACCAAATCCATTAATAGACCAAGAGAACTTTTCAGTATCGTCCAAAACTTAACTAATAACTCATATGGGACCAGCAACGATACTATTGATATCTCTGCCCAGACTCTAGCAAACCACTATATAAATAAATCAAAAACATTTGCATTCACACCAAATCCTCTTTCACTTTCCCACCAACATCAATTAGAAAAATGGTCTGACTTCCACTCTATAACCAAAGACACTCTTAAGATGACTATTTCAAACCTGAACACTACGACCTCTCAACTTGATCCATGTCCGGTAAACTGGATCAAGCATACCCTCTCTACACTATCCCCCTTTATCCTTCCTATAGTCAATCTGTCGCTGCGCCAAGGATACTTACCACCTTCCCTCAAACATGCACAAATCCGACCGATAATCAAAAATAACACCCTCGACAAACTATCACCCAATTCCTACAGACCTATCTCTAGCATTCCATTTATGGCTAAACTGATTGAAAAGGTCGTTCAAACTCAAACACAAGATCACATAGAAACCTCAGCCCCCCTTGATGACCAACAATATGGCTTTCGCCCCTATCATGGTGTAGACACTCTATTAACAGTACTCCTCGATACCTTAACACGAGGTATTGATAACCCTAAACAAGCTTTCATTCTCCTCTTTCTAGACATCTCTGCAGCGTTTGACAGTGTACACCATGCTGTAATGCTTAACAGACTAAAACAAATAGGAATCCACTCAACTGTACATAATTGGTTCACCTCATATCTAACTGATCGAACCCAAACCATCCGAAATAACACAGAAACATCTAAAACATATAAACAGGAAATTGGTCTCCCACAAGGCTCCGCCCTCTCTGCCCTCCTATTTAATATATATATTCAACCAGTCTGCAACATTTTCAAGAAATTTAAAGTCCACTATCACATATATGCAGACGATATGATGATGTACATACCATTCACAATCCCAACACTCCCATTACAACTGTTAACAGAATGCTTCTCTGAATTAGCAAGCTGGCTAAAAGACCACAATCTCCATATCAATCATTCTAAAACAGATATATTAATAGTAACTAAAAATCAATCCTACATACCTCCAACACACATCACTCTCCAAAATCACAACATTACTATAAAAAATGAAGTAAAATACCTAGGTGTCACCCTTGACTCACACCTTAGTATGGACACACATATTAGAAACATCACTAAGAAAATCTACTTTAAACTCAAAATTTTAAAACAATTACGTCCTCTTGTACTTCTACATGATTTTCTGAGCATTATCCAGGCTATCATCACACCACACTTTGATTTCGCAAATCTCACCCTACTAGGAACAACAAAACAAAACATTAAAAGACTCCAACTTGCCCAAAATGCAGCAGCAAGAATTGTAATGAAGGTTCCACCATTTGAACACATTACCTCTATACTAGCAAACCTTCACTGGCTCCCAATTCAATCCAGAATAAATCACAAATTGATTATCACTACATTTAAGACATTAAATACAATGGCCCCAGTCTCTTTAACAAAACTTATCATTAAAGACACATCCCAAACTGCGCTACGGAGAGGCCACACGAATAAAATTAGGATCCCGAAAGATTTCACAACTACCAAAAAAACAACTAATAAAAAAGCGTTTTCTCATGCAGCTCCCACCCTATGGAACTCCCTCCCCGAAGAAATAAGAGCACTAAATGATGCAAAGGAACTCCGCAAGAAATTAAAAACATATTTATTCATCTCCCATTTCGGCAAACTAGAAAATACCTTACCACTAACAGGAAATGGTTAATAGCGACCTCAGGGTACACCAACTCCAATTATTCTATCTAACTACAATTAAAGTCGATTAAATAACTATTTGTAAATCCTGTAAATAGATATATGTAAATAGTTCAAAATATGTAAATAGTTCAATTGTTATTTAACAAATTATTTACCATATTTAGTCCAATCATGTTTAATGTATTTAGCAAAATTGTACCTAGTTAATTAATGTTTCATGTATTTAGCAAAATTGTACCTAGTTAATTAATGTTTCATGTAAAACAGACCTGTTAATCTGTTCATTCCTTGTTCACTGTAAACCGCACCTGATCTGTGGAAGGTAGCGGTATATAAGCAACTGTTAAATAAATAAAATAAATAAATATCTTCACCTCTTTTGATTTTGCTTTTGAAATAGCCTGTAATGGGAAGGAGCAGATTGACCTATCAGGGGTTTGGCTATGCTCTGGTGGGCTGCTCAAGCAGGCCAGTGGTTGGCAGGACAAAATAACAGCCAATGCAAGTTTTCTGTTGACAGCTGATGAAGTCAAGGATGGCTTTCCTTGTAGATACCCACCTATTTCTGCCTGCTTCAGTTGTTCCCTCTGTTTCTCATCTTCCCAGTGGCGTACCAAGGGTGGGGCGGTGAGTGTGGCCAACCCCAGGTGCCAGCCAAGAGGGGAGTGCACCCCTGCCAGGCCCACACTTCCAAGGCAGCACGGCAAGTTTACCTTAAAGCCAGGTGGTTTGCCATGCTACATCTAATCCAAGGCTGTTGGCTCTTCTCTCCCAGCAGAAGTCTCGCAAATTGCAAGACTTCAGCACAGGAGAGAAAAGTCATTGGGCATGGATTGGAGGCAACATGGCAGGCCACTCAGCTTTAAGGTAAGCTTGCCACACTCCCTCGGAAATGTGGGCCCGTGGGGCAGGGTTGGGGGCGGGGGTTAATTGCACTGCTCTGTGGTGCGTCACGGGGGTATTGGCCACAAGAGGGGGCTAGGGGGCTGGGAACACCACCACATCTTCCACTCCCCATGGGTTTCCCCTGCCCTTCCCCTCCATCTGCTGTAGCAAGCTAAATCCAAGCCAGGTTTGATGTCTGAAGCTGCAGCAGCCACAATGAAATGAAATTGAAAAGAGGTGCAGAACCAGCCTTCAGTACATGCATGCTGAAAGCAATGCTGGCCGGACCCTTCCAAAGCAGATGTCCTTTATACGTAGGGGCAGGACTGGCAATGCTTTCAGCACACCTTTTCTAAAGGCTAGCTGCGTGCATCTCTTTATTTTCATTTCATCGTGGCTGCTGTCAGTTCAGATGTCAGACCCAGCTCAGATTGCAACTAGCTGCAAAAGATAGGACTGGGAAAGGGAGATGCTAGACTTGGGAGGATAAGTGAAGGGGTTGGAGAGATGGTACTGGACATGATGGAACAACAGGGGGGGGGGGAAGGGGAGGCAGGGTGCAGGGTATGAGCAGCAGCAGATGACAGGTTCTTCTCTGTCAAAACGTTGACAAATCTAGCTTGCACAGGGCAGCACATCAGAGGCTCCAAGAGTATGGCAACAGCAGGAGACATTGCTGCATAATACCCGTCATACCTAATTTTATGTGAGTCGAGCTCCTTCCTTGTGTACCAACAGTCAGCAGTACTTACTTTGATTTCACTTAAGTGCCCAGTGCTGCTGGAAGTCGTGACCAGAGGAAGGATCTCAACTCACATAAAATTAAGTACGAAGTTTCTATGGCCATGTCTCCTACCATATTGGAGAGAGGAGATACTGCATTGTTTGTGGGGAGAGAGTGATGATGCACTATTGTGGAAGGAAGGGGAAGGAAAGAGGGGAGATTGTTGTATGGATAATGGGCTACTACTGTATGTAAAAAAATCCCCTCGGCCACTATGTGCCCAATTCTGAGACGCGGGTTACGGAGCTGCGCATCCCAGTGGGATGTGAAGCCTCGCAAACTGTCTGTGCCCGATTCCCACTCTGGCTCTCCCCATATGTCCTGAGCAGCAGGTTGGGGAGAGCCGGTGGGGGGGGGGGGGAGGGGGTGAGATCTGGGCAGAGTGGGAGCAGGCCAGCACGGCAGGATGTACAGGACCGATTCAGGTCACGGCTCTGTACGTCCTGCGGGGTCCATGGGGACATGCTGCTTATTCCACCTCAAAGTCGCAGCAGCCAGGGGAGGCCTACGGGGAAGATATCCCCGCAGGAAGGCATGCTGGGCCATCCTCAGGCCCGATTTTGATTACGACAGGAACGTTATTTTTCCCACGGTCCAGAATCGGGTCCTAATGGGCCTGTTTTGCTTGGGGCCATCTCGACGGCCCAGATGTGCCCCTTTCGGAATCAGGCTCCACGTTCCTGCAACCTTCCTCTGGTAATAGGTTTGTTTCATTTCATTTTTAGCTGTCTTCTGAAAGAAACAAAAATGAAACAAGAATGCCTCAGTACTGGCTCTGTTTGTCCATCTGTCTAGCTCTGATCCTTTTCTCAGCACAGTGTTCAATGACAATGGAGAAAGCAAATTGAATGTTAGGAATTATTAGGGATGGAATGGAGAATAAAAACAGTGAATATCATATGCCCATGTGTTGATCAACAGTATTGTATTCACTTTTGTCAACTCATCTTAAAAAAGGCAGAGGGACCAAAGAAGGTTCCTAAGCAATTAGGCACTATCAATCCTTAGGAGTAAACACTAAGGAATTTGTATGTTCCTTTGCATCCACCAGGTACTTTCTAGTGACCCAGACTGGCCACTGTTGAAGACAAGATTCTGGGCTTGATGGACCTTTGGTCTGACCCAACATGGCACATCACATGTTCTTATGTCGCAGTGTGCTGAAACAGTTTCCCTTATTATTAACTTTACAAAAAAAAAGAATATTAAAAATTTCATGTTACAATGACACAATGTCCTTACTCTAAAATAATACACAAAATCCTCAGCACCAAAACAATACTAACTCACAGAACTATCACAGGAATAACTCTTTATATCAAAGAGGGAGCACTACAAATATTACACTAGGCTTCAGACTACTTTCTACTGGGAAAACAGAACAAGGTGGACTGCAGCAGATTCCAACAATCTACAAACTAGCAGAATACCATACCTTCATCATACACATTGAACATGCACAAACTTTTAGCAAATGCAGATATGGGAACACAAATGATCCTTTAACAATAATTAATAAATATCTTCAAAGAAAAGATATGTATTGTCTCTAGATCATATTCTTATGACTCCCAATAGCTAATTTTTCTCTGTTTCTTCTTTTGTGGAACATCTTTGATTTTTCTTACTTGGTTTTTGGAAATGTGCACCTCCAATATCTTGTGTATTTATAGAGATGTACCAACAAAGGGGAGAAGGTTGCCTTCCGCAAAAAATACACAAAGGGGGAGCGGAGAGCAAGAACCACAGCCCACACCAAAAAAATATAATTGAAAAACTTTATTTGGAGACTGTCACCAGCTCTCCTTAAACCCCCGAGTAGAGGTTAAGGGAGTGGGTTTTTCCCTATTGAAATAGCTGTTTTACAGATCCTGGAGCAATGCCCCTTGGGAAATGTAGTCTTTTCACCTAATCAATAAGGAGCAGTTGTGGAGGGGGGGCGGAGCCTGATGTCCAGCGGGTTAGACGCTTCGCGCTGAAGCTCCCGAGAGGCCTACTCAGAATCCTGACTTAATACCTACATAAACTTAATATTTTGCTCCGAACTTACCGGGGTACCTCGGGGGGGGGATGGCGGCCCACAAACCAGCGCGCTTAGACTTCGGGTCTCCCTCTTCTTCACACGGAAAACGCTCCAAAACAGAGTTGTCTTCCCCACAAAAGATAGTTCCACTTCGGGAAAACCCCGAAATGCAACAGGAGATCTTGGAGGAAATACGCGGTGTGAAGGAACTGGTACAGTCCAACGGAGAAGCGCTCCGAGCCATGCGAGAAGATTTCGGTATGCTTCAGGACCGGCTTGAAGGTCTTTCACTACGGCAGGACAACATGGCGGGGGTCCTCGACTCGCACGCGGTGCGCTTGGTGAAACTGGACAAGGCTGAGCGTCAGATACAGAATCTTCAAAAAGAGTTAGAGGATAGCAATAATCGAGCCCGTCGCAACAATGTAAGGCTCATTGGAGTACCGGAGGGGGCGGAAGCAGGAGATATAAGAGAATTCCTGGTCAAAACTCTTCCCTCCTTGCTGAAGATCACTTTTCACAGAGATCTGGAAATTGACCGAGCACATCGTGTTCCTACCAACATGGCGCTCAATCGGACGACCCCCCGGCCTATCATCTTTCGATTACTGAGATATCAGCAAGTTGAGCAAATTCTAAATGCTGCCCGGGCGAATCATCATCTGGAGTTTGAAAGTCATAAAGTCTCCTTCTTCCCTGACTTGGCAAAGCCCACAGTTGACCGTCGGAAGAGACTTCTTGCTTTTCGCCCTAGACTTCAACAGCTACAGGCTCGCTATGGCCTATTGTATCCAGCGAAGCTCAGAGTGACTCTCCATAACCAAACTAGAACCTTCGAAGATCCTGATCTACTAGCAACATTTTTAGATTCCAAAGAAGCAGACCAGATGCGCTAATCCAACAACTTGGATCTGTAATCCGCCGGATCTGCCCGCCATTTTGAATGGCCCGACGCGGTGATCACAGCCTGGAACAGAGACTGCCTGGACTTTTCTTTCTTTCTATATAACTTTCTTGGTCTCCTATCCCTCCATGATGTGCACCTCGGTTGGATTCGGAACACGCACAGCTATACAGGTTATATGTTTCAATTTAGGCCTTCTCTGGGGTTTCTCCCCGCAGACATATGGTCGCCAGTAATTTCTGGGGTTCTGCTTCTTCTCTAATGCACTTCGGTGCTGATTTTTTTATATGGGGCGCTTCATTGTTTTTCATTAGCTTATTTTCTATCATGTCATGTGTACAGCCATATACAGTTAATATGAGGGACATTGTGAAATTATGTGCGTTATCATGTTCTTTCTCAGAATTTTTAACCCTTCTGAATGGCCTTATGTAAGATCTTATCACTGAACGTAAAAGGCATCAATAGTCCAATCAAAAGAAAGAAAATCCTTAGCTATCTTAATCATGAGCATGCTGATTTAGTGTTTCTTCAGGAAACGCATTTAAACTCCGCTGAAACACTGAAACTTAATGCTAAGCCTTACATGGTGGCTGCCTACTCTCCCGCCGTTTCCAAACGGTGTGGGGTAGCCATCTTGGTTAAGAAGTCTTTGCAAGCTACTGTAATGGATACTAGCTCTGATAAGGAGGGTAGATGGGCCCGTGCACACCTTAAGGTTGGAGATAGTGAATTCACGTGTATTTGTATTTATGCTCCGAATGTGGATAACCCTGCTTACTATGCAAGTATTGCGCAGTTGGCACAGGCCTCTGCCAATACTCCATTAATACTTGGCGGCGATTTCAACCAAGTACTTGATCCTTTGATAGATAGACTGCCGCCTAGAGCGAATGATCCACCCAAGAGTCTTGATACCCTTACAGCTCTGATGAAAGATCTTGCGTTAGTAGATATATGGAGGCTGCTTCACCCCTCCGACTTAGAGTTCACCTTTTTCTCAGCCCCCCATCACTCACAATCTAGAATAGATTTTTTTCTTATCTCCAAAGCACTGATATCCCAAGTGGACACGGCTAGGATTCATCCTCTCCATATTTCAGATCATGCTGCCATATCTTTCTCATTACATGTCACTACGCAAGGTGAACATCCCCGTGCTTGGTTTTTTGATAGATCCCTACTAGACCAAAAAGATTTTCAGGTTGACATAAAGGCCGCTATCCAAGACTACTTTCATTTTAATTCACCCCATGACACTGCGAGCTGGGCTTGGTGGGAGGGTTTCAAGGCATCTATCCGTGCAACTATAACTAGCTATCAAATTCGACAGGGGAAACAAAGAAAGCAACATTTACTGATTCTAGAACAACAGATACAAGCTGGAGAGCGTCTCCTCACGTCCCGTACAGACCCATGTATTTTACTTCGCTTACAACGCCTTCGTTTTCAATACAATCAGCTTTTATATACCTCTGCTGCTAAAAATATTGAATCACAACAAGGGATGTACTATCGGGAAAATAACCGTGCTGGCAAATTGTTAGCCAATGCCCTGAAAGGTCAAAAAGAAGCCAAGCGTGTTACCGCTCTCCGCAATCCGTCGGGGGGAGCTTGGTCACTAAAGATACAGAAATATTAGAACTCTTTCGTGATTTTTATACTCGGCTTTATCAATCTGAATGTGACTTCGAGCCAGAAGCATTTGAACGATTACTATCAGGGGTACAACGGCCGACCCTATCTGACGAAGATAGAGAGGCCATGGACAAACCATTCACTTTATCAGAAATTCAATCTGCACTCAAGAGATGTGCCACAGGTCGAGCCGCAGGCCCGGACGGTCTCCCAGCTGAATTCTACAAAACTTTTAACGCTGACTTAGCTCCGTTTTTGAAACTTTATTTTTCTGCTCTGGCCGAGGAGGGATCTCCTTCTGGATCCTTCTCAATGGCAAATGTAGTAGTTTTTGAGAAAGAGGGGAGAGATCCGCAACTAACAGCTAATTATCGTCCAATTTCCCTACTAAACGCAGACTATAAAATATTTGCCACCATTCTCTCCACCCGGCTCTCTGACAAGATGTCTACTTTAATACACCCAGATCAATGCGGTTTCATTCCCGGTAGATCAACTGCTGATAATGCTAGGACTCTATGTCATGTACTGACTGCCGCAGTTAATCTTGATCGACCATTGGTTGGCCTCTCACTTGATGCTGAGAAGGCCTTCGACCGCTTAGAATGGCCCTTTTTGTTTGCAACTCTCCGCTGGTACGGATTCGGAGAAGGCTTTCTCCGTTGTCTCCAAATCATGTATGCACAGCCTACAGCTAGTATCTGTGCTAATGTTTTAAAGTCTCAGCCATTTCCCCTGCAACGCGGTACTCGCCAGGGATGCCCACTGTCTCCACTTCTTTTCGATCTCGCACTCGAACCCTTAGCTTTACTAATCCGGCAATCCAAGGATATTCATGGAGTCCCCTTCTCTCATAGGGAAATCAAAATTTCAGCATATGCTGATGACCTTATGCTCTTTGTCTTCCTAGACTCAGTGCCGGCTGTCCTAGAGCAAATTGGTAAATATTCACAACTCTCGGGCTATAAGATAAATTGGACCAAATCGGTAGCCTTTCCACTAAATCCTCTGATCCATCAGGCAGATATGCAATCCTTTCCCTTTTTATTGCAACCTCGCATGGTCAAATACCTTGGGGTGCACTACTGCTCTCCTTTGGAAGACACCATCACCTTTAATGCCAAAGACTTAACCTCTAAGGTCCGGGCGCTTACTCAACGCTGGACTCCTTTAACACTTACTTGGTGGGGCCGCCTAGAAACCATTAAAATGATGATTGTTCCCAAAGTGAACTACATTTTAGAAATGCTGCCATGTCTCCTACCTCGACGTACATATAAAGATTTAGAGGGTCTTCTGACTAGATACTTATGGCAAAACAAGACACCTAGGATAGCGAAACATAAGTCACAAGCAGATAAAGAAAATGGTGGTGTCAGATTCCCTGATTTCCTGAAATACCACCATTCTTTTCTTCTCAAACAAGGCGCTCGTTGGCTGGAAGACCCAACACCAAGTAGACCAGTGTGGCTAGATATAGAGGAGGACCTTTGCAAACCAATTCCTCTTACTTATCTCCCTGGTATGACTCTCCCATCAGACTCCCACTATCCACCAATGCTCTTAGACACTTTAGGTGCCTTTAATACCCTTGAGCAATCTCTAGACTCCCGACTTTGTCCGCTAGATAGACTCCCGCTTTGGCACAATGCTCGATTTCAAATACAAAATAAACCGAAGGCGTGGAGCCCCTGGTACACTAGGGGCATTTGGATCCCTAACCAGCTGTTCTATGATGGTCGCTGGAAAACTTTTAGCGAATTACAAATTGAATTTGGTCTCCCAGCGAAACACTACTTTCAGTTGGTGCAACTTCAGCATTGTCTTCGGAGTGCTAAGGTGCTCCCGCCATCGGAAACCCATACCCAAGGATTGTCGGAGATTATCCGATCTATCGGGAGCTTATCGGGTGTGGCATCTAACTTTTACAAAACTTTATGTAATACTGTAAATAGAGGCACTCCTACAGCACAGAAATCCTGGGAGCGGGAAATGCATGTAACTTTGACCCCGGAGCAATGGAGCCTAGTCTGGAGCAAGGTGACACGGGTCTCTCGATCCGCCTCACTCACTCAGACACTTTTCTTTCTAGCCCACCGATGTTTCTATACTCCTGACAGGTTAGCCAAATGGAACGCCACCCAGAGCAATAGATGCTGGACATGCCATGCGGCCATTGGTTCACTAACTCATGTTATGTATGAATGCCCCGCATTACAGTATTACTGGAGTCGGGTCTGGGGTCATATTCAATCTATTTTGCACTTTCAAGAGCCCCTCTCTTGGAAGATAGTGGGACTCCGCTCAGCTGCGGGGATCCCCTCTCTTCCCAAATCGGCTTACTTCCTTTTAGACTTTATGCTGGGCATAGCTATTTCCCTAATTACGAAATACTGGAAAAATAGCTCCCATCTGAGCCCCAATGAATGGTGGAATCATGTCTGTCTCTACAGTAAATATGAGCAAATACCTCGTATGTTAGCTTCTTCCGCTCAGACCCCCCACCACTTGTCTAAATGGAAGATGCTCAACGACTATGTTCAAACTGCTAAATGCTCTCATCTGACTGTTTAAATCTGTGTAAATCTCTGTCACATGATCATTCTGTATCGCAGATACTATTTCTGTTTGTTTTGATGTACAATTACTGTTGTTTGTAAGCGCTTATATGATGATACTTATCAGCTTAGAGAAGAAGCATAGGGGTGGGGGGTAATTGGGGTTGCTTTTCCTTATTGTATGCTTGTATTTGTTTCCTTTGGTGTGTTGTTTCTTTTTGCTTGTTGTAAAATGAAAATAAAAGTTTAAAAAAAAAAAAAAAAAGGAGCAGTTGTGGAAAAAGTGGTTAAGCAACCAAAGGATTTTATTTCCCCTCCCGGGGTGGATTTTACCATGAACAGAAAACACAATCCAGGTATTTACTGGTATTTGGACAAACAAAAGTTCCTTAACAGAAAAAGGCTTTCTTCAGCATTAACCAAGGTGAAAACAAACATTCAAACAAAGCCACGCTGTTTCCTCACAGCTCTCTGTTTCCACATGAAATCTGTGCTGTACTCTCTTTTCAAACAGGCTTTCAACGCAATGAAATTATTCCATTGGCCAGAGATAATGTACAGTCCATTATATCTATATCTTCTCCAGTATCAATACACTCTGGTTCACAGTCCATCAATTCCTCCTGCTCATAAGGAAATGTTTGAACCGGCACTGCTGGTGCCACGCCCTTTCTTACTGCTCCAGGCTTTACACGATATGCTTGGGTCCAATACTGGCTTTCACACAAACTATCAGGCTCAGTATTCTTTTCCCAGCACCACCCTTCTGGGTACAAACAGTCACTGTAATTAAGTATATTCAAGCCTTTTGGCTTACCTTTCAGCCTTACTGGTGGAGGTTTTCTCTGGTGCTTTTGAACAGCTGTAGGTTCCCAACCTAAGCCCTGCTCATAGCATTTCACTTGCCTCCTAGGCTTTCTGTCTCTCCCGTGCTCCCCAGGATATTGCAGACAATCTCCTTTGCCCTTGTTATATCCTGTCCTCGGGGTTTCTTTCTTTCTCCTCAAGAAGGAATCCGTCTCTCCTTTCCATAGAGACTCAGGCTTACTCTGGGCATAGCTGTCTTCAGTGTAGCTCTCAATGGCTTCTCTCTCCAGCTCATATGCCTCACTTCCTGCTTCTTCAGCCAACTCTTCATTACCTCCTTCTCTGCCTAACTTACTCCACCTATTCCCCTTACTTAACTCACCTGAACCTTCTTTAATAGGGTGAATTCTGGGGCCGTGCTCAACTCCACCCCCTAGCAGGTGTCCTGCATTACCTTGTGATTCACCCCTTGACTGATAGCACCGGCGTTTCTCTTGCTTCCGTGCTTGGTTCCCACGGTAACCAGGAGCCATGTGCTTCTGTTTACAGCTCAGCTCTACTTTTGTTCCTGGCTTTTTAGCTTCATTACACGGGCTAGAAGGACCCACTATGTCACAAGACCCAACTAAAAAGGTTTTGGCCAGAAGCCTTCCTCAGGGGTCTAAAATAAACATAAACAACATGTTATACATAAAAACATGTAAGGATAAAAAAACCATGTAAAGATAAAAAACATTACAAATATTAATACATAAAAATCTATAAATTAGATTATCAAGTGAGCAAATAAAAACATACAAAGGAGTGGAACAGACCATTCTTTACATTCTATATAAAAAGTAAACAAAAGAACAATATATAAAAAACCATAGAATGTACATACAATATATTAGTATCAAAAAGATTTTAACATAACCATAAAAAATAAAACAAGGAAAAATAATCATTCTAAAAACTTACATAAAAATAAAATACATTACCAGAAAGGGATATTAAGAGGTATAAACGGGGTGGAAAAAAACACTCTTCCCAATCTATAAAATACAAATAGAATGTATAAATATATTAACCTTGTGTAGCACACAAAAAGGAAATACAAATATCACCACAAAAAATGTTTATCATCTTTACATGGTTTTTTTATCCTTACATGTTTTTATGTACAAGACCTGGCTGCGCCGCAGGGCCCCAGGTCCCGCGGCCGGCCCAGTAACCGGGTCCCCGGGGCCCGACCATGCGGTGGGCCTCTTTTGCTGTTGGGGGGGGGCTGCGGCTGGGCGGCAGGCGGGGCATCTGCGCCGGGGCTCCACGCTAGTGATGTGGAGCCCGGCGATTGGACCACGCAGGCGGCCGTGGGGGTGGGGCAGTGAGAGCAAGGGAGGATCGCCGGCTGGCGGTCTCCCTCTTCCTGCTTGCTCGCGCTGCGTGGAGGTTTGTTGGCTGGGTGGCTCCTGTTCGGGCGCACGGGTGGGTAGGCCTTGCTTCGGGCGACCGGGGGTTTCGGGTGTCGGGTTGGGTCCCGGTTTATTTCCCGCTTGCAGGAGAGCCAAATTCATAAAAAAAAAAAAAAAAATCGAAACCCGTGTCGAGCCGGCGGCCTGACTTGCCGCGTGTGTGCTGGCCTCTGTGCACGTGGTGAGGGGGGGAAGGGGGCTTGCCTTGCCATTGCCTCCCTCGGCACAGGGCATAGTGGTGTCTCACGGTGTCAGCAGGTCCTGCTTGCTGGGGTCGGTGGCGGGCGCGGCGCGGGGAGGGGCAAATAAGGGACAGGGGGGTTGTGTGCTTTAAAAAAAAAAAAATAGAAAAACTAACTATAAATAATAATAATAAAAAATCCTACCATCTGCTCAGTCTTACCAGGTTTTCAGTGCTTGGTAGTGCTGGGGACAGGGGTGTTTCATGGCTCGGCGTATTAGTGGGCGGGGTGTGGAAAAAGGGCTGCGGGGGGCTTCCCGGGGGCAGGGAGCCGCGAGGCGTGGGCTCACGCCCACCGGCCGAGCTAGGGCAGTGCGCACCGCTGCCCCGGTGCCCAGTGTGCTTTGTGGGGCCCGGCAAGGGTGCGGGTGCGGCAGGTCCAAAGGGGCCCGGGGAAGGGGCGCTGCTGGCGTGCCTCCTGCGCCCGGGTATGCGGCCGAGGGCGCAGGGCAAGGAGTGCCGGGTCCTCACCCAGGAGTTTTGGGTGGTGATGGCATGCCGGTGGCGCTTGGGGGCGGTGAGGCTCCTGGTTCCCCGGGTGTAGGTGGGGCTGGGTCCCTGGGGGTGCCGGCTGTTGGCCCGTTAGTGGAGGCGGGGGCTGGCAGGCCTTCTGGCTCGTCATCTCCCTCGGTCGAGGGGTGCCGGTCCCCCGCCGCCCCCCCCCCCCCGGTTTCTTTGGTCCTACGGGTCCGTGGGCGTATGGGGCTGTCCCGTGGGGGGGCTTGGGGCAGTGGGAGCGGGGCTGGGGTGGCTGGTTCGGAGATGGGCGGGGGGGGGGCTGGGAGCACCCCTGCATCTGATGCTGGCGGTCTTGGGTCTTCGGTATGTGGTTGGGGGGCCGGGCCGAGTGCGGCGCCTAGTACTCCTGGGGCTCTGGCTGCTGGTTTTTCTCCTTTCCCTTCGCAGGTCCTGTGGAACTCGATGCCTTCGACGTCCTTGGCGGATTCTGCTAGGCTGGCTGGCGCAGGTCCTTCGAGTCCCGTGAATGAGTTGGTTGCTGCGGCATCTGGGATGTCACCTGGGAGTGTCCAGGCGGCATCCTCCGGTGGTGTTGGTGAGTATGCGGGGGTCTCTGGCGGGGCTGTGGGAGGGGCCCTCGATTCCGTTTCGGGTTCCGTCGGGGCGACGAAAGCAAAGGCCAGGCGTAGATGGGGGCGTCGTTGTCGGCGGGCGTCTTCCTCTTCCTCTTCCTCGACGTCGTCCTCAGCCTCCTCGCGCGGCTCTGCTCCTGCGGTGGGCGAAAGCGGGGTGGGCGTTGGGACCTCCGTCGTATGCTGCGCGGAGTTGTGGGAGTGTGTTCCGCGGAAGTTGCGCCGTCGGATTAAGCGTCGCAAGTACATTGATATTTTCCATCTGCTCGACGGCCGGAAGCATTCCGGTGAGAGCAAGAAGAAGCGCAAGGAGGATGAAAAGGCGGGCAGGGTGTGCAAGGTCTCTCGCAATACCCTTAATTGGACCCATGCCTTTTTGCGCTTAGCAAGCGTCTGGGGTCACTATTTCCCGGATCAGTACGGGGCCTTGTTGGCTTATGCCGATAACATTTTGGCGGCATCCCAGGCGCATGAGGGGTGGGCCTGGTTGAATTATGACGAGGAGTTTCGGGACTGGATGGAGGAGAATAGTCACTTGTTGTGGGGGACGAAGGAGATCAATCTTTGGTTGACCCAGATGTCCGTGAAGAGGGGCGGAGCCTGATGTCCAGCGGGATGGTCGCATAACGCTGAGGCTCCCGAGAGGCCTACTCAGAATCCTGAATTAACACCGCACATACCTGGAACTTCTACTCTGGTCTTGCCGGGGCACATTGGTGAGATGGCGGGGACCAAACCCACGCGCCTGGAATTTGGATCTCCGGCGGCTTCTCACGGCAAACGTTCCAAAACTGAACCTCCGTCCCCGCAGAAGGGGCTGGCCTTGCGCGAGGGCCCCGAAATGCAGCAGGAAATCCTCGCAGAGATTAGGGGGGTCAAAGACCTCGTGCAGTCAAACGGTGAAGCACTCCGAGCGCTGCGGGAAGATCTTGGTGTGTTGCAAAGCAAGCTTGAAGGGCTTTCTTCGCGTCAGGACAAAATGGAGAGCATATTGGACTCCCATGCGGCCCGGTTGTCCAAACTCGACAAAGTTGAACGTCAGGTGCGGGCCTTGCAGAAAGAAGTGGAAGATGGCAATAATAGAACGCGCCGCAACAACATATGACTTGTGGGCATACCGGAGGGAGCGGAATCGGGAGACATGAAAGAGTTTTTATGCAAAATCCTCCCTTCCCTGCTCCAAATCACCTTTACCAAAGATTTGGAAATCGATCGCGCTCATCGTGTACCCACAAGCATAACGCTCAACAGGAAGACCCCGCGGCCTATCATTTTTCGACTTTTGAGATATCAACACGTTGAGCAAATTCTAAATGCCTCTCGGGCAAAGGGCCATATGGAGTTTGAGAGCCACAAGATTTCCTTCTATCCCGACTTGGCTAAACCCACGGTCGACCGCCGAAAGCGCTTTCTGGAATTCCGGCCGAGGCTTCAACAACTACAAGCACGCTATGGCCTGATGTACCCGGCCAAGCTCCGAGTCACGCTTCACAATCAGACAAGAACATTTGAGGACCCTGATCTACTAGCGGAGTTTTTGGATTCCAAAGAAGCCGACTTGATGCGCTGACTTCCAGAATATTCCTGCAAGTATTCTCATACTCCGCTGTACCTGCCATATTGGATCTGCCGCAGCCCAGCAAAGAGTCTGGCGAGGGCAGTTTGTTGCCTTACTTTTGATGATATCTGTGACCCGACTCCATCTACCCACAGTAGCCTCGATGAGTATCAGAGACAGTGTTAATCATGGACTCTGGTGTTTCTTTTCTTTTTTTTCATGTCTTTCCATTTCCTCTCTAGGGCCTCCTCCCGCAGACATATGGTCGCCATATTCTTTAGGGGTTTTGCTTCTTCTCTAAGATACTTTGGTACATACTTTTCAATATGGGGTGTATTAGCCAGAATATTCGGTGATTATGTCATTGTTGCACAGATTCTGATTATGTTGTATGTTTTCAAGCGCCCTTACCTAAAATGTCTATTACTGATCGATGGCACCATGTAAGATTTTTTCATTGAACGTAAAAGGAATCAATAATCCGATAAAACGGAAGAAAATCCTAAGCTACCTAAGTCAGGAAGCTGCGGATCTGATTTTTCTCCAAGAAACGCATTTAAATTCGAAGGAAACTCTTAAACTCAATATTAAACCTTACATGGTGGCCGCCTATTCCCCAGCCGTTTCTAAGAAATGTGGGGTTGCCATACTGGTTAGGAAATCTTTGCATGCTACTATTATTGCGACTAGCTCAGATACAGAAGGTAGATGGTCCAGAGTTCACCTCAAGATAGGTAGCCTTGAAGTTACATGTATATGCCTTTACGCTCCTAATGTGGATGACCCTGCCTTTTTTGCTACCATTGCTCAGGTTGCGCAGGCCTCTGCTAATACTTCATTGATAATTGGGGGGGATTTTAATCTAGTCCTTGATCCCCTGATTGACAAACAGCCGCCTAGGACAAGTGGTCCCCCCAAGAGTCACACCACGCTTACCTCCCTGATCAAAGATCTTGCTTTAGTTGATCTATGGAGGTTACTACATCCCAATGAGCTTGACTTCACCTTCTTCTCTTCCCCTCATAAATCCCAGTCTCGCATAGACTTCTTTCTAATATCAAAACTGTTAGTTCCTCAGGTGGACACTGCAAAGATTCACTCCCAACATATTTCAGATCATGCTGCCATTTCCTTTCAATTACACACTACTGCACCCCAAGGGAATTCGGGGGCCTGGTTCTTTGATAGAGCCCTGTTAACTCAGCCAGAGTTCCAGTTAGAAATTCGAGCAGCCATACAGGATTACTTCCATTTTAATCTACCCCAGGATACTGCGAATTGGGCTTGGTGGGAGGGCTTCAAAGCGGCCATTCGAGCAACGATCACTAGTTATCAAATCCGCCTGCGAAAACAACGCAAACAGCAGCTACTCATACTAGACCAACAAATAAAAGCAGGCGAACGAGTTCTAACTTCACGTACTGATCCATGTGTACTAATTCGATTACAGCGTCTCCGTTTTCAATATAATTCAATCCTCTCAACTGCAGCTTCTAAAAGTATTGAGCTTCAGCGAGGGACATATTATCGTGAAAATAACCGAGCCGGTCGACTCTTAGCCAACGCCTTGAAAGGTCAAAAAGAAGCCAAACGCGTTGCGGCCCTTCGAGATCCACAGGGAGGGGGCATAGTGACCACAGACTCCGACATTGTAGAGCTCTTTCGGGATTTCTACTCCCGCCTATATCAATCTGAATGTGAGTTCTCGTCAGAGACATTCGAGCGATTGCTTTCTGGCATTCAGCGGCCGACCCTCTCTGAAGATGATAGGGATGCGATGGATGAACCCTTTTCTACTTCAGAGATCCAATCTGCCCTAAAACGAACAGCCTCGGGCCGTGCCGCAGGGCCCGATGGTCTCCCGACCGAATTTTATGGAACGTTCAGTGCAGATTTAGTTCCCTATTTAAAACTCTATTTTACTGCCCTTGCGGTAGATACATCCTCTTTGGGATCCTTTTCTGCAGCTAATGTGGTAGTATTTGAGAAAGAAGGCAGAGACCCGCTACTAACCGCCAACTATCGTCCAATCTCCCTACTTAATGCCGATTATAAGATCTTCGCAACGATCTTGGCCACCCGGCTATCTGACAGGATGGCCACCCTAATTCACCCTGACCAATGCGGTTTTGTACCCGGCAGATCAACTGCTGACAATGCTCGGACCTTGTGCCATGTGCTATCCAGTGCTGCCAATCTAGATCATCCATGGGTGGGTCTTTCCCTGGATGCCGAAAAAGCCTTTGACCGCCTAGAATGGCCCTTCTTATTTGCAGTTCTCCGATGGTATGGCTTTGGGGAGGGCTTCCTCCGATATCTCCAAGTCATGTATACTCAACCCGTCGCCAATATTTGTGTAAATGCTATCAAGTCTCAGCCATTTAATCTCCAAAGAGGCACGCGTCAAGGTTGCCCCCTATCACCAATGCTCTTTGATCTAGCTCTTGAACCCCTAGCCCTCCTTCTTAGACAGTCCGCACGTATCCGAGGTGTCCCCTTCAGTCATAGGGAGATTAAACTCTCTGCATATGCAGATGACCTTATGCTTTTCGTATCCCTCGATTCGGTTCCAGCTGTCTTGGATCTGATTGACGGATACTCACAATTATCGGGCTATAAAATTAACTGGACCAAATCAGTAGCATTCCCACTGAACCGCTGGGTACATGAGGCTGACATGCAGGCCTTTCCCTTCCTTTGGCAATCCCGCATGGTGAAGTATCTCGGGGTCCATTACTGTTCTCCTTTAGAAGACACTATCAGTTTTAATGCCAAAGAGGTAGTCTCTAAAGTCCGTGAGCTCACGAATCGCTGGTCTCCCTTATCTCTTACATGGTGGGGCCGCTTAGAAACTGTGAAAATGATGATAGTCCCCAAAGTGAACTACATTTTAGAAATGCTGCCATGCTTACTCCCGCCACATACTTATAAAGATATTGAGGGCCTTCTCGTCCGTTATCTCTGGCAGGGCAAGCCACCAAGGATAGCTAAACAAAAACTACAGTCTGCAAAGGAAGGAGGGGGTACCAGATTTCCTGATTTCCTTAGATATCATCAAGCCTTCCTACTTAAGCAAGGTGCCCGATGGCTAGATGCTTCAACAGACAGCAGACCAGTTTGGCTTGACATAGAAGAGGAGCTTAGTAGCCCAATTCCGTTGACCCATCTCCCCGGTATGTCCTATCAAGTAGACACCCGCCATCCACCAATGATTGTCGATACTCTTGCGGCCTTTAACACTCTCATTCTATCACTGGGCCCGAACGTATGTCCTCAGGACGGACTCCCGCTATGGAATAACCCCAGAATTCAAGTCCTAAAAAGAACGATAGCCTGGAAACCCTGGTACTCAAGGGGGATCTGGACACCCCAACAGCTTTTCTCTGCAGCTCGTTGGAAAACCTTTTCTGATTTACAAAAGGAATTTGCGTTACCAGCGAAACACTATTTTCAATTGATGCAGCTTCAACACTGCCTCAAAAGTGCTCGAATCATGCCGCCCTCTGCCCCTACTGAGGACGGGCTATTAGCGATAGTTCACGCTATTAGTAGCACACATGGGGTAGCCTCTAACTTTTATAAAATATTATGTCAGGGCACAGACACGGCCACTTTTAGAGCCCAACAAGCCTGGGAACGCGAACTGCAAACCACTTTAACCCCTGTGCAATGGAGCGTTTTCTGGAACAAAGTAGTGCGGGTTTCCCGGTCTGCCTCTGTTACCCAAACTCTCTTCTTTTTTGCACACAGATGCTTTTATACCCCAGAAAAAATAGCCAAATGGAACACAAATGCTAGGGACCAGTGTTGGTCTTGCCACACTGCTGTGGGAACCTTCGCTCATGTTATTTATGAATGTCCTCAACTACAGGTTTATTGGGGGCGGGTCTGGGGTTGTATTCAATTTATCTTACACATTCACGAACCTCTCTCTTGGAAGATCGTGGGACTCCGCTCTGTGGCGGAGGTCCCCTCTCTTCCTAAGAAGGGTCGCTTTCTCCTTGATTTCATGCTGGGTATTGCCATCTGCTTAATCACGAGGAATTGGAAGGATCGCTCTCGACTTACTGCCAATGAATGGTGGAACCTCGTCTGCTTATATAGTAAATATGAGCAGATACCTCGGAGAGCTATTCCCCATGCCCAACCTCACTCTTGCTTGTCTAAATGGCAGATGCTTAATGATTATGTACAATCTGCTCATTGCTCCAACATGCCTGTATAATGTGCACTCATCATGTTTCAGATCACCGCTAGGTTTTGTAACACAATAATGTAAATACACGCCCGCTTCGGGAATGATTAGTTTTCTAGAGAAGAAGCAGGGGGGAGGGGGGTGGCAGGGGTTTACTTTGGTGTATGTATTACACTTTATGTATCTGTTTTAGCTGTATGTCTTCCTTTTCCTTTGTTGTTATAAAACGAAAATAAAGAATTAAAAAAAAAAAAAGATGTCCGTGAAGAGTCGGGTTGGGGGAGCGGGTGCTGCGGTCGGGAAGGTGGGGTCATCTCCGGTGCCAGAGGGGGGGCGTTCCTTTTGGGCCTCAGTCCCTTCCCTGCCCCAGTCCAGAGGGGGTGCCGTTGGGGGGGATGTTTGCTGGCGCTTTAACAAGGCGTCGTGCCCGTTCCCCGACTACAAATTCAAGCATGCCTGCTCCTTGTGTGGGAGCGGGCATGCGGCCACAAAGTGTAGCAGGAAGGGAGTCGCGGGAGCCCCTGCGGGGGGTAAGTGAGGTGGCGTGCGGGGCGTTGGCCCCTACCCCCGTGAGGGTCGATGTGATGCGCCTGTGGTTGGTGGAGTATGGGCGGTCCCATCACGGGGGGGCGGCGGGTTTGCTCTTAAGAGGGTTTTCAGGAGGCTTTTGAATCCCTGTTCAGGGTGCATCCACGCGGGGGGGGCTCCGCAACGCTGGTTCCGTGCAGGAGCACGGGGATTTCGTGTGGCGGAAGATCGCGGAGGAGTGTGCGCTTGGTAGGGTGGCGGGGCCCTTTCCGGTGCCCCCCTTTTCCCCGTTCACGGTTTCGCCTTTGGGAGTGGTTCCCAAGAAGGAGCCGGGCAAGTTTCGGTTGATACACAACCTCTCTTGCCCTCCAGGCGATTCTGTCAATGATCGCATACCTCGCGAGCTCTGCACAGTGCATTATGCTTCCTTCGACGCGGCCATTTCCCTTGTGCGCCAATGTGGGCCCGGTGCCCTGCTCGCTAAAGTGGACATCGAATCGGCGTTTCGGTTGTTGCCGGTACATCCTTCGGCGTTCCCTTTGCTGGGTTTTTGTTTTGAGTCGCAGTTCTACTTCGATAAGTGCATGCCTATGGGCTGTGCGATCTCTTGCGCTTATTTCGAGGCTTTTAGTACCTTCTTGCATTGGGTTGTGGAGCGGCGGTCGGGGGTCTCGAGCATTGTGCACTACCTCGATGATTTCCTGTTTGTCGGGCCGGAGCGGACCTCTACCTGTCCCACTCTCTTGGGGACTTTCCTGGGCTTGGCCGTTGACTTTGGCATTCCCATTGCGGCCAATAAAACCGTGGACCCGGTTACCCACCTCACCTTCTTAGGCATTGAGATCAATACGGAGGCTATGGTCGTGCGCTTGCCTACGCCGAAGATTCAGCAGCTCCGGGAGCTGGTGGTGTCTGTCGGCTCTGCCGCTAAGATCTCCCTCCGGGTCCTTCAGTCTTTGGTCGGGCATCTCAACTTCGCTTGCCGTGTCCTGCCCATGGGGTGCCCCTTTGCGCGGTGCTTATCTTTGGCTATGGCGGGAGTGCGCCTTCCTCATCATAGGATTCGGGTATCTGCAGGGATGCGTAAGGACTTGCGGGTCTGGGACACGTTCCTGGCCGGTTTTGACGGTTGCTCCGTGCTCCAGTTGCCTGAGCTCTCGAATCTCGACCTGCATTTGTTTACGGATGTGGCTGGCAGTTCCGGTTTTGGTGCCTACTGTCACGGTGCCTGGTGCACGGAGCCTTGGCCCGCGGATTGGGTGCGATCCGGCTTGACCCGGAACATCACCTTTTTGGAGCTTTTCCCGATAGTTGTGGCCTTTTGGGTATGGCCCGACCGGCTGCGTGATCGGCGGGTTGTGTTCTGGTGTGATAATGCCACGGTGGTCGAGGTCATTAACCGGCATGCGCCTCGGTGTCCGAGGGTAGCTTCATTGATGAGGGTGTTTGTGTTGGCATGCCTGCGTCTGAATGTCACCGCCCGGGCCCAGCATGTCCTGGGCTCCCAGAATTCCATTGCTGACGCTTTATCCCATTTTCAGTGGGCGCTGTTCCGGCGATTGGCTCCGGGGGCGGAAGAGCTGGCCTCACGGGTTCCGGAGCATCTCTGGAGGGTTGGGATCCCGACATAATGTCCTTGCTGGCCGCGTCAGTGGCACGTAGTACTTGGGCGATGTACCAGCGAGGATATTCACAGGTGAGTGCGTTTGTGAGCGCGCTGGGCTGATCTGGGGGGGGCGGTACCCGACAGATTGTTTGGCCGGTTCATGTTGTGGGCTAAGAAGGAGGGCTGGGCTCGGTCGGCGGTCACGTGGGCGCTTGCGGGATTTTCCTTCTTTTGTAAGGCCGCTGGCTGGGGCAACCCTCGTGTATCTTTTTTGGTCTGGCGGCTGCTCGCTGGCTGGGCCAGGATGCAACCTGGGTTGCGGGATTGGAGGCTCCCGGTGTCTCACGAGCTTTTGCTCCAGATCTGCGAGGCATTACCGTACGTGGCGGCCTCTGGTTTCGAGTCGGTCCTGTTTCTTGCGTTGTTTACGATGGCTTTTTTCGGTGCATTCCGGGTGTCCGAGCTTGTCCCTAGGTCCGCGAGATGGGGGGCTTTTGGTGGGCTCGGTGTTGAGCACGTCCGGGTGGATTCAGCGCAGGTGCGGATCTTCTTGCTGCGCTCCAAGACGGATCAGTCTGGTAAGGGTGGCTGGGTCCTCTTACGAGCCATCTCTCCCTTGTTATCCTGCCCAGTATGTGCACTGTGTAACTATCTGCAGCGGCGGCCAGCGGCGCGTGGCTATTTTTTCATTCACGCTGACGGCAAGCCGGTGACTCAGTTTCAGTTTACGGCTGTGCTGCATCTGGTGTTGCGGTCCTTGGGTTGTGATGACCGGTGTTACGCTTCACACTCGTTCTGGATTGGGGCGGCTTCTAGTGCGGCGGCAGCTGGCCTGGATGCGCGGGTTATTCAGCGCATTGGCAGGTGGCGTTCGGGGGCCTATCAAGGGTATGTTCGCCCATCGGCTCCCGGCAGTGCGGAGTAGGGTCGAGTGGTGCGTATGGCTGCTGTGGTCCGCTTCTGGGGGGGGGCTCAGGGGTACTAATATCTTCCCTTCCTATTTCAGAGTTGCCTGCTGGTGGCAGTCCACTTTTCTACTTTCAGATGGCATGTGCTCCGGAGACTGGTGGATCATTGGGCACTCTTTTGTCTACTGGGCGGAGCGTCGGGCGGCAGTTCGGCCGTTGGGTGCCCACCTCGGTCTGGCCATGTCTGGAGTGCGGCTGTGCTGGATGGGTCAACGCAGCATGCATTGCGGGCAGCTCTTAGCCCGCGTTCAGGCGGAAATCGGACTGCGGCGGCGGCCGGTTGGGCTGCTGATCCACCTGGGCGGCAACAACTTGGCCAGTTGGTCTTGCCGGCAAATTATCAGAACTGTGCAGAGAGACATTGCTCAATTACGGAAGGTCCTCCCGGGGGTGGCCATTATTTGGTTGGACATTATTCCACGTCCTGCTTGCTGGACTCAGCGGCATTGGTCGAGGGGTCTGGTCAAGATCAACCGGCAGACTGGGCGCTGGGTCCAGCAGACAGGTGGGTTTCAGGTCCTGCACCCTTGGGCGGATGTTACTTGTGCCGGTCTGTATCGGCTCGATGGGGTTCACCTTGCCCCGGTGGGGCAGGACTTACTATTAAATGACTGGCAGGAGGCATTGGAGTTTTGGTGCTGGTCGGAGCTTTCGGTGGTGGGGGCGGCGCAAGGGTAGTGGTCTACCTTGCGCCAGTGGCGGGGTGGCGAGCTGGTGCTCGCTGACCCGGCGGGGCATTTCAGGTTGATGCCGCTTTCCACTGGAGCGGCACTGCTCCTTAGGTTGGGGGAGACGTCCTGGCTGGGGTGTCTGCCCGGTAAATGGCAACCTTGAGCCGGCCTTTGCTAATAACATGGCGAGGCGGGCGGTAGGGGGTAATGGGGGGGTGGATGATGCACCAATTTGCTAGAAACGGCTGGAGGGGGGGCATCATCCGGATGACGGGGTGGGGGGGGGTCTTTTGTTATTGTTGTGATTGCTGAGTTGGCCCATGTTGGGCCGGTGTTCTAATACCGTTAAAATAAAGCTGCGACCAAGCAATTTTGCACCAATACCTGATGTCGGCGTGCTTTGTCATGGTGGTAGGGGTTGGTGGGGGGGGGTAGATGTGGTGGGGGGGGGTTCAAGCCACGGTTGGGCATCCGGATACCTCGGTTAGTCCTGGCTGCGCCGCAAGGGCCCCCGGTCCCGCGGCTTGGCCAGTAACCGGGTCCCCGTGGCCCGACCATGCGGCAGGCCTCTTTTGCTGTTGGGGGGGGGGCTGCGGCTGGGCGGCAGGAGGGGCATCCGCGCCAGGGCTCCACGCTAGTGATGTGGAGCCCGGCGATTGGACCGTGCAGGCGGGCGTGGGGGCGGGGCAGCGTGAGCAAGGGGGGATTGCCAGCTGGCGGTCTCCCTCTTCCTGCTTGCTCGCGCTGCGTGGAGGTTTTCCCCCCTCCCTCCCTTGTCTTTAGGCTGGTGGGGAGGAGGGCGTTGCAGCTGGTGGGAGGGGCATTGATCAGGGCCAGGTGTGGTCTACCTTGCGCCAGTGGCGGGGTGGCGAGCTGGTGCTCGCTGACCCGGCAGGGCATTTCAGGTTGATGCCGCTTTCCACGCGACCAAGCAATTTTGCATCAATACCTGATGTCGGCGTGCTTTGTCATGGTGGTAGGGGTTGGTGGGGGGGGTAGATGTGGTGGGGAGGTTTCAAGCCACGGTTGGGCATCCGGATACCTCGGTTACATGTTGTTTATGTTTATTTTAGACCCCTGAGGAAGGCTTCTGGCCGAAATATTTTTATTTGGGTCTACAAATAAAGCTTTTTAATTATATTTTTTTGGTGTGGGCTGTGGTTCTTGCTCTCCGCTCCCCCTGTGTGTATTTATAGAGATGTGCATTCATTTGAAACAGAATGAGAAATGTTAGTGATCATTTCCAGGGTTTTGTCAACAGTGTGCACTATTGGCAAATAGTGAACACAATTTGTTGATACTGCGCACTATTGATGAAAACTCAGAAAGGACACCCCCCCCCCCCAAAAAAAAAGACAAAATGAAATGAAGGTTTTAATACTTTCATCCAAAAACATTTCTATTTCTAATTTCTCTGTCTATGAACAGTATTTTCTGCTCATTCTTTCAAACAATTTATTTCTTCAGCTTCACCAAGTATTTTTTCAATTGTTGAATGTGTAATTGTGAGCTTTTAGTGATGGAGGTTCTCTGAAGTCTTCATGTTTTATACCTTATACAGTTTGAAACATTTATGGCTTTTCTTGTATGTCTACAGCTTTTCATGTGATGACTTTTATGAACGAGTTCTACAGTGGTTTGTTGGATTTATCTCAGTGAGGCTCTAGGATCTGGATTTGTTATTTAATAAAATTTAATTCATTTTTTATGGGCTAAGAAAATAGTTGAGCACCATACCAATTCTGCAGATTTAATTCACAAATTCTCCCGAAGACAGTACGGTGATCGTCTCATTCACATTGTCAATGATAGAAGAAGAACTAAATTAAAAAAAAAGTGGATTGCAATAGTAAGGGAAAGCATTTATAAGCCAGTGTAGTAAAATGTGCTAAACAGTTTATGCAAAAGTTAGTCCATCCTAAACGTTACTGTTGCCTGAGCAAACAGCAAGGTGTTTTGAAAGTGCATACTAATTTCTGCATTAACTTCCTAATGTGGAATAGAGTAAGGAATGGGTGGGGACTACTCCTTATAGTTAATGCAGAGGTACTAATCATAACTTAACATGGCAGGTAACTCAGAACAGTTAATTCCAGTGGCTGTTTCTAGTGTGTTTCTGTACAGTGCTGCATACACTTTGCAGAACTATATACATTTTTAGTACTGTAGTGGCACTCTCAGTATTTCACATTAACTATTTCAGTTCTCTTTATATTGGCCTTTATAGACTTTGACAAATGCAGAATATAACTGCACTTCTATTGGCTATCTTAGAACTGGATGACCATGTTAGACCAATATTGAAGGATTTGCATTGCTTCTCCTTAAATGCTTGATTTTCAGATAGCAATCTGCTTAAATACCTGCATACCTTAGACCTGCTTACTTGAAAGATTGTCTCTCTTTTTATGTTCCATCAAGATCACTCAGATCAAGCCATTGAGCTCTCTTCAACAATATGTGTACTTTTGCCCATGGACTGAAGAGGCAGGTCCTGGGGTGGAGAAAGGGTGCAGATTGGAGGCTATACATATTTCCAACAAAAACGTTTTGAGCAAGGAAACAAACATACATTTCTGCAGTTAATTTCCCTTAAGAAATAATGAAAACAAAATTGACTCTTTCTTTGCTTTCATTATTCCCAAAACCCTAGAAGATAAAACTTTGCAGCAATTTGTAAAGACTGATGATCCCCCTCCCCACCCCCCATATTTTTCATTTATTGTAGTTTTCTTACATTCACATGTTATATAGGAATTTTTTTTATAGTGCTTATGGGCCCGATTCTGGGATGCGGGTTGCAGGGATATGCAGCCCTGCAAGCCGTCCGGGCCCGATTCTTCCTCTAGCTCTGCCCCGCCCCCCCCCCCCCCCAGGTACATCCTGTGCATTAGGACAGGGAAAGCTGGCAGGGGCTGGGAGGGGGCAGAGCAGGGACAGGCCATCCTGGCAGGACGTACAGGGCCGATTCAGGTCACGTTCCTGTACGTCCTGACGGGCCCTTGAGATGAGTTGCTTATTCCACTTCAAAGGTGGAATAAGTAGAACAAAACCTGCAATCAGACCTGGGGATCACCTTCCCCAGGGCTGGGGCTGGGTGCGGGGGGGGGGGGGTGTCCCTACCATCCGATCCAGGCCAGGGCAAGCCAGCAAGCCAGCTGTAGATCAGACGGTGGGGAAAAGGGGGACAAAAGCCGTGGGAGTCAGGGGCGCCTGTGGGGAGGATGTCCTGCAGGTGACAGGGACACGCTGGGCCATCCTCAGGCCCGATTCTGGTTACCGCAGGAACATTTTTTTTCCTCTGGTCCAGAATCGGGTCCAAACAGGCCTGTTTTGCTTGGGGCCATCCATTTAGCCCAGACGTGCCCTCACTTGAATCGGGCACCATGTCTATTATTTGTTACTATGTCTGTTTATGAGCACAGTAACATAGAAAAATGATGGCAAAGACTATCCAAACCAACTACTAAATTCTACGGGCCCGATATTCGAATTAAAGCACGCCAAATTTAGCGTCTCACGAAAGGGTTGTTTTGCTTTCTCTGTTGGTGTTGAAGGTACGTGTGACCTCTGACTTTACTATTCCGGTTACTTTATGCCATTCTTCTTAAGTCTTCTATTGAACGCTTTCACTTTTTAGACATTCCTTCTTGCGCGGCAGTACTGATTGCCGGCTGTGTATATATATTTTTTCAAACGACATGCCAGCTTTCTTTTATACAATGGCACTGGTGTGAATAGTGTTTTTTCGCATGCAGTTATGCTATAGTGAGCATTTTTATCATTTGGTCCCAACATCCATTTATATACAACGGTGAGTACTTTGCCGATTCCACACACATATATATCCTTTAGAACGCGTCATTTAGTGCTTTTTTTGTTTTTTTTATATATATTTTCTATGTGGCCTTATGAGACTGGGGATCTTGCTGTGGGCGGTTGCGTGTAGCACTGCCAAAAATACTGAAGAAATATAAAAGTATTGAAGATTCAGTAGTTCAAAGTATTGATCACTCCTGTTTAAGAATTTTTTCGGTTACGCACAATTATAATTTTGATATGGCGACTCCATTGTGATTTCTGGTGGGCTGGTTATTGGTGCTTGTTTATGTTTTACTGATGTAGTATTAACTGTTTTTTCACATTATAATCCATTACGTCTTCATGCATATGTAATTATTCATGACGTAATTTTTGACCTTTAAAAGCGCGCCAGGTTCAGCGGTCTTTAAGGATTCTTTTACACTCTGATAGTGCTGAAGGTAACTGTTATGCTTCTTACAAAAAGAGTTTCATTTTTGAGTTTTGGTCTCCAACCTGTATTCTTGTGGGATTGAAGTTGCTAGCTGCCTCTTTTGAGTCCCGTATCATCGCACATTTAAAATTTGCAGTTATGCCTTTATGCCTTTTTAACTCCTTTTCTCGAGGTACCAGTTGCCCATAATAATTTACTTTCAGCTCTGTGTCTTTGCTCAAGTGTGTTTTGTATTGATTGTAGCAACTGTTGCCTTTTACCACGAGTATGTGGTACGGTTTTTTAGCAGCTGTCTTGTGTGGTTCCCCCTCCCCCCTCCCTCCCCCTCCCCTCCTTCCCTCTTTTGGCCTGCGCAAAGTATGCACATTTCAATAATAGTTAGCTCCTTAGTGCAGACAATCAAGTTTTTTTTAAAAGGTCCGTTTTTTAAAATTTATATCAATATGTTTTTAACTTATATTAATGTCGTGTGTTTTTGGTTTTTTGTTTTGGGTCTGGGTTTCCCATTTTTATACTTTTTATGTTAATACTTTGATGTTCTTAATTTTTTAAGTTATTAATGATATTATTGTCTTTTAGCATTACCAACTATATGACTGTTTCTGTGCCTTATATTTGTACTCCCATATGCGCTCCATCTAGTGCATTGAAACATCCAATTTGTAAGAACCTTATGTTTTTTTAATATATTTATTGATGTTTTCCTTTTATTACTGTATGGTCATTTATATGTATCCATGGTTGCATTATGTTTATTGATTTGTACAGTTTAAGTTTTTGTTTTTAATAATTTTAATATTTATTGTTTTATATTGCTTATTGTAGTTTTATTGCTTATTGTATTTATATTGCTTATTGTAGTTTGATTGCTTATTGTATTTATATTATTTATTTGCATGTCCTCTAGCCCCCTGATGAAGGCATCTGCCGAAACGCGTTGGGGTTTTGGTCTTCAATAAAGCGCAAGTGACCCTTATTCTGCTCGCTCCTTGGTTGTTCCTGCAGGTGACAGGGACATGCTGGGCCATCCTCAGGCCCGATTCTGGTTACTGCAGGAACATTTTTTTTCCTCTGGTCCAGAATCGGGTCCAAACAGGCCTGTTTTGCTTGGGGCCATCCATATAGCCCGGACGTGCCCCCACTTGAATCGGGCACCATGTCTATTATTTGTTACTATGTCTGTTTATGAGCACAGTAACATAGAAAAATGATGGCAAAGACTATCCAAACCAACTACTAAATTCTACGGGCCCGATATTCGAATTCCTAGACATGTGCTACACAGGTAAGTGCCGGCCTTAACCATAAAAGCCACCATAACTGTGTAAACCACATATTCAACAATGTAGCTTGAATCGTCGAGGCCCAGCTACCCGCACAGTGCCAGTCACAGAAGCCCATGGGCTGAATGGGGGCATGTCGTGGTGAAACCCGAGTAAAGTGGATTTACAAAACCCATGTGCACTCACAATGGATGTCACTAACCACGTAGCCTTAAGCGATGGAACCTGGTGCATATGACTGCTGATAGTGAGCATTGAACCCATGTGGCAGTGGAACAGGGCACAGCAGAGCAAGGGGGGTATAAGCAGGCCTGCATCCAAACCAGGTAGAAAAAGCACCGCCGGACAGGCAGAGATGCCATGTGGGCTGTGCACATGGTGATACAGAGGTGGGGATGCCCACACCGTGTCTGGGCACAGCAGAGGATCCTACAGGCGGTGCATACCCAGCAGCAGGCAGTGGCCCAGCATCCAAGACGCAGGTACCATGCTCCCCATGTACATAGGCCCAGGGTGAGTTACCTGCAACTGACGGAGGAGGGTTTACCAGAGATACAGACTGGATGGGGCAACCATAACCGAGTTGTGCAGCATACTCAGCGAGGACTTGGAGCCCACCACATCCAGAAGTCAGGCCCTGCTGGTGGCAGTGATGATGACCACTGCCCTGGTATTCCTTGCAACTGGCAGCTTCCAGCATGTGATAGGGGTGACTGTCAGAATCATGCAGCCCACTGCCAGCCATTGCATTGGAACATTCAGCAGGGCTCTGCTGTGGAGGATGTGCCACTGCATAGCCCTCCCCCAGACACAGCAGAGGTGTCAGAAGACCATGCAGACATTCTACAGTGTTGCTGGTTTCCCATCGGTGCTCGGATCTATAGACTGCACCCACATTGCACTGCGGGCACCACGGCTGGAGTAGAGGGAATACTGGAATAGGCATGGGTACACATCAATAAACATTCAGGTCATTGTGGATGCCAACATGGCCTTCATAGATGTGTGTGCCCCCTACCCAGGGTCCTGCCATGATGCATTCATCCTTGCACAGTCCAACCTGGGACAGACAGCAGCCGGTGGTCAGCTTGGAGATGTGTGGCTGCTAGGTGAGTGTGCACGTATGTGGGCTCCAGAACAGGCCCAAAATGGATGCCTGCTGCAGTCTGATGCTATGGGAACTGCAAACAGGTGATGATAGATGAATACTCTATGTCACGCATGCCATCCACAGCAGCCCATAGACCATACCCAATGTACATCCCAATGCACATGCTCACAGCTCACATTGCCCCCACAGGTGACCATGGGTACCCTCTGAGAACATGGCTGCTTACCCCAGTGTACCACCCCTGAAGTCAGAAGGAGGAGCAGTACAACAGCGCCCACCAGCAGACATGGGCAATTGTGGAGAGTGCAATCAGGGTACTGAAGAGCGGCTTCTGGTGCCTCAACAGGAGTGGTGGCCAACTCCTCTGCAGTCTGGAGCAGGTATGCCAGATATTTGCTGCATGCTGCATACTCCACAACCTGGCATGGATACGTGGAGTGCCGGACCCAGAGCCAGCAGATATGGAGGAGTGGGAGGCCACAGAGACAGCAGATGGTGATGGGGCCCAGTCCAGAAGCCAGCAGCAGGCCAGGGCACTGGCCCACCATTCACGGGTGATACGTAAAAGCTTCTAAGATGACTTCCCTGTACCAGCACCAGAGTTGTACATACACAGACACCAATTATGTGCCCAGTACCATGTAATGTGCACCGAAGGACCCAATAAAGTGCCCATTACGATCCATTGTGTCAGAGTATTCATTATTTTACCCCTTATTAACCCCCTTTCTCAGGGCTCCCTGCTGACCATGGGCGCTTGCCCACACATGCACTGCGATGCAGTGGAGCATTGTCAGAGAACATGCTAATGATGTCACCACCCTCCCCAGCAGAATGGTTGGATGGACATGGTACCGGGCTAGCAGGTGGCTGTTGAGCTGTGCTGGCTGCCCCAGCACCGACCCCCTGTGCCTGCATGAGGCCCACCTAACTGCGCAGGGAGCCAGCTATGGATGCCCAGCATGCTGCCATCTCCCACATCAGCCGCAGGTGCCCCTCCATGTGGCATTCCACTACAGTCTGTGGTCCCACCACTCCTCGTGCTCGGCCTCCCTGGCCTGTTCTGCAGTCTGCAGGTCTTGCCAGATACCCTTCAGCTTGGACATTATGCCCTCAGTGTTTGCCACCAGGCGCGCAGCCTCCTGTCAAAGTTCCTGGTCCAGGTCATCGCTCCCTGCACACACAGGCTCCTCCAGGATGGCAAACTGTAGCTTGGCAAGTGGTACATCATCTGCAGCCGGCCCCACAACACTGGAAGTCACACTGGCCCGCCCTCTACCCTGGCTGATGAACACAACAGCCCCTCTGCATTGGTCATCGCAGTGGGCTTCTCTGCATGGCTGGCAGATGGACCAGCATCAAGGGCCATGCTGCACCCTGGCTGGTCACTGGCATCCTCCATGGTGGGCTGTGAGGCTTCCTCTGGTGCATCAGTCCTAGGCTGTGAAGGTGGTGTAGCTGGTGGGTCTGTGGGAGAGCAAAGGTGGAAGAGGTTAGTGACATGGCATGCTGTCATGGCCTGAGGGGAGGCACCCAGTCCACCACAGTATCACAGCTGTTGCATGGCCCACACTGAACACATCCCACAAAGCACCTGCAGTTGAAAGACAGGCATAGGCTGGGCAGATAGAGGCACAGTAGGGACACAGACATAGCTGTTGCAGCCACACATGTGCTATGGTGTACCCCTACTCAGTCCCTGTGTGCCTGTGGTGGAGCTGTCGAAGCCTGGAACTCTGGTGATGGTGACCTCCTCCACATACTGCAGAACCTGCTCCTCCAGTGGGGTGAGGCTGTGCTGCTGTGCAGGCAGCAGCCTGCTTTTGTTAGCCCTCTTCTACTTTGCCACCTGACGTACCACATGCCACTTTTACTTGAGGTCCTCCATGTCGCGGTTGTGGTGGTGTACCGCATTGGACCTGTTTGTGATGTCCCGCCATGCTGCCTGCTGGGTGCTGGCATCCTCAGCTGTGAAGAGGGCGGTGTGCTGATGCAGGATGAGCCCAAAGGAGTGAAGTTAGCCTTCCTCATGTGCTTTGCTGCTGTTAGTGCCTTGTCAGCCATTGTGAAGCAGCAATGTGATAAGGTGGCGTTCGCTTACCCGCATAGGTCCTCTTATGCATATGCGGGTAGAGTGCACAGCAAAGCCATGCCCCGTCCAAAGGTATATTTGGTATGCATGAAGGCCCCTGGGCGCAGATGCTATGAATATCTGCGTTATGGCTCACCACTGCAGGATGCCATACCCGCACACGACTGAACAATGGAATGGTAGGCATGCAGGGACACCCAGACCGTGATTCCCAGGTAAGGCACATAGCACTATAGGTGGGAATGGTGACCATGTCATGCACCGCCCTGATGGTGTGCCTTTGCGGGCCACTGGGTATCCTGCAAGTGCTGTGCCACTATGATGTGGCATCTGCCCGGGTAGGGGCCATCAGCCATACCTGGCAGGATGGCCATTCCGGTCTGACCTTCCACAGCAACTACTGTAGTCCCTTTTTCACCATGCCCATGGACCCCTGGTCCCCCTCTCCTGGACTCCCTCCTCTAGACCCCCATACCACCCACACAGACGCACTGCCCTGCCCCCACAAACTGAATGACACAGTGCTTACAAACATGGAAATGTTTATTTGATAACTGTGTCAACATATTTACAATCCTGCCAACAGTGACCGACATTGGTGCAGTTTGGACTCCTTGCGACCCACCCAGGCACAGGGCATATGGAAGAGAGGGTCACTCTATGGTGCAGGGAATCTCTGCCTGTGCCGTGACATAGCTGCTATGAGGGCCTCTAGGTGCTGGCTGGTGGTCTGCGCTGTGGTACATATCTCCTCCCTGTTGAGGCGCACCTCTGCCACCAGGGTGGATAGGGCCCAGTCACTCCATTGATAAGGGGGTGGTGGCATTGTGGGTCAGGCTGTGACATGGCCAGGGTGCGCCTCTGGGTGCTGGGGTGGCTTTGGAAGACCCCAGCGGTGGGGGGTGGATGACGGCACTGCTCCAGTTCTCCCCTGGCCTGTGCTGCACCATGCAGTGGGCATATGGCCCCTTGGTTGATCAGCTGGTGGGCGCATCTGTGGGCTGTGGGGTTCTGATGGGGGGTGCAGCTCCACCTCTGGCCTCCCTGCCGGTTGCCTGCCAGTGGTGCCTTGTGCCATGTCGTCCCACCTGGGGCACTTGGTGGGTGGTTCCTGTGTCCCCCCTGCCACCCCCTCTACTCCTACCCCTGCATCCCCACCCTGCCCCTGGTCCTCTGATCCTCCTCCTCCTCTGACACCCCCTCCTCTCCACCCTTCCCCTGGTCCTCTGATACCTCCTCCTCCTCTGATACCCCCTCCTCCCTCTCCTCTCCCTCCTCCCCAGCCTACCCCTGGTCCTCTGATCCCTCCTCCTCTTCTGACACCCCCTCCTCCCATTGTGCCATGGACCCCTCGCTGCCCCCCTCCTCCATTGTGGTGTCCTCAGATGTGGTGCCACTTGTCGGTGATGGTGGTGACGTCTCCTCCTCCTCATCATTGCCACTGGTGGTACTGCTGCTGCTGCTCCACTCGCCTGCTACGGCCCCACCACTCCTGGATGGCTAGCGTGGTGTTCCGTAGTCCCCCGGTCAGCCCTGGAGCCAGCTGTGGGGAGAGGGGAGGGAAGGTTACTGGTACACACTGGCATGGCCTTGGGATGAGACTGGCACACCCCTGGGGAAGCCAAAACATGCATCACTGTTGGAAACAAGTTACTGGGCTTGATGGACCTTGGTTTGACCCAGTATGGCATATCTTATGTTCTTATGTTCACTCACCCACCTTCAGCCCACAGGGGCTTCCCTCAACACATTGCACACTGCACCCCCCCCCCTTTGCCCTCCTCCAGCCTGATCTGTTCCCCCCTCACATGCTGGGCTATGTCCTGCCGGCCCCCCTCCCAGTCACTGGGCACACACGGGTCTGGGGGGGGGGGTGCCCCTGTAATGCCCTTATGTGCCATGCCTCAGCCAGGTTCACCCACACCCACACCAGGGGATGGCACAGCTGCCCCCAGCCCAGTCCCATCATTGCATATTGGGAGTGTCCACCACCAGGTAGTCTGCCTGCACCAGTCTTGCAGCCCTGGCTGCCACCCCCTTCATCTGCTGGGCACCCCTGTGTACCCCACTGTGTACCCCACTGACTTTCCTCAGCCGCCAGCCGCTCCCTGATCCTCTGGAGCTGGTTGGGTCGCTTATCTGTCATTGCCGCGGTGGGCATCTGCCACTTTGCTCGGTTTGTGCTGCATTTTTGTTGCTTGCCTGTTTTGTCAGTGCCTGACTCATGATTCAAGCACTTTTCCTAACCAGGTAACCTTCTGCGGGTATGGCAGACCTCAACATTTTGTTGAATATTGGGCCCTACAATCCCTTCTTTTCCCTTAGAGATTCTTTGGAGTATTTATTTATTTATTTATTTAACAAGTTTTTTATACCGCCTTTTCCTTCAATCAAAGCGGTCACAAGAAATACAAGGTATAAACAAGGGAAACATAAACAGTATAGACATGACAACATATGGTAATGTAGGAAAAATAACAAGGGTTAACAATATAGTGGATTATTTATAAAGTATATACAATAGATGATATCTTAGTCATTTGTTGATCCATAGTGCTCAATGAAAAGTAAAGTTTTTAATTGCTTACGAAAGTCACTTAAAACATCAATTGCACGTAAATCAGGAGGGAGAGAGTTCCAAATCAAAGGGGCAGCCAAAGAAATTGCTCGTTGTGATGTACATTTGCGTGATTTAGCGAAGTTTCTTGGGGTATTGAGGGTGTTTGAGGTGGATAATCTTCTAGGTCTGTTGCTGGTATCACGGGATAAGAGGGCATGGAGTATGTTTACTAAGCCAGGCTAATGGTTAAGCCAGGCTATTTGCAACTAGGTCCTATTGAATAACATGATAACTAGTTGCAGATAGCATTGGTTAACTCTTAGCCAGGCTTAGTAAACATACCCCTTTGCATTTGTTCCATGCTTTCTTAAATTCAGATACTATAGAGTGCTCATCTCTACTACTTCCACGGAAAGCCTATTCCACGCGTCCATCACTCTTTCCTCAAAGAAATATTTCCTCAAATTACTCCAGAATCTATTCTCTTTTGCCTTCATCCTATCACCCCTTGTTCCAGAGCTTTATTTCAATTGTGCATTTCTGCCATGGAAGTATTTAAATATCTCTATCATATCTCCCCTCTCCTGTCAGTCTTCCAAAGCATACATATGGAAATCTTTAGGTCTGTTACCATATGCTTTATGACAAAGACCACTGACTATTTCAGTAGTCACCCTCTGCACCAACTGCATCCTGTTTATATCCTTTTGAAGGTGTTGTCTCCAAATGAGGTCTCACTAGAGACTTATTCAGAGGCACTTTTACCCCCTTCTTCCTGCTGGCCTTTTCTCTCCATATGCACCCAAACCAGTGCATTCTTCCTAGCAAAAAAAACTTCCAGTACTCATATGCAGCATTCTTTCATTAATATATGGGGTCCATGGGTCAATTTTATCATACAATGAAAAGGTGCCAGTACTCAGTACCACCAAGTACTGCAACAAAAAAAGCCCTGACCAAAACATCCTTCCAGCTTTCATCATCATCTTTTCTAACTGTTTGACCACCTTACACCATCAGAAACAATTAACTCCTACGCCTATTCTTTGTTCATGGACAGAAGTACTTGACCCTCTATACTATAACCCAGCCTTGCATTTTTGAAGCCCAAATGCTTGGCCCTGCATGCTAAATTCTCAACCATTCTTCAGGCTTTGCTAAATCCCTACTCATGTTCTCTTCCTGGGTGTCTACCCAACTGCAGATTTTTGTGTCATTCACAAAGAGGAAAATGTTACTCAAAAAACCTTCCACAATATTACTTACAAAAAATGTCAAAAAGAACCAGACCAAAGACAGATACCTGAATCACACCACTGTTAACATCCTTATCCTCAGAGTGAACTTCATCTACCAGTACCCTTTGCCACCTTCCATTCCACCAGTTTCTAACCCAGTTAGAAGTTATTAAATCTAATTTGCTCATTAATTGTATTTTTATCACTTTAATTTGTTACTTGATTTACTATTTGCATTTTATCCTATGTTCAGTGCTGATATGAGCCACCATGGGGATTACCTTGGAAAGGGAAGTCTATCTGGATCTCTTTTGTTGCATGAAGGAATAAACACCACCTGAACTTTTCACCCTTTTGTTTCAAGCATGTTCCTTTGAAGCAAATCAACCACTTGTGTCAAAAGATTCTATAGCCCTGGGCACAAATTAGGTTAGCTCTTAGCTCTTTGTATGAGTTTACCTACAGTACTTATCTTTTCCTTCACTTATCCCTCAGCCTGTATTCTTTTTCATATTTACCACACCACTGTTCCAGGTTCTCTTTACTTGAAGGTCTTCTTCAGTTCATTTTTAGGCAACAAATTGTCTTAAAATAGAGAAGCAAGTAAATCACATTTTCTAGTGGCTACTTGTTAAACAAAACCAATAAATTATAGCATTCAATTGACATAGGAATGGAAGTAATTAAGTGATTTAAGTATGCAGGGGCTTTATGATGCTATAACTTGAAAAGGTGTAGAACCAAACTCCAAACTGGAAAATTCACCATTATTCAAGTACTAAAGGGCAGGGCAGTACCGAGCATGAATTGCGCCCTGTACGACTTGCACATCGGGCGTGCCCCCCCCCCCCCCGCAGTAGGAGAGAAGAGGCGCGCCCGATGTGCAATTCACCGGCGCGCTAAGCATATCTGTCCCTCCCTGCTCTGACACCACATCAGAGGAGGGAGGGACCAGACCTGCTTAGCGTGCTGTGAGAAGACTTAAGGGGTGCATTTCAGCTGTCTGCCGTTGCCTGCCGCTGCTGAGAGAAGAAAAGTGGTGGTGGCAGGCAACAGCAGACAGCTGAAATGCGCCCCTTAAGCCTTTGTGCTCTGTGCGGCTGCACCACTCGCACAGGGCTAGGTACCGTCCTGCTAAAGGAACTATAGTATTTAATATAGAAGGGCAAACTAGATAGGCAATATGGTCTTTTTCTGCTGACATGTTTCTATGTTTCTACAAAAAGTGAGCAAATAAGTAGTCAAATATTTTTTTAAATATACAATTTTTTTTCCTAAACCCTTATCTTACTAAATTAATTTTTAATTATATGCATTGTCTTCAAGTGATGATGTAAACAATTGATCTACATTTACCCATTCCACTTCATACATTAATTTATAGACCTCTATCATACCTCCCCATCAGCCATCTCTTTTCCAGGTTGAAGAGCCCTAACCTTTTTAGGGGTATCCTTCCCTCCCTTTTACCATTTTGGTGGCTCTTCTCTGCACCTTTTCTAATAACGCTATATCCTTTTTAAGATACGGTGACCAGAATCGCACACAGTATTCAAGGTGCAGCCGCACCATGGAACAATACAGAGGCATTATAATATCCTTTGTTTTATTTACCATTCCTTTCCTTATGATACCTAGCATTCTATTTGCTCTCTTGGCCACTGCTGCACAGTGGGTGGAGGGTTTTAACATGTTATCCACGATGACGCCTAAATCTTTTTCCTGGGTGGTGGTTCCTAATGTGGAACCTTGCATCGTGTAACCATAGTTTGGGTAGTTCTTTCCTAGGTGCATAACTTTGCATTTGTCCAAATTAAATTTCATCTTCCAATTTATCAAGATCCTCTTGCAATTTTCCACAATCCTCTTGGGTTTTAACAACTTTAAATAGTTTTGTCTCATCTGCAAATCTGATAATCTCACTTGTTATTCCCTTTTCAGGTCATTTATGAATATGTCAAAAAGCAGCGGACCCAGCACAGATCCCTGGGGTACTCCACTATTCACCTTTTTCTATTGGGAAAATTGGCCATTTAGCCCTACCCTCTGCTTTCTATCTTTTAACCAGTTCCTGTTCCACAACAGTACACTGCCTCCTATCCCATGATTTTTTAGTTTTACCATAAGTCTCTGATAAGGGACCTTGTCAAAGCTTTCTGAAAGTCTAGATACACTATATCAACCTTTATCTACCTATTTATTCACACCTTCAAAAAAACATAACAGATTAGTAAGACAAGATCTTCCTTGTCTAAAGCCATGTTGGCTGTCTCCTATTAAGCCATGACTATCTACATGTTCAGTAATTTTGTTCTTTATGATGGTTTCTACCATTTTTCCCGGTACTGATGTCAGGCTGTGGTTTCCCAGTTCACCCCAGGAACCCTTTTTAAAAATTGGGGTCAACTGGCCATCCACCAATCTTCAGGTATTACAGATGATTTTAATGATAGTTCACAGATTACTAATAGCAGGTCTGCAATCTCATATTTCAGTTCTTTCAACACCCTTGGATGTATACCATCCGGTCCAGGTGATTTGCTACTCTTCAGCTTATCAAATAGTTGTAATACATCTTCCCGGTGTATCGATATTTCTTTCAATTCTTCCACAGTATCACCTTTAAATACCACTTCAGTCATGGGTAACATCCCCACATCTTCCTCAATAAATACCGAAGCAAAGAATTCATTCAGTCTCTCCGCTATAGCCTTGTCCCCTCTTACTGCCCTTTTTACACCAATATCAATGCATGGCTTTATTAGGGAGATGATGGAGGAGCTCTTGTATAGGCTCCATGTGCTACTCTGATTTATTTAAAGAGGTAGGTCATGTGTCTAAAGCACAATTAGAGGAGAAATTTGATCAGAATATCCAAATTTTTCAGTACTTTCAGCTGCAATACTTTGTGTATGAGCTTAAAGTGCAGACACCCTCTCAGAGTTGAGCAGGTTTTGTACCAAGATAAGGTGGAAAAATGCATTATTGCATTAATCATGCTGATGGCGATTAGGTGTAAACATCTAGCGCAATATCAAAGAAAATGTGATAAGGTCCTGAGACATAAAGAAAGGACTTTCTGGACAAATGTCTACCAAAACCCACATGAAGTTAATGTGTTAATGTGTGTAAAGTGCTGCAATGGCCCATAGAAATGAATGGGCAGTGGCAGCACTTAATGCACATTAACTTTACTTAATGTGCGTTAACCTTTAGTAAACATGTCTCTTATTTGCAGTTCAAATCAAATCCTGATGAGGTTTTATTTACCCAATGAGTATTTTTAGATAGGACCCCAAGCAATCCCTGCTATGTTGGTGGGGTTTTAGACACTATGAGGATCATTCCAAACAGCGATTAGCGGGGATGTATGTCCAGTTTGGACGTACATCCCCCGCTAATCACTTGTGGCATATTTTGCACCCAAATCTCCCTGAACTTACAGAGAAGATGTGCGGGGAGCTCTGACAGGGGTAGGAGGGGGTGGGCAAGAGGAGGAGCAGGGGTGGGGGAGAGGTGGGCCCATGACCCCAGACATACAGGGCCAATTCCAATTGTGGCCCTGTATGTTCGGCTTGGAGGAGATAGACAGGGGACTTATTCCACCTTGGAGGTGGAATAAGACCCCCTAACAACACCAGCGGACCACACCGAGAAGGTGAGAGGCAGCAGGGGGTTTCCCATTGCCCAATCCCGGCCTTGGCAGGCCCCTCCGGGGGTCAGGCGATGGAGAAAAGTTGTTATGGAGCTGTGCGGGGCAGCAGGGCTCCTCCATGATGTCCTGGTGCCATGGCGACAGGATGCTGCGGCACCGAGATTCCATGCAGAAGCATTGGCAGAGTTAGGTGGGGACGTTGACATATGTGCAGCCCTGCTGAATCGGGGCATGTCTGGCCCGTCCAATTGCCCCGATTCTGCTCCCGCGGGAACATATAGCTCTCGTAGGTGCAGAATCGGGGTCTAATCTGGTCCTTCCAGATTTTGGATGTCCAGATAGGTCAGACATCCCCAGGCAGAATTGGCCTTCATGGGGGGTATTCCATAACCCGAATAGGCCATTTGCACATGCACAGGAGATGTGTATCTCGTGAAAACATCTATGACTGTATTCTGATATACTGGCCCCCTGCACGTCTATGGCGCTTGCATGGGGATCTCATAACGTGCCTGGGAGGGGCAGAATGAGAGCATGGTTTGCCATGGAGACATATACAGAGTATTCAGGAAAGGCCCGTGTATGTTTTTTTTTTTTTACTTCTCCGCAGACATGCCCATTATTCCTGCTGGAGACGTGGAATAAGGCCAGTACTTAGAAAATATTCTGCTGTGCTCTACTGTTCTTCCCAAATTGTATAAAGGTTATGACAAGTATGTTTTAAACTGGTGTGACTGCAGTCTGGAAAAACACCACAAGATGCAGTTATGAAGAACAGAAATCAGAGCTGAGGGAATCTTGTAAGCTAAAGAGTCAGTAATATCTACCCTTAAAGAAATATTAAGAACAGCAATAGTGTTTATTCTGGCTATGCTGAAATTTGCTGTTTGTGGTAAAAGAGCTAATCTAGGGGACCCTAACAATTTCTTTGTCATGAAAAATGGGAATGTTGATGTAAGAATTGTATGTGAGTGAGTCTGGAAAAAAATCTTGTTTGAATGAGAAAGGAAGATCTTATTTGTAGTCCTGGGACTTTATGCTATTATGGTATACCAGCTTTTATTTATAGGTTCTGAGCATCTTTTTGGCAGAATTCTGTCTTTTGTGACTGCAAGTGAGAGTGTGAGTGTGTGGTTTGAGGAATGCACGGGAGGATCTGGTGGGCTGATTTACAATTCAGGGAGGACATGAATGCCTGGCCAGTACCTGGACCTTAAGGATGACCGCAGTGTGCCAGTGTGATAGTGCAGTCATACATCAGCTGTTCCAGGCACTAGGAGACATGACTGATGTTGTACCAACATTCCCCAGATTGTGCCATGAGGTTTACATCCTTACCCAGTCCAGGATCTTGCAAGCTGCAAGAGTGGTGATATTGCTGGAAGTTGACTACTTGGTATGATGGCACAAGAATCCTCCCTCCCATGCCCACACAGGCCTGACCAGGGAAGTATTGCCACAAAGCAGACTGTGGGAAGGCAGGCAGGGTTGCCCCACAGGTAGCAGATATATACAGACCAACATAAGCTAAGACAGAGAGTAGACATTGTATGGGACAGGTATGGCCACATGTAGGGAGCTGCTGTGAGAAATGCCAGTACCCAGATATGTGTGAAATGCCATAGCCAGAAAGTTATAGTTGTTGGAGGAGCATAGTTTTGTCGCTCAGCAATGTAAGAAAATCAGAAAAAATCACTCCATATACAACAAGCACTAGGGTAAATACTTAGAGCCTTACAAAAGAACAAACAGAGAGGGGTGGAGATCCCAGAATCAATGGGCCACTCAACAGCATTCAGAAACCTCTATATGCCGCTGCCCTTGCACATCAACGACCTATCCCACACCACTCTGCAAAAAAGTGTTTCAACAAAATAATTGTTTCAACAATAACTTTCAAATGACAAAATAGCAAATCTGATTGTTTCAAACTTAACTTGAGCCAAAGGGAAAACAATATCACATCCCAATGGAAAATCAGATCCGCTATGCCCCAACGCCTATCTTCTGCGCCCATAAAGCGTTTCGCTGAAAAAGCTGCTTCAGGGGGAATTAGCCACTGTCACAAGAAAAAAGAAGAAGAAAAACCACATCAGTCCTACACTCTCAATAATACCCATCAAAACATCTACTTAAAAAGAAAAGAAAAGAGCCTCCACTTACTGCTCCACAGTGCCACATCACACATGCACTTCAAATCGGCCAGCCTTCACCACAGCCCGACAAACACAAAAACATCACGCATGCGGTCTGACGCCAGCACCACCCCTTATATACTCAGGAGAAGTTAACAAAACACAGAAAAATAGCCAATCAGCAAAAAAACCACCCAATGCCTAGTGAATCAGCAGAAGAATCGTCTGCTACCTAACAACATGCACCCCAGTCTATCTGCAGGTTTAAGCCACCGGGGATCACGGTCTGTAGATGAAACATTTTGTTATATTGTTTCATAGCAGGTGATTCTTCTGCTGAGTAGTAATAGTACTAGTAAAAAAGGTATATCTATTTCCCACATGGCCGACTAGACACTCCCCCCAAGAACTACAAGACCCATTGCAAATGACCTCGAATAAAATATTGATTAGCATAAAAATAGGCGCATAGGTTTGATGGCAAATACTTTCACTGTGAGTGTGTACAAAGACAGATTTTGGGCAGAACATGGGCAGAGTCCACAGTTACTCATGTAGATTATAAAATGCCTTAATTTATGCACGTTTGTGTGGAAAGGATGTGCTAACAGTTATATTAGCACTCAAATTGGTATAGGCACTATTGAAAGTAACTTGAAGTGGGGTACCAGGGCTCTCTGAAAGGGTTAATATGGAGAATGGCTTAGAATGTTGCTGACAATCTGAAGCCTAACAGCCTGGAGACAGATGTGTTAAAAAAGGCAAGGTTGTACTTTGGGATGACATTATTTGTGAGAATGAGACAGAATGCTTTGTTTTTAGAATGCTGGAGCTGAGAAATGTCTGTGCTCTGACCTATAACATGTAGATAAACAAAGCTTGAGCACAAAATTTGAGTAAAGTGGTTACAGGTGCTTTATTCACAATGCCCTATGCATTTTGGCCTAAGTCTTCCTCAGGGACAATCAGATGCAAAGAAGCACCAATATGTGCTAACTGTGTAAAAGCAATAGCAAATCTGAATCAAATTTACTTTATGACGGCATGAATACATGCTTTGGAGCTCTTTGATTCAGATTTGTTTATGCTTTTACACAGTTAGCACATATTGGTGCTTAATTGCATGTAACAGTTTTTCCCTAATAAAAGGAGTTGCTTGAGGAGGGAATTATGGGAACCTGCACAAGTGTGCACACCTGTGAATTCCTCACCTAAGCTTAAGTTGTACTGTTTTATATAACTCTCTGTGTCTATGTGCTTCCTTATTGCAGTTGGATTTAGAGAATTGAAGTCCAAGGACTGAGGTTAAGTTTTGCTACCTGGTCAAACGTAGGCCATAGGCTAAAAGATCCATTCAGTTGGTTCCGTGCCAGGATATTAATTTCTCTTCATTTAAGGCAAGGCAGAGACAGAGGATTGTGAGTATGGAGTACAGAGTGTTTAAGAGAAGCAGCCTATTGTAAATATGGTGATATTGCTAAGTCCATTAGGAGGAACTTTTTCAGAGGAGCTGCAATGTTTGAAGATAATGGTACATGTGAAAAGAATTGAAGAGAAAAATATGAGTTGTTTGTATTAGAAGAGAAAGTAAATAATGATTCATATCTTTGCTTTTCTGACATTGTGTTTTTAAAAGGATAACGTTTTCTGGTTATAAACAATTTATAAAGCCTGGCTGAAATTTGGTCATTAATTGTTTTTTCATATGCCGATTTTCTTCCTTTGTAAGTCAGAGCTGTATTTTGTCAGACTTGTAAGTTGATATTTGAAATGGCTGCGCTGGTCAGTAATGCGTAAAAACAGATTTGTCTTGTTTTGTTTTACTCTTGGGTCTAGGCAAGGTAATTTCAATTGTTTTTCTGTTTTGAGATGTGTGTTTTGGTTTCTAGAGAGGTGCATTTTGTTTTGATAGCTTTCTGATCTCAGTATGAATGAGAAGAAAACAGATAAATGTTGTAACACTGTGATTTCTGTGCATGCTGATTTTTGTTTTTGTTTTGGTAAGCCTAAGGGCCTGTTTACTAAGCATTTTTCCCATAGACACAAAATGGAAGAAGACCTTTAATAAACAGGGCCCTTAGTCTGTAAGAATTAGTATGTTATAAAGGTATACACATGTATGTTTGTTGGTATGAGGATGTAGTTGGTGGTATGAACAAGTGATTAGAAGGTATTGTGCAAAGTGAAATATGATATTAATAGTGATAGAAGGATTTTTTTTATAGAACTGATGAGAGTGGTCTAGGAGTGGAGGAGTAGCCTAGTGGTTAGAACACTGGCTTGGTAACCAAGCAACCAGGGTTCAATTCCCACTAGCACTCCTTGTGGCCTTGGGTAAGTCACTTAACCCTCCATTGCCTCAGAAGAAAGGCCTGGAAATCTACTTCCAGTGACACTGCCAAGAAAACCCAGGAGCTTCTGGGTCACCAGGAGTCAGGACTGACTCAAAGGCACACACACTGCATTTTTGAGTGGTCTAAATTGAAGAGAAAAATATGAGTTGTTTGTATTAGAAGATAAAGTATATGATTCATATCTTTGCTTTTCTGACATTGTATTTTTAAAAGGATAATGTTTTCTGGCGATGAACACAGCCGCAAGAGTTCTAACAGGGGTATCAAGGACAGAGCACATCACTCCAGTTTTGAAAAACCTTCATTGGTTACCTATACAGGACAGACTTCATTACAAGATCTTAATCCTGACCTTCAAAGCCTTAAACAACCAGCCCCCCACATCCATTAGCCAGATGATTCACACCATACCTCCTAACAGAACCAGAAGGTCCACAATGACAAACACATTGGTAATCCCAAAAGCAATGACAAAATGCACAAAGACAACGACCAACAGGGCTTTCATGATCTACGCACCTACAGCCTGGAATGCCCTCCCCACAGACATGCGAAACATCACTAACTTGACCCAATTCAGGAAAGCGCTGAAGCATCATCTGTTCACAAGATACTACCCTGAAACCAGCTGTAGAAATCTAGCAGCGAGCGCTCCGACCAGTCACCTACAGCACCCTAATAAATATATCCAACAAGAAAAAGGATAGCTAGCCCAATTTTCCCCAACACAAGTAGACCAGAGCCGGAGAATATATGCATCAATGTAAATAATTTGTAGATAGTTACCCCTAGTTATATCCAGGTTTATGGCTCCTGTTCAATGTAAATACAATGTGGTTCGACTGCATGTATAAATGTTATGTTGAATGTACACCGCACTGATGTGAATAGCGCAGTATAGAAGAAAAGCTAAATAAATAAATAATGTGATGTGGTGTGTTGATTTAATAAATATGGGAAGGGAGATGAGATTCTGTTATTGATTTTATTTATTTATATTCTCTTATATACTGTGCTATTCTGCATCAGTGCAGTTTACATTGAACAGAGCATTATAACTTGGAGATAACTATTTACAGGGAACATGGGCTATGGAGGGTTAAGTGGCCTGCCCAAGACCACAAGGAGCACCTGTGGGACTAGAAACCCCAGTCCTTCCGGCCCAAGGTTGCTGTCCTCTAGTGGGATTTGAACCCCTGACTTTCTAGCCTGAAGTACCTTGCCCCAACCACTAGGCCACTCCTCCACTCACTCCATTTTGCAGTGTTAATGTATTTGGACAGCTAGTGGGTTTTTTTCTATCTGTATGGGTTTATACTGTAGTATGGAATGTATTTTCTAAGTCAATGGATTGGGAAGGGGAATGCATTGTACGCTGAAGTAATTACCTTAGATGTAGACAGTACAGATAACAAGTCTGGCAGAGTTTTGTGTGTTTACAGTAACTCTGTAGTGAGAGATAAAGAAGCTTTCCTCAAGGACACTCTTCAGAATCTTAACTCTGATACCAATGACTTGGTTAAGCTAATAGACACATGAACAATACACTTGCTAAAGCATCACTCTCACAACCCTTCACTAAGCCCACCAGTAAGAACCATGCAGCTGTATGGTTTACTCCTGATCTGCGTGAATCATTATTAGAAAGCTTGAGCAATGCTGGCGACACTCTAGGCATGACCTTGACCATGTGGCCTACTTGAATAAACTACAGGAGCACTGCAGAGCAGTCAACCACAAAAGAAAAGAATACCATTCCAACACTCTTATGCGCTCTCTTAACAAGCCTCAAGAGCTATTCAGTCCAATCAAAACCCTCACAAAGGATGCATCTAAGAACCTTCCGACAAATACCCCCCAGTCCAGATGCCTTTGCCTCACACTTCCAAAGCAAGATGAATTTGATGAGGTCTTACTCAGAGATGCCCCAGCTGATCCATGCCCAGCATTCTGGATAAAGCAAGCAAGAGCCGACCTAAGCGCAACTATTGCCAGAATCATACACCTCTCCCTTTCTACAGATGTTCTCCCACTGCCCCTGAAAACTGCTTCCATCAGACCATTGCTAAAAAACAACAAATTGGATCCCTTGGACATCAGCTCCTACAGACCCATATCCATTCTAGTGACTCTCCTAGATAGACTTCACACCGGGTTAGATAAGAAGCGGCAAGGTTTCATCATAATCTTCATGGACATTGCCTCTGCCTTTGACACGGTCAGCCATAGTCTTCTATTCGACCGCTTACAGCAAATAGGGATTCAGAATACAGTCCTCAACTGTTTTAGATCCTACTTGACTGATCGCCAGCAACAGGTACACATTGAAACGCAGTCATCAAACACTTTCCAGCAAACTCAAGGTGTCCCGCAGGGCTCATCTCTCTCAGCCCTGCTATTTAACATTTATATACAGCCAATCTATGATATAATACAGTCCTTCAATACTACATTTATGCTGATGAAAGTCTTACTCTTCACTCCTTTCTCCATAGACAGCCCTGACGTTTCCATCATTACTGAATGCTTCACTATGGTCTACAACTGGCTCACTACACACAGCACACAGCAAGGAAGTTTTATTTATAACCAGAGACAAAACATTTACCCCACCATCTTCCTTGTGGGTGACAGATGTTGGGCTGGCTCACTACACACAACACACAGCAAGGAAGTCTTATTTATAACCAGAGACAAAACATTTACCCCACCATCTTCCCTGTGGGTGACAGATGTTGGGCTTATGATGAAGCAACAAGTATGCTATCTATGAATCACCTTGGACAAAAGGCTGAGTATGGTGGCACATTTACAAAATGACATCAAGGCAGTTTACCATACAATAAGGACCCTCAATCACCTATGCCTGCTCCTTGACCCCTCAGATTTTCGCACAGTATTCCAAGCGCTCATCTTCCTGCCCTTTGACTACACCAATATTAATCTCCACGGCCTCCCTAAACATGTCCAATCTCTCCAATTGGCCATGAACACAGCTGCCCACACATTCCAGGGTGTGCCCAGATTCAAACACATCTCGCCATCTTGATGCAGCTACACTGGCTCCTTATTACTAGCTGTCTGACCTACAAAGCCCTTCTATTCATGTTCAAGATTCTTCACAACTTGTCTGTGACCTCACTGACAGCAATCTTACAACGCACCCCAGACATCACAATGAGGAGGTCGAGTATAGCAAACACTCTGGTTACCCCTTCATCAATAAGGATATGCACCCAGACCACCAAGAATCTTGCCTTTTTCTTATATGCACCAACCCTTTGGAATGCCCTACCTGCCTCAATCCGAGCCATCACTGATCAGTCAACCTTTAGAAAGGCCTTAAAGACTCACCTGTTCCAGCTAGTTTTTGACCACATACCTTAAAATAAAGACTTGCATAGTGGCATTCACCTCTCACCTGTGTAACCATTAAGCTGTGCTGCACAGAGTGCAATTAGTTCTTCCTTCTCTCCCTAATTCCCATGCCCCCTTTAGTCCATCTCCCCCACCCCTTCCAAGTCCATGTCCCTGTTTATTCTTTTACTTAGCTGCTTGTTCTGTTTAATACCTGTTCTTTAAAATTAGGTTCTGTGTAAAATACCTGTTCTATGTAATGTTGGTTTTACTGTTTCATGTTCTATGTAAACCTCGCTGATTTTGAAATAGTGCGATATATAAAAGCACATAAATAAATAAATGAATATTGTCACAGTTATCTGGTGAGAAGGCCTTGAATGCAAGTTTTGTTAGAGAAGTTTCTTTTAAACAAAATATAGTTACAGTTAAAGTATAGCCTGAATTCTTTCTTTTTATTTCCCCATGACTATATAATAAGAACAACTTCTAATTCCAATTGGCACTAGAGTTATTGAGAAATAAATCTGCATGGCTGTAATTGTATTATGTTTAAGATTATTTTACAGGGATTCTGGATTTGACAAGTATGATAAGGGGGGTTGGGGGAGGTGTACAGTGAATAAGTTTAATCCACGATGTGTATGTTTTGTTTTCTAGGTTAGGGATCTGAGCATATCCTGGTTAAGCAAATGTGTCTGCTGAATCCATTCTATGTGTCCTTTTTATGAGTGAATGGGAAGATCGTTCATGCATGTGTGATAGCTTTTAGATGTATTTAGATATCTTATGAATTGTGTGAATTGGCATGATATAACAGACTAAGAAAAGTTATGAAGGTATTTAAAGGAGATGTCGATACAAGTTAAAACTGAGATTCTTATTGCACAAACAGCATAGTGATATATGTGATATTTAAAGAAAAGATGTAGGATTAGGGATTTAGCTTTTACAAGTCATAAAAAATGAGTGATACAGTTTAGACTAAGTAATAAAAAATGAGTGATACAGGGTAGGCTAAGTAATCAAATCAAGGTGGTAAATGTGTGCTATGATGTTTTCTTTTGATGTTAGTAGATTAACTGAAAGTCCTGATATGCATCACATCCATGAAAGTGTAAGAGATTAGAGTAGCAATGTCCTGGTCTGTTATAAGCCACCTACAAAAGTCTATTGGATCTTAAATTCTTATGTTGTGTGTTTCAGTTTTGTTATTATGGAATGACCCCTGAAGGACTGATGTTTTGTTGCTAGTGGAATAGGTATTAAATTAGTATCACTAATTGATTCAAGCATAAATAAATTTCCCTGTGCAAGAGATTAATTGATCTTTTATTATTATACTATTTGTGCTGAATAAAGTGTTAACAAAAAGAAGTTGTAAACAAAGGCAATTGAATTTCTAATTAGTTTAAATTCTATGGTTTTGAAAGTTTTGTGGTTATAAATAAATTACCTTTTGTTGAGCATAATTCTTGGGATTCTATGTAATAACCCATACAATATCTGTTTGCTTTTGTTTTGTGTCCTGATGTCCTTCCTTTGTGAACTGAGATATCTGTATCAATCAGACAAATAATCAGACAGGGTATGGTGAGCCAAACCATTACCTGAGATAAGAGAGCCTTCGTAAGAAATTTTGGTGAACAATTGAAATGAGTTTAGTTTATTTGCCATAAACTGCCAGTTATGGGATAACAAATATTAAAACATAAGTAATAAGATTAACTATATTTTGCATATTATCATGGTAGGAGAATAAATTACAAACTAAATTATTGATATGCATATGTAAGTTGTACACCTGATAAGAGAGGTTGTCAATTAGGCCACATGCTAACTTTAATTTGATAGATAAAAAGAAAAATTAAAGAATGTAGATGCAAAATAGAAGTTTGTTGCAAGCTAGCTTGGTATACATATATTCAAATAATTTGTAATAATTTACTGTTAGCAATAGATGTATTGTAGTTAATTAATATTCGATTAGATAAGATAATTCTCTTCAACAATTCTATAGTGCCATTAGAAGTGGTATTATTTGCAATTGTGAGGAATAAGAGGAATGTTGGAGTGGTGAACTGTGGTTCTGCAAATTATATATCGTATGCACTGAATCCTATGAGCCGAAGACACTGACTACTGTCAAGAATGAAAGGAAGCCTGCAATGCTACTGAAAGATGGATAGAAGCAAAGATCAGTGATTCCAGCATTGCTACAGAAAGATATATATGCAGCCATGAAGCTGGGTAGACAGTCACTGACAATCTATCCAAGATGTACATAGCACAGCCCAGAGTGAAAAAGAGAATGATGCTGGAGAACTTGCAGTTGTGACCAGTGTCGTGATGTGAATGTGGGTATAAACTTTTGAACTACTAAAAGATCTATAAAGAACAGCTGGCCACTGTTAGCATATTGTGCTTACAAGAATAATTTGTAGAGCCTTACTCTTTATACACATTCTTATTGGGACCTAGCAAGGGCAAGCAATGTCACATAGTTTTGGTTAATTTGCAGGATGCTTGTAATTCTTTTTTTATATTGTCAAATGGAGCATAAGTATAAAGACTTCTTCCAATCAGGAAGATGAAGTTTGCCTGTGAATCAGATGTGGTGTCTAGGACTCTAAAGCAAGTGAAGAGAAAGGTGTTCCTTCCTATGGCAAAAGATTTATTTTGGATATGTTTGAGCTATCATGCCCAGAATCAGAGGGGAGACTGTTAAAAGTAACTTAAAGTAGGGTATCAGGGCTCTCTGAAAGAGATAATATGGAGAATAGCTTGGAATGTTGCTGACATTCTGAAGCCTAGCAGCCTGGAGACAGATGTGTAATAAAAACCAAGGTTGTATTTTGGGATGACATTGTGAGAACAAGACAGAATGCTTTGTTTTAGAAGATGGAGCTGAGAAATGTCTGTGCTCTGACCTATAATATGTAGATAAACAAAGCTTGGTAGATAGAAAAATACTCTGCACTACAACTAGAAAGTGTTCTGCAATCTTTGTTTGACTCGCTACTAGGTATCAACAGAAATAAAACATACTATTGCAAGTGACGAAAGAGGTCTCAGAAAAACAGGCAGTCATTGACCAATGATTTCCGGTCATATGAAAGAACTGCCCCACTTACATCAGCGACCTTTTAGAAAACGCCACTCATTAATAAAGCTTCTGTTTATATCAAAAAATGTTTAGAAAATGAAGTGCTTAACTTAGAGACATCCAGCTTCTGGCATGCTTTTCCCGATGCTGTAAAGCGCGCTGGAGTAATGAGTTTCTCCTTTACAGTTTCATCAAGGGAATCATATGAGCACAGTATTATGATCAGTAGTTCTCCCCAGAAGCTTGCAGTCCTGAGCTGTGCAACGGTAGCTTCCGTATTTTTTAGTATTTTTTAAGTCTCTTTATTCATATATATTAATGTTTGCACACATTGATCTTGTTCAGTATTTATTATTGTTATAAGCTCTTTATTCTTGGTGTTTTAGTTGTTACCCCCTGAGGAAGGCATTGCATGCCGAAACGCGTCGGGGACGACCCTAATAAAGAACTTTTGAATTTATCCTGACGGTATTGGTCGCTTGCTCCTTGTGTACCCTATAGTCAGCTGCAAGAGCAGCGCTCCTCGTTTTGTTTCGTTCCCATCCACAATCAACACCATTGTCAAAGGTACCGCTTGCATAAGAGAGTATGCTAAAGATACTGCTATGATGTAGGGAATAATAATCATTAAAAAAAACATGAAGGAGCTATTAGTGAGATGGAGAAATTGTTCTCAATTTAGGTGGAAGACCAGGTTCAAATGTATGTTCCCTTAAGCCTGCAGTTAGTTCAGGCCAAGGCCAAAAGCCTTTTTGAAGACATCAAGGCCAAGTATCCGGATGGCACTCAAATTGTTTTGGCCAACATGGCTTGGTTTCAGTGTTTCAGGAATCATGCAGGGTTTTACAATGTGAAAGTTTCTGTAGAAGCTGCAAGTGGTAATGCCAAGGCTGCAAAGCAACACCCTGAGTGGCTAAAAAACTCATCGATGGAGGGCCCTATCTTCCAGAACAAATTTTCAGCGTTGATGAGACTAGCGTTTTCTACCACAAAATGCCATCTAGGGTGTACATTTCAAAGGAGGAAAAGACCATGCCCAGGCACAAAGCTTCCAAGAAGAGGGTCATACTTCTGTTGTTGGGTAATGCATCCGGAATGTACAAGGTAAAGCCTCTACTCATCTGAGAACCTTCATGCATTAAAAGGCATCACAAAGGCGATTCTCCCTGTGCATTTCTGATCAAATAAAAAGGCATGGGTAATCATACTCCTATTCGAGGATTGGTTTGTGAATTTCTTTTTGCCCGAAGTGGGAAAGTACTGTCAGGAAAACAACCTCCCTTTCAAAATTCTGCTTATCAAGACAATGCACCCAGCTATCCCATTCATTTTGATGTCATCTCTCCTGTGATAAGGAAGTCTGTAGTGAGCCTATGGAAATAGGAGAAACTAATGATTTTGCTTGTAAGAAAAGTGACATCCCTGCCGTGCACAGGTTTCAGGTTTGGCATAAAGAAAGCAAACAGAGAAACTGAACCTAGGCTGCCACACCCAAGCTCTGCTGACATAGTTGCAGGCTTGGAAGATAATTGCAAGCACCTGTCCAGAGAGGGGGAGACACTGCCCGGGAAGCAGGGATATAAACCTTGGCTAGAGAGAAAGCAGAGAGGAGAGCCCGGAGAGGGAGAGCACTGGAAGAGAGAGACCGGGAGGAGAGAGCAGAGAAGGCTTCAAGCCTCAGTTCCTGATCAGAAGGTTCAGAGAGTTCAGAGGTGGGAGCCCAGGACTCAGCACAGGAGTCAAAGGAGCCAAGCCTGGAACAGGAAGCCGTGGCAGAGCTCCAGGAAGGAACTCAGGGAAGTGAACCAGGGACTGTTTCCCAGAAGCTGGAGGGAGACTGGTGAACACAGCCAGGGATAAGTGTCCACAGCTTCAGGTACAATTTATGCTTACCAGGTGGAGCTGTGCTCAAGAGAGACACAGGGATCCTCAGAGAGAGTATACCCTGAGACATACGTTAAAAGCTCAGAGCAGGGCACTGCATTACCGGAGCCAGAGGAAATGCAGGTTTAGCCTATTGAGCAGGATTTATTGCCTCCAGAAGTACTCAAGGACTGTACTCTATGTCAAGCTGTTAGCATTGAGTCCCTTTGCTAAAGAATAGCTGAAAAGATAAAGTCTCCTGAAAAGTAGAGTATTGAAAACTAGCCTGAACTGAAGGTAGGAAATTGCTCTTTTAATGGGAAGATACCTGTTGCATGTATATTTGAATGCTTAATGAAGACAAAGGTAAAAAGAGGATATTTTTACTTTGTTGAATGAAGAAGCTGTGTTTTCTTTATCCGTTATATTGATAAGCAGCTGCATATAATTAATGACTGTGAAGCTCATCTAGCCTAAGTTGTAAATAACCTTGAGCGAATGAATGGAGAAGTATCCTGTTACAGTCTACATGGACTTTGTTTCCGTTTGGGGAATAAATTTTGTCATTTGCCTTTACTTTCGGTTTCATGACTACACTTCATCTTAGAAGGCCAAAACAACAACTCCCAGCATGCTTCACTGGAGAAAAATAGTTTATTCAACCTTTTATAAGAGAAGTTAAAGGCAACCCTACCCCTCTAAGCCTTAGGCAGAGGGCTGGGGAGTGACACTCCAAACATGAAAGTGGTCTACCTTCCCCCAACACTACTTCCCTACTGCAGCGGATATACCAGGGAGCCTTCACCAACTTTAAGGCCTACTATCTGAGATGAACATTCACTCAAGTCATTGATGCACTCTACTTCAACCCTGAACTGATGCTGCGAGAATTCTGGCAAAAGTTTAACATTTATGAGGTAATAAAAAATATTGCTGCAGCCTGGGCCAAAGTGACACAGACCTGTCTGAAAGGTGTCTGGAAACTATTATCATCTTGTAAAGGATGTTCAGGGTTTCAAGGACAATGATGAGACATTTGAACATGTGGCTGCAAAAATTGTTAAACTTGCAGAAAAGCTTCAACTTGAGGTGGACAAAGATGATGTGGATGACTCGGTGGAGTCTCATGATGAAGAGTTATCGAACGAGGAGTTAATTGAGCTTGAGGCAACAAAGGTAGCTAATAACAAGCAGCATGACACTGAAGAGCAGGAAGTGCAGCCGAAATGTTTCACAGTGAAGGATATCAGCATAGCTGTGCAATCGCTGAATAACCTCTATGAGGTTATAAAGAGACAGTACCTTGATGTATCCCGATTTCTGCAGTTTCAATGTGGTTTCATCCCACTTCTTCTTTGAACACGTCACTGAGCCAACTTAACCGATCAGACTTAATAGACCCCTCACTCTCTAAGCATAAATCACCCTCTCCCTAATCACCCAATCCACTTACTCATGTAACTACAGTTATAGTGTTCTTAATGTTAGAGTTAACATTCAATGTTGTAATTACTAGAAGATTCCATGTAAAGCCGTTAGCCATTTCTGTTACCATGTAAACCACTTAGACTTGGAGATACGGTAGTATAGAAAAACTGTTAAATAAATAATAGTATGAACTGTTCGAACTTCTCGTGACCAATTTATCATGAGAAGAACAACCGAGTACCAGCAGTGACCTTGCATTTGGAGGACAGCCTTCTTCTGCTTCTTGTGCCACTACCCCTGCCTCTGCCTAAATTGAATAAGAAAGTGACTCCAGTGGTGATTATTCAGTATTACTATGTTTTCTGTTGATTATTAATAAAACTATGAACAATTATTATTTTGTCACTTCTTATTATTGTGTATTTGGTATATAATATAACATATAATACAAAAGCGGAAGTAAGATGTGTTGAAAACTATAGGCCAGTTAGTTTCACCTCAGTGGTGAGTAAATTATTAGAAATGCTGCTGAAAGAGAAAATAGTGAGGTTTCTGGAGTTCAACGGATTACCGGATCCAAGGCAGCATGGATTCATCAGGGTCAGGTGTTGTCAGACAAATCAGATTGATTTCTTTGACTGGGTGACCAGGGAGCTCGACCGAGGGAGAGCTCTAGATGTGGTGTATTTAGATTTCAGTAAAGCCTTTGACACTGTTCTGCACAGGCAACTTATAAACAGACTGAGCACCCTAGGGATGGACCCTAAAGTTACTGCTTGGGTTAAAAATTGGTTGAGTGGGAAGCAACAAAGGGTACAGGTAAATGGAGTTCACTCTGAGGAGAAGGAGGTTACCAGTGGAGTGCCACAGGGGTCTTTCCTTGGTCCAATTCTTTTTAACATCTTTGTTAGTGATATTGTAGAAGGGCTGTCAGGTAAGGTTTGCCTCTTTGCAGATGATACCAAAATCTGCAACAGACACCCAGAAAGGTGTAGATAACATGAGGAGGGATCTAGCTAAGCTTGAAGAATGGTCTAGAATTTGTCAGCTGAGATTTACTGCTAAAATATGTAGGGTCATATATTTGGGCTACAACAATCCAAGGGAGTGGTACAGTATAGGGGGTGACGTACTTCTGTCCACGAAAGAAGAATAGGACCTAGGCATGATTGTGTCTGACGATCTCAAAGTAGCTAAACAGGTAGAAAAGGTGACAGAAAAAGCTAGAAGTATGCTTGGTGCATAGGGAGAGGAATGGCCAGCAGAAGAAAGGAGGTGATAGTGCCTCTGTATAAATCTTTGGTGCGACCTCATTTGGAGTATTGTGGGCAATTCTGGAGACCGCACCTTAAAAGGATATAAACAGGTTGGAGTCGGTGCAGAGGGTGGCTGCTAAAATGGTTAGTTGTTAAAGCATATGAGGACAGACTTAAGGACCTTAAGATGTATACTTTAGAGGAAAGGTGGGACAGAGGTGATATGATTAAGATGTTTAACTATCTCTGTGGCATAAAATGCATAGGAGGAAAGCCTCTTTTGATTGAAAGCAAGCTCTGCTGTGAGGGGACATAAGATGAGGTTGAAAGGGGATAGACTCAGGACTAATATGCGGAAATATTTCTTTACGGAAAGAGTGGTAGATACATGAAATAGTCTCCCAGTGGAGATGGTAGAGATGAGGACAGTATCTAAATTCCAAAAAGCATGAGACAAACACAGAGGCTCTCTAAAGGAAAAAAGGGACTCATAGTAGTTGATATGGAAGGGAAGACTAGATAGGCCATGTGGTCTTTTTATGCCATCTTGTTTCTTTGTTTCTATGTTTCTATTACTCTGAGTTACGTAAACATCGATTTACGAATAGGGTTGCAGAACGATCCACTGGTGTAAGTCGGGGACTTTCTATATTTTTCTCTCACCTTCCCTGTGCAATCCTAAACATTGCTAAAATATATTCTGGTCAATATTCAAAAGTACTTTTGTGATCAGTGACAGTGCTTACCGTATTAAGTACTTAAAAAAAGGTGACTTGAATAGATAACTTTAAATTGCTAAAAGGCTAAAGTGATCCATTTATAAATGGGCCTGGCTAGCAATGTTCTGATGCTGGACAAAACGTTATCATTCTAAGCAGCAATATTGCAATATTCAGTCACATGATGGATAACTTAGCTGTCCAAATGGTTCCACAAAAATAGCAGAGATAATTTTAAACAAATACATTAACCATTAAAGTTACATTTAAAGTTACAGTGCACATGAATTTTCAGTGGCACCACATGGACAGATAGCACTGCTAAAAATCAGTATAATCTTAAATGGATAACTTATTTTATAAGGTGAAATGATGACCAGCTGGCTGAAAATTTACCTTAAAAAGAAAAGAGCAAGGGTAATAAAGTCGAGAACAAATCTTTAATGATACCAGACACAGCCGTGTTTTGACACGTCAGGGGTAGATTTAGCTCAGTATTGTGTAATTATTGAAAAAACATTAATTTGGCACCAAACTACAGTACATAGTACAATGACGTCAGTCTTTTCTTGTTCAATGCCCACTGCTCTAATCACGGCTTCTCTTACACATAAGAACATAAGAACATAAGATATGCCATACTGGGTCAGACCAAGGTCCATCAAGCCCAGTATTCTGTTTCCAACAGTGGCCAATCTAGGTCATACGTACCTAGCAGTTTCCCCAAGGGACACAGGTTCCACAATGCTTGTATTGGTTCAAGCATTGATATCCTGGGTCCCTTCTTAATAATGGTTTATGGACCTTTCCTCCAGGAACTTGTCCAAACCTTTTTTAAACCCAGCTACACTAACAGCCTTTACTACATCCTCCGGTAACAAATTCCAGAGTTTGATTACACGTTGAGTGAAAAAATATTTCTTTTATTAGTCTTAAATAGTTTACCCTGTAGCTTCATTGCATGTCCCCTAGTCTTTCTATATTCTGATAAGGTAAACAATCGATCTATGTTTACCCGTTCCACTCCGTTCATTAATTTATAGACTTCTATCATATCTCCCCTCAGCCGTCTCTTTTCCAGGTTAAAGAGCCCCAACCTTTTTAGCCTTTCTTCATAGGAGTAGCCTTCCATCCCCTTTACCATTTTGGTGGCTCTTCTCTGAACCTTTTCTAAAATTGCTATATCCTTTTTAAGATACGGCGACCAGAATTGCACACAATATTCAAGGTGCGGTCTCACCATGGAACGATATAGAGGCATTATAATATCTTTTGTTTTATTTTCCATTCCTTTCCTTATCATACCTAGCATTCTATTTGCTCTCTTGGCCGCCGCTGCACACTGGGCCGAGGGTTTTAACATGGTATCCACAAGGACGCCTAAATCTTTTTTTTTTTTTTTTTTTTTCTCTTAATATGAAGAGGCAAGATAAAAAAGAAACAGATTGAAAAATAAGTGCATTCAGGCCCATCTTTAGCCAGTGCTGACTGCCTAATTTATTTTGGATGGTGTAGGTAGTGTAGAACAAACCTAGAGAGAAGGAGATCTGGGAGTATGAGGGACTCTGGGGGTTCAGAGCTCCCTCAATGATCTGTAGGGGGGATGGAGAAGGGCCATAAAGGCTTAGAACCCCTTGATATATTTAGTAGTAGTAGTATTCCTGTCAAGGGGGTTGTGTCCTATAAAAAGAATATTTGTGGTGGAAATACTGGACTCTCTGTATTCATGCCTTTATAAAAATAGAATTAAAATAGGTGCCTCTTTGCAACTTGAACATAGGCGGCTTTCCTTAAAACCACATCCCCACTTTCACTTTCTCTCCTTGCTCTGTAACTTCTGGAGGAGTAATTTATTCCTCCCTTTCCTTTCCTGTACATATCCTAACCGCTGCTAAAACATTATCTGTTCAATATTCAAAAGGACGTATGCAGTCAGTGATGGTGCTTACTGTGTAAGTGCTTTTTAAAAAACATTTTTTGCATAGCTCAAATTTCTTTTTTCTTATCACAATGAATATTTCCATTTTTTCCTGAACATTGTCCTGAATAGCTGTTTTTATGAAAGGTGCTATTCAGGCTTTTCTCTATTATTCACTCTCCAAATGTGAAAAAATAAATAAATATTAGATCAATCAATCCCTCAAATGAATATCCACATAAATTCAGGTTTTCTGCGTGCTTCGTCATCCTTTGCTGCAGGTGGTAACCAGACCAAAGTTTTCAATCCCCCTCCCCCAAAAAAACATTTCTTCAATAATCAAAAGTATGATAGTTTAGATGTTCTTGCATAAAGCAATCAGGAAAAATACTTACTATTTACTTGACGTTAGGAAACATTCTAGTTTTAAAATCAACTTTCTGGAAGTACCCGGAGAAGGGCTTTTTTCTTAAAAAGATGTCAATATCTTTTTATATTTACTTTATAATTCATATCAACATTGCATGTTAATTATCTAATGCTTGGTTACAATTTTCCTGTTCCCTTTGTGTAAAATGAATACACTATTTAGACTCAGAAATGACAGATACCCTTGGTGATGTATCACTTTAAATGGCTCTGCTAAGTCGGTCAAAGCAGCTGTAGTTTCAGAGCATATGATTTTTCCAGTGGCAGCCTGTCAATAAGAGCAGGGAGAAATATCAAGTTACTCCCCAACCAAAGGAACAGATCTGTTTACTTCATAGAGTTAATTGATTATGCTGAGATCACTCTGAGGCAGGGTCATCGAGCAGCCTTCTTATTGACAGAATGATAGCCTGTGCCATGCTTCTTAACCCTTGTTAGTCTTTTGTGCTATGGCTTAACAGTGGGATGAGGCAATGTTTCTGATTCATGATCAAGCATTGTGTTCTGCAGATTCGCTCGTTAATTACTGAAGGGTTTGTAATCAGAATTATTTCAAACTTCTTTTGAAGGAGGATTATAAATGAGCTGAAGCTCTACATGCATTGAAGCCTCTATAAATTTCAAGCCATTTGATTATCCCCAAGCCATACCCACAGTGGCTTTCTTATACTCCTACTACTATTACTATTTATCATTTCTATAACTACTAAACATATACAGCACTAAATACAGGGCTTCTTTTGACGGGGTACATGGTGGTACTGAATACCGGCATCTTTTGCATTACCTACTAAAATTGACCCATGGTCCTCATATATTCATGAAAGAACCCTGAAGCCGACACATGTTTTGCTAGGAAAAATGCACTGGTTAAACACATACACGTAACAGATTGTCTCTACTATCTAGAGCTTGCAGTAAATTCAAACAAATAAGAGAATTTTATTTACTATGGTAAGAGAAAGGGAATTGGATTTAATTCACGTTGTTTCTCAGAAGTTTAAGGCAACTTACATTCAGGTATTGTAGATAACCTCTGACCCAGAGGGTTTATAACACTGGTCAACATTGAAATCGTTACCGACTTTAAAAGGCCCTAATCTGTAGTATCTTGGTGAGCTGAACACGAATATAACATTAAAAAAAATTGATTGGCTCTCGTTTTGAAGATATTGCATGTAGTTCATTTTTTACGTTTCACCGTGTAAATTTATCCTGTAGGACATCAACAACATCCCAAATAAGCCTTGAATGATGTAATATTGCATCACATTGCATAATACCAGCATGCACACATCATCCAGAGCTGATTGCATCATTTTCTGATGCAATGCAATACTACTGCCAGACAGCTGCTGAAGTCATCTGACGTCAGCAGTGTACTATACGCAGTCGGAAAGGTTGAGCATTTAAAATATTTCAGACTGTGTGTGAGACAGTTTAAGCTACTGTTACATGTAACTTTTATTAATCATATAATTTTAGCCATTTAGGTACAATACAGAGCAGTAATGCCGCGAAAGTGCATTAATACCGTGACAATTTCTGCTACATTCATTTATTTATTTATTTAACATTTTTTATATACCGTCTTTCTACAAATCAAGACGGTTTACATAGAACGTTTCAAAGGCAGTGTGTTTCAACTGTTTACAAAGAACAAAGTAACAAGGATACATAGGCGAACAATAAGAACTAATTTATGAACTAATTACAATGATCAAAGATCAACTATTTACATATGTATATATAGAGCTACAGCTGGTTGTGTTATAGGATTTGAAGGAGCATGGGTGGGGAGGTAGATGTAGAGGGTTAGGTACTAGGGTGGTAGGGAAAAATGTTCATTTGTGGGGAAGTGACATTTGCCAACCAGAAGAAAAGTATCACTTCTCAACTGAAGAAGGCATATCATCTTTACTTTGGATGCAAGAATGGTGACCAAGACAAGCTTTGGGCCCCGCATATATGCTGCGCTACATGTACAACACAGCTTTCACAGTGGTTGAATTGCAAAAGACCATCAATGCCGTTTGCAGTCCCCATGGTGTGGAGAGAGCCAAGCAACCACATAAATGACTGTTACTTCTGCTTGGTTCCTCCTCTTTCCAGCGGAATAACGAAGCAAAAGAAGTCGAGGATAGTCTACCCAAACATTCCGCCTGCATTGAGACCAGTTCCACATGGTGAGGGACTTCCTATTCCAGAACCTCCATCAGAATATTCTCTTGATTGATCTGATGAGGACAAGGGTGAGCTGACCTGTTCTTCTGCTGGTCCGTCAGCATGCAGTGACCCAGATTTTCACTGGGATGCATATCAACTCCACACAGAATAACACAGGAAGAACTAAATGACCTGGTTCATGATTTGGGCTTATCCAAGAACAAGGCAGAATTGCTAGGATCAAGACTCTAATAATGGCATCTTCTAGAAGATGTCAACATTACTTCATATCGAAAGCGCCACCAGCAGTTGGAGCCTTTCTTCAGTAATCTGGTATTCTGTTCTGATATTGAAAGCCTCATGAATGCCTTAAAAATCATTCATGACACACAAGATTGGAGACTATTTAAAGACTCTTCGAAACTGAGTCTGAAGGCTGTGCTTTTGAACAATGGAAACCATCTTCCATCTATTCCAGTAGTGCATGCCGTCAACATGAAAGAGACATACGATAACTTAAAGTATCTACTGACTTCCATTAACTATAACAAGTACAGCTGGCACCTCTGTGGTGACTTGAAGGTAGTTGCCCTTTTAATGGGACTGCAGCAGAGATATATAAAATACATGTTTCTTATGTGAGTGGGATAGCCGAGCAAGGGATTGGCACTACTTGCGGAAGGAATGGAATCACAGACAAAATGTAACAGTTGGAGAGAAGAATATCCAGCACCCAGCTCTGGTTGAGGCTCACAAAATCCTGCTACCACCCTTTCACATCAAACTAGGTTTGATGAAAAACTTTGTGAAAGCCATGGACCGTACTTCGACAGCTTTCCGATACCTGCATGAAAAATTCCCTCGACTCAGCAAAGCAAAGATTAAAGAGGGCATTTTTGTGGGTCCTCAGATTCGAGAGCTCTTCAAAGATGACCGGTTCAACAACTTGCTGCAGGGTGATGCGAAACAAGCATGGAATGCTTTTCACCTAGTGTTAACAAACTTTCTCGGGAATGTTAGGGCAGAAAACTACAAGGAACTAGTAGAAGACATGCTGATGCAGTATCAGAAACTTGGCTGCAATATGTATCTAAAGATGCATTTCCTTGATTCTCATCTCAATTTCTTTCCTGACAACTGTGTTATAGTTAGTGATGAACAGGGCGAACGTTTTCACCAGGATATTGCAACGATGGAGCAAAGATACCAGAGAAAATGGTCCACTACAATGCTGGCTGACTACTGCTGGACACTCCCTAGAGAAGCTCCTGAACAGCTGTACAAGAGACAGGCGAAAAAATCTAAGAAGTAGTCTATGACTTGGTTTTTTACAGGTATTAACAGAAGGCTATTATATTTACTATTGACATGCATTTCGTGATGCAAACATTAATTCTTGTAGATTACAAAACACCTAGAGCCAACTTTGTAATTTCACTGTCATATTCGTGTTCAGCATATAAAAATTGATAAGAAATGACTATTTTTATTTCAGTAACATGACTTTTGTAAAAAAGTAATCTAAGCTTGCACCTGAGACAGTAGTGGATTAAACAATTTACTCAAGATCACAAGAAGAAGAAAATGGCATTTGAGTCCTTGCTTCCCTAGTTCTCGCCCACTGTTCTAACCATTAGGCAACTCCTCTTAATACGGGTAGCAAAACAAGACTTGGGAATTCAAACATTCTCCAGTTAGTAGCATGGCACTTAGGGTGCTGTTATTGAGACTGTTATTTAAGAGTAAGGCTGGACCGCCCACTAGGTGAACTAGGCAATGGCCTAAAGTGGCAGATCCCTGTGGAGGGCATGGTGACCCCTCCATCATTTTACAAAGCATCAGCAGAGGCTCATAGCAAGCTATTTCAGCATCATGATGGGCCTTAAAGCACCCACAAGCATGCACTCACTTATGGTCTGCTGCTACTGCCCCTTCTGATGAAACTTCCTGACAGCTCATATTCAAGAGGATGCTTTAAGACCTGCCACAGCGCTAAGGCAGCTTGCTGTGAAATTCTGCCACCGCTTCATAAAACAATGGAGGTGTCACGTGCTGCTCCCCTCAAGTGAGACGGAAGCTAGATGATAGATGTTTGGGGGGCCACCCCAGAGTGTTGCAGCGGCAGTAGCGGCAAGGGACAGGCCCAACTTCCTAGAGCAGCAGTAATCTTTGGGCCGGCCCTGTTTAGGAGACTCCTTTTGGCTGTATCATTTAGTCCTGAACATCACCGTGGTGTAGTTGGCATGAATGCCTGGTCCCAAGTACTGCAGATACAGGGAGAAAGTGAGTCCTGATGTTGCAGGCTCTGCCACAACAATGAGAGCTACTGCTTCCATAGGCCCACATGAATCAGGAGGAGGCTTGGATCCGCATTGGTTGATGAGAATGGAGTGGGGGGAACTAATATTAGTGTATCTTGATACTAATCTGCATATTTCTCCCAAAAGTAAAGCAAATGTGCATGTCAAATTAAAGATAGATATTGGTGCTGGATATGTTTTCCAGTATTAATATTATCGGATCATTCAAGGTCGATTGTCTAATTTATGCTGATGACATCCTCCTCTTCATGCCATTTTCCACACAACAAATGGACCTTTCGCCACTGATCGACTGCTTCAACGCAGTCTCCGAATGGCTTCTGTCACAAAACCTCAGGATCCAACACAAAAAGTCTGAGGTGCTATTCATCACCAGAGACCAGAATTTCTGCCCTCCACCTCATATAAAGGTCAAAGAAGCGGAGCTCCAAACCAAATCAGCAATTCGGTACTTAGGGGTCACCCTCGATCAACGACTAGATATAAAAACCCATATATCCAACATAGTCAGAGCCATATATTTCAAAATCCGGTCACTCAGACACCTGCAATCCCTTCTAAGCCCAGAAGACTTCCGAACAATATACCAAGCCCTGATCTTGCCACACTTTGACTTTGCCAATGCCATTCTCCAAGGTCTCCCTCAATCAACGCTCAATCCGTTGCAACTTGCCATGAATGCCGCAGCCAGAGTCTTAGTAGGAGCAGCAAGATGCGACCATATAACGCCTATCCTAATACAACTTCATTGGCTCCCCATACAAGGAAGGCTTGCATTCAAATCTTTGTTACTCACTTTCAAATCCATCCATGGCATTACCTCCCCCTCATTAACCGACATCATTCAACCCATTCCTCCCAACAGAATAAGGAGAACCTCATCAACGAATGCGCTAGTAGTACCAAAGGCTTCAACAAAGTACACAACCGCAACATCTAGCAGGGCATTCAGTATCTATGCCCCAAAATGTTGGAACGCATTACCACCAGGCATCCGTGCGATTACTGACTTAACACAATTCAGAAAGGCTCTCAAATTCCATTTATTTACTCAGTACTACCAGATTAACCCAACCCCTACATAATTGCCTCTCCCTTACCTCCTCAAGTTAACATATCAACCCTATCGCACACATGTACACACATGTACACCCTAAATTCTCAGACTCGATCTCCTTGTACATATGTATTTAGTTCAGTTTGCATTCCCTGTGTTATCCAAGTTGCAACTCCTGTTCTCTGTAAAGCATAAACATGTTATCCAAGTTGTTACTCCTGTTCTATGTGAAGCCAAGCAGTTTGTTATGGTCATTTTGTTGTATGTAAACCGCGCTGACAATAGTGCAGTATATAAGAAATTGTAATAAATAAATAAAAATAAATAAATAAATAATATTCAGAAGGTTAGCACAGCCCTTCTAAAGCAAAATCTGCATCTATTCCTCAAGTCCCTTTAAACTATGATTTGAAATAACTGATGATCAAACAGAAGACAAAGTAGAACTAACACTCTGCTGTATCTCTGATATTACTCTCCCATCAAAGATAAGTCTAGGATCTGCTTGAAAAACCTTCTGGAGATGGAGAGTCCACTAATGGTTTTGGGTGCATTTTACCCAAGCGATCGCACCTGTTGGGCAGATCTAGCCATTTGGTTTTTTCTTTGTCTGTCTGATCATTTGTCTGTATGCATAGGTTTATTTGCGCTTCTGCAAACAAATCTATGCATACTAATATAAGAAAGAAGAGTGTTGTCCACAGGGACAGCTGAGAAGTCAGATCCTGCCACCAGAAGAAGAGCAGTCTGAAGAAATCGGTGCTGAGGGGACCCCAAACCCCATGGCATAAAAAAATGAGAAGCCCTACAGTCTTGAACGTACTGAAGAAGCCGAGGCAAGGACAAAGAACTGTGGTGTCTGTCAACAAAAATCTAACCTATATTGGCGAAAGATAAGGAAGGCTGCGGCTGCAGCGAAAAACTAAGTAGTCTGTCCTTAGTGATTTACAACATTTTAAGACAAGAAAACTAGATAAAACATCATTCGTCCAACCAAAATACCTCACCCAAGAAATAAGGATGTTGGCTGGGTTTGTGCATTGAAGAGGGTTGTTGTTTTTTTTAAATTAAAACTTTTTGAACGCGAAGTCTCTATACTGCCTTAGTAAGAATGGGGCAAGGAAGAGTTTTGCTCCTAAAGGATTAGAGGATGATTCCAAGTTGTGCGTCCCCGGACTGGATCAGACATCCATACCCACTAAACGATGATTGGAATGACCCCCCTAATGTATTACATTTTTTTCTACATTTCGATTTTTTGCTGATATATTTTATTACGATATGGTTTGTAATTATCATATTGTGTTTGTAAACCAGTATAGGTTGCTGCAAGGATAGTGCGAGATTTTTAGTACAAGCCCCATGCTGAATTTTTTAAAACAGTACCGACATTGTATGCTAACCCCGCGCTACCCTTTAAGTATGCTTTAGTAAACATGCCCCTTGACCTCTTTCCTAATTTACAATAGTAAAATTGTTTCACTGAAATTTCAATGAAAACATAAAGTGGCATTTTAAAAGGGACGTCTAGGAAGAATTTGGGACATCTAGAACAGAATGTCCAAAAACTGAGAGAGTAACAGTGGTGTCTTCTGAAAACACCCTATCTCCACCCCAAAAAATGAACAACCCAGTATCTGGTTCTGGAGACAGGACCTGTGCAGATATTTGCACTCATATAGGCCATTTTACAAATGTGGTTGTCCCGGACATGCACGCCCAGCCTAGGTAGGTCTAAAGGAGGATATCTATGTTATGTGATTAGCACGTCCTACACTGACATTTCATATTCTCAGCCCTGTTGGCAGCAGGCCAGTAATATATTTGGAGTATGTATTTACAGGAAGGTTTCTTTGGAGGGAAAATATTAACCACTGCAATGTAAGTGCAATTTGGACTTCCCCTGGAAGTGTTGCAGCCATAAAATAAGCAGTTTTTTAAAATCGTATTCATGGTCAGGAGCAGGTATAGGCATGGACGCCTCAACAATCAGGGCCTGACATGTTTGTACCATTCTGAAATCGCATCACAACAAGCATCTCTCTTGCTCCATCCAGGGCACACCTCCACCACACCCCGGTTCTACCTGGACATTCTCATGCCAGGAACGCCTCCATGATTTGCACTGCTATGTGCCAGTTTTCAAACGTCCATCGCAGAAATAGAGTTTCTAAAATGACCCCCATATTCCCTACTATAGGCTAGTAGGTCATAATGTATGTTTCAAAGATGTTTTTTCTTTCTTCTCAGAGGTCTAGAATGGAAGAAACCATTTAGCACCTGAGTTTCTAAGCTGTTCTCCCTCAGACACAGTAAATCAGGCCAAAATTGTTTTCGTCTTGCAGAAAGTAGCCAGTGAAAATAATTGTAAGAGTAACCAGGCTAATTTCATGGAACAGTGCCGTGCACCCAGATGCAACATTCATCTAAAAATAAGCAGAAGGACTTATTGAATATAGTTGTTGTTCCCCCAGTTTACAAAGCTCAGCATTAGTGAAATGTCAGCTTGTGTTAAGATCAACTGTGGCCTTTGCTGTGCACATTCTCCACAAGAGAGCAGAGTACCGTGGAGACTCAGCTCTAGAGATCGATCTTTTTTCCTGTCTCTTATTAACTTACATCATTTGGACAAGGATGGGTGTGAGATAGGTGGGCACAAATAGTATTTACTCATTGAACCTTAAGGCAGAGATTAACAAATAGCTGGGCTGCTTTGAATTGCTGAAATGTCTGCAGTTTGGGTGCCTTTTATAAGGTTTGCAGTGATAAGAACAGATCTCTGAGGAGTTGAATGTCTGAGTGATCTAAAACCAGGGCAGCCAAGCTGAAGAGGATGTGTGTGCTAACCTGTTTGCACTGAACAGTCTCCATAAATAATTTACGGCAATGACTGCTAGCTATTATTACAAAAATACCAGATTGCATTTTGACACATGCATCTAGCTTGTAAGTCAATAGATTAATTTCACCTAGAGTGTGCAGATCACAGTTCAGGCTACTCACCCATGTATGTTTTGCAACAATGCAATCTACCGTTCCAAAACAGCACCAGGGAAGTGTTCCGAAACAAGAAATAAAGATAATTTTCTATGATTTAGGATGCTCATTCGATTGATCCTTAATGGTCTTGTAAGTGTATGTGTATGTGTGTGTGTCACTTCCTTGCCTTTCACTTTTAAAGACTTGTGATGTTTTATTTAATGGCTTTATTTCTCTGCAGCCAAGAGTGATATACAGTTGTTTGGCGACACCAAGCATCTTTTGCAAGATTCTGAAGAGTTTTAAAAGAACGCGCCTGACATTTCCTTCATTGAGTTGTCCTTTGAGATTTGCTTCAGTTACCAAGAAAACTCTTCATTATAACTTGATTTGACCTCAAATGCTGTCAGTGTATTTTCTTTCAAATCGGGGTACAGCATATAGATAATCACTGATCATAAATAAAATGAAAAAATGTTATCGATAGATACAGTGCAGGCCAATAGATTTATGAAGCTGGCAATGTTTACTTTAACGGAAAATTTGTTTTGCAGTTAACCAATGCTTTAGTAACGTCTGTAGTGTAGTTCCTTACTAGAGTATTAAAACAGATATAAATAGCTCTAACCTATAGCAGCCTTCTGATTACAGCGGTGGCCTGTTAACCAAGCAACCAGGGTTTGATTCCCACTGGCTGGCCTTGGGCAAGTCACTTTATTTTCCATTGCCTCGGAAGAAAGGCCTGGCAGTCTACTTCTAATTACACCTTGCCAAGAAAATCCAGAGGCTGCCAGGTCACCAAGAGTCAGCATTGACTCAACTGCACACTAAAATGTTTTTAAAAAACAATTTTTATCCCAAATCAATGAAAAAACAAAGCACATGCTATATATTTTATAGCAATCAGACAGCTAATTAAAATCTGATAAACATTAGAGATGGGAAGAACTTTGAAAAAAATATAGTGGCTTTTCACTAAAAATGGAGTAAGCGGTTAGCATGTGAACTAGTGTGCACTATTAGCATATGGTCAGTGTAACAGCTACCACTTTGGCATGGAAGCATCCACTAATTTACATTCTAACTGAATACTGAGGAATGGGGCAGGACATGGGCAGATTATGAGAAGAGAATTCATGGTAAGGGCTTTCTCTTTGAGGTAACCGGATGGGATGATATTAGGAACACCTCCAAAAGTTACCACAGAGACCTTCCAGTTGTTGTTGTTAAGTGCGTCGAGAGGTTGTCGACTCATGGCAATCCTCTGGATAGCTGTCATAAACTGTATTCGGTCTTCAATCAGGCGGCTCATTGTTGATAGAGTGGCATCCATAGCTGCTATTATTGCTGGCCTTCCTCTTTTGCGTTGACTTTCAACCTTGTCAAGCATAATGTCTTTTTCAAATGATCTCTCTCTTCGCATGATGTGTCCAAAGTATGAAAATCAATGTCTTGTCATCTGAGCTTCTATAGAAAGCTTTGGTTTGATCTCCTTTAGTACTGACTGGTCTGTTCTATGGGCAGTATTCATCACTAATACCATAATTCAAAGGCATCAATTATCTTCCTGTTTATTTTTTTCACTGTCCAACATTTGCATCCATAAGATGTTACTGAAAATACCATGGCTTGGACAAGTCAAATATTTTAATGGAGAGAGATATCTCTACTCTTGAGAATCCTGTCTAGGTCCTTCATAGCCTTATGTGTGAACTAAGTGCAAGGAGCTCTTTTCACTCAGGAAACGAGTCCGATATCTGGAGGCTAGAGTAGCAGACTTGAAGGACATAGGGAAGACAGAGAGATACATAGACGAGACCTACAGGGACGTAATACTGAAGTCTCACCTACAATTTGGCAGCCTCTCAGTTGCCATGGAGGAGAGAGGTCACATGAAAGGAAACTATCACCTTGGTGTGGCAAAAAAGTGATCCTGTAACTAGGACCTGTCTGCCAGGAGATGTAAAACTCTCTCACACTGAGAAGGTTTCCCCAGGGCCATGTACCCATGAGGGAAGGGTTAGGACAACCGTTATAGTTTGTGATTCAATCATTAGGCATGTAGATAGCTGGGTGGCTGGCAGACATAAAGATTGCCTGGTAACATGCCTGCCTGGTGCAAAGGTAGCAGACCTCTTGTGCCACCTAGACATGTGCTGGGCAGGAGTCTGGTGTCTTGGTACATGTTGGCACCAATGACATGGGAAAGTGTGGGATGGAGGTTCTGGAAGCCAAATTTAAGCTTTTAGGTAGGAAGCTGAAATCCAGAACTCCCAGGGTAGAATTCTCTGCAACACTTCCCATTCTACACGTAGGACCCAGAAGGCAGGTAGAGCTCTGGAGTCTCAATGCATGGGTGAAACAATGGTGCAAAGAAGAGGGTTTGTTAGGAACAATATTCTGGGAAGGGGAGGGGCTCTTCCAAAAGGATGGACTCCACCTTAACCAGGATGGAACCAGGCTGCTGGCTTTAGCCTTTAAAAAAGGAGATATAGCAGTTTTTAAACTAGATAGTAGAGGAAAGCTGAGTCACCCAGGAGCACATGGTTTGCAAGGATGGATCCTTGAATGATACTAGCAAAACAGGGAAGTTAGGGCATCCCAACAGAGAGGTTCCAACAAAGATAAAGGTAACCCAGATGTCCTTCAGTACAGAGCCAAAAGATTCCAAATTACACCTATCAACTGATAACCAGATTAATATGAATAAAATACAACCTCTAAAATGCTTGTATGCAAATGCTAGAAAGTCTAAAAAATAAGATGGGAAAGCTAGAATATATAGCACTAAATAAAAAATTAGATATGATTGGTATCTCAGAGACTGGGAAGGAGAACAACCAGTGGGACACTGTGATACCTGGGTACAAACTATATTGCAATGATAGAGTAGATCAAATTGGTGGAGGGGTTGCGCCCTATGTTAGAGAGGGCATTGAGTCACATAGGATTAAAATTTTGCAGGAAACAAAATACACTGTAGGATCTCTATGGATAGAAGTTCCATGTAAAAAGCAGAAAACGGTGACCGTCTGGCCAGGATGAACAGATGGAAGATGAAATGCTAAAAGAAATCAGGGAAGCTAACAAAATTACAACACAGTGATAATGGGTGATTTCAATTACCCCAGTATCGAATGGATAAATGTCACTGCAGGACATGCTAAAGAGATAAAATTTCAAGATGAAATAAATGACTGCTTCTTGGAGCAGCTGGTCAATGAATCAATAAGAGGGGATCCTATTTTGGACCTAGTCATTAGTGGAACATAGGATCTGGTGCAAGAGATAAGGGTCTTGGGGCCACTTGGCAATAATGATCATAGAACGATTGCATTTGATTTAATAAATGGAAGGAAGATGGCAAGGAAATCCACAGTACTACCTTTTAACTTTCAAAAGGGAGACTATGATAAAATGAGAAAAATAGTTCAGAAAAAAAATAAAAGAAGCGGCAGCAAAGGTTAAAGATTTACATCAAGCATGGACATTGTTTAAAAGTACTGTCTTGGAAACGCAGACCAGATGTATTCCATGCTTTAAGAAAAGTGGAAGGAAGGCCAAAAAACTGTCAACATGGTTTAATGGTGAGGTCATAGAGGCTGCTGTTGCCAAAAAAGCATTCTTCAGGAAATGTAAAAAGGAGTCTAACGATGAACACAGGAAACAACATAAGCATTGGCAAGTAAGATGCAAGGCATTGATAAGGCAGGCAAAGAGAAAATTTGAAAAGGTTGCCATGGAAAAAAACAGTGACAGAGTTAGTTGGACCATTGGATGATAGAGGGGTAAAAGGGGTGCTAAGTGAGGACAAGGCCATAGCAGAAAGACTGAATGAATTCTTTGCTTCAATATTTACTAAAGAAGATGTAGGGAATTTACCCTGCCTCAAATGGTATATAAAGGTGATGCAGCAGAAGAATTGAAAGAAATATCACTAAACCGAAACGATGTATTACAACCTTTTGATAAACTGAAGAGTAGCAAATCACTTGGACCAGATGGTAAACATCCAAGGGTGTTGAAAGAACTGAAATATCAGATTGCAGACCTACTATTAATAAACTATGAACTAGCAATAAAATTATCTGTAGTACCTGAGAATTGGAGAGTGGTCAATGCAATTTTTAATAAGGATTCCAGGGGTGATCCGGGAAACTAGACTGGTGAGACTGATGTCAGAAATGGGTAAAATGGTAGAAACCATTATAAAGAATAAAATTACTGAACATGTAGATACCCACGATTTAATGGGAGAAAGCCAACATGGATTTAGCCAAGGAAAGACTTATCTTACTAATCTGTTATATTTTTTTGAAAGTGTGAATAAACAGGTAGACAAAGGTGAGCCAGTTAATACAGTGGGCCTAAATCTGTCCTGGATGTAGATCCCCTTTGCGCATCCGGTCTGAACCAGATGCACAGAGAGTATCGCGATTCTGATCCCGTGAGCAAGTCTAGCCCCGCGGGATCAGAATCGCAAACAGTCCTGCACATGCAGGCCACAACAGCGATTCTGTCTGGCCTGCACATGCAGGACTGCACCTGGCCAACTCAGGGCATTTAAATGGAGCCACGGTGCCATAGTGTCATGTTGCCATGGCACTGCGGTTCCATTTAAAAGCCGCGATGCTGACCGCCCTATTAAAATGTTTATTCCCCGCAGCCCAACCCCAGATCCAGCCTCCTAAGGCCAGGGCCGGGCTGTGGGGAATAAACCTTGGCCCCTCTTGCCACATCCACATCCCGGGCCATCAAAAAAAAATGTCCAGGGAAGTTATTCCACCTTGGAGGTGGAATAACTTCCCCGGACATTTCACCAGCCAAGGACATACAGGGCCTACATTAGAGTTGGTCCTGTTCATCCAAGTCCGGCAGCCGCCCACTGCCCGCCCAGACTCCGCTCCCGGACCACCCCTTTCCCGCCCCGTCTAACTTCCCCGCACAACTTGCGGGGAAGTTAGTCGGGGGCAAGCAAGGGCATGAATAGCAGGGATGGATATCCCATCGGGCTGTCCATCCCTGCTATTCGTAGCTGAGAATAACCCCCAGTGTATCTGGATTTTCAGAATGCCTTTGACAAGGTCCCTAATGAGAGACTCTTGGCAAAATTAAAAAGTCATGGGATTGGAGGCAGTGTAGTATTGTAGATCAAGAGCATTAGCTGTGAGAGAGTAACGAGGCTGGATAGAAATGGAGAGACTGAGAGGGCCAGATAGCTGAATAAGAATTTTGTGTATTCAATGCAATAACTGTGTTGCTTTCAATGAGCACAAATGCTTGAAACCTAGCCAACAAAGTTCCTGATCTGGAAGCCCTAATGGTGTAAATGGACTTGGACATTGTGGCCATTACAGAAACATGGTTTAACGAGTCGCATGAATGGGATATAGCCATAGCTGGTTATAATCTATTTAGAAGAGATAGAGATGGTAGAAAAGGAAGAGGAGTAGCCCTACATGTCAAAAGCAATATTAAAGCTGCTGAAATGCAAGGGACTCTGGTAAAAGAAGAAGCGCTATAGATTGTGTTGGAAAGAGGAGATGGCACTCTCATCCATACTGGCCTCCAACTCAAACCGAAGAAATGGATAATGAATTGATTGTTGATATTGCAACGATAGCCATGAAGGGGAAAGTGATCATATTGGATGACTTTAATCTACCCAATGTGGATTGGAGTGTTCTTTCTGCAAAACTGGAAAGAAGTAAAAAAATTGTGGATGTCTTTCAAGATGCATTACTTAAAGAAATGGTGATGGAACCAACCAGGGAGAGCTCCGTGCTGGATTTAGTGCTCACCAACGGAGATAGTGTGTCATATATCTGGGTGAGTGCCCATGTGAGCAGCAATGATCATCACACAGTGTAGTTTGAGATAAAATATGGCTAAAGATGTGAAGTGTGGTGACAAAACCTTTTTTCAGGTATATTCAGGAGAGGAGGAAAATCAGAGGTGGACTCAAAAGTACTGGGAACGGATTCATGGAAAGTGACATTGAAAAAGCGAAAATGCTAAACAAATACTTCTGCTCTGTTTTTACTAGAGAAAATCCTGGAGAAGGATCACCTGTGATTGACAAATATACAAATGGGAATTGGGTAGATACCACGCCATTCACAAAAGATGGATGTGTTAGAACAGCTTGCAGAACTGAAAGTGGATAAGGCTATGGGACCAGATGGGATACATCGCAGGATACTGAAAGAGCTCAGAGAGATTCTTGCAGGGTCATTTAAGGATGTTTTTAATAGATCCTTGGAGACAGGAGAAGTTCCACAGGACTGGAGAAGGGCTGACATGGTACTTCTTCACAAAAGTGGTAGTTAGGAAGAAGTGACAAACTACAGGCCAGTAAGCCTTACCTCAGTGGCTGGAAAAGTAATGGAGGTGATCCTGAAAGAGCAAATACTGGACTTCCTTGAAACCAACAGGTTGCACGATCCGAGGTAACATGGTTTTACCAAAGGATGATCTTGCCAAACAAATCTGATTGAGTTCTTTGACTGGGTGTCCAGAGAACTAGATCAAGGGCATGCGATGGATGTCATCTACCTAGATTTCAGCAAAGCCTTTGATACTGTTCTTCATTTCTTCATAGGAGGCTTATCAATAAACTCAACAGCTTGGGGATGGGCCCCAAGGTGGTGAAATAGATCCAAAATTGGTTGTCTGACAGACGACAGAAGGTGATGGTAAACGGAACTCCTCAGATGAAAGTAATGTGATTAGCGATATGCCCCAGGGTTCAGTCCTGGGACCGATACTATTCAATATATTTGTGAGAGATATTGCTTAAGGACTGAATGGAAAAGTCTGTCTTTTTGCAGATGACATGAAAATTTGCAACAGAGTGAACTCCCCTGAGGGAGTGGAGAACATGAGGAAAGATCTACAAAAGCTGGAAGAATGGTCTAATGCTTGGCAGTTAAGATTTAATGTGAATAAGTGCAGAAATCCAAGGAACTGTATGAGATAGGGGGCAAGATATTGGTGTGCAAGGACCAGGCGAAGAACTTTGGAGTGATTGTTTCTGAGGATCTCAAGGTGGTGAAACAGTGTGACAAGGCGATGGCAAAAGCCAGAAGGATGCTGGGTTGCATACAGAGAGGAATTACTAGCAGAAAGGAAGAGGTACTAATGCCACTGAACAAGTCGCTGGTGAGGCCTCACTTGGCCTATTGTGTTCAGTTTTGGAGACCATATCTCGCAAAGGATATAAAAAGGCTGGAAGCCATTCAGAGGATGGCGACCAAAATGATTTGGAGCCTGCATCAGAAGACTTATGAGAAGAGACTTGAAGACCTAAATATATACACTCTGGAGGAGAGGAGGGACAGGGGAGATAAGATTCAGACCTTTAAATACTTAAAGAGTATTAATGAACAAACAAACCTCTTCCAAAGATGGGGAAGCTGTAAAACTAGAGGGCATAACATGAAGCTGCAAGGGGATAAACTGAAAGGCAATGTCAGGAAATACTTTTTCACTGAAAGGGTGATGGATGCTTGGAATGCCCTCTCGATGGAAGTGGTGGGGCAAATACAGTGACAGAATTCAAAATGGCATGGGACAGACACATTGGATCCCTTTATAGCAACAGGATAAAATCAAAATAAGCATAACTATCTCTTATATCTGAACAAAAAGGGGTGGCCTACACGGAGTGATGGGTACACCCCTAAACAAAGGCATGGGGAAGGGTGACCTGAATGGAGCGGCAGGTGCACCTACTCTTTCCGCCTTGCTAGGCAGACTAGATGGACCATACTAGTCTTTATCTGCCGTTATATACTATGTTACCATGTTACTATGTAGGAACTGGTTAAAAGATAGAAAGCAGAGAGTAGTGCTAAATGGCCAATTTTCTCAGTGGAGAAAGGTGAATAATGGAGTACCCCAGGGATCTATGCTGGGCCTGCTGCTTTTTAACATGTTCATAAATGACCTGGAAACAGGAATAATGAGTGAGGTGATCAAATTTGCAGATGACACAAAATTATTCAAAGTTGTTAAAATGCAAGAGGATTGGGAAAAATTGCAAGAAGACCTTGAAAAATTGAAAGTCTGGATGTTCAAATGGCAGATGAAATTTAATGTGGACAAGTGCAAAGTTATGCACCTTGGAAAGAACAACCCAAACAATGGCACATGATACAAGGTTCCACATTAGGAACCACCACTCAGGAAAAAGATTTAGGTGTCATTGTGGATAATGTGTTAAAAACCTCTGCTCAGTGTGCAGCTGCGACCAAGAAAACAAATAGAATGCTGGGATTCATAAGGAAAGGAATGGAGAATAAAACAAAGGATATTATAATGCCTCTGTATCGTCCCATGGTGTGACCGCACCTTGAATATTGTGTGCTATTCTGGTTGCCATATCTTAAAAAGGATATAGCTGAATTAGAAAAGTACAAAGAAGAGCAACAAAAATGGTAAAAGTAATGGAAGGATACCCTTATGAGGAGATGCTTAAAATGTTGGAGCTCTTCAAACTGGAAAAGGGACTGCTGAGGGTGTCTATGAATTAATGAATTGAGTGGGATAGGTAAACATACATCAGTTTTTTATGCCATCAAAAAGAAGAAAGACTGGAGGACATGCAATGAAGCTACAATGCAACCCATTAAGGACTAATAAGAGAACAGTTTTTTTTTCACTCAACGCGTAATCAAGCTCTGGACTTCGTTACTGGATGATGTAGTAAAAGTTGTTAGTGTAGCTGGGTTTAAAAAAGGTTTAGATAAGTTCCTGGAGGAAAGGTCCATAAACCAAAGAGGACCCTGGAGATCCACTTCTTTCCTCAGGACAAGCATTGTGGAACCTCTGTGCCTCTTTGAGAACCTGCCAGGTACATGAGACCCGGATTAGCCACTGCTGGCAACAGGATACTGGGCTTGATGGACCTTGGTCTGACCCAGTAAGGCATGTTTTTATGTTCTTATATTATATCAAGAGCAACACATCTTCAGATTTCTTGACTGCTTGTCATGTCTTTATTCATTATTTAATTATTTAGTTATTTAGTTATTTAGCATCTTTTTGTATACCATCTTTCTACCAGTCAAGACAGTTTTCAGAGAACTGAGTGCAGTAAGGTAAACACTAAGAGGCCTATTCCGATGAGGACGTTGAGGTCTGTGGAAAAACATGCAACATTGAGATAGCATATCGTGCACACATGAATCTACGTATATGCAACCATGGAATATTCAAAACGTATACGTGAATACGTTTTGAATATTCCGTGGTCGCATATACGTAGATTCATGTGTGCACGATATGCTATCTCAATGTTGCATGTTTTTCACAGACCTCAACATCCTCATCGGAATAGGCCTTTTAGTATACGTGAATACCCTCACTTGGTTTGCAGCTTGTCGTGCTATGAGAGTTTGTGTGCATCAGTGATGCTGAGAGCTAAACTATCAGTAGTTTAACTACTGGCAGGGGCTCCCAAGATGGACAGGTCTCAGCTGAGGTGCCAGACCAAGACAAACCACCCATCTGGGCAGCAGCAGAATGGGATAGTGTTGACGGCGGAGGATCACATTTCTGTGACAATGGCAACAACACCAATCTACTTCTGTATCTTGCCATGAAAACCCAATGGATAGTTACAACAAAACAAATTGTGCTATAGTGCTGAAAGATGAGACCCCCAAGTCAGAAGGCACTCAACTAGCTACTGGGGAAGAGCTGAAGACTTTTCAGAGTAAAGCCAGCATTTATGATGTGGTTGGATCAAAGCCCTCGGGACGTCTGACTGCTGATGTAGCTGCGCATGAAATGAGAGTCAGAAACTGTAAAGATGTCTTACGTATTGGAACATGGAACGTACAAAGCATGAACCAAGGGAAGTTGGAGGTGGTCAAGAATGAAATGGAATGTGTACAACTTGATCTGTTGGGTGTCAGCGAACTGAAATGGACTGGTATCGGGCACTTTGCATCAGATGATCACATGGTCTACTGTGCTGGAAATGAAAGACAAAGAAGAAATGGTGTTGCATTTATAATAAAGAAGAAACTTGCAAGAACTGTAATGAAATACAATGCAGTCAGCGAAAGCTTAATCTCTATTCATCTACAAGGAATGCCTATCAACACAACTATAATTCAAGTATATGCCCCAACAACAGCTGCAGAAGAGAATGAAATTGAAGAGTTCTATGAACAAGTACAAGTTGAAATTGACAGAACATGCAAACAGGATAGCCTGTTAGTCATGGGTGACTGGAACACAAAAGTTGGCAACAAAGAAGAAGGCAAAGTAGTTGGAAAATATGGACTTGGCAACAGAAATGAAGCTGGAAAAAGACTGATAGAATTCTACAAGACCAACGATCTATTCATCTCAAACACCTTCTTCCATCAACACAAGCGGCTACTGTACACATGGACTTCACCCAATGGATTGTATAAAAATCAAATTGACTATTTATTTATATTCTCTTATATACCGTGCTATTCTGCATCAGTGCAATTTACATTAAACAAACTGAAATAACATTGAACAGGGTATTATAACTTGGAGATAACTATTTTATAGGGAACATGGGCTATGGAGGGTTAAGTGGCTTGCCCAAGACCACAAGGAGCACATGTGGGACTAGAAACCCCAGTCCTTCCGGCCCAAGGTTGCTGTCCTTTAGTGGGATTTAGAACCCCCAACCTTCTGGCCTGAAGTACTTTGCCCCAACCACTAGGCCACTCCTCCACTCCAGACTACATCTGTGGAAGTCAATGATGGAAAGGTTCTATAACATCAACAAAGACAAAACCTGGAGCTGACTGTGGTACAGATCAACTACTAGTATGCAAACTCAAGCTAAAGTTGAAAAAGAGCAAACCAATCATGAATGCAGCAAAATATGACCTTGAGAATATACCACTGGAATGTAAAGACTGCCTGCAAAATAGATTTGCTGCTTTAGATACAAATGACAGAGCTCCAGAAGAGTTATGGAATGACATCAAGAAGGTTGTGTTGGAAGAAAGCGAGAAGTCTCTACAAAAGGCAAAAAAGCAAAAACGGCCAAAATGGATGACGGAAGAAACTCTGAAAATTGCCCAGAAATGCAGAGAAGCTAAAGCCAGAGGAGAAAGAAAGACAATAACAGAACTCAACAGAGATTTCCAACGTGCAACAAGACAGGACAAGGAAAAGTACTATAATGACGCATGCAAGGAAATAGAAGCAGAAACTATTAGAGGAAGAACAAGATCGGCTTTCCTAAAGCTACGAGAGTTAAAGAAAAAGTTCCAGCCTCGAATTGGAATGTTACAAAATGCTCAAGGTTCTATGTTGAATGATGCTGAGAAGATAAAGAAAAGGTGGAAGGAATATACAGAGTTTTTATATGATAAAGATCAAGTGGACCAACAGCCGTTTCAACCTGTACCTTATGATCGGGAACCATTGGTGATGAAAGAAGAAGTTAAAGCAGCATTGAAAGCTTTATCAAAGAACAAAGCACCAGGCATTGATAGCATTCCCATAGAAGTATTACAGCAATCTGATGTAGCTGTTACCATACTTACAAGGCTCTGCCAAGAAATATGGAAGACAACATCATGGCCAACTGACTGGAAAAGATCTATGTTTATACCAATACTAAAGAAAGATGATCCAACTGACTGTGGAAATTATCGCACAATCGCTCTGATCCCACATGCCAGCAAGATTCTACTGAAGATTATTCAAAAAGGACTACAACCATACCTGGAACAAGAACTACCTGAAGTGCAAGCAGGGTTCAGGAAAGGGCGAGGAACGAGAGACATCATTGCGGATGTGAGATGGATCCTTGAAAAGACTAAAGTATACCAAAAGGATATCTATTTGTGCTTTATCGACTATAGCAAGGCTTTTGACTGTGTAAAACATGAGAAACTCTGGGCCACATTAAGAAGCATGGGTATACCAGAACACCTGATCGTACTCTTGCACAATCTGTGCATTGATCAAGAAGCAACAGTTCAAACGGATCAAGGAGAAACAGAATGGTTTAAAATAAGCAAAGGTATAATACAAGGCTGCATACTTTCCCCCTACCTGTTTAATTTATATGCAGAACAAATCATCAGAGAAGCAGGATTGTATGAAGACAACAGAGGTGTGAAGATTGGTGGAAGACTCATCAACAACCTTCACGAAGCTGATGATACCACATTACTGGCTGAAAGTGAAGATGATCTGAAACATTTGCTTCTCACAATCAAAGAACATAGTCTCAAAATGGGCCTGCACCTTAATGTAAAGAAGACAAAGATCATGACAACTGGCATAATCAACAGGTTCATCGTTGAAGGAGAAGAAATTGAAATCATGAACAACTTTAACCTACTTGGATCAACTATCAATAAAGAAGCAACAAGCAGTCAAGAAATCAGATGACGCATTGCTCTTTGCAGAATGGCTATAAAAGACCTAGATAAGATTATCAAGAGCAAAGATGTCTCTCTCTATACAAAGATTCGACTTGCTCAAGCCATGGTATTTTCAATAACATCATATGGATGTGAAAGCTGGGCAGTGAAAAAGATAGAGAGGAATAAACTTGATGCCTTTGAATTATGGTGCTGGCAGCGAATACTGTGTATACCATGGACTGCCCGAAGAACAAACCAGTCGGTACTAGAGGAGATCAAATCTAAATTTTCTTTAGAAGCTCAGATGACAAGATTTTGACTTTCATACTTTGGACACATCACGCGAAGTGAGAGATCATTAGAGAAAGACATCATGCTTGGCAAGATAGAAGGTAAACGCAAAAGAGGAAGGCCAGCAATGAGATGGATTGATATAATAACAGCAGCTACGGGTACCAGTCTGTCAACAATGAGCCGCCTGACTCAAGACCGAACACAATTTAGGATAGCTATCTAGAGGGTCGCCATGAGTCGACTCCAACTCAACGGCACTTAACAACAACAACATACGTGAATAAACGTACAAAGCACGATGTGGCATCCACCCAGCATGAACCGTTCGCTCACATAGCATGTCCACATGGCTGTCCAAAAATGTCCAGACTTGCACTGTGACCCATGTGCAACAGGAAACAGGATGGAGTGATCCCCCCACAGGCTTTCACGTAGAAGAACTTAGAAAATAGCCTCACACCACCCAAACTTTCAAACTTTTCTGAGGCTGAGACACGCCTGCTCTGCAGGCTAGTTCTGGAAGAGGAGGCAGTCCTGCTCCCCATGGGGCACAGAAGGCCAGCCCTTGCTGCAGCATGCAGGGGCTGAGAGCGCATCAGGGCCACCTTAGCACAATAAGTAGTAAAAGTAGAAAGCTAGCAGATATGCAAACAATGGGGAGTGAGAGAAAGTGCAGTAAAAAGGCGGGGTGGAGGGGAAGCTGGGCAAGGGCAGGAACATGAACAGTGCAGAGTCAGGGGAGCAGACCCAAAGCAAATTGAGTGAGGGTGTGGAGGACCCAGACAGTGCACCCATACTCTTCTCTGAGGCATAATGTATGTGGGTGAAGCAGGTACCAGGGACAGAGGACCCAATAGACAAACATAGAAACACACACGTGCGCGCGCGCACACACACACACACACACACACACACACAAAACTATGTCCCTGTGGAATGTGCAATGCTGAGGATGAAATATTTCCTTGAGGCAGAGAACCAAATAAACTACAAAGAAAGAACAGTGTGAAGCAGACCAACCATCCCACACATATGTAACAGTGTAGCAACATCCCTAGATCATGCCAGCCCAAGCTGTGCAAAAAGAAGATGGTACATCACATCCAAGAATGGCAATAGGAATGTGCCAAACGCAGTGGAGTGTGAGGCGAAAGGACTGCACAAAACAAGCAGAGCATTGCCCCCACCACTCAGGCCACTGACCAAACCACTAGGTCAGAGTTCCAAAAGACAGATTGCAGTGCCTAGTCACAGGGCAAAAGGCAGCAAAAGCACAGAGCATAATGTAACTTCAAACTCCTAATTGCCCTGACACCCTACTGTGTCCAAAGAAAGGTGTGCAGACCTGTTGTAGAAAGCTCAGCAGCAGCAGTAAAACAGAGATGAGAGGACCAGAAACAACATACCCTTGTGCAGAAGTGAAGATCACAACTTTCCTGAGTGCTACAAACCTAAACCATGTGGAGGCCCCGAGAAAGCCACAGGGACACATGAAAACACAGAACAGAGAAAGTGTGGGTGGCACACCAGCAGCACACCCAAAACAAGCCAAGCAGTTTGGGACCAAACCGCAGCCCCCAGCAGCCAGGACTGAGGCCAAACCAGTAGGTGAGAGTCACACCCCAGTAGGAGGCAGGAGATGTACATGCAAACAGTGAGTGGTGATGGGCACAGCACAGGCAGACATAGACAGATATGCACAGGAAAAGTGTAGCATAATATCACAATGTTCACCACACCCCAGAAACTGTGGTGCCATGCACAGGTGACAGATAGCAATAACAGGCCTGAGAACAGCATCCAATGGTTACAATGGGCACTGCCGGTTGGGCCATATATAGTGCAGGTCCCACAGGGAACAGGTCTGATGGCACATCTGCAGGCATACATGAAGCAGGAAGCCAAGGGGCACAGGACTAGCTGCAGATCAGGGAGATCATGGGATATGTCAGCACAATGATCCAGCTTCAGCACCTGCAGGTGGGGGGATAACACACAAGCAGTGGCAGGGACAGACCTGTGAGGGATGAAACACAGACACTCATGTAGTGCACCACTGTTTGTGTCCACAGATGCTTCTGCATCATGAGGGACACAGAAGCATACTGTGTGCGCTTCAAGGCCATCAGGCACACATGACCCCTCCTGTTGAACTATATCTGCCAGCAGCTGCAGTAGGAGCAGGGTGAGTATGCAGGAACCGTGAGAGCACAGGTGCCATGACACCTCACTGCCCCAGCGCAAATCAGCCCACCCACTGCAGGGGTGACCACATACAGATCATGTGGCAGTGATATGCCTGCCATGCACCCCCAAGTACTGCCAGTAATGCATGCCCCCTTATATTCTCCATAGCCATCCTGGTGGGGGACTCCTCGCCCACTGTATCAGAGGAGGCTAAGGAAGAGGAGGAGGACAAAGGCATTGAGGCAGAAAAGGAGATGGCCAGAGAGGTGCCGCGGCCCCACATTGAGCAGCCCAACCACAGAATCCACTGGGCCACCACAATGACAGGCACCTGCAGCCCCATAGTGCTATCCAGGGGAGAGTGGGGAGGAAGAGGGGGTCACCCTGACACTAACAGTGATACCCAGCTCTACTGCGGTATAGGGGCAGGATAGCACAGTGGGGTATGTGGAGGGCACCACATTGTGGCAGGCCCTGTGGAGGGCCAGTGATGCAGCATGGGTTGTGAGCAGTGAGCTGGAGCACAACTGGATAGGTGATCCTGAGAAAGCAAAGGGTGCTGAGGAGACAGACTTCTTTGAGAAGGACAAACTCAGGAACATGCCATACAGTGCTGGTCCATGGCAGGAGGAGATGGGGGCCAGAGTGAGGCTGTCTGGGGGTGCATGTGTGACTGGGAGTGGACAGAGTGCAGAGGGAGTGAGCGGAAGTGGGCAGAGGGAGGTGGGAGAGGATGGGAGATGAAGGCAGAGGTTTGAGGGGATGGCAGTGTGCAGGTGGAGGAGTGTGGGAATGAGAATGACTGGGGGAGGATGGAGGGCTGGAGTGTGAGCAGGGTGGGAAGGGGGGGTAGGGTCTGAGCAGGGGAAGAGGGGTGAGGGAGGGGGTGGGCATGGGGAGAAAGATGGGGATGTGAGTGCCCCGTGTGCCAGGTGCCATGGCCTTGTGCTGCACAATGAGCCAGAGGTCACTCCTGCAGACTGCAGAACCTTGCAGCACACTGCAGACACAGAGGGGGCCAAGGACCAGGGACATGCTATCCATGTGGAGACCCTGGAGCTCATTGCGCAGAGTCTGCAAGGCATCCATGGTGACTTGTAGAAAAGCAGTATATAAGCCTAGTTAAATAAATATGGACTACCTGTTTAGGCAATCTACTAACTGGCAACAGCCACACAGCTTTCCAAACTGTGAATCCTTATGGAAAAGCTTTATATGAAGCGATTAAAACTGCTATCCTGGAGCAAACAGGGTGTAACCCAGAAGCCTATTGGCAGCAGTTTTGACAAAAAACCCTTCAGCCCTGGAAAGTCCCAGAAACCTTTCTTTTTTTACCATTTAAATGATGTAGCCTGGAAATGGCTGCAGCTGGGAGAAATGGCTGGTCTTGAGATAGCTAAGCTGATATTGTTGGAACAGTTTCTAAATAACTTCAGTACCTCCATGTAGTAGTGGGTATGTCAGCACCTAACCCTTACTCTAGCGAAATTGTGGAAGTTTAAAGAAGGCTTTAAGAATTCGTACTTTCAAATCCAAAGAATGAAAAGTCACCAATAGCGTAGAACGAGAATGTATTATATCGAGAGAGTCTTCAAGAAAAGCGGTCAGATTAGTTATAGAAGGCTCAGGCAAATCATTACCTCCTTCAGGAGAGCACACTTTTTTTGACCGTAGGGGAAGGTAATAGAGAGAAGAAACATCCACTAATTCAGTAATAGAGAGGACTTCCTTCAAGTATTTATCCAGTAAAATCCGAGGTGCTAACAGAGAGGTACATGGAAAGTTCAAAAAACGTAAATTATGAGCACGTACAGAATTTTCAAGGGCCTCTAACTTAGAGTGTACCATCATGGAATCTTTTATACCGGCAAGATTAGCAACAGTAAGAGGAGCAACTTGATCCTTCAATTTGGAGACTACTTTATCTACTGAAATAACTTTTTCATCCAACTGCCGCAATGAAGCAACAGTTTCCTGAGAAAAGGTACACAATAACTTAGCATTACTAGTTAACTTACTATCTATACATTGAAGCGCTCCCCATAGGTCTTTTAAGGTGACTTCAGCATCGGGAGAAAGAACAGGAAGCTCTGAAACAGAGCTTGACTCAAACACAGGAGTAGGCAAAATCAAAGATGGATTAACAAGACTCACCATAACTGAAGACTCCTGTAACAAAATGTCAGGAGAAAGGGGCATAGGACAGGGAGGAGGAGTCCGACTCCCTGAACTTAGGGAGACTCCCTCCGGAGAGGATTGCGCCAACGGACGGGGAACAAGGTGTTTATCCAAGGGGCCTACAACCTTCCCTCCTTTCGCCCCACTAACTCCATCTACTGGCACCTTGTTCTCCGTTTTAGCCTTCCTCTTCCCCATGTAACAAAGCGGTGACTCACCACAAACTGAGTACCAACAAATACAAATAAGAAAAAGGAAATTAAAGTAACACAAATGAGGAAACAATTACTATACAAGGCCACGAAGCGCCACGTGGTGCCAAAGGGGCGCGTGAAAGGGGCAGAACTTGCCCCTTTAGACACGCCCCTTCGGATCACGCCCGCGGTCACGCTCCACGGTCGCACAGAACACCTACTAATTTATAGGTAAAAGTCACCAAAGCACAGCCAATCAAACGGCGCCGAACAGATCGTCCAGGGCAGGAGAGGGCGTCGTCAGCGGCGTGAAAACCGCAGCAGCAATCCCAGGAGCCTGTCTCCAGGCTCCGTACACCTCCTCTCACTCACAGCAACAGTTCCGGAGCAGCAGGGTCACGGCACAGATTTTAAAGGCACGGCTCAGGACCTCAGCAGCAGGTAACCACAGCGATGCCTGCCCGATCGTCCAGGGCAGGAGAGGGCGTCATCAGCGGCGTGAAAACCGCAGCAGCAATCCCAGGAGCCTGTCTCCAGGCTCCGTACACCTCCTCTCACTCACAGCAACAGTTCCGGAGCAGCAGGGTCACGGCACAGATTTTAAAGGCACGGCTCAGGACCTCAGCAGCAGGTAACCACAGCGATGCCTGCCCGATCGTCCAGGGCAGGAGAGGGCGTCATCAGCGGCGTGAAAACCGCAGCAGCAATCCCAGGAGCCTGTCTCCAGGCTCCGTACACCTCCTCTCACTCACAGCAACAGTTCCGGAGCAGCAGGGCCACGGCACAGATTTTAAAGGCACGGCTCAGGACCTCAGCAGCAGGTAACCACAGCGATGCCTGCCCGATCGTCCAGGGCAAGAGAGGGCGTCGTCAGCGGCGTGAAAACCGCAGCAGCAATCCCAGGAGCCTGTCTCCAGGCTCCGTACACCTCCTCTCACTCACAGCAACAGTTCTGCGGCCATACTGTTAATATTTTTCCTGACGTGGCACATAGCACCCAACTCAGGCGGAGGCTTTTTTTAGCCTTAAAGCCTCAAGTTCTGAGTTTGGGAGCTACGTTCTACTTACGTTTTCCTTGCCGATGTGTTATTAATTTTGAGGGTGCATCTTATGTGTTCACTGATTGCTCTCATTTAGAACGTTTTATATCTGATCGTCAGGTTGTATCTGGGGTAATTCAGGGTGAGTGATTTTGTTATACACCTTGTAGATGGGCGAGATGTTTGCTCTGTTTTCTGAAATGTATGTATATGCATTTGTTTCATAATTTCTGGTATATGATCACAGTCAGTTCCCGTAATGTGGTCTTTATCATGTTTTCTTTTCCTTTGTGGTAGATGTTTTGTGATATTTCTTTGATTTTCCTTGTGTTTTTCCGATTTTTGTAATTTTGGAAATTTCATAAATAAAGATATTAAAAAAAAAAAAAAGAAATTGTGGAAGTTGTAGAAACCTTCCATCAAGCTTAGTAAGTACCCAAGAACCATAAACTACAGGAGGCATCCTACTTGAATATTCACAAGCAGAATCTGAATTCTCTCCTTGGACCAGGGAGAAGGAATAGCCTATGACCATATATCAACCACAACCTTGGGAACCCTTATCTGCTTTGATTGCAGAGAAGATGACCATTTTTTCAGAGAATGTACAGAAATAAATGGAAGCTAACATGGGAATTAACTGGGGAATATCCTATACTTGTAAATTTGTGGACACTACAGACACAAAAGATTATAAGTTGAGAGGATCTTCCACCCAAGCATGGATTCAGGGAGTATCAAGACTCTTGTTCAGAGGGAGCTTCTAAAAGGACGGACTGATTCTGAACATTTAGGGGCTTGTTTACAAAGCTGCGGTAGCGGTTTCCGATCGTTATCGGAGCCGCGGCCCCATTGAAATCAATGGGGCCGCGGCTCCGATAACGATCAGAAACCATTACCGCGGCTTTGTAAACAAGCCCCTAAGTGACTCTACTTGTATCCAAAGGGACGTATTAACCTATCTGACAGCCCAGGTTGAATTGGGGACAGCAGGCAAACAAGTCAACTTTGAAGCAGGAGTGCTCCCTGGTCTCCTAAATCCAGTGATCCTGGTTGAGATTATCCATACTTTGAAAAGCTATGGACTCAATGGGTAATTGGTTCAGTATATAAACGTTTTAAATAAATAAGTATGTAAACATTGGCATTAAAATCATTAAAAGTAACCTCACGATTTCAGACAACTACAGGTGGACTATAGAGAAAGGCTCTTGAAAAGAGAAAGTACATCATGGACCCTTATGTAAGCACTAGTCAAGGAACCATGAGGCAAGCCCCTATTAAGTTTCTTAGGAAATGATTACAGAGGAAGAATGGTGGTCTAATCTCTAACCTGACAATCCAGAACCCAGGAAAGAGACAAGAGTGGTGACACCTAGAAAAGTCTTCAAAAAAGGGCAATTGCAGTTGTAGAAACCAATATCTGAGGAGATACACCTTAAACAAAGTAGTATCCACCTCAAGCCATTATCTGAGGGAATCCACCTCAAAGTTGAGTATCTTCTGAAGGCTAGTCATCAGAGAAGGCTTTCTGGTCTGAAGAATAAGGACACATTCCAAGATTTGAAGAGGGCCCTGTGTTCAGAGATGGTTCTGAGGAGTCCCAACTTTTGATACCCCACCAGAGTGCAAACAGATAGCTCAGAAGGAAACTTGGTGGTGGTGGTGGTGGTGGCCCAAGAGAAGGACTACTAAGAACACCCAGTGGCTTTTATAGGTAGTAAATTGCTGCCACAAGAAACAGGAATTCAGAAAGTACTGGTTGGAATATGGGTACAGGAGATTTTCCACAATTACCTGTGGAGTCAACCTCAGAGTTGGGCCATTGTTCACTCAAGTAGATAGTTTGAAGTAAAGAGATCAGTGCCAGAGTGATGTGCTGATACATTTAATCATGAAGGAGTGCTGAGAGAGGACCTGCTACTTCTGGGAAGGGATCTGCACTTTTATTTGCTGGGAAACTGTCTCAAAATCTTGGGGAGAAGGGAAGTTTTGAGTTAAACTGATAAAATTTGTGGCTATGTATGTATGTATGTATATTGTCAGTTAGGACATAGCTTAAGAGGCAAACTTTCTGTTGTTTATTTCCCACCCACTCTAGGCTCAGCCTTTGATTTACAGGCTGTTAAGAAGAAAGGAGGACAATTTTTGACCTCCAGGTTTAACTAGTTATTTTCATCATCAAGTTCTTCTTCTTCTTCTTTAATCCTTAGCTGGTGTTTGGGGAGCAGGTTGTTCTCTCAACCAATACGCTGCTATAAGTGCCGCTGGATTCCGTGTGTTATTCACAAATATGCTTCCAACCTTGGTAATCGGTTATCTTCATCAGCAAGTTATTACCCCTTATTAATAGATTAGTTTTAGGTCCTTGCATCATCTTGAAGTAAGCATGTGAAGTGGCATTTTAGAAAGAACAGCCAGGTGCAATCTTGGATATGCAAGCCAAAATGTTCCAAAAAATGCCTTCCGTGTGCAAGTTCAGGACCAATTTTACAAATGTCTACGTACTCAATATGGACATTCACAGTGAGGGCTACATAGATGTCCCAGCAATGATATTCAACACAGGGGCCATGTTCTAGACTGCCTCAGTGCAAGCCTAAACATTTGGCAATGCTACAACCATACAACCTATGACCCCATTTCTTCTCCAAAGTTCTTAGGATTGTGGACAATACTGGGGATAGTAGTGAGCCATCTTCTCTATGCTCTATGGATGTTTTCCTGGCATAACAAGCACTTTCCCAATGCCTCTTCATGCCCTGAAGAAGGTTTAGACTTAGACAAAGGCCGAGACATGCAGGGCATTTCCAGATTCGTCATAGACGGCCAAGTGCTTGGAAACGCACCAGACATGCCCCCACCATGCCCCTGTTCCAACAGGGACATCCTTGCACCTCAGATGTCTCTAAAACTGGCTTCTAAAATGGCTCCAGAGATGTCTTCCAGCTTTAGATGTCTGTGTGCCTATTTTGGGACCTCCAAAGCATGAATAGAGCTTCTAAAATAACTCTCTATATCAATATCATATACTGCAAAGTCCCATAACGTATTTGTTATATTTGTATTAGTTCAGGTATCCCTCCTTCCTTAACAACTTTAAGCAACTGAATAACTTAGCACTTAGCACACGTTATGTTGTAATGATTAATGTGCTCTGTTTGACTATATGTTTCAATATTTGTATTTTATCATTTCTCACCAGATGTTTTGTATGTTTTGTTTCGTTCACCGCCTTGATTGTATGATAAGGCGATATATAAATACAGTTAAATAAATAAATAAATAAATAAACTTCAAATAACTAAAGGAATCATCAAAGCTAAGATGCAGACAGCAGTCCAGCCACAAGACGTGAGCCATCTAGTCTTTTGCATTGAGTGTCACATGTATGATTACCTCATGGTGAGAGGTCACATGGGTGCACTGGGACCAAAGAGCTCCTAAATCTCAGGGAATGATTCCAACCTCTGGAGGCTAGAGTAGCAGACAGAGGAGCTGAGGCAGACTGAGCGATATATAGAGGAGACCCAGCTCTAGTCTGATAGCTTCTCTGCTGCCATGGAGTTAAAAAGGTAATCTGAAAGGAGAGCATCACAGTGATTTGCAGGAAGTGATCCTGCAGCTAGGATCTGCACTCCAGGTGATGTAATATTCTCTTATACTGAGGGTACAGTACGTCTCCAGAGACAGGTGCCCTAAAAGGAAGGGTTAGGATGGCTGTCGGAATTGGCAATTCATTTATTAGGCATGTAGATAGCTGGGTTGCTGATGCACATGAGGAAATAACCTGGCAACATGCCTGTCTGGTGTGAAGGTGGCACACCCTCTCACCTTTCACCTCTCCCCTGCCCTTCCCCCTCCTCCTCTGCCTTCCCACCCTTCCTCCTCCTCCCCCAACTGTTCCTCTACATTCCCCTGAGCATTGGATGGGGTCTGTAGGCATACATGGCCCGATATTCTGTTGGGCAGGCTATGCGTCACGTCAGCACATAACCCTGCCTGCTGACCTCTAAGCCTGGATATTCAATGCCGCGGTGACAAGATTGAATATCCAGGTTAAGTGCCGTGTGGAATCAGCTGCAGAGACTAATCGGGTAGTGGCGATATTGGACCACTACCCGGTTAGCAGCTGCAGCTAGAACTAGGTGAGCCAAAAGCTCGCCTAGTTTTAGCCGTGGAGGACTAACTGGATAGCGATCCAATATTGCCGCTATCTGGTTATCAAGACTCCCCACCTCCGCTCCGCCCTAGAACACCCCTAGCACGCCTTGATGCTACGCAGATAGCATTGGGGCATGTAGGGGACATAGTCAGGAATATTCAAGGGCACTAACCATGTAGGTGCCATTGAATATTCCTTGTTAAGGCATTTACATGGTTTACTGGGCTGTAAACCATGCAAATGCCTTTTGAATATCGGGCCCACAGTGTCTGCACTGTCCATTTGATATGCTGGCTCCAGTATTCATATGTAGTACAGAGGGTAGAGACATCCCTCTAACTCCTCTGCAACCTCTGCTTCTATATCAGTGTCCCTGCCTCACCCTCTTCCTCCTCCTCCTCTTCCTCCAGGGAAGTATCGATAATGAGGTGGCTGCTGTGGCTAGAAGAGCTAGGAGACACCTGGATAGTAGCCTTCGTTCCCACTCTGATGCCATCCTACCCTGGTTGTCCCACAGGCAATGGTGCACCATCTGTGATGTACATCCATCCCTCTGCCACTCAAACACGTGCCCCTCTCCTGCCCTCAAACTGTGGTTCTCTGGCCTGTTGCTTACTATTACACAATTTGTCCCCCTTTGGACAATTTAGCTACCTCCCCTATTCAACACCTCTCCCATTTGCCATACTACTGCATTCCTGCTCTCATATCTGTCAGACCTTTGAATGCCTTTTCCTGTTGACCTGTGCATAGCCCTCACCAGAGAACTCTATCACACAATCCTCCTGCACTGATTGCTAAAGGGCCTCTGGTGCCGAAAAGCCCTGTAGCTACTTTTTAGGGACTTGATGTCCTGCCATATCCTGAATTTCCTATGATAAAGAGAAATGCATAGCATGCTAAATGGAGCCACTCTGCAAGCTTTACATCCCCTGTCATCCCTCTCTGTCATTCTATGTGCTACCTAGAAACATAGAAACATAGAAATATGATGACATAAAAAGACCACATGGCCTATCCAGTCTGTCCTTCCATATCAACAACTACAACAGTCCCCTTTTTTACTTTAGAGATCCTTTCTGTGTTTGTCCCATACTTTTTTTTAATTCAGACACTGTCCTCATCTCTAACACCTCCACTGGGAGACTATTCCACAGATCTACCACTCTTTCCGTAAAGAAATATTTCCGCATATCACTCTTGAACCTATCCCCCTTCACCCTCATTCTATGTCACCTCGTAGCAGAACTTGCTTTCAATTGAAAGAGGCTCTCCCCCTGAGCATTTATGCCATGGAGGTATTTATACATCTCAATCATATTACCTCTATCCCGTCTTTCCTCTAAGGTGTACATATTAAGATCCTTAAGTCTGAAAGGATTCAAGATGGCGATAGATGATATGTGCTGATCAGCACGATGTTTTCTTATGGGGAAGAAGCAGAAGACTAGAGGGGCTAAACAGCCTTCTATAGCCCCTCAGGTGTCTATGCCTTTACCTGCAGCAACTGCTGGACCTTTGGATTCCTTTTTCTTTCCCGTGCTGAGACAGTTGAGTGGAGAAGGGGAACGTGGCTCGGCTTGGCAGCTTACGGAGGTAGAGACCTCACTGTCTGCCTCGGGCAGTGATCTTTGTTCCCGGGCTCAGTACAGGTCTCGAAGGTCCCTCGACAGGAGATCAGTGATCTGGGGAGCCAGAGGGTTGGCATCGAGTCATCAGACTCCGCCAGAAAGCAGCGATTGGCCTTGGAGCAAGGCTTGATTTCTGTTGTATCCCAAGATCAGCGTCAGAGGGCAGAGGTCATGGCAGAGATGGCTGAGGGAAGCGGCGGACTTGAGTATGGTCTGTCGGCAGCACCTCCATTTTCGGGCGGTTCTTCAGTGGCAGCTGTTGTGGTGAAGATTCTCCCTTCAATGTCTTCTGATGCCCCAGAGGTAGTAATGCTGGAAAGCATATGGGCAGCCATTATGCAGCTCCGCGAAGATTTGGCTCCACGGATGACCAGTTTGGCGTCTCAGGTTACTAGTAATGTAGCTGTTATTCAGGAAAATGCTGAAAAAATATGTACTTTACAGGTGGATGTCTCAAATTTCCAACTTAAATTGTTGTCTGTTGAGAATGATTTGGATGTCCTTAAGAAGAGTATAGTGCCTATACACTTTAAGTTGGAGATGCTTGAAAATTCAGCACGTGCTGTGAATCTTCATCTTGTTAACTTTCCCAGGATAGCTTTGATTTCTGCAAGGGACATGTTTCGGATTTATTTGACTGAAAATTTGGGTATCCCCCCCTGAATCTCATCCCCCTATTGCTAAAATATATTATTTACCGACTGGGAAAAAAGTTGAGGGGTCGGGGGAGGTAAGAGGATTATCAAATGTGGATGTCTTAAATGTAACTGCTATGTTGGAATCTTCACACGATGAGCGTGTAGTACCATCTACTTTATTGATTACGTTGGCATTGCTATCGGAAAAGGAATAGCTCATGAAGTTGTTCTTTAAAAAGCAACATATGTTGTTTAAGGGTTTTTTGTATATTTTTTAAAGCAAGGTTACTTTTTTTTGGTGCTTTAGTGGAACTTTCCTTGAGCATAGTAGGTTGCTGAACTCTAGTAACCTCAGTTTTGAAAACTGCTAACACCTAATCAGGAGTTAGTGGGCCTGATTACCTGAGAGCAGCTGAGGCCTGCATTAAAGGCTCCAGTGCCCTGCCCTGCTGAGGCTTTCCTAACAAGGGCTCTACAGATCAACCAACAATACCTAAGCTCCACGAACAGAACAATGGCTGGGAAAAATCGTATAGCTAAAGCTGTTGCCCCCATTACAGCTTCTGCCACAGTCCAGACAGAGGTCCTAATGCCAGTTGAAGGACCGGTTCCATGTGCAGGGCGCCTGCATGCTGAAGCTCTGAGGAAACAAGTGGGGGAACTCAGAGAGGAGGAGGCAAGGCTGAGGAGCATTCAAGACAGTGAGAAGTACATTGATGAGATGCTTCTTGCAGCAACCAAGCTCTCCAGCACAGAAGAGGGGTGCCAACAGAATGTCGATGGTTGGACACAAGTCACCAGGGCCTGCAAAATCACCAATCCAACTTCTCCAGCCCTTGAATTGAAGAACCATTATGCAGCCCTGGAAGTGGAGGAGGTGAAAGCATCCCTGGAAAGGGAAGAACCAGAGCTCAAGTACCCCAAAGTTGCAGAATCAGTGACCAGAAGGAAACGAAGGGTAGTGGTGGTTGGAGACTCTCTTCTGAGGGGTACTGAGATGTCCATCTGCCGACCAGACTTGATGTCCAGAGAGGTATGCTGTCTGCCTGGTACCAAAATCCAAGATGTTACGGAGAGTTTGCCGAGACTCATCAAGCCCACGGACTATTACCCAATGTTGCTAATCCATGTTGGAACAAGTGATACTGCCAGGTATACCTCGGAACATATCAAAAGTGACTTCATGGCTCTGGGACAGAGGGTGAAGCAGTTAGGTGCACAGGTGGTGTTCTCTTCAATCCTCCCTGTTGAGGGTAAAGGCCAAGGCAGAGAAGCTCGCATCCTGGAGATGAATGCATGGCTGTGTGGATGGTGTCATCAAGAGCGTTTTGGTTTCCTAGACCATGGGATGCTGTTCCAAGGGTTGCAGAGCAGAGATGGCATCCATCTGTCCAAAAAAGGTCAACACATCTTTGGTAGTAGACTGGCTAATCTTCTGAAGAGGGCTTTAAACTAGATTCATTGGGGATGGGTGAAGAAAGCCCCCAGTTAAGTGAAAGCCCCCAGGTAGGTGATACATTAAATACCTTTATGGAAATGGGTAACAGGGGTAATATATGGAAAGCAGTGTGTATAAATGCCCGTAGCATGGGAAATAAGATCACTGATGTTGAAGCTTTGGTGGGAGTGGCTGACTTGGATTAAGTGGGAGTTACAGAAACATGGTTCACAGAAAACCATGATTGGGATGTAACTATACCTGGCTATACTTTAATGAGAAAGGACAGGGTAGGAAGAAGGGGAGAAGGAGTGGCACTATATGTAAAAACTACTATTAAAGCTTTGGAATTACAGAGCTTAAAAGGGAGAGAGGAGGCATTGTGGGTTAAACTAGAAAAAGGGAAAGAGAAATCTATTTGCATTGGTGTGATATACAGACCTCCCTCAAAAGAGGAAGAGGTGGACAGAGAGTTAATTGAAGACATACACAGCATTGCTAGGAAAGGGGAAGTGCTACTGATAGGAGATTTCAATATGCCAGATGTTGATTGGCACATTCCTGCTGCAGTATCATCTAGAAGTAAGGAGATCCTGGATTCTCTACAGGGAGAACTATTCAGGCAATTGGTAACAGACCCCACACGTGAAGGGGCCATACTGGACTTGGTGCTTACCAATGGTGAAAGTGTTTCTGATGTTGTAGTGGGAGATCATTTTGCATCCAGTGATCACCAGATGGTGTGGTTCAGTATTAGGACTAGGGCTGTTAGAATCCATTCAAAGGTGAGGATCTTAGACTTTAGGAAGACTAACTTTGCAAAGATGGGCCAATACCTCAGGGAGTCATTAGTGGGATGGGAACAGCTAGGGGATGTAGAAAAACAGTGGGCAAAACTGAAAAGGGATATTTTAAGGGCAACCAACCTTTTTGTTAAAATGGTAAATAAAAGGAAAAGGAAAAGGAGACCGCTATGGTTTTCGAAAGAAGTAGCTGAAAAAGTGAAGAAAAAGAGGGAGGCCTTCATGAAATAAAGAGATCCCAGAGAGAGGAAGACAGGCATCTGTATTTGAAAAAACTTAGAGAAGCTAGCAAAGTACTCAAGAAGGCAAAGATTCAAAAGGAGGAGGAAATAGCCAATGCAATAAAATGGGGGGATAAGACATTTTTCAGATATATTAGTGAGAAGAGGAAGGTCAAAAGTGGTATTGTCAGACTCAAGGGTGCAGGGGAGGAATATGTAGAAGCTGATAAGGATAAAGCGGAATTGCTTAACAAATATTTTTGTTCTGTGTGCACAGATGAAGAACCAGAAGCAGGACCTCAGAAAACACCCACAAATAAGAACAGAAGCGAGGGACATCTTGAACAATTTTCAGAAGACTGTGTTCGTGAGAAATTAGCTCAACTTAAAGTAGACAAAGCGATGGGACCGGATGGGATGCACCCTAGAATACTGAGGGAACTTGGGGACGTTCTAGCAACTCCACTGACTGACCTTTTCAATGCCTCGTTGGAGTCGGGAGTGGTGCCAAAGGACTGAAGAGAGGCTCATGTGGTGCCTTTACACAAAAGCGGAAGTAAGGATGTGGTTGAAAACTACAGGCCGGTTAGTTTAACTTCGGTGGAGAGTAAATTATTGGAAACACTGCTGAAAGAGAAAATAGTGAGGTTTCTGGAGTCCAGCAGATTACAGGATCCGAGGCAGCATGGATTCACCAGAGGCAGGTCTTGTCAGACAAATCTGATTGATTTCTTTGACTGGGTGACCAGGGAGTTGGACCGAGGGAGAGCTCTAGATGTGGTGTATTTAGATTTCAGTAAAGCCTTTGACACTGTTCCTCACAGGCGACTTATAAACAAACTGAGCACCCTAGGGATGGACCCTAAAGTTACTGCTTGGGTTAGTAATTGGTTGGGTGGGAGGCGACAAAGAGTTCAAGTAAATGGAGCTCACTCTGAGGAGAAAGATGTTAGCAGTGGTGTGCCCCAGGGATCTGTCCTTGGTCCGATTCTTTTTAACATCTTTGTTAGTGATATAGCGGAAGGGCTGTCGGGTAAGGTTTGCCTCTTTGCGGATGATACCAAAATCTGCAATAGAGTAGGCACCCAGGAAGGTGTGGATAACATGAGAAGGGATCTAGCTAAGCTTGAAGAATGGTCTAGAATTTGGCAGCTGGGATTTAATGTTAAAAAATTTTAGGTCATGCATTTGGGCTGCAGCACTCCAAGGGAGCAATATAGTATAGGGGGTGAAGTACTTTTGTCCACTAAAGAAGAGCGGGACCTAGGCGTGGTTGTGTCTGATGATCTTAAAGTAGCTAAACAGGTAGAAAAGGCGACGGCAAAAGCTATAAGGATGCTTGGGTGCATACGGAGAGGAATGGCTAGCAGAAAAAAGGAGGTGATAATGCCTCTCTATAAGTCTTTGTTGCTACCTCATTTGGAGTATAGTGTGCAATTCTGGAGACCGCACCTTCAAAAGGATGTGAACAGGATGGAGTCAGTGCAGAGAGTGGCTACTAAAATGATTAGTGGTCTTCATTATAAAGCATATGAGGACAGACTGAAGGATCTTAATATGTACACCTTAGAGGAAAGGCGGGATAGAGGCGATATGATTGAGATGTTTAAATACCTCCGTGGCATAAATGTTCAGGGAGAGAGCCTCTTTCAATTGAAAGCAAGTTCTGCTACAAGGGGACATGGGATGAGGGTGAAGGGAGATAGATTCAGGAGTGATTTGCGGAAATATTTCTTTATGGAAAGAGTAGTGGATCCATGGAATAGTCTCCCAGTGGAGGTGGGAGAGATGAGGACAGTAACTGAATTCAAGAGAGCATGGGACAAACACAGAGGATCTCTAAAGGTAAAAAGGGGACTGTTGTAGTTGTTGATATGGAAGGACAGACTAGATAGGCCATGTGGTCTTTTTCTGTGATCATATTTCTATGTTTCTATGTTTGAATGTCCGTATGTTTCCAGACCTATCTAGGGAAACTCAGAGGAGACGGCGGGACTTTCTCCATCTGCATCCTGGAGTTCAGCAATTGGGAGCGTTCTTTTTTTTTTAATTTCCTTGCAAGTGCCTGATCAAGTATCAGTCTGATTCCTTTATTTTCTATGAGCCCTCCCAATTGCGGGACTTTATTAATGGCCATCTTTCTATGGAGGTGGATGCTCTTCCCTCTGCTCCTATTTGAGCTATATGTAGAATTGACTGTTAAGTACACCTTATGTTTCCTTTCAGAATTATTGGATGTTTATATTTTTTTCTTATAATATCCTTCCCCGTTTGGGGTCTAGAGTGGGTTAGGTTTTTGATTTTATTTATGCATATTGGTAGAACTTAGTTTCATGTTATGTTGTTTTCTTTTCAAGATGGTAAAAGTCTTGTTATATTTGTATAATTGCATAAATATTAAATTAAAAAAAAAGATCCTTAAGTCTGTCTTCATATGCTTTATAATGAAGACCACTAATCATTTTAGTAGCCACCCTCTGTACTGACTCCATCCTGTTTATATCCTTTTGAAGGTGCGGTCTCCAGACTTGCACACTATACTCTGAATGAGGTCGCACCAAAGACTTATACAGAGGCACCATCACCTCCTTTTTTCTGCTAGCCATTCCTCTCTGTATGCACCCAAGCATCCTTCTAGCTTTTACCATCACCTTTTCTACCTGTTTAGCTACTTTAAGATCATCACACAGTGAGTAATGATGCTCTTTGAACACACTGCCTGCCAAGATGTTTGTGGACCATGACTCCCATCCTGCCTTCAGGTGGGAGGGGGATCCATGTCCACATCTCCTCCACCCCTGATCTTATGGTACCTTCTGTGCAGTACTGGCTGAACACCTCTGTGCGGTGTCTTTTACTGGTCTTTCTGTGAGTGCAAGTTTTTTCTGTCTGGCTTGAGATACTCTATAGGCTCCCTCCTGGTGCACAGTACAGTCTCCATGTGCCTAAACCTGGTTGTGGCATGATTCCAGCCTGGCCCTCCTCCTTTCCAACTTTCTGGCAATGGCTGTGCCCTTTCTACCTCCTTCGTTCCCATGCACCCTGCAGTTCACTCTGCTATGTTCAGAGGTCTGCTGCCACCTTTCCGCTTACCCACAGAGCTACTGTAATGTGCACTCCCACTTTGCCTACTGGATGACCACTGCAACTAAGACTTTTGATGTTACCATCTGTTTGCATATTTCTGGACCCTGACAGATCTATGTTGTCCCTCTGCCAAGAGTGAGAGAGATGCCCATTTCCCTTGCTTTATCTGTTCCCACCACTCTTCTCTCATCTTTTGTCTAGAGCCCAAGGCACCCCGTGTATGTAGTATTTCAGCATTTACTGAGCAAGGTTCTGGCAGATCTGCTGCCAGGCCCAATGTGCTTCCCAGTAGGTGGCCCAGTCAGGTACAGCATTTACCTCATTAGCAATGACCATCTGGCAGAGCCTCCGTGTCTCAACACTGCAGAAATTGGGCTGCCCCATTGCTATCGCTCAGCTCCCTGTGTCCTTGTGTGGAGTCCTTCAAAGCCAGTGTGTAAATGCATATTTTACATTGCACATGCACATCAGCTCCTGCATTGCTGCATCATTATATTTTCCATGCATCACATGTGAGGTTAGCAGTCTTGTACCTTACACCCAGCCTCCCTGACATTCGCATGATGATTTCAGATAGGGTCTGCATCTTCATAGGCCCAGTTCTGAAATCGATTCCATTAGCAACTCATCCCTATATGCACATTCCATGGTTTCTAAAATTCCATTTCACATGTATAAACAATTCAGCTGTAACCCTCTTTTGAGCTTGCAAAGTAAGCAAGGAACATCTTTTGATGATACAAATAAATACTTGCCTTTAGCATTGAACTTCTCCTCAGCTAGCTTTATTTTATGCTTAAATCCTCACTACTGGCCCAGAATACTGTCTCATGCCCACACTATTACATATTCTCTAGTAATAAGGAGCTTGATGACATAACACATAGAGGTCAAATTATCTGTGTCACAACTGTTGAAGTATGTCCTTATCATGGCCCAAAAAAGCTCCTAACAGCACATTTGTACACACATAATGCTGCCATTTTAGTTTCTTCCGCTGCTTATCTAGAAGCACCTTTCTAGACTTCTGACAAATTTAGTGCTTTATTGTCTGCACATCTCATGCATCTAAGTCTGCCCTTCCATATCAACCACTACAACGGTCCCTTTTTCTCCTTTAGAGATCTTCTGTTTTTGTCCCTTGCTTTTTTGAATTCAGATATTATCCTCATCTCTACCACCTCCACTGGGAGACTATTTCACACATCTACCACTATTTCCGTAAAGAAATATTTCTGCATATTACTCCTGAGTCTATCCCCTTTCATCATCATCCTAAGTCCCCTCGTAACACAGCTTTTCAATTGAAAGAGGCTCTCCTCCTGTGCATTTATGCCATGGAGGTATTTAAACATCTCAATCATATTACCTCTATCCCGCCTTTCCTCTAAAGTTTACATATTAAGATCCTTAAGTCTGTCCTCATATGCTTTATAATGAAGAGCACTAACCATTTTAGCAGCCGCCTCTCCACCGACTCTAACCTGTTTATACCCTTTTGAAGGTGCGGTCTCCAGAATTGAACACAATACTCCAAATGAGATCGTACCAAAGACTTTTACAGAGGCAATATCACCTCCTTTCTTCTGCTGGCAATTCCTCTCCCTATGCACCCAAACATTCTTCTAGCTTTCATCGTTGCCTTTTCTACTTCTTTAGCTACTTTAAGATCATCGGACACAATCACGCCTACGTCTCACTCTTCTTTTGTTGACAGAAGTACTTTGCCCCATACTATATCGCTCCCTTGGATTGCTGCAGCCCAAATGCATGACCTTGCATTTGTTAGCATTAAATCTCAGTTGCCGAAGTCTAGACCATCCCTCAAGTTTAGCTAGATCCCATGTTATCTACACCTTCCTAGGTGTCTATTCTTTTGCAGATTTTGGTATCATCCATAAAGAGGCAAACCTTACCCGACAGCCCTTTCGCAATATCATTAACAAAGATGTTAAAAAGAATTGACTACAGACAGATCCCAGCAGCACACCACTGGTAACCTCCTTCTCCTCAGACTGAACTCCATTTACCTGTTGCCTTCCACTCAACCAATTTCTAACTAAAGCAGTAACTTTAGGGTCCATCCCTAGGGTGCTCAGTTTGCTTATGGAACAGTGTCAAAGGTTTTACTGAAATCTAAATACACCACATCTAGGGCTCTTGCTCGGTGCAACTCCCTGGTCACCCAGTCAAAGAAATCAATAAAATTTGTCTGACAAGACCTGCCTCTGGTGAATCCATGCTGCCTCAGATCCGGTAATCCATTGGGCACCAGAAACCTCACCATTTTCTCTTTTAGCTGTGCTTTCAATAATTTATTCACCACCAAGGTTAAACTAACCAGCCTGTAGTTGTCAACCACATTCTTACGCTTTTGTGTAAAGGGACCACTTATGCCTCTCTCCAGTCCTCTAGCACCATGCCTGAATCCAACGAGGCATTGAAAAGCTCAGTCAGTGGAGATGCTAGAATGTCTCCTTGTTCCCTCAGTATTTTGGGGTGTATCCCATCTGGTCCCATCGCTTTGTCTACTTTAAGTTTAGCTAGCTTCTGACAAAAACAGTCTTTTGAAAATTGTTCAAGATGCCTCTTACTTCTTTTCCTGTTTGTGGGCATTTTCTATGGTCCTGCTTCTGGTTCTTCATCTGTGGACACAGAACAGAAATATTTGTTAAGCAGTTCTGCTTTATCCTCATCAGCTTCTATATATTCCTCCCCTTCACCCTTGCGTCTGACAATACCACTTTTGCCCTTCCTCTTCTCACTAATATATCTGAAAAATGTCTTATCCCCCTATTTTATTGCATTGGCTATTTCTTCCTATTTTTGAATCTTTGCTTTCTTGACTACTTTGCTAGCTTTGCTAAGTTTTTCCAAATATAGATGCCTGTCTTTCTCTCTCTGTGATCTCTTGTATTTCATGAAGGCCTCACTCTTTTTCTTCACCTTTTCAGCTACTTTTTTTGAAAACCATAGTGGTATCCTTTTCCTTTTACCTTTATTTACCATTTTAACAAAAAGGTTGGTTGCCTTTAAAATATCCCCTTTCAGTTTTGCCCACTGTTTTCCTACATCCCCCAGCAGTCCCCATCCCGCTAATGACTCCCTGAGGTATTGGCCCATCTTGCAAAGTTAGTCTTCCTAATGTCTAAGACTTTCACTTTTGAATGGATTTTAGCAGCTCTAGTCCTAATACTGAACCTCACCATCTGATGATCACTGGATATGAAACGATCCCCCATCATAATATCAGAAACACTTTCACCTTTGGTAAGCACCAAGTCCAGTATGGCCCCTTCACATGTGGGTTCTGTTACCAGTTGCCTGAATAGTTCTACCAGTAGAGAATCCAAGATCTCCTTACTTCTAGATGATACTGCAGCAGGGATGTTCCAATCAACATTTGGCATTCCCCTTTCCTGACAATGCTGCGTATATCTTCAATTAACTCTCCGTCTTCCTCTTCTCCCAGTGAAGGAGATCTGTATATCACGCCAATGCAAATAGATTTCTCTTTCCCTCTTTCTAGTTTAACCCACAGTGCCTCCTCTCTACCTTTTAAGTCCTGTAGTTCCATAGCTTTTATATTATTTTTTACATATAGTGCCACTCCTCCTCCCCTTCTTCCTAACCTGTCCTTTCTGAATAAAGTATAGCGTGGTATTTAATGTTTCAATTACCTGGGGGCTTTCACTTACATAGAGGCTTTCTTCACCCATCCCTAATGAATCTAGCTTAAAGCACTCTTCAGTAAGTTAGCCAGTCTGCTACTGAAGACACATCAGCCCTTCTTGGACAGATGGATGCCATCTCTGCTCTGCAACCCTTGGAAAGCATCCCATGGTCCAGAAAACCAAAATGCTCTTGATGACACCATCCACATAGCCATGCATTTATCTCCAGGATGAGATCTTCTCTGTCTTGGCCTTTACCCTCAAAAGGGAGGATTGAAGAGAACTCCACTCACACTCCTATCTGCTTCACCCTCTGTCTCAGAGCCATTAAGTCACTTTTGATATGCCCAGAGGGATACCTGGCAGTATCATTTGTGCCGACATAGATGAGCAACATCGGGTGGGCTTGATGAGTCTCGGCAAACTCTCCGTAACATCTCGGATTTGAGCACCTGGCAGACAGCATATCTCTCTGGACATCAAGTCTGGTCAGCAGATGGATGCTTCAGTACCCCTCATCAGCCACCACTACCCTTCACTCCCTTGTTGTCACTGATTCTGCATCTTTGGGGTGCTTGAGCTTGGTTCTTCCCTTTCCAGGGATATTTTCACCTCCTCCACTTCTAGGGCTGCATAATGTTTCTTTAATTCAATGGCTGGAGGAGTTAGACTGGTGAATCTGCAGGCCCTGGTGACTCGTGTCCAACATTCATCATTCTGTAGGCTCCCATCTTCTCCTCTGCTGGAGAGCTTGGATGTTTCAAGAAGCATCTCATCAATGCAATAAACCCAAAGAACTCTTCAACATCGTTCGTATCCTAACAAAAGACCCAACCATGAAAGACGAAAGCAAGATGCACCCACAAACCTTTGCTGATTACCTAATAGCCAAGAACAGTACCACCACACCCCATAAGAACATCTCTCTTATGGAAACACCAACTGCAGATGGCTCCACAACTACCAATCAATGGAAAAACTTCAGCATTCCATCAACTAAACCAATGGAACAAACCATCACTGCTCTAAACACCAGCACTTCTCCATCGGACCCCTGCCCGGTGACTTGGATTAAGTCCACCAAAGAAGAATTCAACATATTCATCCAAAAAACAGTAAGCACCTCTCTCACTCAGAGCTACATGCCAAAAGCACTCAAGCAATCTACTATCCGCCCCATTCCTAAAACCACCTCATCCAACAGTACCGACCCTTCAACCTACCGCCCAATATCCAGCCTCCCATTCCTGGCTAAAATAACTGAACAAATTGTACAGAGACAATTCCAAGATCATATTGCTGAATTTGCCCCACTAGATCCCCACCAGCATGGATTCCGTCCAAAACATGGCATTGAGACACTCCTTATACATCTATTTAATAACATAATCAAAGGAATAGACAAGATAAAACAGGGCTTCTTACTAATATTTATCAATATATCAGCAGCCTTTGACATAGTTTCCCATCACCTCCTATTGAAGCGTCTAATGGAAATTGGACTACTAGATACCACCATTAAATGGTTTCAATCATACATCGAAGATAGACAGTAGAAAGTAAAATCTGTGAACCTCACCTCAGCACCCTTCAAGACTACTCAAGGAGTTCCCCAAGGCTCATCACTATCAGCTCTTCTCTTCAACATCTATATTCAGCCTATATGCAAAATATTTAACAAATACAAGATACAATACGCCATATATGCTGACGACATCATGGCATATACCCCTATTCAACTGGTCTCCCCAGACTATACCACTATATCAACCTGCATTCAAGAAATGACCTGGCTAACTAACAACAACTTAAACATCAACATAAAAAATCGGAAGCAATTGTCATTACGAGAGACTCCACATTCATTCCTCCTACTTCTATCAACATATCCAATACACCGATTACAATAAAAGACGATGTCCGATACCTTGGAGTGATTCTAGACAAACAACTCACCCTCCAACCACATATCAACAAAATATCCAAAACAGCCTTCTTCAAACTCGCAGTGCTCCGGAGACTAAAAGCTCTCCTCAATAAAAAACATTTTCGCACAGTATGCTAGGCCATCATCACACCTGTGCTGGACTACTGTAATATACTATACCAAGGTCTGCCTAAACAAACCACCCATCCTCTACAAATAGTCCAGAACACTGCTGCCCGCATTATTGCTAGCGCCTCAATACAGGACCACATAACTCCAATACTACACGATCTACACTGGCTACCAATCTCATCACAGGCAAAATATAAATCAGCACTCACCATCTTCAAAATTAAAAACAGTATGTCAGCAGAAATACTACAGGAACTCATTGGAACCAAAACAAGCAAAAGACCAGACAGAAACAGCACCAAAAACAATATATCAACACCTAATCTATTCACAAAAACCAACAAATCCACATCCATACGAGCCTTCTCTCTTGCTGCCCCTGCTATCTGGAATGTACTCCCAGATAATCTGAAATCAATAAAAGATATAAAAGAATTCTGGAAGCTGCTCAAAACTACCCTATTCATAGAACAATTCAATGAAGACCACCAATCACCACAAGCAGACTTAAGCCACCACAATCACCACCAATCACCCCACAAGCAGACTTAAGCCATGACACCCACACCAAACAAACACCCCATTACTCTCATTAAGATGTACATAGTTTAGATAATGTTACAAGAGACTAATCAGGTTTTTAAGTTATAATGTTACTGTTGATATTTGCAAGTTCTTGGAATAAGTTGGTATATGCTAGTTCTTTGGATAAGTTGAAGTTTATTGTAAACACCCTGATGTTTGCTAGTACTTTGAATAAGTTATTATATACAAGTTCCTTGGATAAGCTGATGTTTTTTGTAAACCGCCTTGATTGAATGAAAAGGCGGTATAGAAAAATTGTTAAATAAATAAATAAATAAAATAACATAAATAAATGTACTTCTCACTGTCTTGAATGCTCCTCAGCCTCACAACCTCTTCTCTGAACTCCTCCACTTGTTTCCTGAGAGCTTCAGCATGCAGGCATCCTGCACATGGAACTGGTCCTTCAACTGGCATTGGGACCTCTGTCTGGACAGTGGCAGAAGCTGTAATGGGGGCAACAGTTTTGGCAATATGAGTTTTCCCAGCCATTAGTTAGTTGGTGAAGCTTAGGTACCTGTTGAAGCAAAAGTAAAAGAGACCTTTGCTTGAAATGTAGAGCCCCTGTTAGGAATGCCTCACCATTGCAAGGCTCTGAAGACTTTTATGCAGCCTTCACTTCTTTCAAAGGCTAATCAGGCCCACTAAATCCTGATGAGGTGTCAGTAGCTTCAAAGATCTTTGCTTGAAATATAGAATCCCTGTTAGGAATGCCTAACAGGGGCTCTACATTGGTTTTTCTTTGTTAACATATTGACACTTCAGGAATAATTTTGTAAGGGACTAGGATATGCAGAATCATATTTTGCACACTTAACTTGGCTTATAAAATCACCTAAGGTATACACATGTAAAAGTTGGCATACAGTGTATATTTTGAGATTATTTTAGAAACTTTACCACCATGGTAAACATGTAAATTCTATCCACATATATATAAATGGTAATTTTAGAAAATGCTCTGTTTATAAGTAGATGATCATACTACATCAAAATTGCAAGGGAGCCTGTTGGGTGCATGGCCTGGGCAGGATGAAAATCTAAATTAGTATTCCCCATGTCATAAAGGGAATGCACGTGTAAGCCCAAAATTGCCCACATCTGGATTTATACCTGTTCCCTTAAACATATAAGGGTATTTTAACTAACATGCACCAACCATTAACATGGGCTTTAGTGCACAGGGTCCCATGCTAAAAAACTAACCAGTCAGCATACGACTGAGCAGGACTGGGCAGTTTAAAGGCAGAACATTTGCATTAATAGTTCTTTGTGATGAGTCATATTGAGTCCGACTAAAGGTCCACAAGCCCAGTATCCTGTTTCCAACAGTGGCCATTCCAGGTCTCAAGTACCTGTTGGGTTCCCAAAGGTACACCGATTCCATGCTGCTTGACCCAGGGGTAAGTAGTGGATTTCCTTGGGCCTCTTTAATAATGGTTTATGGACTTTTCCATCAGGAACTCACACAAACCTGTTTTGAATCCAGCTACACTAAAAGCTTTTACTACATCTTCTGGTAACAAATTCCAGAGTTTGGTTACACACGTGGAGGCCAATTCTAATCAGGGCATGGGCCCAATATGTATCCGATTCTGTAACCACAAGAGCAAGATGTTCCCGCGCTTGCAGAATCAGGCACTTAAATGGCCCAGCATTGCCCCAATTCAGCAGCGTGGAACATCCATTGCCCTGTCCGGACAGCCCGCCCTATGTTTCTGCTGGTGTGCCAGTGCCATGGTGTCCCATTGCCATGGCACTGGGATGCCCAACAGGAGTGCAGAAGGCCCGACATTACTGCAGATTTCCTCTCCCCACTGACCTACCCTTGGCGGGAGCAGCCAGAGCCAGGAGCCAGCGACGGGTGCTTGCCAGCACCTGCACCATAGCTATGGAGGGGCTGCCTGATCCGAGGTAGAATAAGTCCCACGTCCATTTTCCCAATGCCGGACGTACAGGGCCCTGATCAGAATAGGCATTGTATGTCTGGGTGCCTGGGCCCGTCCATGCTCCATCTTCACTGGTCCTTCAAGATCCATCAACCAAGGTCCATCAAGGTCCATCAACCAAGGTCCATCAAGCCCAGTATCCTGTTTTCAACAGTGGCCAATCTAGGTCACAAGTACCTAGCAGTTTTCCCAAAAGCACAGGTTCCACAATGCTTCTACTGGGGCAAACAGTGTATTTCTTGGGTCCCCTTTAATAACAGTTTATGGACCTTTCCTCCAGGAACTTGTCCAACCCTTTTTTAAACCCAGGTACACTAACAGCTTTTACTACATCCTCCAGTAACAAATTCCAGAGTTTGATTACACTTTGAGTGAAAAAATATTTTCTCTTATTAGTCTTAAATAGGTTACACAGTAGCTTCATTGCATGTCCCCTAGTCTTTCCATATTTTGATGGTGTAAACAATCGATCTACGTTTACCCGTTCCACTTCATTCATTAATTTATAGACCTCTATCATATCTCCCCTCGGCCATCTCTTTTCCAGGTTGAAGAGCCCTAACCTTTTTAGCCTCTCCATATAGGGGTATCCTTCCATGTCTGGTTGTATTTCATGGTAATACTTAAACCTTTTTTGATGCAATTTACTGTAGTTAGAGGATTTCTTGAAGGCTAAAAATGTTTGATTCCTATGTTACTTCAGGTTGAATTGGAATAAAAATGGGCTGAATTATTTAATCAGGCGCCAGATGGTGGGTTGAAATTTAAGTTTTGTATTTTTGTATCCCTCTCGAGATGTGGGCTATATCATTTTGCCTTTTGATATTATGATGGGTACTTTTTAGTATTTTTTTCTGGCCCAATTTTGAGCTGGGCAGTACTATGCACCGCGTCAGCGTATAGCCCATCCCCTCCCACCTAACTCAGATTTTCCATGCTGGGGTCATATGTGGCCCCTGCATCGAAAATCCGGGTGTTGCCGCACAGCCAGGAAGCGGCAGAAGTTACCCATGTAGCACCAATTTTCAATGCTACATGGTTAGCCCCATCACCTTAAAGATGGCCAAGGTTTTCCCACACCTACTTTAAGGCGCAGAGCGCTAACCGTGTAGCATCAAAAATTGGTGCTACACAGGTAGTGCCATGGCCCACCTCCGCTCCACCCTGGAACACCCCCAACATACCACAGTGCTAAGCAGATAGCATCTGGGTGCGTTAGGGACATATCCAGGATTTTCGTAGGGCGTTACTCATCTAGGTGCCCTTCGAAAATCCCACATAATGCATTTACACATGTAACTAAGGAAGCTACCTGTGTAAATGTCTTCAAAAACCGAGCACTTCTGTTTTACTTTTCGATTTTCTTTGTATATTTCATTTATAATAAAGTAAAATTGTCAATTAAAAAAATGATCCTCTTTGCATTCATCTCAGCTGACCAATTTCCAGAGCTTCTAAGTTATTTAGTTCTGGAGCGGGAAGGACGGGGGTGGGGGGGTCTTTTTGATCAATTTGGTTTTGAACTTGCATCCTAAAGCAGTGTGGTAGATATAGTCCCTGATTTTATTCATTGCAATCAATTTACAAGTCCCATAATGGATCATACTGGGGATGTTAGAAATCAGGACTAGCTTAAAATCTCCTTCTTGGATCTAAGAAACTTAGCAGCTTTGAGCCTCTTCTCCAACATGTCTCACGTGAGGGCTATGCAGGTTTCTTTCCCCTATAATTTCTTTCTTTGGCCCTTTTCTGCTTTTTTCCACCCTGAGATAATGTAGTGTGATTACTGTGTTTATTACATTAATGGTAATAAATTTAAAAAAAGAAAATAAGATGATACCTTTCTATTGCACTAACAATATTTTTTTGACTAGCTTTTGAAGGTTAAACATAGAAGCATTGAAAATAATAGCAAACAAAGATCATGCAGCATAGCCAGTCTGCCCAACCATGGCAACGTCTAAGCTCCAAAATCCCTTCCTCTCCCTTAGAGATCTTCTATGTTTGTCCTATGCTTTCTTGAATTGAGACATATTTCTAATTCCCACCACCTCTGCTGGGTGGCCATTGCATGCATCCACCACCCTTTCTGTAAGGAAACATTTGCTCAGTTTACTCCCGGGTCTATCACCTTTCACCTTCGTTCTATGCCCCTCATTCCAGAGCTGCCTTTCAACTGCCTTTCAACTGAAAGAGGTCTGCCTCTTATGCATTTATGCCATGAAGTTTGCCAAAAGTTTCTAAAATATCTCCTCCCTGTCTTCTGCAGCATAAATATTGAGATCTTTAAGCCTGTATGCTTTATGATGAAGGTTACTAACCATTTTTAGTGGTCGCCCTCTGGACTGACTCCATTCTTTATATATATCCTTTTGAAAGTACAGTCTCTAGATAACTCACCAGAGGTTTATACAGAGGCACTATCACCTCCTGTTGGCTGCTGGCCGTTCCTCACCCTATACACACAAGCATCTTTCTGGTTTTCACTATCACCTTTCCTACCTGCTTGGCCACTTTAAGACCATCAGATATGATCACCTTCTTCATCAAGTCTGGGCAGCATCATTTAACATTTCTTACATACCACCTTTCATGATATCAAGGTGGTTTACATTGAACAAACTGAAATTACATCAAACAGGGCATTATAACACAGAGATAACTATTTTACAGGGAACATGGGCAATGGAGGGTTAAGTGGCTTGCCCAAGACCACAAGGAGCACCTGTGGGACTAGAAACCCCAGTCCTTCCGGCCCAAGGTTGCTGTCCTCTAGTGGGATTTGAACCCCTGACTGTCTGGCCTGAGGTAACTTGCCCCAACCACTAGGCCACTCCTCCCTCATACAGAGTTATTCATTTTGCTTAATAATGAGGTGTTTTGCATCTCATCATTATGTAGCTTGTGCTGCAGCAAAATAGTTTGTGTTAAGGACACTCTCTTGTCCCTATTTCAATTCAGAGAGGGAAATAAACATTGGGGGATTAGGAGAGATATCCCCCTTCATCCCTTCTGTAATGGGATGGCCAAAAGGAGCACTTTTTAAATCCCTATTTGTGCCAGGGAGCAGGTGTAAATTTGGATGTTGACGATTTGGGACTTACACATGCCTACGCTTTATGAAACAGGGGATACATATGGAGCTTTTTGTCCCGCCCGGGCCACACCCTGAAACCTTTCCTTCACCCTCATAAAGGAGAAATGTTCTCTTTACATTGGATTACATGAGAGCTATCACCTTTGTTTCTATTGAACCAACAGATCTGGTTTCCGCAAAGGAATATGCTGTATTTTCAAAGCTCTAAATGTGAGCAAACAGCTGTTTTACCTGTATAAAAAACCCCTGCCAAAAATTCACTTCTCACATCAGGTAAGACTGTGAGTATACTTTTGCCTTCCTATAAAATAGATCTGAGATGGGGGATTTTCACTCGGAAAGCCCTGTGTTTACTTTCACCGAATACATTTTTATTAAAGCAGATGCTTATGTATATGCTGAATAAAGAAAACGCTGTTGTGTTAGCCAGCCTGATTTTCAAAGGGAAGCCCTGTGCGGAGTTTACCTTAGAAAATGGGCTTTCAGGCCCCACAGGCATTCTCAAAAGTGCCCCCTTAATTAGTTAGCAGATTGCACTTCTTATTGTTACTTCCCTATGGGACTGACCTTAGAACGGCATGTCAGAGCCATGCTGTTCAGAGAATGGCAACATAGATATCCAGGCTAAGAATAACCTCTCCAGAAGAAATCTGCAAGACCGTGATACAGTTCGGTCATGCTTTCACCTACAATATTTTCCTGATTCTTCCTCTCATCAGGATTTGGAAGGTTTACATTAATCATAGTTACAAGGTTTTTTTCTTACGATCAAACTCAAATCCCACCTTCCTAAGAAACATTTTGTTGATTTCCAGGACTGTTTTCCTGTCTTCTGTATGTTCAATGTTCAAATAAAAATCAAACAAATAAAAAAACCTGGGAAAATGATTTGGAGTTCAAAGAAAAAAATATTGTGTTTTCAGAAGGCACTTTCTGTTGCCCTTGCCTAGCCCCCTTTTATATATGCAGACGATGTTTAGCTTTCTAGCTTACTAAACCCATATAATCTCTCTTGAGCATGTTTGTCATTAAAGTAAAGGAAATTATGTTCCTGTGACATTCATTATCTGATAACAGCTCAATCAAATCCCGCCATCTTTCTGGTTTTGGAAATTGCTCATTGCTGTATTTTTATCATCCTTGCTAGATCATAAAAATAAGTATTAGTTTTCCCAGTGTCATGTGCCTAGCCAAGGATAACTAAATCCTTTTGTTAGAAACTTCTATAGACATCCTATCAGGAATACACTTGATGCAGGTTGTGCGTACAACTTCACTGAGCTGATGTTCTCAGAGAACGAATATTAGCGCTAATTTAATCTTTCCTCCGTTTTCTTCTGTGCCCCTTTTCTTTCAACATCAGTGTCTGGGTTGCCTCCTCGCTGTGGTTCCACCTTCTTGTATACAGGTTATTTTAGAAGCCTTATTCACAATTTAAATATGTATATACACACGCAAATTGTGACCAGGAGATGGGGTCTGGTGGGGCATGGTGGGGCACAGTCTGGATGGGACAAAAATCTACATGTGAATCAGCCATTTAATAAAGGGCACGGGTATGTAAGACCCAAATTGTCCATGTCCAAATTTACACTTGCTCCCTGGCACAAATAGGGATTTAAAAAGTGTTCCTTTTGGATATCCCTTTACAGGAGGAATTAATTAAACCCGAAATGTTTATTTCCCTCTCCAAATTAAACTAGAGGACTGGTTAAAGAGATAATGATTGGTCAAGTATAATGGGAATCATCGCCAACTGAAATTAATTAAGAGCATCTGTAATTCTGGTCTCTACATCTCAAAAAAAGAAAAAAAAAGAAAAGTAAAAGGTACCGAGAAGGGCACCAAAATGATAAAGGGGATGGAATGGCTCCCCTATGAGGAAAGACTGAAGTGGTCACAGCTCTTCTTCCTGGAGAAGAGAAAGTTGAGGAGAGATATGATAGAAGTCTATAAATCCTAAGTAGAGTGAAACAGTTGAATGAGAATCAATTGTTTACTCTCAAAAAATACAAGGACTAGGGGACACACTATGAAGCTACAAAATAGTGTATTTAAAATAGATAATTTTTCTCTCAATGCATTTGAGTCTTTGGAACTCCTTGCCAGTGGATGTGGTAAAAGCAGATATTATTGCTGGCTGTAAAAAAAAAGGTTTGGACAAATTCCTGGAGGAAAAGTCCATAAACCAATATTAAGGTAAGCCAAGAGAAAGCCATTGCTTATCTTGGGTATAAGTAGCATGGAACTGGCTACTTTTGGAATATATAAATATCAATGACCCTCACAAGAATCCTAATACATGTCAAAACTCAACCTCAAACTCTTTAATCAAACAAGACTTCAGAAACAAATACCAAAACCGCATAACCTAGAAACGCAAACTAAGACAGCACCCTGTGAAACATCAAACCCATGCTCAAGAGAGGAAAAAAGACCTCAGTATCCTTCCGGACCGTACCATGACCCAAACGTTTCAGAGGACGAGTCAGACCAGACTAAAAGCAGCCATGACTGGTAAAAACTCGATACATCAAAGGTCAATAAAAAAACTTCTCATGGATCTCAACTAATTAATCCAAAGTGGGCAAACAGTTTCGTACTCTAGATACTTCTGAACATGACATCTCTCCTTTCTTTATGAACCATATATACAAGGTGTGACAAAAAAGAAATGAGACTTTGGCAGCCACGCCCATGACTCAATGCCAATTGGCTAACCGCTTATGTCACTGTGTTGTACAACATCTCACCACTATTCTGCTATAATATTTTTAATCTCTCTTACTCTATTTTTCTTTTTCAGGTTTTTTTGTAGCACACTGCTTCATCGCTTTGTCATGCAACTGGAGGTGGCAGAAATATGGAGCAAAGAATCGAACTTGAAATTTCTGGTTAAGTTGGAGAACGTCCAAACTGAGTGTCTCCGGGGGGCGGAGCCTGATGTCCAGCGGGTAAGACGCTTCGCGCTGAAGCTCCCGAGAGGCCTACTTAGAATCCTGACTTAATACCTATACAAACTTACTATTTCGCTCCGGGTTGACCGGGGTACCTCGGGGGGATGGCGGCCCATAAACCAGCGCGCTTGGACTTCGGGTCTCCTTCTTCTTCTTCTCACGGAAAACGCTCCAAAACAGAGGTGTCCTCCCCACAGAAGATGGTTCCATTTCGTGAAAACCCCGAAATGCACCTGGAGATTCTGGAGGAACTACGCGGCGTGAAGGAATTAGTGCAATCCAATGGAGAAGCGCTTAGAGCCCTGCGAGAAGACTTTGGAGTGCTCCAGGACCGACTTGAAAGACTCTCATTACGGCAGGACAATATGGCGGGGGTCCTCGATTCGCACGCGGTGCGCTTGGGCGCACTGGACAAGGCCGAGCGCCAGATACAGAATCTGCAAAAGGAGTTAGAAGATAGCAATAATCGAGCCCGTCGCAACAATGTGAGGCTCATTGGAATACCGGAGGGGGCGGAAGCGGGAGATATGAGAGAATTCCTGCTCAAAATTCTTCCCTCCTTGCTGAAGATCACCTTTCATAAAGAATTGGAAATCGATCGTGCACACCGTGCTCCTACCCACATGGTGCTCAACCGAACGACCCCCCGGCCTATTATCTTTCGCCTGCTACGATATCAACAAGTGGAACAAATTTTAAATGCTGCCCGGGCGAACCATCACTTGGAATTTGAAGGTCACAAAGTCTCCTTCTTCCCTGACTTGGCAAAGCCTACCATTGACCGACGGAAGAAACTCCTTGCTTTTCGCCCTCGACTTCAACAGCTACAGGCTCGCTTTGGCCTGTTGTATCCCGCGAAACTCCGAGTGACTCTCCACAACCAAACCAGGACATTCGAAGATCCTGATCTACTATCAACTTTTTTAGACTCCAAAGAGGCCGAGCAGATGCGCTAATCCAACGACGTGGACTTTTATTCGCCGGCTCTATCCGCCATTTTGAAGGGCCCGATGCGGCGGTCATAGTCAAGCACAGAGACTTCCTGGACTTTCTTTCTTTCTTTCTATGACTCTTGCTCTGTGGTCTCCTCTCCCTCCACGATGTGTGCCTCGGTCGGATTCGGAGCACGCACAATCCTACAGGTTATGTGTTTTTCAATTTTGGCCTTCTCTGGGGCTTCTCCCCGCAGACACATGGTCGCCAATAATTTTTGGGGTTTTGCTTCTTCTCTACCGCGCTGCGGTTTTTCTTTTTTAATGTGGGGCGCTTCATTATGTTATCTAAGCTTAGTTTCTTTTATGCCATATGTACAGCCTGATACAGTCAATATGAGGGACATTGTGAAATTAGGTGCGCTATCATGCTCAGAATTTTTAACTTGTCTGAATGGCTTTATGTAAAATTTTATCACTCAATGTAAAGGGCATTAATAGTCCAATCAAAAGAAAGAAAATCCTTAGCTATCTTAGCCATGAGCATGCTGATTTAGCGTTTCTTCAGGAAACGCACTTAAACTCTGCTGAAACACTGAAACTTAATGTTAAGCCTTACATGGTGGCTGCCTATTCTCCCGCCGTTTCTAAACGGTGCGGGGTTGCCATCCTGGTTAAGAAATCTTTGCAAGCTACTGTAATTGATTCTAGCGCTGACAAGGAGGGTAGATGGGCCCGAGTACATCTTAAGGTCGGAGATAGTGAATTCACATGTATTTGCATTTACGCCCCGAATGTGGACAACCCTGCTTACTATGCAAGTATTGCGCAGTTGGCACAGGCCTCTGCCAATACTCCATTAATACTTGGTGGTGACTTTAATCAAGTGTTAGACCCTCTGATAGATAGACAGCCGCCAAGAACGAGTAGTCCACCCAAGAGTCTTGCTACCCTTACAGCTCTGATGCAAGATCTTGCGCTGGTAGATATATGGAGGCTGCTTCACCCCTCCGACTTAGAGTTCACTTTCTTTTCTGCCCCCCATCACTCCCAATCTAGAATAGATTTCTTTCTCATTTCCAAAGCACTGATTTCTCAAGTAGACACGACTAGGACTCATCCTCTCCATATCTCAGATCATGCTGCCATATCTTTATCATTACGTGTCACTGCGCGGGACGATTCTCCCCGAGCTTGGTTTTTTGATAGATCCCTACTGGGTCAAAAAGATTTTCAGATCGATATAAAGGCCGCTATCCAAGATTATTTTCATTTTAACTCACCCCATGATACAGCGGGCTGGGCTTGGTGGGAGGGTTTTAAAGCATCTATCCGTGCTACTATAACTAGCTATCAAATTCGGCAGGGGAAACAAAAAAAGCAGCTTTTACTGACTCTAGAGCAGCAGATACAAGCTGGGGAGCGTCTCCTCACGTCCCGTACTGACCCATGTATTTTACTCCGTTTACAACGCTTGCGTTTTCAATACAATCAGCTTTTGCACACTGCTGCTGTTAAAAATATTGAATCACAACAAGGGCTTTATTATCGGGAAAATAATCGTGCTGGCAAATTATTAGCAAATGCCCTAAAAGGTCGAAAAGAAGCCAAGCGTGTTACCGCCCTCCGCAATCCGTCAGGGGGGGGCTTGGTCACTAAAGATACCGAAATCTTAGAACTCTTTCGTGACTTTTATACTCGGCTTTATCAATCTGAATGTGATTTTGAGCCAGCTGTATTTGAACGCTTACTTTCAGGAGTACAAAGACCGACCCTATCTGACGAAGATAGAGTGGCCTTAGACACACCATTTACTGTCTCAGAAATTCATTCTGCTATCAAGAAATGTGCCTCAGGTCGAGCCGCAGGCCCAGACGGTCTCCCCGCTGAATTCTACAAAACCTTTCTCGCTGATTTAGCTCCAGTTTTGAAAATTTATTTTTCTGCTCTGGCCGAAGAGGGTTCTCCTTCTGGGTCCTTTTCAATGGCAAATGTAGTAGTTTTTGAGAAAGAGGGGAGAGACCCGCAACTAACAGCTAATTATCGTCCAATTTCCCTCCTAAACGCGGACTATAAAATCTTTGCCACCATTCTCTCTACCCGGCTCTCGGATAGGATGCCTACCTTAATACACCCAGATCAATGCGGTTTCATTCCTGGTAGATCGACCGCTGACAATGCTCGGACTCTATGCCATGTATTGACTACCGCAGTTAATCTTGATCGCCCATTTGTTGGCCTCTCACTTGATGCTGAGAAGGCCTTCGATCGCTTAGAGTGGCCCTTCCTGTTTGCAGTCCTCCGCTGGTACGGATTCGGGGAAGGTTTTCTCCGTTGTCTTCGCACCATGTACGCTCAGCCTACAGCCAGTATATGTACAAATGCTTTAAAGTCTCAACCTTTTCCCCTTCAACGCGGCACTCGCCAGGGATGCCCACTGTCTCCACTCCTCTTCGATCTTGCACTCGAACCCTTGGCTTTACTAATCCGGCAATCGGAGGAGATTCATGGAGTCCCCTTCACCCATAGGGATATCAAAATTTCAGCGTATGCTGATGATCTTATGCTCTTTGTCTCTATAGACTCAGTACCGGCTGTCTTAGAGCAAATTGGTAAATACTCACAACTGTCCGGTTATAAGATAAATTGGACCAAGTCGGTAGCCTTTCCATTAAATCCTTTGCTTCATCAGGCAGATATGCAACCCTTCCCCTTTTTATGGCAACCTCGCATGGTCAAATACCTTGGGGTTCACTATTGTTCTCCTTTGGAAGACACTATCTCCTTCAATGCCAAAGACTTAACCTCTAAAGTCCGGGCGCTTACTCACCGCTGGACTCCTTTAACGCTTACCTGGTGGGGCCGATTAGAAACCATAAAAATGATGATTGTTCCGAAAGTGAATTATGTCTTAGAAATGGTGCCCTGTCTCTTCCCTCGACGTATATATAAAGATATCGAGGGCCTTCTGACTAGATACTTGTGGCAAAATAAGACACCTAGGATAGCGAAACATAAGCTGCAAGCAGATAAGGAATATGGGGGTGTCAGATTCCCTGATTTCCTGAAGTATCATCAATCTTTTCTTCTCAAACAAGGTGCTCGTTGGCTGGAAGATCCAGTACCGAGTAGGCCTGTGTGGCTAGACATAGAAGAGGACCTTTGCAAACCGATTCCTCTTACTTTTCTCCCTGGTATGACTCTTCCATCAGACTCTCACTTCCCACCAATGCTTTTAGACACCTTAGGTGCCTACAATAATCTCATGCAATCTCTAGACTCCCGACTATGTCCGTTAGACAAACTCCCACTTTGGTATAACACTCGATTTAGAATACAAAATAAACCGATGGCGTGGAGCCCCTGGTACACTAGGGGCATTTGGATTCCTAGCCAATTGTTCCATGAAGGTCGCTGGAAAACTTTTAGTGAATTGCAAATTGAATTTGGTCTCCCAGCGAAACACTACTTTCAGTTGGTGCAACTTCAGCATTGCCTTAGGAGTGCTAAGGTGCTCCCGCCATCGGCCTCCCCTACACAAGGTTGGTTGGAGACTATCCGATCTATCGGTAGTTCACCGGGTGTAGCATCCAATTTTTACAAAACCTTATGTAATGCTATAACTAGGGATGCCCCTATAGCGCAGAAAGCATGGGAGAGAGAACTGCATGTGACTTTGACCCCGGAGCAATGGAGCCTTGTCTGGAGTAGAGTGACACGGGTCTCCCGATCCGCCTCACTCACTCAGACACTCTTCTTTCTAGCCCACCGGTGTTTTTACACTCCTGACAGATTAGCCAAATGGAACACTGCTCAGGGCAATAATTGTTGGACATGTCATGCGGCCATTGGTTCACTACCTCATGTTATGTATGAATGTCCCGCACTACAGTATTACTGGAGTCGGGTCTGGGGCCGTATCCAGTCTATTTTGCACTTTCAAGAGCCCCTTTCTTGGAGGATAGTGGGACTTCGCTCAGCAGCGGGGATCCCCTCTCTTCCAAAAACGGCTTACTTCCTCTTGGACTTTATGCTAGGTATTGCTATTTCCCTAATTACGAAATACTGGAAAAACAGCTCCCAGTTGAGCCCCAATGAATGGTGGAATCATGTCTGTCTCTACAGTAAATATGAACAAATACCTCGTATGTTTGCTTCCCCCATTCAGACTCCTTATCATCGGTCTAAATGGAAGATGCTCAATGACTATGTACATTCTGCTCAATGCTCTCATCTGACTGTCTAAATTTATATATATCTTTGTCTCATGATTATTCTGTATCGCAGATACTCTTTTGATTGTTTTGCTGTACAATCACGTTTGTTTTGAAGCGCTCACATGCTGACATAATCTGCTAGAGAAGAAGCGTGGGGGTGGGGGGTAGTGGGTTTACTTTTCTTTATTGTATAATCGTATTGTTTCCTTTGGTGTGTTGTTTCTTTTGTTTGTTGCAAAATGAAAATAAAAGTTTCAAACTGAGTGTCTCCAACTTCTCCAAAAGGCTTATGGAGAAGATGCAATGTCAAAGCCACGAGTCTTTGAGTGGCACAAATGCTTCAGGAGGTGGAGGATGACTCCAAGTCAGGACGGCCTTCCACAACAAAGACGGCTGAGAACACTGACAGAGTGAACCAGCTGGTGTGAAGTGATTGCAGATTGATGGTGCAGATGATAGCTGAGGAGCTCAATCTGAACAGGGAATCAGTATGGATCATCTTGGTGCAGGAGATGGAGATACGGAAGGTGTGCACCAAGATGGTGCCCAGGCTTTTATCGGATGACCATAAGGAGCACCGGGTCAATGTTTGTTGAGACTTGCTAGAGAAGATTGGAGAAGATCCAGAGTTCGTTGGCTGAGTCATCACAGGAGACGAGACTTGGGTCTTCCAGTACAACCCTGAAAGCAAGAGACAGAGCCTGCAGTGGAAGACTCGACTGTCACCCAGACCCAAGAAGGCACACATGTCCAAATCAAGGATCAGGGTCATGCTAATCGCATTCTTCGACCAGAAGGGAGTGGTCCATCATGAGTGTGCCTAAGGGTCAGACAGTCAACCAGCACTTCTACCAGCAGGTCCTCAATCACCTCCATGACCAGGTTTGACGCAGCAGGCGGGCTCTGTGGAAAGACAAGTCGTGGCTGCTCCACCACGACAATGCGCCTGCACACACCACGCTCAGTGTGAGGCAGTTCTTGGCCAACAAACAGATCACAGCTCTCAACCATCCTCCTTATTCCCCAGATCCCCGCACTGTGCGACTTCTGGCTCTTCCCCAGGCTGAAGACTGTGTTCAAAGGAACTCATTTCACCTCTGTAGAAGAGATCAAGGCCACTGTGATGAGGGAGTTGAGGGACCTCAAGGAGGAGGACTTTACCGAGTGCTTCCGTACGTGGCAGAAGCAAATGGGACAGTCTCGTTTCTTTTTTGTCACACCTCACACACTCTTTAAATCACTGTTTATTAAGGCTAAACTATATCCATTATAGGTTGTAACATTGCTGCAGATTTAAATTATAAGCCATATATTCTCTTTAAAACACTGTTCATTAAGACTTAATCGTGTCCAATATATATTAAAACAATGCCGCAACCTTTGCATATAAAGTTCATGCAGTCAATCCAGAATAAATCATCTGTGCTATCCACATAAATGTACAGTAGATGTTTCCTGGATGAAGTGAAGGAAGAGTTAAATTACATTATAAAATCCATAACCTAGTACAAAAAACTGTTGCAGTCATTTTGGTGACAGTGCTAACATGAACACACACACACACGCACAGAACAACTGTCACGATATCAATGCTGAGTGCAAAAATAAAGCAGCTGTCACTTTGGCAGAGAGCACGCAGGCAAACACAAAATCAGCAATGTCTTCTGAGAATATTCAACTTAACTTGCATAATGAAGTCAGCCCAACGCCATATTCTAAAAGCGTGTTAACCAGAAACTTTCTTAGCAGCCCAGCACCAGTTGTTTCGCAGTCCCTAGCTTCTTCAGGGGGCTAAATCAAAGAGGCCAACTGCAAAAAACAAACAAATCAAAGGTAAGCTCCGCTTTAAATAATATCAAAATGTATTGCAGCGCCTTAGATTTAAACACTCACTTGACTGAAAGGGCAATCCTGTGCATCCTGCTGCGGCCTCTCATTGCTAACTGATGATAAATGCTGAGCATTGCCCTCACTAAAACGAGGCTCCCGATGATGTCAGCACCAAAAACAAGGCCACAGCCCCATTCATAAAAAACAACACCAGTACTACTCAGCAGATCGCAAAGAAAGCCAAACATACCAGGACCAGAAACAAAAACCCAAGAAAACCCAGACAGCACAATAGGACCAGACCCATACCTGCAGATCTAGAAGCCAACAACTAGATAACAATAACTTGAAAAAACCCACTGCTGAATACACTTGAATGGAATGCAAGAACAAAAAACCTGCAAAATCTGCAAGGAATGCAATACATGTGAGATATACAAAAGCCAAACCAGCCCCCTCCCCCTCCCCCTCCCCTCCCCCCTCCCCTCTGCCCTCCCCTCCCCTCCCCCCTCCCCTCCCTTCCTCCTCCCCTCCCCCTCCCCTCCCCTCTCTCCCCCCCTCCCCCCCTCCCCTCTCCACCCCCCTCCCCTCCCCACCCCCCCCTCCCCTCCCTCCCCCCCCCCTCCCCCCCTCCCCTCCCCTCCCCTCTCTCCCCCCCTCCCCTCTCTGTTACATTTTGTCTGCGATTCCATTCCTTCTGCAAGTAGTGCCAATCCCTTGCTCGGCTATTCCACTCACATAAGAAACATGTATTTTATATATCCCTGCTGCAGTCCCATTAAGAGGGCAACTACCTTCAAGTCACCACAGAGGTGACAGCTGTACTTGTTATAGTTAATGGAAGTCAGTAGATGCTTTAAGTTATCGTATATCTCTTTCATGTGGACGGCATGCGCTACTGGAAAAGATGGAAGACGGTTTCCATTGTTTAAAAGCACAGCCTTCAGACTCAGTTTCGAAGAGTCTATAAATAGTCTCCAGTCTTGTGGGTTATGAGTGATTTTTAAGGCATTCATGAGGCTTTCAATATCGAAACAGAATACCAGATTACTTTCCTTTCCGACTACATATAGTACACTGCTGACGTCAGATGGCTTCAGCAGCCATCTGGCGGTAGTATTGCATCAGAAAATGATGCAATCAACTCTGGATGATGTGTGTATGCTGGTATTATGCAATGTGATGCGATATTACATCATTCAAGGTTTATTTAGGATGTTGTTGATGTCCTACTGGATAAATTGGAGGAACAAAGAAACAGATACAAGGACTGGCAGTGATTCAGATAAAAACCACTTTATTCGATGTCCCCTACGCGTTTCGGCCAACGGCCTTCCTCGGGGGGGGGGGGGGGTAACATGTGAAAGGGCAAACCTCAAAATAAGTAAAAACAAATAAACAAATTAGTAAACAATAAGCAGTCATAAACGTATCTGTTTCTTTGTTCCTGCTATCCTTTACAGATATTGCTTCTACTGGATAAATTTACACGGTGAAACGTCAAAAATGAACTACATGCAATATCTTCAAAACGAGAGCCAATAAATTTTTTTTGATGTTATATTCGTGTTCAGCTCACCAAGATACTACAGATTAGGGCCTTTTAAAGTCAGTAGCGATTTCAATGTTGACCAGTGTTCTTTTTAACATCTTTGTTAGTGATATTGCAGAAGGGCTGTCGGGTAAGGTTTGCCTCATTGCAGATGATACCAAAGTCTGCAATAGAGTAGACACCCAAGAAGGAGTAGATAATATGAGAAGGAATCTAGCTGAGCTTGAAGAATGGTCAAGAATTTGGCAGCTGAGAATTAATGCTAAAAAATGCAGGGTCATGCATTTGGGCTGCAAAATCCAAGGGAGTGGTACAGTATAGAGGGCGTAATGCTTTGCCCACAAAAGAAGAGTGGGACCTCGATGTGATTGTTTCTGATTATCTTAAAGTGGCTAAACAGGTAGAAAAGATGACAGCAGAAGCCAGAAGCATGCTTGGGTGCATAGCGAATTGCAAGCAGAAAAAAGGAGGTGATAGTGCCTCTGTATAAGTCTCAGTTGTGACCTCATTTGAGTATTATGTGCAATTTTGGAGACCACACCTTCAAAAAGATATAAACAGGGTGGCATCGGTGCAGAGGGTAGCTACTAAAATCATGGTCTTTGTTATAAAGCATATGGGAACAGACTTAAGGACTTATATGTATATCTTAGAGAAAAGACAGGATAGAGGAGATATGTTAGAGACGTTGAAATACCTCCTTGGCATAAATGCACAAGAGGAGAACCTCTTTCGAATGAAAGCAAGCTCTGCTATGAGGGGACATATGATGAGGGTGAAAGGAGATAGACTCAGGTGTAATATGTGGAAATATTTCTTTATGGAAAGAGTGGTAGATGCGTGGAATAGTCTTGCAGCAGAGGTAGTCGAAACAAGGAGAGTATCTGAATTCAAGAAAGCACAAAACACTTTCTTTCAAAATTCACTTACAAGACCCCCTTTTGATATTGCATAACCTGTTGTGTGGTCCCTCAAGGATCCATCCTATCACCCATGTTATTTAACATCTTTTTGAGCCCTCTGGTGACACTACTACAAAGTATTGAAGTTTCCAGCTTTGTATATGCTGATGATATTCTGTTATTATTTACTCTTGATGCATTATTGCCCGATACTTCCCAGGTAAATGTGTCTCTGGACCATGTTGCCACCTGGCTGCATACTAACTCATTGAAATTAAATCTGGCCAAGATGGTGGCCACTTGGTTTACTACCTCATTCAGATTCATTTATTCCTATGATTGACGGCATCTTCGTGTCAATTCAGCCCATCATGATATACTTAAGTATGATTCTTGATTCGCAGTTATCATTCTCCCTGCAATTAACCTGAGTGGTCCAAACCTCATTTGCCATGCTTCATCGATTTCGTGCCATATAGTCTTTTTTAGACTCGCCAGCACAAGTATCAGTTGTTCTTCATACTGTCATATCCCATGTAGATTACTGCAATATTGCTTACTTAGGACTTCCCCATTATCAAATTAAAAGATTACAGACCATACAGAATACTGGTATGTGTATCCTCTTTCATGCAAGAAAATATGATCACTTAACACCACTCTTGATGCAGTATCATTGACTTCTGGTTACTTCTCGCATACTATTCAAAGCTTTAACTTTAACTTTCAAAGTTATTCATGACCTAGCTCCTGATTATCTTTCAACACTGGTCACTTTGTACGCTCCTGCTAGGGCCCTCTGTTTATTGCATGGCTTTCAGATGCACATACCTACCCCTTCCCTGGTTAAATTTGAAAGAATCCATCACTCTGCATTCTATGCCGCTGTCTCAACCCTGTGGAACTCCCTGTCCACTGTGCTGCAGATAGAACCAGAGCTGAAATTGTTCAAGAAAGCACTAAAAACGCAATTATTTGAAGTGGCTTTTGGAGTCTCCATGACCCCATCCTAACTGGTGAACTTCCTGTGTTAGAATGGTCCAATCTCAATCTCAATGTCCATGACGTTCTATTATCCCTGGCTCCCCTTCCATTTTTGTTTATAAATATGATTTTAAGTCTGTCCTCCTACTTTTCACTCTTTACTATCCTGTCAGAATTATTGGCATTCTTTTACAATTTTAATATGATTTTATTGTAATCCGCATAGTTTGGATCCAGATATATGGTGTATTAAATAAAGACAGACATAGATATAGAAGATCTCTAAAGGAAAAAAGGGGACTATTGCAGTTGATATGGAGGGGCAGTCTAGATAGGCCATATGGTCCTATGTTTCTATGGTTAAGTAAGCTTTCTTTTTCAAAAATGTCTTCTATGGTATACATGATGAGTCATGTTTGATAAATGGGAGAGTTACTCCATTTGACATCTCATAATTTCCAGAACAAGCTCTCTAAAATACAAGATTAACCTGGAAAAAAGAGAACAGGTGGTCTTCTTAGCTTAGAAAAGAACCAAATAGACAGAAAAGTGAGAACAGTGCAAAGGTGGTGCTGAAAAAAAGAGAGTGGAAAACTTGGTTATAATCTTTTTGAGTTGATGTCATGGAAAAAGAGAGAAAGAAAGAGAGGGCTGAAGTTCATGCATAGTACTCTTCTCCACACCATGTTGTAAAATAGCGTGCCAAGTACAGTGCAGAGTGACTACTACCCAAAATTTATTGATTTGTATCCTAGTGGGGTACAGCTGTCTGGCTTTGGATAGATAGTGGCAGGGAAAGAGGAGACTGTAACAGCAGTCACTTTCTCAGTGACTCAGTGGGCTAATAGTACCTGCAGCTATCCAGTATAGAAACCTATATAAAAGATAGGGCCAGTCTGTTCACAGTGAGGCAGCGTGTCAGTCAGCCGCAGTCTGACGAGAGAACCAATGATTTATATTTGGACTTGTATCCTAGTGGGATGCAGCAGCTACAGCATCTAGTCTGTCAGGGAAACAGTGTACTACCATTCAGCGTACACAAATGCTTTTGCTAGGAAGACTGATGGTGCCAGCATGCCTGCCACGACATAGAATGAGCGCTAGGACCCCCAGAGCAGCAGTCTGAAAAAGAAAAGCAAGAATAAGGCCAGGCCACAAACTAGCACTGCTAAAACAAAAGGTTCTTCCTCTGGGTTTATGTTTGGCTATGCTAAAACTTTTCTGTCAGGGTCTGTTCAAAGCAATTTGCAACTGAGGCAAGGGGCGAAATCACCATTCCCACCCCAAGGCACCCAAAAGAGATACATTCACTAAAGGACAGGCAAGGGCTTCACTTCAGTGATACTGATTTTTTGGACTAATACATTTTCTTTTCTGTCATTTTAACCTGGCAGCGTTCCCCTGCTCTTTATTTCTTCCAGCTGAGATCTGGTGTTGTGAGCCTTCATTTCAACCCCTAGTTTATATTAACCTCCCTCGCACATATACACATCCACCTGCTTACCTTAGTTGGGCCACTGTAGCAACCACCTTGGGTGAGAAGACATGTAGGATGGCTCCCTTTGCAACCTGGCAACCACGAGACTCTGATCAGACATCTAAGGGGGAAGGGGAGGGCTTGGGGGGTTGTCACTAACATGCATTAAGGGAATAACACACCATTTTTGCCTCTTAATGTGTATTAAAAGGCACAATCATATGCCATTTTACCATAATGGACATTAGTTTACCTGAGCGCATGTTCCATAAAAATGAAATGCAAAGCGTATAAATGCATGCAACACACCCCATTGTTACATAATACAGTTGAACTTTGCAAGCTGTGTTATTTCTGGAAAAATTGAAAATTTGAATGCAGCTTAGCAGCTTCCCTGGGAATGCTGCCTTAGCAGTATTCCCAGCCCTGGGCAACCCAGGAAGAAGACGTTCTGACTTGAGAATCGAACCAGGATCTACCCAGTACTTACCATCGGAGCAACTGTCTGATCCTTAGTAGATTTAAGTCCTAAGATGCGGCTTTTTTCTCTCTTTCAAAAAAAGGGCAAGCATGGGAAAATGTGAATTTCCAAGAACTTGCATGTTGGGATTTTGCATGTTGCCCCCTTTTTGTGCAAAGGTTTGCAAAAGTCTCCTCAGTGTTAAACTTTCAAAGGCAGTCTACTATGCATGACATTTTTTTTAAATTCATAATGAGCTGCTGTGATACCAAAAGCATGCAAAGCAGCTTTATTTATGAAATTTTTGAAAACCAGTTTACAAAAATGTCTTTTCATGCTTGGTTTATGCTGGGATAACTACACTGCCATTTGCATGGGTTGCAAGCTTACTCACAAAGAGGTCTCTAGCCTGTCGGTCTATCAGCCTGTTATTTAGCAAACTACACAAAAAGTAGAAAACGTTATTCAGGTATCCTGGAACTGACCTTTTTTCACAGAATTACTAGTCACATTTATTCAGATACTTTCAGCTTTTGTGCAGCTTGGTCAGAAAGAGAACAAGTGATTTGGGGCATTTCGACCATTTCATTGTTGGAGTTGATTTATTCGGGCGGTTTGCTCTGCTGTCCTGTAATCAAGGTACATCTGAAATCAGTTAAGGAATATAAACAGTGTGTTGAGTTTGTATCGTACGACTTCTAATGCTATATAAATGATTAATAGTAGTAGTAGTATTTGTTTTCTATGAGAAAAATTTCCTACACAGAATATGTTAATTCTAAACACTGAAGGCCCGATTCAGCAAAGCGACTTGCGGGGCTGCATGTCTTGGTAGGACATGCAGCCCCTTAAACCATCCTGCCCGTATTCCCCCACAGATTCTCCCCGCATGGCCAGAACAGCAATACGGGGAGAGCTAGTGGGGGGGCAGGAGGGGGTGGAGTCAGGGCAGGCCAAGGCGGCAGGACATACAGGGTCAATTTAGGTCACGGACCTGTACGTCCTGCAGGTCAGGGTTGGACGTGCTGCTTATTCAGCCTCGGAGGTGCAACCTATCCTGGCCTTGGGGGAGGTGGGGAGTTCTGGCTCCAATCGCTGGAGCGATCGGGGCCAGAACCCCTCCAAGGCCGGGACAGGTGGCAGGTAGGTCTCTGCCAACTGATCTGGGCCCCTGCTGCTCAGTCTAAGGTCAGGTAGCAGAATAACAGGGAGTCGGTGCTACAGGAATCAAAAGAGCATGCGGGGAGGATATCCCCGTGTGTATGCAGGGGCATGCTGGGTTGTCTCAGGGCCTGATCCTGCACTCATGGGAACGTCTGGCTCCTGTGGTGCAGAATCAGATCCTAACGGGCCCGTCCTGCTCGGCGGTGTCCAGACGGCCCGAAAATTCCCCTAATGGAATCAGGCTCTGAGTCAATATTTAAGCAATGTAGTCAGTGGGTTTTCTTAAGTGCTCACTATGGCAGTTAAATAAAATATCTATATTCAGCATCTTTGAAATAATAAACTTTTGCACTCAGCGGCCCTTTTACTAAAGTGCAGCAAGTTTTTGCACGTACCACATACTTTGAGCAAACCTTAATGCATAGGAAGTGTAAAAGTCATGAGCGAAATATTGGGGGTATGGCCAGAATGTTCTTGACAATTACCACACAGAAAAGTACCCTAATGCGCAGCAGCAGCCTTTGCAATTAATGTAGGTGCGCTCAATGGCATCCATTGAAGTGACATTCAGTACTCCCACACTAATTGCAATATTGGCAATTACTGTGTGTTATGTATCCCGTGCTAATGTGCAGGCCACGCTTACTTTCCACCCCTAGCCCGCATAGTCCCCCCCCCCCCCCCCACATCCCATGATGTGCAGTCAACGCGGGAGTTAGTGTGTGGTTATTGTCATGCCAGAGTGTAACAATTAGCATGGGCCTGTGCTAACAGATACCGTGCGCTAATTCTTGCATTAACTGCTTAGCATACTTTACTAAAAGAGCCTCAAAGTCCACTATGAGGAAGAGTTTATTTAATTCAAAATTGATGAGCTACCTGCAGTGCCAAAATATGCAAATCAGCTCATTAACTTTGAGTTTTGAAGCAATTAGCACACAAAAATGGCTTTGCAAAACAGTTTTCATTAAAAATAATCCTGTACCTCAATCAGCAATTAAATCCAAAATCCAAATACATTTCTACCAGATCCTATGTCATATGTGTTGGTTGTAGAAAGAGACAGAATGCAAAGACGTGCCTGACTCCTCTGTCCTTCCCTATCTGGCAAGAGCATAGTTAGCAACAATCATACTTGAAAAGATCCCCTTGCTATCCATAGAAGATCAATGGTAAGAAAAATGTATGGTCGAGATATTCAAAGCCTCGTTGAAAATGTACTAGGGCTTAGTGACTAAGGACCCAGTTTTCAAAAAGGCTAATATCCCAACACCATAGCAGTCAGCCATGGCACTTAAATATGGGCAGGACATTCAGTGGCAGTGTCCAGATTGGAGCAGTCGCTGAATATGCAGGCTGAGTTGTGCTATCTGGATAAGGGCTGAAATTTATCTGGTTAGCAGGATTTTCAGTCAGCATCTATCTGGATTTCAATTATGGCAGTCCGCCAGGCAATCAAAGTTGTCCACATACGTGCTGAATCACACAACACTGCCCTAGCTCCGCCCACAGACTGTCCTTGCACTGCCCTTGCAGTAACCATCTCGTGTCCAGCATCTCCTCCTTCCCATCTCTCCATCCCATAATCCAGCATCTTGACTTCCCTTCTCTTTACTCCCATAAGGTAGCGTCTCCCCTTCAGTTCTTTACCTCCCCATGTCCCTTCTCTACCACTTGTGTCCAGCATCTCCCCTTCCTTATACCCCTCCTCCATATCCAGCATCTTCCCTATGTCCGAAATCCAGCATCTCCCTTTCCCTGCACCCCCATGTGCAGCATGTGTCTACACTCAAGGTCTATTCTGGCCTGTCCCCTCTAAACTTCCTGTATCAGAGGGAGCAGGGACACAATAGGCCTGAGGGTGGGCACATGCTCAAGGCCCAAAAGAGCACCGTCTGCATTTATGCCGCTGTTCTGCCCCATCGGCACCAGCACTGCCCTCAGGATTGTGCTGCCCTGGGAGAGGCCTAGTTGAACTAGTGCTTGAGTGGTCCTGCCTAAAGGGGATTCTAAAGGAAAGCTTAGAGACTGTAGAGGAATTGGATAGGGAGACCAAAACCTACAGACTACTGGGAGAGGGGAGAAATAGGGCTAGCGAGGCAAGAGGGAAAGAAGATTAGGGGCAACACTTAAACAAGGTATTCGCACCTGGGATACACAGCAGGACAAACAGCCTCCAAGCACTGCTTTAATTGTCCGTCCAGATGTGCCTGGGGCAAAGTCTGGGTCGCCCCATCCTACTTTCAGTCCTGATTATAGAGTTGAGCAGAGAGGAGACTCAAAAGAAGGGGAAACTGCAAGAAGGAGAGACTGGAAAAGTTTTGTACAATGGAATGAAGGAAAATGGACTGTAAGAAAGGTGAAACTGGCTATTAAGAGGAAGGGAGAAGAGAAGGAAATGAATGAAAGACCGGAGAGAAAATTAAGATACAAAACACAAAAGGCAACACAAGAGGCAGAATTGGAAGAAGAAGCTAGAGGGAGGGAACGATAAACTGGGAAACAGAGAAATAAAAGAAAAAGAATTACTTTGGCAAGAGAGAGAAAGGCAGCAGTGAATGGAAATGATGTTAGGGAGAAAGTGGGAGAAAAGAAGGAATGAAAAGTAAGAGAGAACTAGGAGAAAATTGAAACAGAAATAGAAAATGAAAGGGAAATATTGTAAAACAAAATCTTTCTCAATAAAAATTGGTCTGATTTTGTTTAACAATGAGATATGTACAAATATGTAGGCAACTTTGATTATGAAAAAAGTTTGTATGTGTTACAGTTTTGATGTAGTCTGAAGCACAGCAGGTTGATGACTGAAAGGAAAAGGAATTTTTAATGGGAAATGTTGATTCTTTAGTTTTTTGGTGGCAATATAATACAATACGGCTGCTCTGACTGGCAAATTTCCAAGCTTAATTGCTTCTAGGATTGGATCAGAGAGACGATTACGGTCATCCATAGGCGTATGTGATGGATAACCATTGATGCAGCAGGTTTGATCATCAATCTTAGAAGGAAAACGAGAGTGACTGCTATAAAGAACCCGGCTTACATCAGCAAAATGGCCAGAGAATAAGGATAAATAGAAGAATCAAGCTTTTTAGTCCATTTTCTGAGCACTTCAGCTGAATTAAGACAACTATCATTTTTATAAACAGTCATTCAGCTGCTAATCATCCATTTCAGAAATGGTGAAAAGTTGAAATTGTTATTTTTTGAGGTTTGACTTCACATTATATTTTAAAGTAATTAAGAGGGAGTATGGTCGGACACGAGGCTGCCAGGAATAACATGGCCTAAGGCACAGTCACCCTTCCTCCCCAACCCTTCCTGAGTTCCTTGTATGGGTGTCTCTTACAGCATTTTCAAGACTGACGGGAAGTCCTTGCTAGTTGATGGCAATGTCGCAGGTGATATTGGGAAGGAGCAGGGGTTTTACTGCAGAGAAAGAGAAAAGTGCTTTCCCTTCTTTTTTGCACTTCACCCACTTCTTGTTCTAAAACGTTTGCACCTGTATGTAAGAACATGCTCTGATGTGTGATTCTTGGTTGCTGCAGTTTATTCGGAATGCAATAACCACGGCCTACCAGGGTAATTGGTTAAATTCTTTATTAAGGACCCAACTTTTAACGGACCATCATTTACCACATATACAACGGATGAATATTTTTACCAATGGCATTTTTGTATCTCCCTGTCATCCTTTAAATATACAAAGTTCCTAATAGGCAATGTTGTGCCCTTTCTTTTTGCCAGACATTCATTTCTTATGCTCAGCTATTCTATTGTCCTGTTTTATGTTTTATCTTATGCTCAGTTATGATATTACATGTGTATCTGCTTTTTTGGGCATGAAGGATTTCCTATACATGTATATATTATAGACATTTCATTATTTTAATTTTTTCACACATATTCAGCTGTTCACGGATAAGGTTCTAGTTTGTTTTATCCACATCTGTTTCTCTATATGCAATTTGACTATTATGTTTTTACATATGTATGTTTTATTGCATTTTAATGAGTTTATTGGTTCTTTTTATATTCCTTTTTTTATATTCCTTTTTGTTATGATATTACTCATGCCTGTAACTTTACTGTGTTCCAGATTGGGAAGAGTGCTTGCTCCACCACATAGACGTGTTCCTAACACCTTCTATGTGGTTCTCTGGTAACTTTATTATTTTACAACACAATTTTTGTAATATTTTAGGTTTTGTTTTATTATTATGCTTATTTTATGTGTGTTTGTTTTTTAGACCCCTGATGAAGGCTTCGGCCGAAACTTGTTAAGTTGGGTCCTTAATAAAGAATTTAACCAATTACCCTGGTAGGCCGTGGTTATTGCATTCTGCTGCACTCTCCATTCCTGATTATTTGCGGAAGGCTATCTTCTCCCCTTTTTCCTTTGCTGCAGTTTATTCTACTTTGCTACTGTTAGTTCAAGTGCCATAGTTCTGTTTCAAAGTATGCAGATTCCCTGAGCCGTTCACTAACCTTGGACGATGGAAAGCCATATTGTTCAGATGGCAGTGGATTCCTATTTGAGACATCAGCTAGTGGTTTGCACAATAGGTAAGGCCATGACACCAGGTCTGGCAGTGCCAAGAGGTGGCACACTCATGGGGGTCCGTGCTAGGATGCGATGGAACTCACCATAGCAGCACCCCACTAGTCCAGCCAAACTGAAAGCAGTTCATCCTGCTTGGCATGTGGCTGAGGGGGCCACCCGGGTATTTGGAATGGGTTGTTCTATAGAAAGGCTGACTCAGTTTTCCTATTTAGGTTTAACATTTGATGAAAGTGCAGCCCTTGTTTTTCAGCAGAAATTTGAGTGCTCTGTTTCTGTCGGATGTGATTGTGGGTTTGAGTTCATGAAGAAGAATATGGGAAGAGCACCGTCTGGATTGTCCTGGATGCCCAAAACAATATTGACAATTTCAACTTTCTTATCCTTAGCTGAAAGGGCACATTATTGAAAAAAACAAAACAATACAAAGATGAAAAATGAAAAAAAAAAAAAAGAAGCAAAGTGATACAAAATCTTTTGACTTGGGCATCCCTACTAACAGATGAGTCCTGCGGAGAGGGTTATTTAGCAGCACCATACAGTTAGTTCCACCAAATATTCCCTGTGACTGCTCGTGCCAGGACAGTCCAGAGTCAGAGTTTGTGTGGCGTCAGCATTTATCTGGATAGCAGTAATTTTCAGTTCCACAATTCTGATAACTATCCACATAACTTAAGACAGAATAAAGCTGTCCTAAGTGCTATGCAGATTGCCTATCCAAACTATTGCTGAAAATTGCCACCATCCAGATACGAACTGGGAGTAAATATCTGAATTTCAGTAAACTATGATGTCCAGGGCGTAAAAAAAAATGCTGAGTACTGCAATTATATATCAGGTGGATTATTTTTTTTGGACAAAGGAGACTGCATAAATGGGCCAACCTAGGTAACTAATAAACATTGAAATCTGTCTAAAACATAAAAGTAAATGTGAGACATCTCATACTTTTTGTGGGAAGGAAGCTGCAATATTCAGCATTAATGAGTGCACCTGTACTGGGATAAAGGCATTTCCTGAGTGCCTGAAGACATTTGGCTTTGTTTTAGGCCTTCCAAAGCATTAAGGGCATGCAGTTTTATAACAGAAACACACATCCTGTCCTGCTGTTGCCCGAATATTTTCTTCTTCACCATGGTTACTATATTATGATTTTTAAAAAAGCCTTTTCTTTCATATGTACTGTCCAATTCCATGTATAATCACAAAGGATGCAATCTTTCAAAGTCTAGCCTCCCAATCAATATCACTGGTCTCATTTATTTAATAACTACAGTAGCTTCTGATTGAATTGCTATGCATAGCATCTTGCAGTACCCATCACTCTCTGTCTGGTGTTCGTTCAGGACTCCAAGCACTGATTAGCGCTAAACGTCTTGACAAACTTCATAATACAGGACAATTGACAACATGACTTAAATACAAGGAGGGTTTTTTTAACAGAAAATGAAGTAGAAACAAAGAAAATTGAATCCATTGTTTTATTGATTGTTATTCTTTTTAAGGAAAGTGTGTCCTGAAAATCTTAGAGGTAGTTGCACAGAATTTTCATTGTTAATGTTTTCATATAACATATTTGGATGATTAGAGTATTGGAGTGGCAGCATAGCCTGGAGGGGAGGAGTAACCTAGTGGTTGGAATAACTGCCTAGTACCCTGAAAATCAAGGGTTTGTATTCCCACTGCTATTCCTTGTGATCTTGGGCAAGTCACTTTACCTGTCCATTGCCTTGGAAGAAAAGGCCTGGCAATCTACTTCCTGTGATACATTGCCAAGAAAAGGCTGAGACAGCACTAAAAAAAACGAGTATTGGAGAAGCTATCTTCTGTCACCATGTACGGTTAAAGATTTCTGAAATGAGGAGAGACTCTGTATACATCTGGTATGCACTATATAAATGATGGGGCTGATGTTTAGTTCACGGCGGTCACGGTTTGTTAATTGCTGGCTGCACTGGGTAAAAAAATCCAAATATTCCAGGCTCATATCCAGATACTGGCTGGCATTGAATATCAAAATTAAGCAGTCAGCACTGTCATTCTCTAGATAGCGGCAATATCGGTACAGCTTTTGTTGTTGTCCTAAGTTACGCAGATTGTTATCCAGATAGCAATGCTGGAAATTACCGCTATTCAGGTAAGTACCAGATCTGCCCAGCTCGGTTCATGGATAATGCCAACGAATATCCCTCTCAGTAAGACTTATCTGGATAAGTCCTTTTTACTATCAAATCCTATTATAAGAATAATAAAGACATGAGTATATTTTCAGAAGTTATGCAAGACTGGAGCGTCCACCAGGCAAACGAGATGGGCGCCTAGAGCGGAAGACTCCGGTGAGCGACATGGCTTGGTGACTCCTCCACAATCTTTCAAAGCAGCGAGCTTTCTGCCACTACTTCAGTGCCACAGTGGGCCTTCAAGCACCCGTGTGCATGTGCGTACTCATGGACTGCTGCCCTTGCCCCCTCCAACAGGAAGTTACATCAGAGGGGGCCAGAGTGCTCTAAGGCCCATTGCGGTGCTGAAGTGACAGCAGAAAGCCACTGCTTTAAAAAATCATGGAAGGGTCACCATGCTGCCCACCTCCCTCCATGTGAGATCATGGATGCCGAAGGAGTAGCATGGCACAGAGGAGGGGGAGGGAGCGGACAGCGGATGGGCCTGCCTCAGGCAGCAGAAACCCTTGGGTGACCCTACAGTTATGTAAACAGAATCTTTTTCTACAATCCTAATTTCCCCAGATGAGTTAATAAATCTTCATTGAGGTTGCTTTGTAACCCTGTCTGTCCTCTAGGTGAGCAAAGTTATGCATGTGCAACTTGTATGCATGTCCAGTTTGGAAAGGAGTAGTTAAAGCAAAGTTTACACTTACACAAATATTTCAGAAAATTGTAAAGCAGGTGCATTTTTAACCCAGAAAGAGTGTACACATCAAATACCAGGTGTAAATATGGGTGTATATCATTACTGGGGTCATTTTGAAAGTGAAAGCAAGCACATGGTTTCATGATGAAAGTCTGTCAGAATTTGCATAATGAAAAGTATATGTGGTATGTTATAATATGACCCATTGAGAGGAGAATTTTATAAACTCCCGTGCAGTTAAGTGGGAGTGGAGGAGTAGCCTAGTGGTTAGAGCACTGGCTTGGTAACCAAGCAACCAGGGTTCCATTCCCACTAGCACTACTTGTGGCCCTGGGAAAGTCACTTAACCCTCCATTGCCTCAGAAGAAAGGCCTGGCAGTCTACTTCCAGTGACACTCCAAAGAAAACCCAGGAGCTTCTGGGTCACCAGGAGCCAGGACTGACTCAAAGGCACACATTGCATTTTTGCAGTTAATATGTGTTACCACATGGCATATTTTATACAGTGAAAAATGTGCATACTTTATTTTATAAAATAGGGGATTAAAGATGCACCTCAATATAGCACGTGCCTAGATTGGTCAGAAACATAAATAAGTTCTAATATCTTATAATTTATGCTCATCAATTTAGGCTCCACCCAAGCTTTGTTCCTGTGAACACCCAACTGAAAGTGTGCACTCACAGAATGGCAACCACCTACAGTGCACGCTTAAGTGCCCAGTCATGAGCATAAGTCTTTTAAAATAGGGCCTTGCATAACTAGCATGTAATTTTCCATGCACCCCTTACAAAATCAGTCGCTCATTGTCAACTAGTTTGCTCAAATTTAGTCTGATGTTTTTATCTCCAACAGATTTTTTTTTAGAGCCATTGACTTATAATTATTCTGTCCTTTCACTTGAAACTGCTCTATCAAGCAGGCCCGTACAAAGGGCTGTGCAAGCAGTGCGGCCACACAGGGCACAAGCACAGAAAGGATGCTGATGTCATCACTGGGCTTGCAAGAAACTCAGAAAGAGTTACTGCACGTGGCTGGGGCGCCCAAGGAGCATTCCTAGCTTAGTCTGGTCCTGCTATCAAGCATGTTTTGTGTGATGGCAGTGGCTCCCAACCAGACACTGCATACCTTCTAACCACTCTTGCTTTCAGGACAATCACGAGAAATAAATACAACAGAGGCCATGCATGCAGCAATTTCTCATACCCAACATATTCCTTGTGGATAGTTCTATAGCCCATCTTTAGCAAATCAATATTTCATTCTCTCTCTCCATATACTGTAATCTCTTAAAGGAACTATCCACATCCATGCCTGAATTTATTATAGTTACTGCTATATGATGTTCCTTACAAAACCTCATCAGGAAGGCATATTCAAAACAGTTTAGCTAGTTTGCAGCACCTGCTAACCATCTACACTATGGTGATCCCGATATTCAGAAGCACTATCTGACTCGTGCTGCCAATATTGCCACTAACTGCAGTAAAGATGCCGATTAGTTAGTGGCTGAATATCGCTGCTCACCAGAATTTATCTGGCGCCTGGCACTGAAGATCTGGTCTAGTAAAAGTGGCAGACACCAGGCGCTTTAAATATGCTTGGTCGCCGCAGCTGAATGTCAGATCCAATCAACAACATCCTTGGTGTGACCTAGTATGATGGCATCCTGCTCTATCTTCTTCAACTCTGTGAGATTTTGAAGGCATGCATTAAGAGGAAGCATTTGTAACCATGATCGGCGAGGGCTTGTGTGCCCCTCCTGTGATGCGTGTCAGGTTTCAACTGTGGTTTTCTCTGCAATTTGGAATACCTGTTCCAGCAGCTTTCTACAATTCTGAAAACACTTTGAGGTATATCACAATACTAGTCCCTGCAAAGTGTACAGGATGTCTGATGCATTTCTGTTTCAACCTTTACACAAATTACAATATCTATTAGCAAAGTAGATTGCTCCATTTATCACCTCTTGAATCAGTTCTAGGTACTGATTTTTCTGCTTCTGACAAAACAATACTAGATATTTACCTATATTTGTCCTGCTTTGTGAATTCTAATGTCGTGTATAAGAAATCATAGGACCTGTAAAAAGAAGCAAAACTAATATTCTTTAAACAATATTAGCAAAGCATGAAAGACCAGGAGATGCTAAGTACAAGTTTCATTATTAAGGAAATCATTTGCAACTAGACAAGTTCATCAACCCATTGGATAATCTTCCCAGACCAATAAATGAAAGGGACACAGCTTCAAAGGATGATGGAGAAGACTTTCTAGACTGCTAGTGAAATAACTCTGTTAATGTGTGTGGGGGGAGAGGGGGGCTTTACACCTGGACAGACAGCCATATATCATTCCATATAACAACTACTTGAAATGACCAAGGAAGCTGATTCATGGGCAGATCAATCAGTAAGTTCTGTAATAAGCTTTACTTATTGCTAATGTTCCAATCACAACTTTCAAAACTGAACAGATTAAAACTGAAATCTTGACAATGGCATATTTTACAAAGAAACGTAGAAAATGGTGACCGAGAAAGACCATGTGGACTATTTAGTTTTCCATAAGAACTACAATCCCTTCCTCTCCCCCAGAGATCCTCTGAACTTGTCTCATGCTTTCTTGAATTCAGATACAGTTCTTGTCTCCACCACCTATGCTGGGAAGCCGTTCCACTCCTCTACCATCCTTTTTGTAAAGAAATATTTTCTTAGAATACTCCTGAGCAGGGCCGTACCAAGCCATAATTGCGCCTTGTATGACATGAACATCTGACACATCTGCCCACTCCCCTCCCCCCGTCATCATCTCACCACCTTCATGTTCAGCTGGCTGCCTACCCTTGCCCTGCTGCTGCCACTTTTTGACTTCTCAGAGACGGCAACAGCGAAACAGACCTGACTTCCAGTTAAAAAAAAACAACCTACATGGATCTTGTATACAAATCTAGTCCCTCCCTCTGATATAAGTCACATCAGAGGAGTGAGGGACCAGGAAAGCCATTCTAACTCAGATCTTTACAACTCCACGTTTGGATGGCTGGCCTAGTCCCTCCCTCCTCTGACGTGACTTACATCAGAGACGCGAAGGAGGGACCGGAACTTTCAATTGGAAGAGGGCCACTCCTGTGTATTTATAACAGAGAAGTATGTTAATGTCTCTGTAATATTGCCCATCTTCTGACTTTCCTGGAACACTGTAATGCCTGGGTACAAACTATATCATAATGATAGAGCAGATATTGAAATTCCATGTAAAACGGGGAAGGGGAAAGCGATGGCACTGCGGGTGTACTATCGACTGCCTGGCCAGAATGAACAATGGATGATGAAATACTCAAAGAAATCAGGCAAACTAATAAAAGTTACAGCACAGTAATAATAATGGGTGATTTCAATTACCCCGGTATTGACTGGGTCAGTGTCACGGCAGGACATGCTAGGGAGATAAAGTTTCTAGATGAAATAAATGACTGCTTCTTGGTGCAACTGGTTCATGAACCGACAAGAGGGGAAGCCAATTTGGCATTATCCTTAGTGGAACACAAGATCTGGTGCAAGAGATAAGGGTGTTGGGGCTATTTGGCAATAATGATCATAGCATGATCATGTTTGATTTAATAAATGGAGGAAGGACAGCAAGGAAATCCACAGTATGATAAAATGACTATGATAAAATGAGGAAAATAACTAAGAAAAAACTAAAAGGATCAGTTGCAAAGGTAAAACAAAGGTAGTATTGTGGATTTCATTGCCATCCTTTCTCCATTTCTTAAATCAAACACGTTCATGCATGTTGCCAAGCGATCCTCATGTCCACCAGTCACCCAGCTATCTACTTGCCTAATGCGAATCACCAACCATAATGGCTGTCTAACCCTTTCCTCATGGGCACATGGCCCTGGAGAACCTCAGTGCAAGAGGGTTTTACATCACCTGGATGACAGGTCCTAGTTACAGGATCACTTCCTGCCACACAAGGGTGATGTTCTCTTGTCACGTGACCTCTCTCCTCCATGGCAATAGGGATGCTGCCAGACTGGAGGTGGAACTTCATTACTACATCCCTGTAGGTATCATCTATGTACCTCTCTGTCTTCCTTATGTCCTCCAAGTCTGTTACTCTAGCCTGCAGAGATTGGACTAGTTCCCTGATAGCAAAGAGCTCCTTCCATCTAGTTCACAAGTAAGACCCCTCACTAACTGGGAGGAAATCATACATGTGACTGGAAAGCCCTCATCTCGCTGATGGACTGCTGTTTGCATCTTAGTTTTATGATTGTTTTTAGGTATTTAAGTTGTTTACTTACTTAGGTTTGCTGGGGATACTTATACTAATAAAACTATACCTAATGGGCCCAATTCTTCCCCGGACATAGATCCCCTCTGTGCGCCCGGTCTGAACCAGACACACCGAGGGGATCGCGATTCTGATCCCGCGGGCCATGTCTAGCCCTGCGGGATCAGAATTGTGAATAGTACTGCACATGCAGGCTGGGACTGCATCCTGTTTACTCAGTCAGGGCATTTAAATGGAGCCACGGCACCATGGCGTCATATTGCCTTGGCACCTTGGCTACATTTAAAAGCCATGATGCCAGCCACCAACCAAAACGGTACATTCTCCATAGCCAGACCCCTGATCCAGCCTCCGAAGGACAGGGTTGGGCTTTGGGGCATGTCCCCTGGCCCCCAGCTCCTTCCGCACCACGAATGTAAAAAAACAAACAAACGTCCAGAGGAGTTATTCCACTTCAGAGGTGGAATAACTTCCCCGGTCATTTCAATGGCCCTGGATGTACAGGGCCGACATTAGAATCGGCCCTGTATGTCCAGGTCTGGTGACCACCCACTGCCCGCCCACTCTCTACCCCCGGGCTGCCCATTCTCCGCCCCCGACTAACTTCCCCGCACAACTGGCGGGGAAGTTAGTTGGAGGCTGAAGACAGCACGAATAATGGAGATGCTATTCGTGGTTCCGAATGACACCCAATATGTTTAATGGACTTTGTTCACTTCAAGATTAATCTCAGGTCCTTAATCTATGCCTGATGAGGATAAACAGCTGCACCTGAGAGTGAATATGAGCACCTCTTTCTCTTTAAGAGGTTTAAGCACCTATAGACTATGATTATCCCAGGGGCAGATGGGAGTCGGGGAGGGAGGGGGGGAGGGAAATAAGACTTATTAAAAGTTGGCTGCTACACAGTGCCCTGTGCTGTGCTTCTAAGGTAGTCTTACCAACTTCCTGGGTGATTCACACAGCCCATGCTTTGATAGAAGTGGCCTTTTAAATTGCCCCTTTGATCTATCACTTGCCTTTAACACCTATTTAAGGCAACTTCACAGATCTTTTGCCTCCTAATTTAAAGGGCTCTTTGTAAAGGTCACTAGAAACAAGTTTATTTTTCTTTCTACTCAGAGACTATTCTACTTCTATACTAAGCTATACTCTGATTTGATTTAAATAAAAAGCTCTCTAGAAACAAATGTATTTCAAAGTCCATTTACTCTTATTTTATGTTATATGCTAAGCTATACTCTGCTTTGACCCAGTGAAAAGCGGGATATAAATACAGCTAAATAAATAAATACAAAGCTCACTTATGGTTCTAAGACCTGACTGACTCAGCAAAAAAACTGAATTCTAAAATGCCCAGATTTATCAGCTTTAACCCAAGAAGTCCCTTTTACCTCAAGATTTAGAGTTTATTTCAGAAGATTATACTCACAAGTGTAGATCTGCTTTCAGTGGTCAGTGGTCTTAGTTATATTGCATATTGCCCAATTAGCTCCTGCAGCTTAGATGAGGGTTTTCTTGCCTATCTTTAAGACACAGATTGCTAACCGGAATGCCCCCAAAACGCCCCGATGCTAACCGGATAGCATCAGGGCGCATAGGGGAGTTGGGAGGCGATAGTCAACAGCACTAATTGTGTAAGTGCTGTTGAATATCCCCATTTAAGGCATTTACACGGTTTACTGAGCTGTAAACCATGTAAATGCCTTTTAAATATAGGGTCCTGTATGTCCTTACCATGAAGGGCTTACATTCTAGGTAGCTACTTGAGACAATGGGAAATAGTGATTTGCTCAACATCACAGTGTCTGAAACAGGATTTGAACCCTGATTTCCTGGATTTTCTGCCCAGTGTGCTGGCCACTTCCTCTCTCTGTGATGGTGTCAGAACATTCTCTTAAATCAGCGATTCCCAAAGTGGGCGGCACCCACCACCCTGGGGGGCATTGGGCTAATCTAGGAGAGCTTTGAAAGACAAGGTGGCAGTGTGGGGGCACTGCACTGCCTTAGGGGGGCTCTGGAGGGATAAGCACAATATAGCAGCATGAACATCTAAGAAGTAAAAAAGTATACACATTGTGCAATATAAATCTACTGCATTCTAAATAAGCATATTTTTGCATCATCGTGAGAGAACCAACGGTACATATGTTTATATTACATTGATTACGTCAGAGGGGTTTCACTAGCATATTTGATTTATTTGATTTATTTATTTAAAAGCTTTTCTATACCGTGCTATTTAAAATCAGTGCGGTTTACAAGGAACATTTCTCTGTACAAAGCAGGGGGACCTACTTTGCACTTACATTGAACAGGTATAGCAACTTCGATTTAGAACTGGGGGTAACTATATACAAACTAAGCAATTTGTCACTGCGCTGTTAATGCAACATGCTTGCTCCATAACTATGTACAGAATTGTCAGTGAGCTATGTACAGGATTATCAGTTATTTAATCTAAATAGTTGGGCTGCTGGGAGCGTTTGTTTCACCCGGCCCAGGGTGTGCTGGTGGAGACTTTAAGGTGGGTGGGGGTATGGTGGGTAGAATTCTGTCGTTGGGGTGTGAGTAGTGTTGAACAAATAGATGGTGCTTTAGTGCCTTCCTGAATTGGGTGAGGTCAGTGATCGCTCGGATAGCGGTTGGCAGATCATTCCAGTGGGTAGGTGCGTAGAGTGCAAAGGCTCTGTTATTTGTTGCCTGAGAGCATCTTGTTATTTCCTTGGGGACTACTAGTGTGTTGGTGGCGAAGGTCCTCCTGGATCTGTTTGGAGGGGTAGGGTGGAGGAGGTCCATCATGGAGGTGGAGGATAATTTGCTGATGGCCTTGAAGGTCATTAGTACTACTTTGTAGGTGAGCTGGAAGTTGATCAGCAGCCATTGTAGGTATTTTAGGATTGGGGTTATGTGCTCTCTTCTGGAGGCGCCAGCAGCATTCATTGCCAACTGTAGTGGGTTCAGTGTGCTCTTGGGGAGTCCGTGCAGGATAGCGTTGGCATAATCGAAGTGGGGAGTTACCAGTGCCTGGAAAATTCTTCTGAAGTCCTCTGGCTGTAGCAAGGGTCAGAGGTGCCTAATCATCCGCATCTTATGGTAGATTGCTTTGATGGTGTTATTTATGTGTGCTTTCGAGTCAAGCTGCTGGTCGAGAGTGATGCCCAGGTATCGGATTGTGGGTTTGCTTAGGAGCTCGACGTCCCTCACCTTTATTGATGCGGGGGTGGGGGGGTTGCATAGGCTTTATTTTTTGTGATGAAAAGTACATCAGTCTTGATGGGAATAAGCACTAAGTTGCATCCAACATGTCAGATTTGCATGCGTGAAAGAAATATACCAAAAGAGAAATGCAATAGATAAACTTGTAAAACAACCATTGGCCAGCCTTGGATGGTGGGAAAAAATAATCTGTGGCGGGAATCACATTAGTGCTCGGAAGGTGGAGAATCTGTTCATTTTGGCTATGCCAATCAGCAAAACTGTGAGCTAAAAGAACAATAGATTTTGGAACTTTGCGAAATCTGTCTTCTTATTAATCTGGGATTACACTATTTTATTAAAATTGCTTTTTGAAAAATGTTAATTGCTTTTGTGTTGTAAATTAAATAAAAATTCCAATTCCATCATTAATGTCATTCAATGATACTATTTATGTTATTAATTAAATAAAAACTTTTATCAACATTTTGAATATTTTGTTTTGAGTAATAGACTCAGTGGGTGAGGGGAGGCACTGTAATAAATTTATGGAACCAAGGGGGAGGCAGACTGAAAACGTTTAGGAATCACTGCTTTAAATGAACAGAAATCAAGCCAATTTCTGAGCAGCTATTGTACCATCAGCCTACTTGCAGAACACACTGTCACTTCACAGAACAATGCCTGCAAGGTAAACTATCCTTTGCCTACTAAAGGCCTAATAGCACAACATTGTCACAGAGTGAAAGTTCCACCACTGAAACAAACGGTCTTGCCAATGCCAGTGGGCTGGAAGCGGTAACTGTCTCAAAGCTTTCACATATATTGCTGCTACTGCAGGTGCCATTACCAGGACCTTCAGCATATTAAAAACAGGAGATTCAGGAGTGGGGGATGAATGGTTGTACCAGACTGCTGCACTGCATTCGTTTTTAACTATAGTTCTTTGTCTTGTTGGAGAAATTTCAGTTGTTCTCATGTCTGCTTTTTTATACACTGCAGCTGCTCTATGGCCGTTGGCAGTTTACTGCCGAGCCCAGTTATGCCAATTTTGAATTGACTTTGTAGATGAAGTATAGGTGATGCTGTACGGTGGCCAGAAACAGCTGAGAACCTTGGTGCCAGCAACTTGCAGTAGTCACAGAAACCTCTGCAGTGCTGTCACTGTTGGGTAGATTGGTGGCTACTATTGCTGCAAGTAGGAGTAAGCTCATATTACATCCCACTGGCATTTCATATGACCTTGGGCAAGCCACTGTCTCATGTCCAAACTCAGGCACTGATATTGAAAGCAATTAATGCGGTTAGCAGACCTGCTAACCGCATTAATTGCGGCAACCAGGATATTCAATGCGCAAGATCAGGGATACCAGAGGCAGAGCGGACACAGCACTCTAGGGATAACCGGGCAGTGGTGATATTCCACCGTTGCCCAGTCATCCCTAAGTTAGGCACCTTAAAGACGGATGTAGACAGACGTGCACTGTAAAGGCTGATCTAACTTTTGCCGCAGAATCTAACTGGCAATGGTTGAATATCGCCGTTGCTAGTTAGATTTGCCTCTATCCAGCCAACCCGGATATTCAATGGCAGTGACCAGATATGGCCACAGCATTGAATATCCGGATCTAAAGGTCAGTGGTGATGGCTAACCACTTTCCAAGAAAACCAGTCCAAAGCATGATAAAATGGAAAGACAATTTCGTTTATTGAGAAGCCTTTGACCGCCCAAACCGTCTTTCCATTTTATCATGCTTTGGACTTGTTTTCTTGGATCAGCGTGGTCTGTTGCTCCTGTAGTGGTGTAACCACTTTCCAAGGACAGCCGTCACTGCTGAATATCCCTCCCCCCCCCCCCCCACACTTATATTATAAACCCTACGGGGCCAGGGAAATACAGTATCTAACTGTAACTTTGCCTTGAACTACTATTGGAAAGGCATCAGCTAAATACTAACAAAATAAAATAAAATCTATAGACCATCAAACTGAACAGGGTTAGAACTTCCTAAGCCCTGGGGAAGGGACTGATTCAGAGTGGGGAGTATTGAATCAGAATAGACTGATTTGTCTGCAGATAGTGTGGCATCTGAGGGGATGCTATGGAATAAGCACTACCAGACGGGGTTATCCCTTGGACTACCATCCTCGACAAGAGGTTTGCCAGTTTTCTTTTCCTGTCAGGACATCTTGTGAAGTTCCTATTAAAGATAAGGTAAATTTAAAGATACTAGATCACATTATAGCAATCCCCCCACACCTGGACTATTGCAACTCAGTCCTTCATGGCCTCCCAAACCTAGCCCTCAAACCTCTCCAGACAGCACAGAATACAACAGCTCACCTCATCAACAAAACTTCTCTACATGAGCACATCACATCAGTATATTGGCTCCCAGTAGGAACAAGAATAAAATATAAGACCACAATGACCACATTCAAAACAATACACAAACTCTCAGCAGGCTGCTTGATACCACTCATTCAAAGAAACATGGACACAAGATTACAATGACAGCAGCACCTAAATCTGCTCACTATCCCAGTTCTAAAAACAAAAAGCCCACAATCACTATGTCAAAAAGCATTTTCTTTCTATGGTCCTACAAATTGGAACTCATTGCCACGTGCACTAAGGTCCATCCAGGACTTAAATGAATTCCGGAAAAAAATAAAAGCACAGCTCTTCAGAGAAGCCTTTGTAACTGTCACATAGACTACCTGCATCTACCTGTAACCTGCAACCTATGTCAAATACCCATTCACTGCATGTTAAAAAGTTATAACTTACCACCCTGTGAATTAAATACTCAGATCTTCCCCATAAACTCATTGTAATAATCATTACACATTACACATAAGCTAGTCCTATGTAATTATAGTTATCTCTGTTAACGCTCTTACATCTTATAGTTAAATCCTGTTAATTATAATGTATAGAGTTACATATTACTGGACACACTTATTCTATGTACACTGCTGAGATACCATGAATATCCGTATAAAAAAAAACATTAAATAAATAAATAAACTTAGAAACAGAAACATGACGGCAGAAAAAGACCACATTGTCTAACTAGTCTGCCCTTCCATATCATCCACAACAAGAGTCCCCTTTTTTAATTTAGAGAGCTTCATGGGTTCATTCTGAGCTGCAAATAGCAGGAACGTCCAACCCCGCTATTCGGCCCCCTCTGCCGTCCCCGACTAACCTGCCCATATGAACAAGGTTTTTGTACAGGGAGACTTGATGGGGGAGGAAAAGGAGGGGTGTGGAGGCGGAGTTAGGGCGGGCAGTGGGTGGTCCACAGCCCCGGACATACAAGGACAATTCTGATGTCAGCCCTGTACGTCTGGGGGTGGCAGACTGAATGGGGAACTTATTCCACCTCTGAAGTAGAATAAGTTCCCCTAGACAGCAGAGGACGGCAGGCCCAGGCAGTGGAAAAGGTAGGAGGGGGTGCAGGAGATTCCTCGCAGTCCGACCCTGGCTTTTAGAGGCCAAATCGAGGGTTGGCCTGCGGGGAATGAAAGAATAGGTCGGCAGCTGGAGATCACAGCCGGATGCCATGGCTCCACGGCTCCATTCAGGAGCCTTGACTGAGTTAGCTTGGCAGAGGCATGTACATGCAGGCTGACCGGAATTGGGTCCCGGCCTGCACGTACAGGCCTAGACACAATTCTGATCCCGTGGAGATAGACATGCCCCATGGGATCAGAATCCCATCTACCTCTGTGCGTCCGGTTCTGATCGGGCGCACAGCGGGCCGAGATGTCCAAAATGGAATGGGGTCCTCTTTTGTTTATCCCATGCTGTTTTGAATTTAGATACTGCCCTCATCTCTACCACCTCCACTGGGAGACTATTCCATGCATCTACCACTCTTTCCATAAAGAAATATTTCCACATATTACTCCTGAGTCTATCCCCTTTCACCCTTATCCTCTGTCCCCTCGTAGCAGAGCTTCCTTTCAATCGAAAAAGGTTTGCCTCCTGTGCATTTAGGCCAGGGAGGTATTTAAACGTCTCAATTATATCACCTCTAGCCTGCCTTTCCTCTAAAGTATACATATTAAGATCCTTAAGTCTGTCCTCATATGCTTTATAACAAAGACCACTAAACATTTTAGAAGCCTCCCTTTGCACCGACTCCATATCATTTTGAAGGTGCGGTCTCCACAATTGCACACAATACTGAGGCACTATCATCTCCCTTCTTCTGCTGGCCATTCCTCTTCCTATGCACCCAAGAATCGTTCTAGCTTTTGCTGTCACCTTTTCTACCTGTTTAGCTACTTTGAGATCGTCAGACACAATCATGCTATTCCCGCTCTTCTTTCGTGGGCAGAAGTAGGTCACCCCCTGTACTGTACCACTCCCTTGGATTGTTGCAGCATGACCTTACATTTTTTAGCAATAAATCTCAGATGCCAAATTCTTGACATTTTCCAGGCTTAGCTAGATGCCTCCTCATGTTATCTACACCTTCCTGGGTGTCTATTCTGTTGCAGATTTTGGTATCATCGCAAAGAGGCAAACCTTACCCGACAGCCCTTCCGCAATATCACTAAAAAGATGTTAAAAAAAATCGGACCAAGGACAGATCCCTGCAGCACTCCACTAATAACCTCCTTCTCCTCAAAGTGAACTCCATTTACCTGTACCCTTTGTCGCCTCCCACTCAACCAATTTCTAACCCAAGCAGTAACTTTAGGGTCCATCCCTAGGGTGCTCAGTTTCTTTATAAGTCACCCATGCAGAACAGTGTCAAAGGCTTTACTGAAATCTAAATACACCACATCTAGGCCTCTCCCTCGGTCCAACTTCCTGGTCACCCAGTCAAAGAAATCAATCAGATTAGTCTGACAAGGCCTGCCCCTGGTGTATCCATGCTGCCTCGAATCCGGTAAACTAACCGGCCTGTAGATGACTTGGAAAGGGGAATAACGAGTGAGGTTATCAAATCTGCAGATGACACAAAACTATTTAAACTTGTTAAAACCCAAGAGGATTGTGGAAAATTGAAAGAGGATCTTGATAAATTGGAAGACTGGGCATCAAAATGGCAGATGAAATTTAATGTGGACAAGTGCAAAGTTATGCACCTAGGGAAGAACAACCCAAACTATGGTTACACGATGCAAGGTTCAACATTAGGAACCACCACCCAGGAAAAAGATTTAGGCGTCATTGTGGATAACATGTTAAAACCCTTGGCCCAGTGTGCAGTGGCGGCCAAGAGAGCAAATAGAATGCTACGCATCATAAGGAAAGGAATGGAAAATAAAACAAAAGATATTATAATGCCTCTATATCGTTCCATGGTGAGACCGCACCTTGAATATTGTGTGCAATTCTGGTCGCCGTATCTTAAAAAGGATATAGCGTTATTAGAAAAG